>CM064554.1:20260615-21460615 GCA_032716605.1 Paralithodes platypus
CCCGCAGCATAGGGGTGTCGCCTATATCTTCTGAGTTTGCCAAGGGTAGTTCGTCAGAGGTTGGGACACAGCCTGTGTTCAAGAGTCCGGAAGGCTCAAACCCTGTCCGCGACGTCTTTGGGGGTCATAGAGGGCATGGTTTTGTGAGGTGGGCTGGCGAAAGGCGAGGAGTTAAGCTATTGCGTGATACGGGGGCTTCTCAGACCTTGTTAACCCTTTATTAGCGGGGTCGGACTTAAGTCCGGTACGAGATAATTGGACTAAATGGCGGGGTCGGACTTAAGTCCGTGGGTGTATTCCCACCCTAATTTAGGTGGAAAGCGGAACCTGGTGGTCAGGCGGTATACTACAAGGGCCCACCCACATATCCCCACTGCGTGACCGTGACTCAGTGACCCTCAAGCAGCCATAATGGAAGGTCAAGATTTGGCCGTGTTCGATTCGGTGGCCGCCATCCCTAGTGCGTCGCGCCACCCTACTAACCACGCCCGTCTTACCACCCAGGAACTAGATATCATGCTGAACTCTTCAGAACTTTCTAATAAGCTGTTGGATGAAACCGTCGAATGTCTGGGTGAGAGTTTTGGTAGTGTGGATGACTCGGAAGACGAAAATAACCCGATCATAGGCTTTCATCCCAAGCATAATTTGCGTGGGGTTGATGTTGAGGTTGATGTTGGACAGACCGTTGACCATATTGAAGACGTTCCTGACGAAGAACATACTGGTGTGGGTGTTGGTAAGTACAATTTATATTTTATAATTGCTTGAAAGTTTGATTGCAAGCATTTTATCACCTTACGAGCGGGTGGTGGAGTATATTTCCCTGTGCCGCCCAGCGGGTTTTTTTTTTTACCCTAAATGGGGTTGTTTCGTGCTCTTTTTCATGCATCAACAAGACCCAGAGCGTAATACAAGTATGTATCCCTGAAAGGGCGTAAATTGAGCTTTCCAATGACACCCGAACCATCCTTCTACGATCATTGGTTGTCTTTCAACGATCGTGCAACACGAGTGCAAAACCCTAAACTACGGTAATTTCCTTATATAATTCCCTGTAGTAGGTCCACGGCGGCTGTGACGAGCGGTCAGGAGGTACATTATGCTCTAATCACCGCTCCGCTCTCTCTCAGAGCACATTACGTCCTCAAAATTGCACTCTACAAGAAATGTCCTTTGCATTTTGAGCGTATTATTTGCAGGCGTTCGGTAAATTTCTCACGATAACCAGGGTATACGGTACATTTCTCACGATAATATAAGCAACAACGAAGCTTGGCGAAGATTGTGGTCTACAATATACCTTTTTATAATTGCATGTGACCTTGTAATTGCTTGAAAGTTTGATTGCAAGCATTTTATAGCGTATTATTTGCAGGCGTTCAGTACATTTCTTACGGTAATACAAACAACGAAAGATTGAATATTTGTGCTTGGCATTATATGATTGTGGGGAACAGATGTAGGCCTACCGTATATATTATTTTATCATAATATATGATACATATGTAACATTGTTATATTATCACGACACTCTCTCTCTCTCTCTGTCTCACTCTCTTTGTTTCTACACCTTTGTACTCCTTGGTACTCTCTTTCTCTGATGTAGGCCAGGGCACGCCCCTAACTAATCTTCTCTTCCCTCCCAGGGAAAAATCACACCTAGCAGATGTTCTTGACCTCTCTCTCTCTCTGTCTGTCTCTCTACCTATATATACATTTATAATTGCATGTGACATTGAAATTGCTTGAGAGTTTGATTGCAAGCATTTTATAGCGTATTATTTGCAGGCGTTCGGTAAATTTCTCACGATAACCAGGGTATACGGTAAATTTCTCACGATAACCAGGGTATACGGTAAATTTTTCACGATAATATAAGCAACAACGAAGCTTGGCGAAGATTGTGGTCTACAATATACCTTTTTATAATTGCATGTGACATTGAAATTGCTTGAGAGTTTGATTGCAAGCATTTTATAGCGTATTATTTGCAGGCGTTCAGTAAATTTCTTACGGTAATACAAACAACGAAAAATTTAATATTTGTGCTTGGCATTATATGATTGTGGGGAACAGATGTAGGCCTACCGTATATATTATTTTGTCATATATATGATACATATGTAACATTGTTATATTATCACAACACTCTCTCTCTGTCTGTCTAATCCTCTCTGGGTCTACCTATATATACTTGTATAATTGCATGTGACATTGAAAGTGCTTGAGAGTTTGATTGCAAGCATTTGATAGCATATCATTTGCAGGGGTTCAGTAAATTTGATAAATATATCAAAATAAGTCCTGTGGGACTATGAAATAGCTATTATTGGACAAGGAAAATATTTTGTTCATCCCTCCACTGGAACATCAACAACAATGTCAACAACGTATCGCAGTCGGCAGTGTGCAGTACTGCCAATACGTATAGCGACTTCCGCTAGATCTAGAGACCTTTACTTCGATCTAGCAGCAATGACTTACACTAGCGGTTTTGTTTTGAAATTTCAGAACAATTTCGAAGTGATATTATATGGATTTTGCCAATTCATATTTCTAGTGGTATTTATCATGTCTTACATCTAACAATATATGCTAGCGGATTTAACTTCAATTGGTAACCCTCCCGCTCCATTCGGCTCGAAGAAAATCGATAATGGTGGCACTTTAGTAAACAGGTGATAAACATAACCGCATGCGTATCGGTTTGGTGTATCGGTATTATGGTAAGTTGGCTACCTACTATTGTTTATACGATATAGTAAGTAATGATCAGTAAATTATTATATATTATATATAAAACAAAAACAAAATTCCTGCAAAGCAAGCGAAACAGAGAGAGAGAGAGAGAGAGAGACAATGCAGAAACTGAACTGAAGAAAGAGTGAAAAAGATATAATAATACAGACATTTTTACAAGCAAATAAAGAAAGGGATTATAGAAAATAATAATGAGAATTACATATACGGATGAGGAAGAGAGAGAGAGAGAAAGAGAGCGAATACAGAAACTGAACTGAAGAAAGAGAGTGAAACAAATATAATAATACAGAAATATTACAAGCAAATAAATGAAATAGACGGATTAGTTAGAGAAAATAATAATGAGAAATACATATACGGATGAGGAAGAGGGAAAGCGAGCGAGCCAGAGAGAGAGAGAGAGACAGGAGGCGTGAGAGAGATTAGAGAAAATAGAGAGATTGCAAGCATTTTATAGCGTATTATTTGCAGGTGATCAGTAAATTTCTTACGGTAATACAAACAACGAAAGATTGAATATTTGTGCTTGGCATTATATGATTGTGGGGAACATATGTAGGCCTACCGTATATATTATTTTTTCATATATACGATACATATGTAACATTGTTATTATCACGACACTCTCTCTCTCTCTCTTGTCTCTTCCTCTCTGGGTCTACCTATACATATATAATTGCATGAGACCTTCAAATTGTTTGAAATTTTGATTGCAAGCATTTTTTAGCGTATTATTTGCAGGCGTTCAGTAAATTTCTTACGGTAAGGTAGGCAAAAGGCAGTTATGAGATTGAGGTAGGGAAAAGGCAGAACTGCCTATAGCGAGTGTATGAATGGGATTGAGGTAGACAAAAGGCAGAACTGCCTATAGCGAGTGTATGAATGTGATTGAGGTAGACAAAAGGCAGAACTGTCTATAGCGAATGTATGTATGAATGAATGACATGGATGTATGAGGTGGACCAAGAACCAGATGGATGGATGAGATTCGAAACTTTGATAGACGTATATATCACGGTATACGGTAGAAGTAATTCCTTACAATGTACCGTACATCGTGATATATACGCCTATCAAATGATTGCCATCAATATACGGTATATATATATATATATATATATATATATATATATACACCGTGATATATACGCCTATCAAATGATTGCAATCAATATACACCAATATACAGTATATATATATATATATATATATATATATATATATATATATATATATATATATATATATATATATATATATATATATATATATATATATATATATATATATTATATATATATATATATATATATATATATATATATTATATATATACCGTATATTGATTGCAATCATTTGATAGGCGTATATATCACGATGTACGGTACATTGTAAGGAATTACTTCTACCGTATACCGTGATATATACGTCTATCAAAGTTTCGAATTTCATCCATCCATCTGGTTCTTGGTCCACCTCATACATCCATGTCATTCATTCATACATACATTCATACACTCGCTATAGGCAGTTCTGCCTTTTGTCTACCTCAATCACATTCATACACTCGCTATAGGCAGTTCTGCCTTTTGTCTACCTCAATCCCATTCATACACTCGCTATAGGCAGTTCTGCCTTTTCCCTACCTCAATCACATAACTGCCTTTTGCCTACCTCAATCACATGTGGATAGCACCTCCTGGGAACACCACAAACAAAAAATGAGTCTTCAACACTACCCCATAGGGTGATTTGGAAATGTGTTGTGAAATAATATTATATATAAAACAAAAACAAAAACCTGCAAAGCAAGCGAGAGAGAGAGAGAGAGAGAGAGAGAGAGAGAGAGAGAGAGAGAGAGAATGCAGAAACTGAACTGAAGAAAGAGTGAAAAAGATATAATACAGAATATTACAAGCAAATAAATGAAATAGAGGGATTAGTTAGAGAAATAATAATGAGATTACATATACGGATGAGAAGAGAAAGAGAGAGAATACAGAAACTGAACTGAAGAAAGAGTGAAAAAGATATAATAATACAGAAATATTACAAGCAAATAAATTAAATAGAGGGATTAGTTAGAGAAAATGATAATGAGAATTACATATACGGATGAGAAGAGAAAGAGAGAATACAGAAACTGAACTGAAGAAAGAGTGAACAAGATATAATAATACAGAAATATTACAAGCAAATAAATGAAATAGAGGGATTAGTTAGAGAAAATAATAATGAGAATTACATATACGGATGAGGAAGAGAGAAAGGGAGCGCGAGAGAGGGAAAGCGAGCGAGCCAGAGAGAGAGAGAGACAGACAGACAGGAGTGAGAGAGAGAAAGAAAGAGAGAGAGAGATAATACAGAGAATACAGAAATAAGGAGAAATAAGAGAAAAATAAGACCGATTACCGAAGGAATAGTAGACGCGCGAGAGGCCGAAGTCAGGCCAAAGCGAACACATCCGAACGCGCCCGGGAAATAGACCAAAAAGTACCTCCTCTTCCTCACCTCTTCCCACCCTCCACACTCATTCATAACATCCATTCATAGACTTATATGGGGAGACGAAGAGTTGCTCTTTCCAAAAATGATCGTTTCGTTCGCATTGGAGCCAGAGTAACAGCGCTAGGGCGAGTGAAATTGAGCGAATATTTCGGGATTATGCCCGCTGAGCGGTACAGTGTAAAATACCTTACCACCCGCTAAATAAGGGTTAAAGAACTTTAATGGTAGGCCGATTAACGCTGCTCGGGTGGTGGTAGTTCAGGGGATCAATGCTACGAAGTCCTACCCGCTGGTGCGGATGGAGCTGGAGGTGGGTGGTGTGGCGAAGGAGCTGGATGTCGGAATTGTAGAGAACTTGCCTGTTGGGGGCGTCGACCTCCTCCTCGGCAACGACTTTGCGGTGCCTGCTTCTAAGGTTTCACCCTTGGTCGTTGCCGAGAAGGAGGCCGACGTTAGTAGGGAGGAACAGGAGTGGGTTGAGAAGTGTAGCGTACAAACCATTGCGGGTGTTGTGACGCGTTCTCAGACATCCGGAGCCTTGCAGCCACCACCTCAGTCTATCAAACCGCGGAGGAAAGGTCACAAGAAAACGGGAAGTGTTGGTCAATTGGAGAGTTTTGAGCCGGCAGTGTTTCTTGGTGACTCATTATTGGCACCTATGTTAGAGTCTGGAGAGGCCCCAGGACCTGTCACAGCTAGTGAGGAGGTAGGGCAGGAAGAGACTCCGAGGCAGCAACGTTACACACGGAGAGAAAAGAGGGTTGCTCAGTTTGATATTGGGGGAGGACTTGGGTTGCTTCGGAAGCATCTAGACAGGTTGGTTCCCTCAGATATTTGTAAACTGCAGTTGGAGGATCCGGAAGTTCAGAAGTGTGGTAATGGTGCTATCGAGATCAAACACGAGGACGGGGAAACATGTCATGTGAACCTGTTGGAGGAGTTTGTGCGGCAACCACCTGAGCAGCCTACTGTCCCTGCGTTGGTCTTCCGCGGCCAAGGTGGAGAAGGAGAGGGGGGCAGTAGGGCACAGGTGGAGGAGAGTAGGGATTGTCATGTCTCGGCGGAGCAGTGGGCGGGGGACACGAGTCTGGTGGCTGTGGAAGCGCTAGAGCACCTGCCTGAGCAGCAGTGTGCAGCGCTCCAGCACCAGCTCGGTTCATACCCCACTGGTCGTGCCGAGCCCCTGAGTCTCACAACTCGGGCGGTGCAAGATGTTCCGCGGGCAGGTCACGTGGATGTTGAAAGACCGTTAGCCTCGTTGTTTCGGTGGTTCAAGGTGGGCGACGAGGCTTTGGCATGGTTGCCAGGTCAGGGTCGACCCATGGCTGCCAAGGCTGGTGGTCAAAAGGAGGACATTGAGCAGATTGGTGAGGTTGGCTGTGGAGTGGATGTGCCCGGTCGTCGCATAGCCTCCCAATGCTGCTCTAGTCTAATGCAACAGCCCTACCATAGACCGACTGTATCTGGCCATGTCGCTAAAAGCGGTGATGCTGCGCAGGCAGATGTCGTCACAAGGAATGCGGGGGTGCGCATGTACGGTATCGGCGGGGAAGCCTTAGCAATAATGAACTATGGGAGTGACTGCACAGGTGGTACTGATTGTCCCTCTCATGACCTGGCTGTTCTAGGGACGAAGGTGGAGAAGGAGGGAGACTACAGGTTAGAAGCTGCGGTCTCGGCTGGGTTGTGGGAGGGCACTAGGCATGTTGTTAGTGGAGACAGTGCAAGGCAGTTGTTTACTAGGCTATGGCAGTACTTTCGCATGTTTGTTGCTTCTCCTGGCCTGATGTACGGGGTAGAATCCGACATGCAGGCTGGAGATAGTGCAAGGCTCAATTTAATTCCCTACCGTATAAATCCTGCTCGACAGCCTGTGGTGCAAGCAGAGCTGGATTACGTGTTGACGAAGGGTCTGAGGGATAAGGAATGTCGTGAGTGGTCGTTGCCTGTAACTTTGCAACCTGTGTTAAGTGGCAAGATCAGTGAGTGTGTTGATTTCGAGAGTGTGTGTGCATTATCCCTGACAGACGCCTATACCTTATCGAGAGTTGACGACACCATAGACCGCCTCGGGGCTGCATCGCCTATCACGAAGGTAGAACTATTGAAAGGTTATTGGCAGGCCCCGTTGCCGGAAAGAGCGAAGAGAAATGCCAGTCTTGTGATGAACTGGGCAGTTTATCAGTGCCAGGTGTTGTTTTGCTGCCGGAACACAAGTTGGATGTGTGGCATGATAAGGGCACTGATAATGTTTTGGCTGATTGGTTGTCATGGGAGGGTTTGTTTGCAGGAGAACCCTCGCCGTTCAGTCAGTGTGTGTTGAGAGTGGAGGAAAATAGGCTGTCACTGTAGTGCAGCCGCCAAAAACAAATTAAAAAAAAGCAAAAAACCTTATAAAAACTCTTTATTTTTATAACGTGTAGAATTTTGTAAAAGATGTTGTGGCAGTATCTAAGTTGAATGTTTTCGCTTATTGTCGCTAAGTTAGTTGAACTTGCTCGGTGGAGTGCAACAGTCTTTATTTTTTTTATATATAGTGCCTTGTGTCGCAACAGTGTGTGGTACTATGAGAAGCTTTCTGTTAGATATGAAGAACTTAGTCAAGTGTCTTATATCTTGGGGGAGGTGTGACGCTCCTGCATAGTAGCTACGTATGAGCAGGCGCGCGCGTCGGCTGCCCAGCCATTTAGAAACCGGCTGCCGGCAACCGGCTGGCCGGCTTTTCCTTAGTATATATCCTACGACAATGTAACTAATGTCTGGGATATTCTTATGTTGTTTCACAGCTTGAAGCTGCTCTTATTCTTAACCAACACATCTTAGTATATTTTATTCTCGATAGTTGATTGTTTCATTATAATATATAAGATGTAAGTCTAGTGAGAGTGGGAGGAGACGAGAGAGAGAGAGAGCGAGCGAGCAGGGTGGGGGAGGTGAGTGTTGCTTTTTCCTCCTCCCTCCTCCCTCCCGGAGGAGTTGGTCGCCGCGTGGTCTTTTCTCTCGGTTTTGATTGGCTGGTGGTTCCTGGCGCCTTCTGCAGGCCTGCTGCCAGGTGACGTAGCGGCCTGTGATTGGCTGACCACCGTGCCTTTGTGTGGGATCCTGGAGGGGTCCAGAGGAGCTATTCTCCTCAGAGCTCACCTCACTGTTGTACCCTTCGGACCCCCTTGATATCTATCCCTCTCAACCCCACTTAGAAACTTTCTCTCTTACTTTGTATACCTTCTTTCCACTACTTCACCAATCTATTTAATTATCCCATCCCCTTGATAGACCTTATATCTATCATTGTATTAACGACGAGCTCTCAGATAACTAGATAGGATTTTGGGTCTTATGCAGAGATATAATTGTTAATGAGACCTAGGAAGCTTTTTTGTTGTCTCATATTTGGTGGTTTCATGCTTGCTAGTGTGTTCTTGTGGCAGGTGAGCAGGGGCTAGACCGGAGGGGGGCTTTTTGCGATTCTTTAAGTAAAGTCTGCTGGTGCAAGTCCTGTGGACCTGCACGACTTTACTAGGATACCCGTGGGAGTCTGGGGGCATTTTCTTGTCTGTGTGTCTAGTGTTGTGTTGTGTGAGGGCCCTTGCCTAGTCCATTCAGCACTGCGCTAGCACGTCTTGCGTTTGTTTTAGGGTCGCCAGGAGAGAGTCAGATACTTGGGATCTGAGTCTCTCAAGAGAGCACCCTTTCAATTAGAGTAATTTGGCGCACAGACTTGGGAACGTCCCTAGGCTAGAGCAGGTGGCTCAGCCCGGGTGTCCGAAGCCTATATCCTTCCGGCTAGACCTCTGCCACCTGGCAGATTAACAGCTAGCGGTTTATTATATCTGTATGCTTGTTATTGTGCCACAGTTTACCGTCTTTGTGAGCATTGTGAGTCAGGGTGTGGCTTAGAGACTCTGTCGGAGCAGGCTTGCCTGACTAAGAGTGAGAAGCACACCTGTATGTGGTTATGTTGCGAGTTGCTGCCTTTATTTAATTATACCTATGCCATTATACACTGTATGGCCTATCACTAGTATTTATTCCTGCTTATGAGATAAGAGTTCTCTAAATCCGTAACTTACTTTCTTTGCTAAGCATCAGATCCTACAGTAGCCGCATGCAGTTTGGAAACCTGCATCTTGCCTACCTGTACGATGTTTTGAGGACTGTTTGCTTTCACCTTCTTTCACGCAGGGGTGATTAGTTGTATTATTAACGTTACGTTAAATGTACTTTCTTCTAGTTTGTTATTAAATTGTTTCTGCAGTTTAATTCCGTTATCTATCTTTTCCTTGAAGCTTTAAGTCAACTTAATTGTGTGATCTTTTATATAGCCTGCTTGACTATCAGCAGTCTATAGTGAGTGCACCCTGTAACCGAGTCATAGGATACTTTGTTGTCCAGGCAGGACTCTTGACGGTTTAGGGTGGTTTGTTGCCTGGGTTTATAGATAAGGGTGGGATCTAGCGTTTTCCGTTGTTGCTTGTTGTTGCATACCTAGTCCAATAGAAAGAGCCCAGTGTTTATATATCCCAGGACGTAACAGGCGACTCACCGACAAAAATTTAGGAGAGACAATTTTTAGGAGAGACTACCTGGCCGGGCTGCTCCACCCAGAGAGATTTTTGTGGGATTATTTTTGATGAGGCGTCTGACTGGGTGAACGACACATTATACGAAGCATGACCTAGGACAGTATACGACGCATTAAACGAAGCATGACCTAGCTGTACGACACATTATACGAAGCGTGACAGCAAGAGGGAGAGTGTGTACGTCGTCGGAGCACAGCCACCGCCACCGTATTCTGTGTGCTTCCTGCACCGTGTTGACTGTGTTGGTGCACATGTGCCAACACAGGCACATACGAGACCGTATTCGGCCCCTCGATTGGGTTATGAAACGATCTTTCACCCACAAAAATTTAGGAGAGAAGAAATTGTAAAAACTAGGACAAATAAAAGAAAAACATGAAAAATTCCATTTTATTTTCCGATTTACATTATACGAAGCATGACCTAGCTATACGACGAATTATAAGTACGAAGCACCACAGTACCAGTTACTCCCATTAATTTTAGGTCACTTCACTTGATCCTAAAGTTAAGAAAGTGGAGGATCTGATGGGAGGGGATTGAGAGGTGCTTAGTCGGCCGTTGTCAAGGATACCCAGAGAGAGACTACCTGGCCGGGCTGCTCCACCCAGAGAGGCGACTACCTGGCCGGGCTGCTCCACCTACAGTAGAGAGAGACTACCTGGCTGCGGCAACTCACCCACAAAAATTTAGGAGAGACAAAATTTAGGAGAGACAATTTTTAGGAGAGACTACCTGGCCGGGCTGCTCCACCCAGAGAGATTTTTGTGGGATTATTATTGGTGAGGCGTCTGACTGGGGGTACGACACATTATACGAAGCATGACCTAGGACAGTATACGATGCATTAAATGAAGCATGACCTAGCTATACGACGCATTATACGAAGCGTGACAGCGAGAGGGAGAGTGTGTACGTCGTCAGAGCACAGCCACCGCCGCCGTATTCTGTGTGCTTTCTGCACCGTGTTGCCTATGTTGGTGCACCTGTGCACAGGCACATACGAAACCGTATTCGGCCCCTCGATTGGGTTATGAAACGATCTTTTACCCACAAAAATTTAGGAGAGAAGAAATTGTAAAAACTAGACAAATAAAAGAAAAACAAGACATTTTTTATTTTATTTTCCGATTTACATTATACGAAGCATGACCTAGCTATTCAACGAATTATAAGTACGAAGCACCATAGTACCAGTTACTCCCATTAATTTTAGGTCACTTCACTTGATCCTAAAGTTAAGAAAGTGGAGGATCTGATGGGAGGGGATTGAGAGGTGCTTAGTCGGCCGTTGTCAAAGATACCCAGAGAGAAACTACCTGGCCGGGCTGCTCCACCTACAGTAGAGAGAGACTAACTGGCCGGGCTCCTGCGGCGACTCACCCACAAAAATTTAGGAGAGACAATTTTTAGGAGAGACTACCTGGCCGGGCTGCTCCACTCAGAGAGATTTTTGTGGGATCATTTTTGGTGAGGCGTCTGACTGGGGGTACGACACATTATACGAAGCATGACCTAGGACAGTATACGATGCATTAAACGAAGCATGACCTAGCTATACGACGCATTATTCAAAGCATGACAGCGGGAGGGAGAGTGTGTACGTCGTCGGAGCACAGCCACCGCCGCCGTATTCTGTGTGCTTGCTGCACCGTGTTGCCTATGTTGTTGCACCTGTACCAACACAGGCACATACGGGACCGTATTCGGCCCATCGATAGGGTAATGAAACGATCTTTCACCCACAAAAATTTAGGAGAGAAGAAATTGTAAAAACTAGGACAAATAAAAGAAAAACATGAAAAATTCCATTTTATTTTCCGATTTACATTATACGAAGCTTGACCTAGCTATACGACGAATTATAAGTACGAAGCACCAGAGAACCAGTTACTCCCCTTAATTTGACGTCACTTCACTTGATCCTAAAGTTAAGAAAGTGGAGGATCTGATGGGAGGGGATTGAGAGGTGCTTAGTCGGCCGTTGTCAAAGATACCCAGAGAGAGACTACCTGGCCAGGCTGCTCCACCCAGAGAGGCGACTACCTGGCCGGGCTGCTCCACCTACAGTAGAGAGAGACTACCTGGCCGGGCTGCGGCGACGACTCACCCACAAAAATTTAGGGTAGACAATTTTTAGGAGAGACTACCTGGCCGGGCTGCTCCACCCAGAGAGATTTTTGTGGGATTATTTTTGGTGAGGCGTCTGACTGGGGGTACGAAACATTATACGAAGCATGACCTAGGACAGTATACGACGCATTAAACGAAGCATGACCTAGCTATACGACGCATTATACGAAGCGTGACACCGAGAGGGAGAGTGTGTACATTGTCGGAGCACAGCCACCGCCGCCGTATTCTGTGTGCTTGCTGCACCGTGTTGCCAGTATTGGTGCACCTGTGCCAACACAGGCACATACGAGACCGTATTCGGCCCCTCGATTGGGTTATGAAACGATCTTTCACCAACAAAAATTTAGGAGAGAAGAAATTGTAATAACTAGGACAAATAAAATAAAAACATGAAAATTCCATTTTATTTTCCGATTTACATTATACGAAGCATGACCTAGCTATACGACGAATTATAAGTACGAAGCACCACAATACCAGTTACTCACATTAATTTTAGGTCACTTCACTTGATCCTAAAGTTAAGAAAGTGGAGGATCTGATAGGAGGGGATTGAGAGGAGCTTAGTCGGCCGTTGTCAAAGATACCCAGAGAGAGACTACCTGGCCGGGCTGCTCCACCCAGAGAGGCGACTACCTGGCCGGGCTGCTCCACCTACAGTAGAGAGATACTACCAGGCCGGGCTGCTGCGGCGACTCACCCACAAAAATTTAGGAGAGACAAAATTTAGGAGAGACAATTTTTAGGAGAGACTACCTGGCCGGGCTGCTCCACCCAGAGAGATTTTTGTGGGAGTATTTTTGGTGAGGAGTCTGACTGGTGGTATGACACATTATACGAAGCATGACCTAGGACAGTATACGACGCATTAAACGAAGCATGACCTAGCTATACGACGCATTATACGAAGCGTGACAGCGAGAGGGAGAGTGTGTACGTCGTCGGAGCACAGCCACCGCCGCCGTATTCTGTGTGCTTGCTGCACTGTGTTGCCTGTGTTGGTACACCTGTACCAACACAGGCACATACGGGACCGTATTCGGCCCCTCGATTGGGTTATGAAACGATCGTTCACCCACAAAAATTTAGGAGAGAAGAAATTGTAAAAACTAGGACAAATAAAAGAAAAACATGAAAAATTCCATTTTATTTTCCGATTTACATTATACGAAGCATGACCTAGCTATACGACGAATTATAATTACGAAGCACCACTGTACCAGTTACTCCCATTAATTTGAGGTCACTTCACTTGATCCTAAAGTTAAGAAAGTGGAGGATCTGATGGGAGGGGATTGAGAGGTGCTTAGTCGGCCATTGTCAAAGATACCCAGAGAGAGACTACCTGGCCGGGCTGCTCCACCCAGAGAGGCGACTACCTGGCCGGGCTGCTCCACCTACAGTAGAGAGAGACTACCTGGCCGGGCTGCTGCGGCGACTCACCCACAAAAATTTAGGAGAGACAAAATTTAGGAGAGACAATTTTTAGGAGAGACTACCTGGCCGGGCTGCTCCACCCAGAGAGATTTTTGTGGGATTATTTTTGGTGAGGCGTCTGACTGGGGGTACGACACATTATACGAAGCATGACCTAGGACAGTATACGACGCATTAAACGAAGCATGACCTAGCTATACGACGCATTATACGAAGCGTGACAGCGAGAGGGAGAGTGTGTACGTCGTCGGAGCACAGCCACCGCCGCCGTATTCTGTGTGCTTGCTGCACCGTGTTGCCTGTATTGGTGCACCTGTGCCAACACAGGCACATACGAGACTGTATTCGGCCCCTCGATTGGGTTATGAAACGATCTTTCACCCACAAAAATTTAGGAGAGAAGAAATTGTAAAAACTAGGACAAATAAAAGAAAAAACATGAAAAATTCCATTTTATTTTCCGATTTACATTATACGAAGCATGACCTAGCTATACGACGAATTATAAGTACGAAGCACCACAGAACCAGTTACTCCTCTTAATTTTACGTCACTTCACTTGATCCTAAAGTTAAGAAAGTGGAGGATCTGATGGGAGGGGATTGAGAGGTGCTTAGTCGGCCGTTGTCAAAGATACCCAGAGAGAGACTACCTGGCCAGGCTGCTCCACCCAGAGAGGCGACTACCTGGCCGGGCTGCTCCACCTACAGTAGAGAGATACTACCAGGCCGGGCTGCTGCGGCGACTCACCCCCAAAAATTTAGGAGAGACAAAATTTAGGAGAGACAATTTTTAGGAGAGACTACCTGGCCGGGCTGCTCCACCCAGAGAGATTTTTGTGGGAGTATTTTTGGTGAGGAGTCTGACTGGTGGTATGACACATTATACGAAGCATGACCTAGGACAGTATACGACGCATTAAACGAAGCATGACCTAGCTATACGACGCATTATACGAAGCGTGACAGCGAGAGGGAGAGTGTGTACGTCGTCGGAGCACAGCCACCGCCGCCGTATTCTGTGTGCTTGCTGCACTGTGTTGCCTGTTTGGTACACCTGTACCAACACAGGCACATACGGGACCGTATTCGGCCCCTCGATTGGGTTATGAAACGATCGTTCACCCACAAAAATTTAGGAGAGAAGAAATTGTAAAAACTAGGACAAATAAAAGAAAAACATGAAAAATTCCATTTTATTTTCCGATTTACATTATACGAAGCATGACCTAGCTATACGACGAATTATAATTACGAAGCACCACTGTACCAGTTACTCCCATTAATTTGAGGTCACTTCACTTGATCCTAAAGTTAAGAAAGTGGAGGATCTGATGGGAGGGGATTGAGAGGTGCTTAGTCGGCCATTGTCAAAGATACCCAGAGAGAGACTACCTGGCCGGGCTGCTCCACCCAGAGAGGCGACTACCTGGCCGGGCTGCTCCACCTACAGTAGAGAGAGACTACCTGGCCGGGCTGCTGCGGCGACTCACCCACAAAAATTTAGGAGAGACAAAATTTAGGAGAGACAATTTTTAGGAGAGACTACCTGGCCGGGCTGCTCCACCCAGAGAGATTTTTGTGGGATTATTTTTGGTGAGGCGTCTGACTGGGGGTACGACACATTATACGAAGCATGACCTAGGACAGTATACGACGCATTAAACGAAGCATTACCTAGCTATACGACGCATTATACAAAGCATGACAGCGAGAGGGAGTGTGTACGTCGTCGGAGCACAGCCACCGCCGCCGTATTCTGTGTGCTTGCTGCACCGTGTTGCCTGTATTGGTGCACCTGTGCCAACACAGGCACATACGAGACTGTATTCGGCCCCTCGATTGGGTTATGAAACGATCTTTCACCCACAAAAATTAAGGAGAGAAGAAATTGTAAAAACTAGGACAAATAAAAGAAAAACATGAAAAATTCCATTTTATTTTCCGATTTACATTATACGAAGCATGACCTAGCTATACGACGAATTATAAGTACGAAGCACCACAGAACCAGTTACTCCTCTTAATTTTACGTCACTTCACTTGATCCTAAAGTTAAGAAAGTGGAGGATCTGATGGGAGGGGATTGAGAGGTGCTTAGTCGGCCGTTGTCAAAGATACCCAGAGAGAGACTACCTGGCCAGGCTGCTCCACCCAGAGAGGCGACTACCTGGCCGGGCTGCTCCACCTACAGTAGAGAGAGACTACCTGGCCGGGCTGCTGCGGCGACTCACCCACAAAAATTTAGGAGAGACAATTTTTAGGAGAGACTACCTGGCCGGGCTGCTCCACCCAGAGAGATTTTTGTGGGATTATTTTTGGTGAGGCGTCTGACTGGGGGTACGACACATTATACGAAGCATGACCTAGGACAGTATACGACGCATTAAACGAAGCATGACCTAGCTATACGACGCATTATACGAAGCGTGACACCGAGAGGGAGAGTGTGTACGTCGTCGGAGCACAGCCACCGCCGCTGTATTCTGTGTGCTTGCTGCACTGTGTTGCCTGTGTTGGTACACCTGTACCAACACAGGCACATATGGGACCGTATTCGGCCCCTCGATTGGGTTATGAAACGATCGTTCACCCACAAAAATTTAGGAGAGAAGAAATTGTAATAACTAGGACAAATATAATAAAAACATGAAAATTCCATTTTATTTTCCGATTTACATTATACGAAGCATGACCTAGCTATACGACGAATTATAAGTACGAAGCACCACAATACCAGTTACTCACATTAATTTTACTGTCACTTCACTTGATCCTAAAGTTAAGAAAGTGGAGGATCTGATAGGAGGGGATTGAGAGGAGCTTAGTCGGCCGTTGTCAAAGATACCCAGAGAGAGACTACCTGGCCGGGCTGCTCCACCCAGAGAGGCGACTACCTGGGCTGCTCCACCTACAGTAGAGAGATACTACCAGGCCGGGCTGCTGCGGCGACTCACCCACAAAAATTTAGGAGAGACAAAATTTAGGAGAGACAATTTTTAGGAGAGACTACCTGGCCGGGCTGCTCCACCCAGAGAGATTTTTGTGGGAGTATTTTTGGTGAGGCGTCTGACTGGTGGTATGACACATTATACGAAGCATGACCTAGGACAGTATACGACGCATTAAACGAAGCATGACCTAGCTATACGACGCATTATACGAAGCGTGACAGCGAGAGGGAGAGTGTGTACGTCGTCGGAGCACAGCCACCGCCGCCGTATTCTGTGTGCTTGCTGCACTGTGTTGCCTGTGTTGGTACACCTGTACCAACACAGGCACATACGGGACCGTATTCGGCCCCTCGATTGGGTTATGAAACGATCGTTCACCCACAAAAATTTAGGAGAGAAGAAATTGTAAAAACTAGGACAAATAAAAGAAAAACATGAAAAATTCCATTTTATTTTCCGATTTACATTATACGAAGCATGACCTAGCTATACGACGAATTATAATTACGAAGCACCACTGTACCAGTTACTCCCATTAATTTGAGGTCACTTCACTTGATCCTAAAGTTAAGAAAGTGGAGGATCTGATGGGAGGGGATTGAGAGGTGCTTAGTCGGCCATTGTCAAAGATACCCAGAGAGAGACTACCTGGCCGGGCTGCTCCACCCAGAGAGGCGACTACCTGGCCCGGCTGCTCCACCTACAGTAGAGAGAGACTACCTGGCCGGGCTGCTGCGGCGACTCACCCACAAAAATTTAGGAGAGACAAAATTTAGGAGAGAATTTTTAGGAGAGACTACCTGGCCGGGCTGCTCCACCCAGAGAGATTTTTGTGGGATTATTTTTGGTGAGGCGTCTGACTGGGGGTACGACACATTATACGAAGCATGACCTAGGACAGTATACGACGCATTAAACGAAGCATGACCTAGCTATACGACGCATTATACGAAGCGTGACAGCGAGAGGGAGAGTGTGTACGTCGTCGGAGCACAGCCACCGCCGCCGTATTCTGTGTGCTTGCTGCACCGTGTTGCCTGTATTGGTGCACCTGTGCCAACACAGGCACATACGAGACTGTATTCGGCCCCTCGATTGGGTTATGAAACGATCTTTCACCCACAAAAATTTAGGAGAGAAGAAATTGTAAAAACTAGGACAAATAAAATAAAAAAAATAAAAGTTCCATTTTTTTTTCCGATTTACATTATACGAAGCATGACCTAGCATTACGACGAATTATAAGTACGAAGCACCACAGAACCAGTTACTCCTCTTAATTTTACGTCACTTCACTTGATCCTAAAATTAAGAAAGTGGAGGATCTGATGGGAGGGGATTGAGAGGTGCTTAGTCGGCCGTTGTCAAAGATACCCAGAGAGAGACTACCTGGCCGGGCTGCTCCACCCAGAGAGGCGACTACCTGGCCGGGCTGCTCCACCTACAGTAGAGAGATACTACCAGGCCGGGCTGCTGCGGCGACTCACCCACAAAAATTTAGGAGAGACACAATTTAGGAGAGACAATTTTTAGGAGAGACTACCTGGCCGGGCTGCTCCACCCAGAGAGATTTTTGTGGGAGTATTTTTGGTGAGGAATCTGACTGGGGGTATGACACATTATACGAAGCATGACCTAGGACAGTATACGACGCATTAAACGAAGCATGACCTAGCTATACGACGCATTATACGAAGCGTGACAGCGAGAGGGAGAGTGTGTACGTCGTCGGAGCACAGCCACCGCCGCCGTATTCTGTGTGCTTGCTGCACTGTGTTGCCTGTGTTGGTACACCTGTACCAACACAGGCACATACGGGACCGTATTCGGCCCCTCGATTGGGTTATGAAACGATCGTTCACCCACAAAAATTTAGGAGAGAAGAAATTGTAAAAACTAGGACAAATAAAAGAAAAACATGAAAAATTCCATTTTATTTTCCGATTTACATTATACGAAGCATGACCTAGCTATACGACGAATTATAATTACGAAGCACCACTGTACCAGTTACTCCCATTAATTTGAGGTCACTTCACTTGATCCTAAAGTTAAGAAAGTGGAGGATCTGATGGGAGGGGATTGAGAGGTGCTTAGTCGGCCATTGTCAAAGATACCCAGAGAGAGACTACCTGGCCGGGCTGCTCCACCCAGAGAGGCGACTACCTGGCCGGGCTGCTCCACCTACAGTAGAGAGAGACTACCTGGCCGGGCTGCTGCGGCGACTCACCCACAAAAATTTAGGAGAGACAAAATTTAGGAGAGACAATTTTTAGGAGAGACTACCTGGCCGGGCTGCTCCACCCAGAGAGATTTTTGTGGGATTATTTTTGGTGAGGCGTCTGACTGGGGGTACGACACATTATACGAAGCATGACCTAGGACAGTATACGACGCATTAAACGAAGCATGACCTAGCTATACGACGCATTATACGAAGCGTGACAGCGAGAGGGAGAGTGTGTACGTCGTCGGAGCACAGCCACCGCCGCCGTATTCTGTGTGCTTGCTGCACCGTGTTGCCTGTATTGGTGCACCTGTGCCAACACAGGCACATACGAGACTGTATTCGGCCCCTCGATTGGGTTATGAAACGATCTTTCACCCACAAAAATTTAGGAGAGAAGAAATTGTAAAAACTAGGACAAATAAAAGAAAAAACATGAAAAATTCCATTTAATTTTCCGATTTACATTATACGAAGCATGACCTAGCTATACGACGAATTATAAGTACGAAGCACCACAGAACCAGTTACTCCTCTTAATTTTACGTCACTTCACTTGATCCTAAAGTTAAGAAAGTGGAGGATCTGATGGGAGGGGATTGAGAGGTGCTTAGTCGGCCGTTGTCAAAGATACCCAGAGAGAGACTACCTGGCCAGGCTGCTCCACCCAGAGAGGCGACTACCTGGCCGGGCTGCTCCACCTACAGTAGAGAGAGACTACCTGGCCGGGCTGCTGCGGCGACTCACCCACAAAAATTTAGGGTAGACAATTTTTAGGAGAGACTACCTGGCCGGGCTGCTCCACCCAGAGAGATTTTTGTGGGATTATTTTTGGTGAGGCGTCTGACTGGGGGTACGACACATTATACGAAGCATGACCTAGGACAGTATACGACGCATTAAACGAAGCATGACCTAGCTATACGACGCATTATACGAAGCGTGACACCGAGAGGGAGAGTGTGTACGTCGTCGGAGCACAGCCACCGCCGCTGTATTCTGTGTGCTTGCTGCACTGTGTTGCCTGTGTTGGTACACCTGTACCAACACAGGCACATATGGGACCGTATTCGGCCCCTCGATTGGGTTATGAAACGATCGTTCACCCACAAAAATTTAGGAGAGAAGAAATTGTATAAACTAGGACAAATAAAAGAAAAACATGAAAAATTCCATTTTATTTTCCGATTTACATTATACGAAGCATGACCTAGCTATACGACGAATTATAAGTACGAAGCACCACAATACCAGTTACTCACATTAATTTTAGGTCACTTCACTTGATCCTAAAGTTAAGAAAGTGGAGGATCTGATAGGAGGGGATTAAGAGGTGCTTAGTCGGCCGTTGTCAAAGATACCCAGAGAGAGACTACCTGGCCGGGCTGCTCCACCCAGAGAGGCGACTACCTGGCCGGGCTGCTCCACCTACAGTAGAGAGAGACTACCTGCCCGGGCTGCTGCGGCGACTCACCCACAAAAATTTAGGAGAGACAAAATTTAGGAGAGACAATTTTTAGGAGAGACTACCTGGCCGGGCTGCTCCACCCAGAGAGATTTTTGTGGGAGTATTTTTGTTGAGGAGTCTGACTGGGGGTATAACACATTATACGAAGCATGACCTAGGACAGTATACGACGCATTAAACGAAGCATGACCTAGCTATACGACGCATTATACGAAGCGTGACAGCGAGAGGGAGAGTGTGTACGTCGTCGGAGCACAGCCACCGCCGCTGTATTCTGTGTGCTTGCTGCACTGTGTTGCCTGTGTTGGTACACCTGTACCAACAAAGGCACATACGGGACCGTATTCGGCCCCTCGATTGGGTTATGAAACGATAGTTCACCCACAAAAATTTAGGAGAGAAGAAATTGTATAAACTAGGACAAATAAAAGAAAAACATGAAAAATTCCATTTTATTTTCCGATTTACATTATAAGAAGCATGACCTAGCTATACGACGAATTATAATTACGAAGCACCACTGTACCAGTTACTCCCATTAATTTGAGGTCACTTCACTTGATCCTAAAGTTAAGAAAGTGGAGGATCTGATGGGAGGGGATTGAGAGGTGCTCAGTCGGCCATTGTCAAAGATACCCAGAGAGAGACTACCTGGCCGGGCTGCTCCACCCAGAGAGGCGACTACCTGGCCGGGCTGCTCCACCTACAGTAGAGAGAGACTACCTGGCCGGGCTGCTGCGGCGACTCACCCACAAAAATTTAGGAGAGACAATTTTTAGGAGAGACTACCTGGCCGGGCTGCTCCACCCAGAGAGATTTTTGTGGGATTATTTTTGGTGAGGCGTCTGACTGGGGGTACGACACATTATACGAAGCATGACCTAGGACAGTATACGACGCATTAAACGAAGCATGACCTAGCTATACGACGCATTATACGAAGCGTGACAGCGAGAGGGAGAGTGTGTACGTCGTCGGAGCACAGCCACCGCCGCCGTATTCTGTGTGCTTGCTGCACCGTGTTGCCTGTATTGGTGCACCTGTACCAACACAGGCACATACGAGACTGTATTCGGCCCCTCGATTGGGTTATGAAACGATCTTTCACCCACAAAAATTTAGGAGAGAAGAAATTGTAAAAACTAGGACAAATAAAAGAAAAACATGAAAAATTCAATTTTATTTTCCAATTTACATTATACGAAGCATGACCTAGTTATTCGACGAATTATAAGTACGAAGCACCACAGTACCAGTTACTCCCATTAATTTTAGGTCACTTCACTTGATCCTAAATTTAAGAAAGTGGGGGATCTGATGGGAGGGGATTGAGAGGTGCTTAGTCGGCCGTTGTCAAAGATACACAGAGAGAGACTACCTGGCCGGGCTGCTCCACCCAGAGAGGCGACTACCTGGCCGGGCTGCTCCCCCTACAGTAGAGAGGGACTACCTGGCCGGGCTGCTGCGGCGACTCACCCACAAAAATTTAGGAGAGACAAAATTTAGGAGAGACAATTTTTAGGAGAGACTACCTGGCCGGGCTGCTCCACCCAGAGAGATTTTTGAGGGATTATTTTTGGTGAGGCGTCTGACTGGGGGTACGACACATTATACGAAGCATGACCTAGGACAGTATATGATGCATTAAACGAAGCATGACTTAGCTATACGACGCATTATACGAAGCGTGACAGCGAGAGGGAGAGTGTGTACATTGTCGGAGCACAGCCACCGCCGCCGTATTCTGTGTGCTTGCTGCACCGTGTTGCCAGTGTTGGTGCACCTGTGCCAACACAGGCACATACGAGACCGTATTCGGCCCCTCGATTGGGTTATGAAACGATCTTTCACCAACAAAAATTTAGGAGAGAAGAAATTGTAATAACTAGGACAAATAAAAGAAAAACATGAAAATTCCATTTTATTTTCCGATTTACATTATACGAAGCATGACCTAGCTATATGACGAATTATAAGTACGAAGCACCACAGTACCAGTTACTCCCATTAATTTTACGTCACTTCACTTGATCCTAAAGATAAGAAACTGGAAGATCTGATGGGAGGGGATTGAGAGGTGCTTAGTCGGCCGTTGTCAAAGATACCCAGAGAGAGACTACCTGGCCGGGCTGCTCCACCCAGAGAGGCGACTACCTGGCTGGGCTGCTCCACCTAGAGAGAGACTACCTGGTCAGGCTGCTGCGGCGTCGCCGCTGTGCGGGTCCCTGTCGTGATTTTCACACACAAATCTTTAGGCGATCATCTGCTGTCCAACGTGAGGTGGTGGAATTAGGATCGATCGGAAATACTTCGATCCGAGAGCTACCACCACCCCAGTCAAACGACTCACCAAAAATAAATTCTGCTATACGACTTGAGTTGGCGGTGTACCTTTTTTCTTCGGGAGGGTCTAAATTTGTGTGTGTGAAAAATTTAAAGAAATCAAATTGTCAATTATTTTTCCACGACATCTTTCACCCACAAAAATTTAGGAGAGAAAAGAAGATGTGTCTGTCTGTCTCTCTCTCTCTCTCTGAGTCAAAGATTTTTTAGCTAACTTCTTGCCCATAATCAGCAGCAATGAGCGCGCTCACGCTGTCCTGTTAAAGAAATCGTGTTTTCAATTATTTTGCCACGACATCTTTCACCCACAAAAATTAGGAGAGAAAAAATTTAGGAGAGACAGACCTTTTTTAGGAGAGACAAGCACGGGCTTCGCCCTCCGCCGCGGGCTTGGCCTCCGGCGGCGGGCGCCTTCGGCGTTGCTCAAAATGTAAAGAGAAGGAAATAAAAGGGTGATATCAGCATTATTGTTTTATTCATTAACTTAATCTGACAGTTTTGCTTTTTTCCTTGGGGAAGCTCCCAGCATTATTGCAATTTCTTGCAGCAGGTTTTCGTCTCTCTTCTCTTGCTCCCTTCGATTGGCTTAGTCTCTCTTCTCTTGCTCCCTTCGATTGGCTTCGTCTCTCTTCTCTTGCTCCCTTCGATTGGCTTAGTCTCTCTTCTCTTGCTCCCTTCGATTGGCTTCGTCTCTCTTCTCTTGCTCCCTTCGATTGGCTTCACAACTCTCTTCGAATTTGATTCGTAACTTCTCACACTCCTCTAGGTTCACGTCCAATTTTCCATCGCCATATCAAAGTCTTCAACCGATATCTTGAGTACTGCCGTCATCTCTTCGGGAGCGAATAGAGCCTCAACTTCAGAGTCACACTGTCCCAAATCTGTATACTTCCGCTGGAGCTCACGGTCGGCCTCAGTGTCTTCTTCTCGAATGATGATATTGGTGTCTACTAACCGCTACTCTTCCGCTAAATATAGATATACATATTTTCCATAAATTATCTAGAAATCCGTTGCTAAGGGATTCAATTTAACAGAAAATATATACCTTAGTTAATGCTCGCAGTCTTGGTATTTTTGCATCATTAAAGAGGTGTTCAAGTAGCCCTAACCACGACTGTACTTATATAAATATTCATTAACATTATCACATCATAACATATCGACTACAATAAAAGTAATATATAGCAAAATATAGAAATAACCTTCATACATAAGAATAAAAGAAAATGGGAGTCTACAGAAATCTAATTGGCTAACACAAGTCAGATCCCCCTCACACCCAACCCTAATTATAAGGCCTAAGTAGCCTATAGGCCTAGGCCCAACTCACTAACACATATCGTATATATAGCCTACTAATTATCCTTTGGCTCTAGCCTCTACCTTATGCACCTAAACCATTAACTATTTCATAACATTTGATGCTTAATATATTTGTACTATATGATAATTGTAATGCCCTCGAAAATGTCCCGCACCCACACTAATACTAACCCGAGTTGACGTCAGGTATAGCGTAAAATAGTCGTAGATGGTAAGTCCAATAAACTCATCACGTGATAACACCACGAGACTATCACCTGGTTCTTAAAAATCGGACTAAGGTTGCTATACTTTTAGTACGTCCGTGGTAGTACAGTGGGTTAGCGCGCGGGCCTGGTGGTGATGGTTGGGTCACTAACCAGGGTTCGAACCCCACCCAAGGCATCTCAAAACCTGTGGGTTTTTAGGGGGGTTAAATTCCCTTCAGAGGTTCGTACCCCGCGCCAGGTACCAGGAAAAGTTGATCCTAAAGGTAGCCTGGGGATATTTCAGGAGACCATGAAATTCCCTTCACACCCAGCATTTCATTGGTGGCAGCTAGGGAACGTGACCAGGTAGCTACGTGGAGCACCCGTCACGCGAACCCTATACCAACAATATTGAGATTGCTGAGGTAATACAGCTACGATACCTTACGACCTTAAATAGGCTAGGGACTAGCCCAGTTAAAGAAGGATGTAATGTAATGCCCTCGAAAATGTCCCGCACCCACACTAATACTAACCCGAGTTGACGTCAGGTATAGCGTAAAATAGTCGTAGATGGTAAGTCCAATAAACTCATCACGTGATAACACCACGAGACTATCACCTGGTTCTTAAAAATCGGACTAAGGTTGCTATACTTTTAGTACGTCCGTGGTAGTACAGTGGGTTAGCGCGCGGGCCTGGTGGTGATGGTTGGGTCACTAACCAGGGTTCGAACCCCACCCAAGGCATCTCAAAACCTGTGGGTTTTTAGGGGGGTTAAATTCCCTTCAGAGGTTCGTATCCCGCGCCAGGTACCAGGAAAAGTTGATCCTAAAGGTAGCCTGGGGATATTTCAGGAGACCATGAAATTCCCTTCACACCCAGCATTTCAATAATGTTAATGTGTTAATTAATGACATCTAAAATAAAATAATGTAGTCCTCTATACACAGTAACACAAGTTAAGAAAATACTATAGTCTGTGTAATAATGTACATTTTCTTATATGCACCTATTACATTTTCTATGTTAAAAACGGTAGAATAAATTAAAAGTACGTAGACAATTCGCACGTATCACCAATCATTTTGATAGTTTCTCGGTTATATATCGCCTCATTCTGATATATACGCTTAGATAATATTATGATACATCTATGGCTCGCTTTCCAAAGCGATTTGTTAGGAAATGCGAAATGGTGGATATTTTACGGTGATGTATTGGGAAATCATGGCGGTATCTGAAAACTACCTATGGCGGGTGGATTTCGAAGCTAAAAGGATTATATAACCTATTTTCAGCACCACCAGTATAATTAATCAAGTATATAATGCATTTCGTAATAGGTAAAGGTATCAAACATTTTCAATAGGGGCTGCAATTAATGGAATAGGTATTAGGAAGACTTGGCACCTCAAATCTGGAGGTGACCAGTGTTACCAGATCAGATGGAGGTCTATTATAGGAATGTGTTACCAGATCACTTTTGCGCAGTAGTCGTGTCAAAAGCGCATCGACCTTTAATAATTAATATCTCCATTAATATGGAATGTTGAGAGTTCTGCTCTTCGTTAATCGATAGAACTTTTGGACGGAATTCTGTAGAGCTCTTCAAAACTCGAGTAGCTATTATGGTTGATGAGAAAATAGACTGTATTTTGGTGCTGCCGTTTCTAAGCTCCGCCCCCCTCCGAGTCGTCTTATAGAAGTTTTGGGAACGAATTGTTCTCGTAAAATAATGAAGCTCAACATGCCACTAACATACCAAAATATAGCGATTTTGGTGCCACGTACAAACTTAATTAGTAGAAGCTCGTAGTTAATTTGCAATCAATGCCGTCTACTAAATTAAATGGTAGTTGGGACTTGTGAACCGAGGTTCACAGGACGTTGTGGCATCTACCTAAATATTTGATTAATCTTCAGAGAAAGGAAATATGGTCAACTTTATCATTTCTTTTTAACATATTTGGCTTTACCACTTCCATTTTGTTCAGTTATTACAAAATGGATGCAAGATTTGGAATAAGCATAACATTCTACTCCTATTGCATATTTTTAGTAATGCTAGCCCTATTTCTGCCAGTTTTGCCCTTAAAATAACTTAAGTAACTCATATAGCATAAAAACAAGTTGTCTGTTGACGGACAGGCTCGTGGAAAATATGCTTTTTCGGGACAGGCTAGTTTTGCCAAATTTGGGCCGGTCAGAACAAATTTCACGTAACCTTAATGACACACCTTAGGGAACGAATGACCAATATTCAGTTTTAGTACAGGATAGTTTTTGGCCTGTCCGAAAATTGTGCCTATCATAGGTGAACGGACAGGCCAATAGCACAAAAAAAGTTTCCTAACAAGTGAGCGTAGCAATTTTTGAAATCTGGCATGACTTCTTTGGGACAGGTTGAATGAGAGCAAACTTCCAGCAAGAAGGAAAGACATTAGAGGAGAGACAGACGAAAGAGTTTGCCTAGGCAGGGGGTCAGCACGGAAGCACAGTTTTTAAGTACAACAGGAGGAACACCGTCCGGACCGTACGCCTTCTTAGTATTAAGCCCAGAGAGGGTAGAAGTACATCTTTAGAAGAGATTAGGATATTAGACATAAGTAGGAGAGAGGGGGGGGGGGTGGAGAGGGAGGAATAGCACCAGAATCATCCAAGGTAGAGTTTCTGGCAAAAGTTTGAGCAAAGAGTTCAACTTTGTCAGAGGAAGAAGTGATGGTTGTGCCATCAGAGTGGAAAAGGGGAGGGAAAGACAAGGAAGAGAAGTTGTTGAAGAGGTTTTTGGCTAGATGCCAGAAAGCTTGGGAAGAGCTAGAGTTGGATAGTTCAGTGCATTTATTATTGATGAAAGAGTGCTTGGCAAGTCGAAGAACATATTTGGCTTGATTCCGGGCAGAAACATAGGAAGAATGAGATTCTTGAGTTTTAAGGCGTCGGTACCGACTTGGCTTTGATTTAAAGGATAACAAGTTTTGGAAGGCATAAATAATACTCTTTTTACACAATTATTTTACAAGAAGAGAAGTAGTGGAGGAGGAGGTAGGGATCAGGAGGTCAGAAGTTTGTGGAGCCATGAAAAGAGTGAAGATGGGGAAAGCATCAGAAATAGATGGAGTGCGTGGGGAAATACTGAGGTATGGTGGTGAGATAGTTACCGAATGGGTATGGAAAATGTGTAAACTAGCATGGGAATGTACCTGATGGTTTAGGAAGGGAAGAGGATGTGTAGATCAGATTTTTGCCCTGAAATTTGTTGTGGAGAAATATTTGGAGAAGGGACATAAGTTGTATGCTGCCTTTATGGACTTGGAGAAGGCCTATGACAGAGTTGATTGAGAATGTTTGTGGAAAGTACTGAGAATATACGGAGTAGATGGCAAGTTGCTGAAAGCAGTGAAGAGCATGTATGAGGGTACAAAGGCGTCAGTATGTGTGGAGAATGAGCAGAGCGAGTTCTTTGATCTGAATGTTGGGTTAAAGCAAGAGTGTGTGATGTCCCCATGGCTGTTCAATATATATATGGATGGAGTCATGAAAGAAATACAAGAAAGAGCAGCGGATGTTGGTGTGCCTCTGATAAGGGAAGGAAGTGAATGGAAGTTGCCTGTACTGCTGTTTGCTTATGAAACAGTTCTGATGAGCGATAGTGAGTGGAAGTTGAAGGGGCTGGTAAATAGCCTATGTTTGGAACAGTGTGTGAAAAACGGAATCTGAAGGCAATTGCGGGGAAGTGCAAGGTTATGGTCTTTGAAAGGGGTGCAGCCACAGAGTGTGAGGTGAGGTTGAACGGTCAGGCTGTGGAGAATGTCACCTCATTTTAAGTATTTGGGCAGTGTGTTGAGTAAAGATGGGAGTATGGATGAAGAAGTATGGGCGAGGGTGCAACAGGGGAAGAGGGTTGTAGGAATGCTGATGAAAGCAGTAACAAGAAATAGGGTTGTCAGCATGGAAGTAAAGAAGTCCTTGCATGACAGTGTGGTAATCCCGACATTGACTTACAGAAGCGAAGCATGGACGTTGGTGAAGAGACTCAAACCAAGAGTGAGAGGGGTGGAAATTAGTTACTTGAGAAGTGCGTGCAGAGTTACATGGAGGGATAGACAGACATATGAGGAAGTACGAAAGAGGTGTGGTGTGGATGTAGATGTGCTGGAAAGTGTGAAAAAGAACACCTTGAGATGGTTCGGCCATGTGGAACGTATGGGAAGCGAGAGAATGAGGTGTACAAGTGAGGTGAAGGGACAGAGAGGGAGAGGTAGACTGTGTGAGAGGTGGAAGGATGGAGTTAAAAAGTATATGAGTGAAGGCGGTGCTGGATGGGAGGAAGGGTGTCGACTGACTGGGGACAGGTTCATGGGGTCGTTTCGTTCGTGTCCACCCCTTCGGAGATCACAGCGTCCGGCAATAAATAGGTAGATAGATTTTACAATTATTTAGTAACAGTAATAGTTGTGTTACATTTGTTTAATTTCTAACTATGATTGACATCTATCTTAAGAATTTTCTTCATAAATCTAAGCACAGTATTCATAGTTAATGGGCGAGATGGTAATAATATACCATTTTAAGCTACTAATTAGAAATACAAGTACATAATTTCATTACTTTATTGCATAAAAAGGCCAATATCATGGAACATATTCATGAATGTTAATCATGTTTTCATATTTGTAAAATAATACTTTACAAAATACAAGATAATGGACAAATCGAAGTATATATTTCTGAACTTTACAATGATATAATGCTAAAAATAATGCTTATTGACAAAACAAAAAATCTTTGAACAATACTACTCAACAACTATAATTTACTTTAGTAATATTGCCATGTGAAGTTGAATATGCAAATTAAATTACATGGCAAATTATATATCATAGCATCATGCTAATGGCATCTCTCGTCCCTCCAGGCCCAAGTTGGGCCTGGAGGGACGAGAGTCATCTGTGTGATATAGGCCTTCAATGTTGTCATGATATCCTTGCCAAACTCAAGTAAGGTCACACACACACACACAGAAACACAAACACACATATACATAGGATATATTTTAATCAGAGCGTATTGAGGCTAAATATATATAATTAATTGTAATTTTGCAGTTTTTACCACAATTTGTATTCTATTAACTGTGGTTGATTTCGAAGCCCTCCTAGCAATTTTTTGTTGGGGGAGGGGGGAGCGCTCCTCGCTGCCCCCCCCCCCCCCACCTCCCCCCCTAATGACGCCCCTGATACCAGGATTTGTACTGGGGTTACTGGCTATATCGTGGACTCAATCTTAACTGGGCAGAGAAGGAATTAACACACAGACACACACACAAACATGCAGAGGTGTAAGGACAACACAGGAGTACATTATTTTATACTGACATAACTTAGAAAAGTTGACAGAATGAATATAAACATCATCATAGACTACAGTAGATTTGGACTGGACACAAAAATCGAACTTTGCAGTAAGGGACTCTAAATCGGAGAACGAACCCCCAAGTTCGAACCTCGAAACCGCGAAAATATTGGGAGGTTTGACGACCTCCCTTATAACCAAATAAGGAAAACCTCTTATTTGGTAGCAGTCTCGGAGTATCCAACGTAGGGCTTAAGATCTCAGCCGCTACCACAGCGGGCCGATTTATCGGTACCCACACGAAGTACTAATAATCTCTAGAGTTGCACCTAAATTCACTACTAGGCACGTTGTACACACTCCGAGACGACTAAAGAAGGAAGAGAAGGAAGAGGATCGGCATGAGGGCGGGATACTCTGTCGTTGGATACTCCGAGACTGCTACCAAATAAGAGGTTTTCCTTATTTGGTTATAAGGGAGGTCGTCAAACCTCCCAATTTAGTAGCAGGCTCTACTTTTCCAACGTAGGGCTTGAGTCCCACATTGGAGGCGGACATCCAATAAACCACAAAAACCCAAGCTTTAGCAAAGTAGAGGACCACGAAAAGACACAAATAAACATTTTAGTTAATTGGGAAAAAAGAGCGTAACAGTATGGTGCATATTAAGAAAATACAGCTACTAGCGTATCAGTCTAGGCCCTAGGGTCTAAAATGCACAGGCAGGTAAAGGAATAGGTCATGTCGACCTTGGAATGGCATACCAACATGGGATAGGTGAAGTCAATTGTAAAGTATTACAATAACAAAAAGCACGGCACAGCAGGTGGATGACCTCCGAAGACACTCTTTAACCTCTGAAGTGCGCATGGGGGTAATTGGAAACGTCCCCCTGTGCTGACGTATTTGAGGTGTTTCCGTCACTAAAATATTCATTGTGCCATTAATAGCATTAATACTTATCCATATGCGCCTATTATGGGTTGATTATAAAGGTATTAACCTGAAACAACAATAACACGAGTGAAAACAGCGTTTGGATGGTCAAAATCGGAGATATAGCCCGCGAGTTGTATAATGTATGGGTGAGGCAATCTGCTTTCCCGCCAATTTCCCCCAAGGCCACTGAGACACAGTCGATCGATACTCTCTCTCTCTCTCTTGCACTCGCTTGCCATCAGTGATGACAACACCCGGCTTGCAACTCGCTAATGTTAGCACGAAAATATACCTCAGAATAAGGGAATAACAGGGAAAATAGGTGATAACTGAAGGAGAGGAGGAAAGTGGGGAAGGAGGGGAGGTAGAGGACTGAGATTTTACATGGCCCAGGGGCCAAACAAAAATATATATATATTTTTTTTTTTTTTTTTTTTTTTTTTTTTTCGATGTCAAAAGTTGATTATTTTTTTCACTCACTCATAAGAGTCTCCCCGCAGTGCGCCGGGGGAACTCTTATGAGTCTCCCCGCAGCTCCCGGGTTAAGTACAAGACATGGGTATGAGGCATAGGCATACCAATACAAAAACCCGTAGACAGTATAGTCCAAATGTAACAAACCTTAAGAGTTACATCCTTAACACTAAACAGACAGTACTGTTCATACAAGTATTGAAAGAGAAAGTCTTTGTACAAGCATACAAAAAGAACTCCCCCCCCCCCTGTTTTAGGGAAAGGAAGAAAATACAGTATGGGATGAAGAGACACAGGAGATGGTGGACGTCACCATATGACACTCTGTAGTTACACGACATGGGTAGGAGGCAGAAGCATACCAACACAAAACCTGGAGACAGTGGAACCAGAATGTAAAAACTGTAAGAGCGAAATCCTAAACTTCCTAAAGTGAAGCCAAGTGTAAAGTATTCACAAAAACATGAGGCATGGCATAACTGGCGGATGTCATCATAGGACACTCTGTAGTTACATGACATGGGTAGGAGGCATAAGTATACCAACACAAAACCCGGAGACAGTGGAGTCAGAATGTAAAAACTGTAAGAGCTACATCCTCAATACTAAACAGACAGGACATACATGTATTGAAAGAAAGGCTTTGTACAAGCATACAAAAATACCCCCCCCCCCTTTTTCAGTGAAAGGAAGAAAATACAGTATGGGACGAATACAGCATGAATAGAGTCAGGATGGATGACGAAGCAGGTGACACGTTGGTTTAACGCAATCCAAGGTATACCCAGCCTGGCTGTGGACATGGAGAGGTACGAAGGTTGGACCATAACCCTGTGTCGGTTATGTCAGTGTATAAGCGTAAGAGCCCTGACCACTTGCCGTGGTCTCGATGACCCATATAAGATTGGGAGCCCTACCCCCCCTCACACGACGCATCTGTGTCTATCCAGATGGCCGCCGGGGGAGCAGTCCAGGGCACCGCTGCAGCGAGTGAGCCCCGAGCGAGCCAGTGTGACAGTCTCATATGTAGCAAGCGCGGTAGCGGCCACAGCCAGTAAGGGGGGAGGGCGATACAGGAAAGTGTTAGGGGACCAGCAGAACAAGGTGGTCGAGTCCGAGCTGGCCTAAAGGCACGGTTAGTGCCGCCCAAGGTAAAGATCCAAGCAGGGAAAAAACCCAGAACACATTCATGAAAACGAGAACGGGCAGAACACGACATGCGAAGTGTTGACGCGTACACCCGACTCTGGGGAACAGGAGCACTGTGTAGGTCCCATGGCCCACAGTTTGAAGGTGGGAGGCCCGCCTTGTTAACCCTCCCGCATTCGGTAACTTAAATAGCTAACTTATGGTAAGGCGTTCTCTAATTTGCCATGAAATATCAGGCTGGGCGAGTTTTCGAAGCCTTGTGTTTTTCTGTATTTTCATCCACCAGAATGCTGTTTATTGTGATGTATCATATGTCAATGGAAAGAGGAATATTTATAGTACATGATAACAAATTTTTTTTTTAAATAAATCGAAATATGAAAGTGTAAATGAGTCCGGAATAAAATTATTTCCATGCAATTGTCTTCACACTGTCTTATCTCTAAATTGTGAGTGATGACCATATATTTTTTTTTGCTCAAATAATAGTATTTTTTCTCCTCTTTCCAAATCTGAAACCAGAAATTGTTTATCTTCAATATTTCTCAAGCAGTGACCGAAAAAAAAAAAAAAAATTTGATTGATATGGTTTATAACATTTTCGATTTATTTTGTTGCTACGAAGTGTATGATTTTAAATTTAGGCTGTATGAATACGGCAAATAATGCTGATGAGTATAAAACAAACTAGAAGTTCCTACGTCAAATACTTTTTGCGCTATGAATATTTGAAATGAAGAGCCAAAATGTGAATATTTACGCTTCACCCGTCTCTGTTCCGCCGATGCTAGCCGGGTTCCGTTGGTTTACTTGCTCGGATACGTATATAACTATTTATATCACCGTCATCGGAAAATTATGCTCTTTCTAATGGTGAACACAAAAATAATATAGCGTAATTGGTTCGCGAGCTATGCGCAATTGTTTCCATGCATTGTTATTGTTATGTAAATATATGAGAATGTTTATACAGTTGTATATCATTGCCACAATGTACAACATTTATATTAATATATAAATATATATATATACATATATATATATATATATATATATATATATATATATATATATATATATATATATATATATATATATATATATATATATATATATATATATATAATTATATATATATACAGTATATATATATATATATATATATATATATATATATATATATATATATATATATATATATACAAGATGTCAAACAAAATATAATGAATGGTAATACAAATATGTGTATGTGTGTGTGGGTATCTATATATACTGTATATATATATATATATATAAATATATATATATATAATTTATATATAAATATATATACAGTATACATACAAGGTGTCATAAATATATATATATATTTATGTGGTATATATATATAAAATAAATAAAATAAAAATATAAATAAAATAAAATAAATAAAATAAAATAAATAACAGTAATAAATAAAATAAATAAATATATAAATAAAATAAAAATATAATAATAATATAAATACTCGATTATGGGCCTTGGGCTTGCTCGGGACCTTGGGGCTGATCCGCTAGATACCCTGGGCAACAGGAAAAAAAATAAAAAAATAAAAATAAAAATACAGGTATATAAATTATACAGTATATATATATATATATATATATATATATATATATATATATATATATATATATGTATATATGTATATATATATATATATATATATATTAATGTCTGAAAATATGGGTTTCAAAGTACATAACCAGGTCAAAGTGGCGGCTGCGAAACGTCTAACGGGTTGGATTCTGCGTACTTTTAAAACACGCGGTGAATTGCCTATGATAACGCTCTTCAAATCTCTAGTGCTACCGCGGCTTGAATACTGTAGCGTATTAACATCCCCATACAACGCAGGTGAAATAAATGACGTAGAGAGTGTACAAAGAAATTTCACTTCGCATATAAGTTCGATAAAACATCTACACTATTGGGAGCGTTTAAGAGCACTGAATCTGTACTCACTGGAACGTAGAAGAGAACGTTACCTAATAATATACACGTGGAAAATCGCAGAGGGTTTAGTACCAAACCTACATACTCCGATAGTCATGAAATTCAGTGATAGGAGAGGCTGGGAATGCGAAATCCCCCGGATGAATAACAGGGGTGCTATGGGCTCTCTGCGAGAGGGCTGGTTATCACACAGAGGCCCACGTCTCTTCAACAAACTCCCACGGCGAGTAAGAGACATGAGGGACATCTCGTTAGACAACTTCAAGAGAGCCCTAGATGTCGAACTGCAAAAAGTGCCAGACGAGCCCATCCTCGCAAGGGAGCGAGCTGTCACTTCAAACAGTCTACTGCCCCAAATCACCACCCATAACGAGGGGCGTCGCACTCATTGGTGCCGCTAGAAGAGCGGCGAACACATCAAAAGGTATCAAAAGGTAAAGGTATATATATATACTGTATATATATACATATATATATATATATATATATATATATATATATATATATATACGGTATATATATATATACGGTATATATATATATACGGTATATATATATATAAAATAAATGAAATAAAAATATAAATACAATTAAATTAATCAAATCAAATATATAAATATATAAATAAAATAAAAATGTAATAATAATATAGATACTCGATTATGGGCCTTGGGCTTGCTCGGGACCTTGGGGCTGATCCGCTAGACACCCTGGGGAACAGGAATAAAAATAAAAAAAAAAAAAAATATATATATATATATATATATATATATATATATATATATATATATATATATATATATATATATATATATATATATATATATATATATATATATATATATATATATATATATACTGTATATATAAATAAAATAAATAAAATAAATAAAATAAAAATTATAATAATAATATAAATACTCGATTATGGGCCTTGGGATTGCTCGGGACCTTGGGGCTGATCTGCTAGACACCCTGGGGAACAGGAATAACAAAACAAATATATACGGTATATAATTATATATAAAATAAATAAAATAAACATAAATAAAATGAAATAAATAAAATAAATAAATAAAAACTAATAAATCAAATATATAAATATTTAAATAAAATACAAAATATAATAATAATATAAATACTCGATTATGGGCCTTGGGCTTGCTCGGGACCTTGGGGCTGTTATATACTGTATATAGGCTATATATAATATATATATATATAATATACTGTAATATAACTAAAATTCCATAGAGTACTTACCATACTTCCTGTAAGCATTCCTGTGACATCTTCGTGATTATAATGTATTTATTTCGTAGGCAGTATTTATTGATAAATATATTTGTCTTTCAAGCAAAAAATAGTGTAAAGTCATCAATGATACCTAGACAAAACTGCATCAATACTCAAGGGGTTAACCAAGATTCACTCCCCTCAGTCACCAAAAGTCACAAGTAACATCTTATATACATATACAGTTCGAATTATTCACTAAACTTTTCACTGGGTAGATGAAATAATCCATAATTGCCTGCCTATAGCTAGGCATGGTGGGCCAGAGGAGGAGCCCAGAATTTAAAGGGCCGGGACCCTGCCTCACAGTCTGGGGGCCGGGAAACTACTGACTTTACAAAGGCCCGGGCTCCTCAGAGAGGGACGCTATGGGGTTGCTAGATACTTCCTTTTGTAACTTACTAATGCCTAACTTACCAGTCCAAATTGCGTCAAAATCGAGTCATAAACTTATTTTTGGCGAATATTTCTAACTTAGAGGTGGCATTATGACGCGATTGCGTCATACGAGCACTCTTCGAGGGGTGGCGTTAGGACGCGATCGCGTCCTAAAGATGCGGGAGGGTTAAATAGCGATTGTGAACCCCAGGCTCACGACACGGACGACTACAGCTAGTGTGTCCAGTACACAATGTGTGTAGAAGATATTATCGCGACGGCACCTCCCCCATACATGGACCGGATTACCTGGGCCACCTCCTGAGACACTGCGTCGATGACGGCGAGGGCGCCTGAGAGGAGGTACAATATGGCATCGACAATATGAACTGTAGTAAGTACTTCACTATCGACCAATCTAATTACACGTGGGGAAACGGTTGCAAAATTATTGGTAAATCTTTTAACTCACACGAATCTAAGAATTTCTTCTTCAATCGAGTTGTCAATTTGTGGAATGGGCTTCCCCGAGACGTTATAGACTGCAGCACCGTTGATTCATTTAAACTCTGCTTAGACAAATATCTCGCATCAAACCCGCGACTGACTGCGTTTGTAAATGAATAACTTTATTTCATCCCCCCTCAGTTACTAACCCATCTGTCCCCTACTAACTTCCTAATCCTACCACGGACATTAGTTCCAGGGCAGTAGTTCCCTTTCCAATGTTCCGCTACCCACTCTAAACCACTGTTTGGACACTTGATCCTCAGTGTTTTGGAGGACAAGCAGCCTAGAAGGGTCACTAGACCTCTTGTTGCTTGATTTCCTTTGTACTCCTTTGTACTCCTTTGAGGTTGAGACCTCCACCTCCAGGCCAGACCCTTCCATACCACCGTCGTTCCCACGTCCGGAATGGCTAGTGCCGGAAGTGGGGGCGGGAAAAGCCGGTGCATGGCTGGGTGAGGGGAGAGGGTATTGGCCAGGAGGAACTACGCTTTGCGCGGAGCATAGCCTCCCGTAAACTCGTCATGGTGAAAGGAACTACCACGGCCAACCCCCGTCCTCCTGGCCGTCCTGACGAAAACGGAGAGCGGGCCTCGCGCTCCGGCCTGTCCCCCTCCTGTCCGAGCAAGGGAGCGTAGGACGAGGGTCCCGGAACTTGCCAGCATAGTCCATCCACAGGACGGGACGGCAAACCGGGTACAAACGGCCACGGGAGGAGCGTACACAATGCCCCCCACGGCCCGTCCCATAGCCCAAGTTTCAGGCCCGGGGCTCCTTGCCGGCGACGGACCTCCACTCACAAGGTTGGAGGAGGACGACGAGGGCTTTGCCACGACCTCCCATTGGGCGGAGCATGTGTCGCTCAGCACAAGCAAGAAAGCCTCCTGCCAAGCCACCCCCAGGAACAGTTCCGGACTTAAAAGGCCCGTCAGGAGGAGGTGGCTGCGGACTTCGGCAGGGGCTGACAAGCAGAAAAACCACCCGAACCTGTCAACGGCAATGAGTGGCGAACGTCTTGGACTGAGTAGGAATAGCATATTCAACGTAGGGCTTAAGATCCCAGTGAAGTCCGAGGAGCGGAGCAGCAGGCCAGACACAAAAGTGGAGGCTACGGTGGGGATAGTCGGTAAAATTTTAATGAAGAAAGGGGGGAATCCAATACACACAGGACCAACGCCACATGAGCGGAGGCCTGGGACCTTTCAGCGGGTCTCTGTGTCAATCTAGGAGCAAGAGGCTGCCTGTGGAGCGGATTCGAGGCACAGAAGGAAACAGAGGACATATCAAGGGAGGAAACCCAGATAAGCAGCCGTTCCCTGGGTGCAGATGAATGCAAAGGGCATACATAACCAGAGGAAAAAGCTATGTGGCCGATTCCTGGTTACAGATGCAGGTCACAGGGTACATCCAAGATAGAAAATCCACCTGTGGAGCGGGTTTCTATAGAAAGAGGAAGAGGCAGAGGACACCCAGCCTGTTTGGCGGAAAACGTGTGTAAACACAACATGGAGTCAAGGCCGAACCTCCCTGTCAGTAAAAAGTCAAGTGTGAGCTACCGGACACCTAATTGGTACAAATAGGAGGGGGAATCCAAGACACACAGGACAATTGCCACGTGAGCAGAGCCCTGGGACTTTTCAACAGGTCCCTGAGTCCACCTAGTACACTAGAAGGCCGCCTGTAGGGCGGAAACGAGGCACAGAAGGAGGACACAGAGGATAGGAAATCAGCGAAGGAGCCATATCCAGGACCCTACATACATTCAAACTTAGACACGGCACCAACTTCATCAATAACCATGGAAAAAGGCGATGTGGCCGATTCTCAGATACAGATACAGGGTACATCAAAAAGTAGAACATGCGCTTGTAGAGCGGAATTCTAGAAAAAGATGAAGAGCCAAAGGACACCAGGAGACCCTCGCCTGTGTGGCGAAAAAACGCGTGTAAACACGAATGTCGAGTCAACTTGTCAAGGGAATGTGTGCCGACACAGGTCTTCCATGACGCGACCATTCCCCCCCCCCCCCATGAGACCGAACGGGGAATGGAGAGGAGAGGGCTGGACACAGGGCAGAGGCAAGGCGTACGTAATGGGAGATGATATCCCATGATTGACGGAGAGACCTCTTGGCCGTCGTCCTTCCTCCGATGCAGGGTGCGATTCCAGGAGTTGAAGGGCGGAGAGACAAACTCCACATCGGTGGGGGGTCGTAGACATCCTTGTCGTAGCAGGCCGTGTGGAGGCAGCACTCCTGGTGGCCCAGCATGGCCGACCGCTGGCATGTCGGGCGGAAGCAGGGAGGAGCCGGCATCATGTCACTGAAAATTGGGGGGAGCGGTACACACCAGTGGAGGTGAGACAGGGTAAAACTATGAGGCAATATAGCCAATATCTATGTGACACCCAAGTAAGACAATATCCATGAAAACGCCAACCAGCAATCATAACAATTAGGAAAGTCAAGTACAGCCACCCACACCGTAGACCATAAACACCAGGGCTGGGACAAGCCCCTTAGCAAGACTTAACCCTGGTGAACAGGTCCAAAATCCATTTGGGGAAAAGAGACCCCCGTTCAAAATACCTGAGAACCCTCTGTATGAGCGTAGGTAGGAAGGGGCGCAGCGGTGATGGGTCAGGTACGTATGGCCGGCAGCAGAGCGGGCACAAGCTGGAAGGAAAAAAGTCAAGTGTGAGCTACCCAACAGTACCCTATTAGTAGAAATAGGGGGAGAGGGAATCCAATACTCATAGGACAATCGCCACTTTGGGCAGAGTCCTAGTACTTTTCAACAGGTCCCGGAGTCCACCTAGTATACTAGAAGGCCGCCTGTAGGGCGGAAACTAGGCACAAAAGGAGGACACAAGGGATAGGAAACAGCCAAGTAGCCATGTCCAGGTACAGTTAGTCAAAGGGCATAACATGTAGACAGGGCTCCAACAATATCAATAAACAAGGAAAAAGGCTATGTGGCTGATTTCTTGATACAGATACATGGCACAGGGTACATCAAAAGTAGAATAACCGCTTGTAGAGCGGAATTCTAGAAAAGATGAAGGAGCCGAGGACACCAGGAGACCCTTGCCTGTGGGGCGAAAAAACGTGTGTAAACACGAATATCGAGTCAAATTGTCAAGCTGAAGACCCACCCCCCCCCCGCCTGTGGGGCGAAAAAACGTGTGTAAACACGAATGTCAAGTCAACTTGTCCAGGCCTAGCCTCCCTGTGAGCGGGGCCCTTACAGTTTCCAGACATCCCCCCCCCCCCCTATGCAAGTAAACAAGGCAGGGGAAGAACAGAAACAATTAAAATGTAAGAAAAGCGAGAATTTTAACAAGAGCGACGAGACCGAGACCTCTAAGTCAGTTGAGACAAGAGGAGAAGAAGGAAAGGTCCTGTATGGACCATCCCAACTGCGGTCAGCTCAAGGCAAAAAAACTATTAGCTTAGTTACACAAAAACATAAAGGCGAGAATTTTAACAAGAGCGTATAAGACCATAACCACCAAGTCAGTTGAGACAAGAGGAAAAAAGAAGGAAAGGACCTGTGTGGACCATTCCGACAGCGGTCTGCTCAAGATAAAAAAACAAGTCTAACTTAGTTACACAATACACATAAAGAGAGAAAACACTAGGGCAGCGTCAATCCCTGAGTGAAAGAACCTAGTAACAAAGCTAAACACTGCCCGAAAAACTCCACAATTACGTTAAAGGAAAAATAAAATAAAAGTTAAGGCAAGCGAGTGACTGACACTGTTACCAGAACCACGTATCCTCGAGTCAAGTAGGCCCGTGGAAACGAAAAGGAACTGACAAAAGTGTGAACCAGGAGATGAATTACAAGACCACCAACTATGGACATGTTGAAAAACAAGTCAGAAGGGCTTATAGGTCAGTTGAGACCAAAGCAGCATGTTTGAATGAGAATAAAGGCTGTGTGCCCTATGCTCACACAAAAGCAGAATCCGGAGAAACTTCATGCTCAAGTATAGTAAAACTTCGACACGCAGTCATATGAAAAACAAAATAAAACAAAAAATCAACACAAAAAAGGGAAAAGAAACACAATGCATCACGCGGGAAGCATACATCCCCCCCAAGTTACGTTAAGGGTTATTAAAGTGAACATAACCCGAAAAGCGAGGGTAGAATAGTACACTCAACGGCGGCTACACGGCGCGGAGGACCAACCACCCTCGAAGTAAACAATATAATTCAACACGCCTCCAACTCTCCGTGCACACCCAAAAACACGCCATAAATCCGTAGAGTGCTGCCTACATCACTGAATCGTCCCTCTAAAACCTCAACAGCCTGAAAACACTCACACTCACTTAGTTGAGGCGAAGGGGCAGGCAATATCAGGCACTCGCGAAGCGTGTGTCATCGACGGTGGGCGCGAAGAGACTGATACTGTTACATGTACTGGTGCAGGCTCATAGAAAATGGAGCATGGCTAAGAGGAGAGCAGCTAGATTAAATGGGTAACTATAACTTCTTTCTCTCCTTCGCTTTCTCTTCCTTCTTTAGTCGTCTCGGAGTGTGTACAACGTGTCTAGTAGTGAATTGAGGTGCAACTCTACATAGAGATTATTAGTACTTCGCGTGAGTACCGATAAATCGGCCCGCTGTGGTAGCGGCTGAGATCTTAAGCCCTACGTTGGAAATGTAGAGACTGCTACTAAATCATATTTTTTCGGTTTCGAGGTTCGAACCTGGGGGTTCATTCTCCGATTTTGGGTCCCTTACTGCAAAGTTCCATTTTCGTGTCCAGTCCAGATCTACTGTAGTCTATGACACCATATGAGGAGGAGCACTTTATTGACAACGTTTCGCAGAAAGCTTCTTCAGGTCACTAACATACGCTAGTTCCTTGAACGCCTTAAGTATCCGTCATGACAGGTGGGGGAGGTCCATTTCTTCCAAATGTTTGTGTGTATTATTGTATTATTATCGTAATCTTTATCAACTCTGCGTAAGCAGAGTGGTATCATCCCCCGTATAGTGGTACATGCTGGCCGAAATGTCTGTCTGTCTGTCTGTCTGTCTGTCCTATAACTCCTCCTAGACTGTTCGACGGATTTTCACCAAACTTCACACGAACATTCGGTGCGTGAATGCGACGGTAATTCAAAAAAGATTTTTTGAATTTGTGCAGTAGTTATGATATTAGGTCCAAAATATGGTCTTCCCCCCCCCCCTCACCCTGTACCTATTCCCAAGCAATGATGATGGCGTTCTGTGTGTGTGCCCCTACGTGTGTGTGTGCCCCGTAGGGGCACACAGAGAAGGAAGGAGTAGGAAGGAGAAGGAGACGGAAGGAGAAGGAAGGAAGGAGAAGGAAACGCAGAGAAGGAAGGAGAAATGAAGAAGCAAAGGAAAGGGAAGACAGGAGAAAAACACACGACTCCACCCAAAGGAACGATGCCCGGATCACCCACACCTGTAGCGACCCCCAGGGACGCCCGAGTCGCCACGGTGACAGAAGGATATCCGGTAACCCCAGGGAAGACAATTCGCCCCAGGGCGACCCCTTCCACACCCAAAATAAAAATAATTTTCTCCCAGAAGTTTTAAATAAGAACGAACGTCAATTGCATATAGATTCATGTAACATGTAATTTTAAGAATATAACCAAGTATAATAAAACCATTTATGTTTAATATTAACGAATATGTATTATTTTAATGTTAAGAATGTCATACGACAGATCCCCTATGTTTGCAAATATTGTGATCAATTAAAAGAAGCATGTTGAAAGACTTCGTCGTTAGTACAAAAGCTTTCAGATCAGATCACTGAGACCCTTCTATCTAATTTATAATAAACACATATGTACATGTCTTATCAATATCAAGCTATTGTATTTCATAAACAAACCCCATTCCTTTCTTTCCTACTTTTGTATTCATGGCTACCAGTCAGGGATGTCACCAACCAAACCTTTCCGCCTCTCGGTTAATCTTGTGACCCCCAGAGCTACCAACACAAAACTCGCCACTCAGGATCCATATAACCGTATATATTTCCATCTTATATAATTATATAGAAGCTCAGAAATGATCAGTGTTATCCTTAATAAGATCACCTAACATGCTCATCTATATCTGTTCTCAATATTAAAGGTGACAGGCTCTTGTCTGCAGAATAATATCCAACAATGCTCGAGAAACCCAACTTCATCATAAATCCTTCACCCTGAATTTTCACGCTCCAAGGTCAAGCCAAAACATCCTCAAAACCTTGAACAAAAGTTCAATTATCTCCGCAACCCCATGACTCCCCCTGTAACTTATAAATCCAAATAAAGCCTTGGCTTGGGTATCATCTATATACAGTACCACCTTGATACATTCTTCAAGTATAGTAGAGTTATATAATAAAGTAAACAAAGTCCATCTCCCCTAGGACAAGAAGGACTTCCTGCCCTAACAGAGAGTGCGCACGCACGCCCTTGCTCTCCTCAAACAGGGAACAGGTACCCCTCAGTAATTGTGAATACTAGGTCAGGGAAATCTGAAGGAAATTAAGCAATTTTAAGGTTTCTCGATTCCTGGCATCCCACGTTGAGAAACCTTAAGATTACCCCTCCATTCAGTTGGATATACGGCACCCCGAAGTCCTTACACTGTCTGTGAGTAAGAAATCCTATTAAGGGATCTTTGTTAATTGTGGCATCCCATCAGTTAACATAGAGACCTCTAATAGGCTGTATTGCCAATGTTAAAGTTTGAAGTGTGTAGGCATCCATCCACTTCTACTCTTAATATTGTAGGTACGGTAACTGTGCCCTATAAAAGGAACTTTGTTATTACTGGCATCCCAGTGATTAACATAGTCACCTTCTCTAGGTTACGCACCCAACCACTTCCGCCCCATGCACGACTACCCGGCCGACCAGAAGTACCAGCTACAACTAGTGCATCTTGCTCTCCAACAGTAAGAAAAATCATGATGTCTACCATGCCCTTGATGCCTGGAGATATCGTACACAGGACACCTCAGAAAAACGAGACACTATTCACGCTGACCAACCCATCAACAAGCATTAAGCCTGCTGGCATAGATTTAATATTTGAATCCTTTTGAAGTAGTCCTAGGGTAGAAAGAACAGTTACAAACGCTGAGGCTTCTTATAATAGACAATTTAAGTGTCTAGAGTCACCCAGTTATAATGCTGGAGGCCGAGGAACACTGAATCAACTAGGTTTGAGTACTGGTCGAGCAATTGCTCTATTTAACAATTCAGATGTAACTCAGAAGTTCAGGAGTTATAACGATCCTCCAAAATCTGTAATATCACCTAATGAACTCAGTGTTTTGAGTACGAATCCGCCCCAACACGCTAAGGCCGGAATTGTCTTACAACACAGTACTTGTCGTGAGGACCCCCACACGCTTTCTGAACAGTCTCATTCGTGCCCTACTTTGTCCAGTACTAAAGACGAAGTTAAGCCAGCGTGTGATCATTCGCAAAGTACCCCTACTAATAAGTCTAGCTTGCCTCTTACTCCTGGAAAGACTTGTTGATCTTAAAGTAAGGGAAAAGTTAGACAAAACTCACAGGTACAGCATGAGTGAGTGTCCGAGAGCCCGCCAGAAGATGAGGGGAGAGAGTGATTGAGTAAAGAAAATATTGAAGTTATTCGGCCCAGAAACTAGCCCGTGAGCGTGAGAGGGACATAAGTGACGCGTGCCCTGTCTCCTTACCTGATGTTGTGCCCAGACGTCCCGGAACTTAACTTCAAACCAGTGTCTCAACTCGTTATACCCGGCCCTCATCTAAACTGACTCCTTTAAGTGCCTCTCTCAGTTTCGTAGTGGTAACAGCGATTATGCCAAGTTCTTGTATTTAATTTAACGTAAACCTCTCCGGAAACGTACTCTCCGTTTCCATACCCTTTGATAACCGTTGTCCCGTTGCTGGGAAACAATACACACCTATCCTACACTGGTAACATATATATATATATATAGATATATATTTCTTCGGGTCCGGGATCCCGCGACTCACAGGAGAATTGATATACATATATTAATACTATATTAATTGATACATGCACCTTACACACAAAAGAGAGAGAGGTCCTGGAAGTGTTAGTGAATGCCAGGCTGGATGTATGTGGAATGACTGAGACTAAATGGAGGGGTACAGATGTGAGAGAGTGGGAGTGTGGAATGGGTGTGTGTGCTGGAGTGACTGAGGGAGCAGCGAGAGAAGATGCGTGTTTGTTTGTAAGTAACAAATGGAAGGAGCGTGTAAGAGACTATGGGTCTGTGGGTTCAAGGATTGTGTGGGTGAGAATGAAAGTAGGAATACAAACGTGGGTGGTTGTGTGTGTGTATGCTCCGACAGAGGATAAAACTGAAAAAGAGAAAGAGGAGTTTTGGGTGAATGTGGAGGCGTGCCTGGATAAGATTGGCAAGAGCGAAAGAATATTTCTGATTGGGGATATGAATGGGAAGGTGGGTGATAACAAAGTTTATGGAGTGGTGGGAGGGTGGGGTGTACCATCAGAGGTGAATGGGAATGGTAGTGCACTTGTGGACGTATGTGTGGGGAGGAGGCTGTGGATAGCCAACACCTTCTTCCGACACAGAATGATACACAGGTAGGCTACACATGGAAAGTGGTGTGGAGGAAGAAGGATAAGGATAAGACAGCGGTGGAACGAAAGGCACTGATTAATTATATATGTGTGGATGAACAAATGAAGAAATCTGTGCTGGATTCTAGGGTGCATATGGGTATTGGAAGGGGTCTGTTGGACCATTATGTAGTAGTAGCTAAAATTAGGATACAAAACAAGTGGGTGAGGAGAACTGGAGGGAGGCGAGAGGAAGGTGGAATGGGGAGGAGGGTGGAGAGGTTGCAGGAGGAGGAAATCAAGGAAGAGTTCAGGAGAGCAGTAGAAAGACGACTAGGTAGGTTTGACCTGGAAGGTATGGAGGAAGTGAGGAGATGACCAAAATGTTTAAGGAAGAGATATATGCAGTATGAGAGGAGGTGTGTGGAGTAAGGAGAAGAGGGAGGGGAGTGAAGGGTACAGCATGGTGGACAGAAGAGGTAAAAATAGCTGTGGAAGACAAGAAGAAAGCATATAGAGAGTGGTTGGGTAGTAGAGGGAATGAAGATTTGGAGAGACAGAAACGAGCAAGGTACTTGGAGAAAAAGAAAGTGGTGAAGAGAGTAGTGACGGAAAGTAAGAGAAGAGTAGATGAGGAATTTGGAAGGAATCTGAGTGTAAAATGGAGGGAGTGTAAGAAACTGTTCTGGAAAGAAGTCAAGAAAGTTAGGGAAGGTAGCAAGGGAAACAGTAAGGGTGTGAAAGATATGAATGGACGAGTGCTAGCCGAGAAGCAAGAGAGAGTCGAAAGATGGAGGGAGTACTTCAACGAATTGCTGAATGTAAGGAATGAAGCGCCAGCAACCATAGTTGGATGGGGTATATGGGAGGGAGAAGAAGAGAAGTAGTGGAGGAGGAGATGGGCATCAGGAGGTCAGAAGTGTGTGATGCCATGAAAAGAGTGATGTTGGGGAAAGCACTATGAATAGATGGAGTGTGTGTTGGGAAGTGCTGAGGTATGGTGGTGAGATAGGGATCGAATGGGTATGGAAAATGTGCAAACTAGCATGGGAGAAGGGGAGTGCACCTGATGACTGGAAGACAGGCATAATAGTTCCCCTATAAAAGGGTAAAGGGGAAAGAAGAGTCTGTGGTAACTACCAAGGAATATGTCTTCTACTGTAAGTGCAGTAGGGAAGGTGTACAGTAGGGTAGTGATTGAGAGAGTGAGAACGAGAATGGAGAAATGGATAGGTGACGAGCAGGGCGGTTTTAGGAAGGGAAGAGGATGTGTAGATCAGATTTTTTTTATCTGAAATGTGTTGTGGAAAAATATCTTGAGAAGCAACAAAAGCTGTATGTTGCCTTTATGGACTTGGAGAAGGCCTATGGCAGAGTGGATAGAGAAGGTATGTGGAAAGTACTTAGAATATACAGAGTAGATGGCAAGTTGCTGAAAGCAGTGAAGAGCATGTATGAGGATGCAAAGGCGGTAGTCTATCTATCTATCTATTGCCAGATGCCTTACTCCCCTTAATGGGGGTGGCCATACACAAAATGCCCCCAAGCGAACCTATCCCCTGTAAGAGGGACAACCCATGCCAGTTTACTGAAGGACTTACAGGATTGACCACTCAATTTAGGGTTCGTCTTTTAGCACTATTTTTCTACAGTGGTGTGCGGCTAATCCATCCACTAACCTGCTTCACCCTAAGATAGCAGTACTGATTTGTATAAGATTTACTCCCCTAGACAGGTTGCCGACCAAGGCTGACGAATCCCACCCACCCGGCGGTAGTACGTGTGGAGAATGAGCAGAGCAAGTTCTTTGATCTGAATGTTGGGTTGAAACAGGGGTGTATGATGTCCCTGTGGTTGTTTACTGTATAATTATGTGGATGGAGTCATGAAAGAAATACAAGGAAGAGCAGTGGATGTTGGTATTACATCTTAGATTATATCATTATTATAGGAATCATGATATTACATCTCATATAATTTTAAGGTAGTTTACTTGCAATGAATGATACTTATGCAGGTGACTGTACATCCTTGGGGGTATTCATTGTAACTCTTTGTAACTTCCTCCTTCTAAAATTCATGAGTCAGAAACCCTTCTCACGCTCTTTAAGCCCAACGTGCATTTTTTACTCTCTCTCCATGCTCTGATCGTATGACCGGAAGGAGTGAGGGAATTTTCCGCTACCCACCTATAGGGTGTGTGAAAGGGTGTCAGAGGTATGCAGGAGGAATGCTGAAGGTTTTGACGACTAAAGCCCCGTCCACACGATCGAGCACTGCCCGTCGGGCACGAGTGATATGTCCGTCATGGGGCAAATTCAGCGGGCAAATCAGGGGAATGGCCACGGCGGTAGTTGAGCGAAATCACCAGACACTGCCCGGTAGTTTGCCGGTGGATATGGGGATAAAGGGGGCCTGTGGAAGGAGGGGAGTAGTGTGTAGTGTGATCTTTAATTATCAAATATAATTATGTTATCCTATTATTTCACGGATGTTTATCAGGTAAATCTGGTGTAAGAAATCCAGGATGTAATATGTGCAAACACTTTATTAACGGTCACTAATGGTATGAATTAAGTTCTAGCTTTAGAATTTTGTATGGGTAGCATCCCTATTTATATAGACGCTATTATTTTTATAGATATTATTTTATTAATATTCTTATGAGTATTATTATGAATAGTATTATTAATCTTCTTATTGTGAGAAAGCCACCCAGCCATGATCTTCTGCACTAACTGAAGAATTAATGTTATGTTAACGTACGTATGCTGACCATATTAGCAAATCGCGTGATGATTGAAGCATTATCAGAAATTATATGATAGGATAAATTCATATTTGTTCACCAACCAACTTTATTTCTAAACTCGATGAAATCAACAAATACATGTGGCACTCCAAGGACTCAAACCTAGGATACTCACACCCATAGGTTAAGCTTATCAGTGTATTACGTAAATATAAGACAGCATCATATAGTGAGAGAGTGTGTGTGTAATTGCAGCTCTAACTTTGGGTATTTTGAGAGTTCACTCTTCTATTGGTACCTGTATATAATTGATGATCTTTTCAAATGTTGTTTTTTATCATGTTGACGTTAATTTCATATTAAAGTATAACCCATTCCCACGTAATTTAGATTTTTGGATAATTTTATTATAAGAAGTAGGAAGTTGATGAAATAAATTATATATCTTCAATCAACTTTCTGTTCTTTTCTCTTTTGCAACATAGCAATTATTATGGTACACAACACTTTACATCTCTCTTTAACTGCCCTGCCGATCACCTTATCTGACCACAGACAGACTTTGACTGGCCAGTCACGGCAGTGTGGACAACAACACAAGCGTGTTCGACAGACTTTGCCCGGTGAGGGGGCACAGCCTGCCAGACACTGCTCGATCGTGTGGACGGGGCTTTAGACTCGAACCTTGGGCAAGACAACACGCTCTTAGAGATTCCTCACAACTTATGCAAGGTTCACACATTGGCGAGTCCGAGCGCGAGGCCAACGCGAGTCACACTCGCCGCATACCGCCGTTGATGGAGCCCGAACCCAACGCGAGTAGCATCTGATGCGAGTAAACACGCATATAACACGAATATAACACTAGTTTACACGAGTTTACATGAGTTTACACGAGTTCATAGGAGTATCCACGAGTGTCGGCGAGTGTAACACGACCCCAACACGCACCGCCGAAATTTGAAAAATAACGGTCACATTCCAGGGTACAAATAGTGCGAGTCTACAGGAGTCTACACGAGTGTCACAGGAGTTTACAGGAGTTTACACGTGTTTACACGAGATGAACGCGAGTCTACAGGAAGTTAACAGGAGCGTATGGGAGTCTAACATGAGTGTGTGCGAGTGTTGGCGAGTGTCAAGAAACGTATAAAGAGTAGGCACTGGCACCATTTCTCACACCACGCAACACCACCACGGACGGACGTACGCTCTGCAGGATACAGCCCAACCCACCTACCCACCCACCCACCCACACACCATGTCCATCATGAGGCGCAGAGCGGCAGCTGTGGTCATACTCCTGCAGATGGAGATGCATCTCGTAGACCTAGAGGAGCTGGAGGAGAAGGAGGCTGAAGAAAGACGTCAAGGGGAAAGGCCACGAAGGACAGTTTGGGCTAGGAACTGGATACTGAGACGGCCACAGTTCGGTGTGTACGAACAACTTATGGAGGAGCTTGAGAGAGAGGACCCCAAAGGATTCCGGAACTTCCTACGTGTGGACGTCCACATGTTTAGGGAGTTGGTGGCACGTGTCGGGCATAGGGTAGAGAAGCAGGACACCTTCTGGAGGCAGGCTTTGTCACCTGGGCTGAGGATTGCAATCACACTCCGCTACATGGCCACTGGTGACTCATATCCTAGCCTACAGTACGCGTTCCGTGTGGCCCGGAACACCATCTCCCTCATTGTGCCTGCAACATGCGAAGCCATCATTGCAGAATACCAGGAGGAGGTTATACGTTGCCCCAGGACACCGGCGGAGTGGAAGGTGGTTGCCAGTGAGTTTGCCAAGCGCTGGGATTTCCCGCATACCGTTGGTGCCATCGACGGAAATCACTGCGCCATCAAATGCCCTCCACATGCCGGTATGGAATTCTACAACTACAAAGTATTCCACTCCATCGTGCTCATGGCTATTGTAGACGCCGACTACAAGTTCCTCTACTGTGACGTGGGTAATCACGGTAGTTGCTCAGATGGTGGGGTCTTTATAAGAACCAATATCAGAGCAGCATTGGATGGGTGCACCCTGGGACTCCCTGCTGCCGAACCCCTGCCCAACGACGACACACCTGTTCCCTACTTCCTGGTGGGTGATGACGCCTTCCCCATGCGAAGGTGGTTGATGAAGCCACACTCTACCCGGCGACTGACTGTACCTGAACGGATCTTCAACTACAGACTGTCCCGGGCTCGCAGATTTGTTGAGAACGCCTTTGGCATCATGGCATCCAGGTATGTGTATGATTATGTGACATGTATGACCATAAATACAGGTATCGGTGATGGCACCCTATTAATGTGAAGTATACTAGTCAGGTATTAACTATACATGCTCGTAACCATTCTCCCTATGCTCGTAACCATTCTCCCTATAATTAATATGGATTAATACATCTCCCCCACATCCACAGGCTGTGAGTCGTCCACGTCTGGAAGTCGAGTTTTAACTATTCATGATCCTAACCATTATTTCCCTATTTAATATGAATTATACTAGTCAGTGTTTAAATATACATGCTCTTTCTCTCCCTAATTCAGGTTCAGGTGCCTCCACAGCAACATTCCCCTCCACACGTCCCGTGTTGAGTCTGGGGTGATGGCGTGCTGCTGCATGCACAACCTTATGCGGATGAGGTACCCTAATCACCACGCCAACCTAGCGGACGAGGAGGACCCTGAGACGCATGCTATCATCCCTGGGGGTTGGAGGCAGGAGCCGGAGAGGCTGAATCCCCTCCAGAGACTATCCGGGAATGTCGTGACAGCCCAGGCCAAGAGACAACGCCAGCACCTCACCGACTACTGCTCATCACCCAGGGGCAGTGTCCCCTGGCAGAACGACATGATATAAAGGTATGTATCCATATGTTGCCATTGCTGTTATTAATATTATTGTAGTTTAGATATTTATATTCTGTTGTTAATAATTTTTTAAATCAATTTTACCTCATTAATATATATTCTCTATATGTTATTCGAATTTTATAAAGTCTCATATATTATGGTGTTCATCTTTTTCTATGTCGTTTCATAATGTTTAATATATTCTATTTAATTTATATCTTGCATTTATTTATATTTCATGTTGGATATCAATCTGTATATTATAATTTGTCATCATATATCCTTTGCATATATTCCACATCATTATTTATGTTAATATCAATATTATTCCAGAAACCTATTTCATTCATATTATATGGTATTTGTTCTCTCTTCATTATTGATGTTAATATCAATATTATTCATAACACAACTTGAATTCATATCAACTTATATTTTTTCTCTGTTGACAAGTCATTTCCACGTTTATAAAAGGAACCTTTGTTGATAATATAAACAGATAAACTCTAATAATAAATTTTGGATCCAAAATAACAGCTGGAGGCACATAGTATATTATCATCAGAAACATAGATATATAGCATGTTATTATATAGCAGAAAGTAATATAGCATGTTAATATATAGCAGAAAGTATAGACATAATAAGACATATTCATTTGATGTGTAGACATAGTATTACATATATTCGTCATTCCCATTACTGGGGGGTTTATGACTTTATTATTATACCCAAAGGTTTCACACATTTTCGTCATCCCCAGGCCTGGGGGTGTTGACTTGCGTGTTCAACCTTCTATATATGAAGTTCCCTGGTGTTGCCGGCCTACTAGTAGATGGGCTTGAGGGAACCGGTGTTGGTATGTTGGCGCCATGTGTAGGGGTCATCGCCCCCGCCCACCATTCATGTGCATGTGCAGGAGACCTGAATGATGTACCCGCCAGCATCTCTGAGAATGTGGGGCTGTTGAAGGCTGCTTGCATGCGTGACGGTCCTGGCTGGGGTTGCATCTGTGGTGGTGTGGTGTGCAACTGCGGGGGGCCTGGTGGTGTGATGTGCAATTGCGGGGGGCCTGGTGGTGTGGTGAGTATCTGTGGGGGGTTTGGTGGTAACGCCATCTGGGGTGCCGTGTAGAGGCTGACCTCATCCCTGGCCTGAAGGACTTGCTGCATAATCCTCCGTGACAATGCCTCCCCTACAGTGTCAGGGAGCCTCTCGAGCTGCTGCTCCAAGTACCCCATGAACTGTGCATACTTGGTCTCCTTCACAGCCATGGATGTCACCAGGCGTGACATGTCCTCCCGCAGCGCCTCCCGCGTCGCACTGAACTGTAGAAACAAGAGTATGCATGTTAAACACCTTTTGTAGTTATATAATAATACATACATGTCATGGTAAGTTATGATAATAACCTTTTTATGTTTTTCTCCCCCGGATGCATATGTCTTCCTCTACAGGAATTGTTTGCGGTTTGCAGCGTACACGAACATAGGATTTATATAATACTCTCGTAATGACTAATATACTCTCGTAATGACATATGTTAAATTTTTTCATATTTACCTCCACAGGTGAGACTGCCTCTGCAGACTTCCGGTGCTGTTTCTGGCTGCTGGACGTGGCAGTGGGAGTTGTGTTGGTTGGAGGGGGCATGGCAGTGTCCTCTCCATCACTCTCGTCATCCCCAATCACCTCCACATCCACATCCGGCGAGACGACCACAGTCGGGTTGGGAAACTGAAACACAAAAACATTAATATATCCTATATGAATAACACGTTTAACCTATTTTAGTATACTTAAATATATGTACCTTGACAATATAAATAAATATAAGAAAATACATTTTATGTTTACATGAAGCCTTCCATTATAAATGTATGAATTCAAGTATATATGAACAAGATTAGCATGATATTAACAGACATGAATTAATAAATGTATAAAATCAAATATATATGCACAAGATAAGCATGTTATTAACAGACATTAATAGCCTAGGCATACATGGTGAAATAATACTTTCCAAATGTGATATCGAACAGTTCTTTAAGTATATATTGTTTTCACACATATTAGGTATGTTTATATTAGTTCTAACCTTAGCTGTGACCTTGGTCTTTACGCGGGAGATGTGCCCTTTGAGGAAGGCAAACTTCTCCATGATCCAGGCGTCCCTCTCGGATAGTGGCTTGCCCTCGAATGTCCCAGGTGTTCCCGATCCACTCTTGATGTCGCTCAGCTTTGAGTACCTGGACCGCATGTTCCTGACCCAATGGGCCAGATTAGCACCTGTGTAAAGAGTAATATTTATTAAGCAATGCACCTTTATATATGATTTATATCGCGTAGTTAACAGGCCAAACATGGGAGGATAATACATTATTAGTTAATGCTGTTAAATACAAATGTAAAGGGATGTAGATGATACTGGCAACACACCTATATATATGGCAATTTAGCACACTTTAACATAATAGTATTGATGTATTTGACGTATAAAACACATGGAATCAAACCAAGAACACAACAGCAAGGTATTCAATCACTTATTAAAATTAATATATCATGGTGCATGTTTGGTTGGGGGTACTTACCTGAGACATCAACAGCCAGGGTAGCAGCCTTCTCATCGTAGGCGCGGAGTTTCCTGCGGGTATCTTTGTAGGCCTTGCTACGCTTCATGTATAACATTGGGGTGTCCTTCACCCACTCGGCCAGCATGTCCTCAGTCTCGTCACTCAGGATCACCCTTGTCAGCTTCTTCTTCTTGATGGCGCCATAACGAACAGGGTCCGCGCTGCCAGGGGGGCCAGGTGGGTCAGGGGTATCATAATCACTGTCAGTGTCCTCTAGGCTACCTTGGTTACCTTGGCTACCTTGGGTGTCCTGACTGGTCTGAGTATCCTGGCTGGGCTCAGTATCCTGGCTGCCGGCATCTTCAATGTCTCCGTCCAACAGGTCCATGTCCTCATGTCCTCTGGGCTGGCTGTCCGGCACAATTTCATCAGAGTCATCCAACTCTTGCGACGCAACAGGCCTCCTGGCAGGGTGTGCGATGCGGGGTTGTTCGGGTGGTGTAGCCTTCTTCTTCAAAACACCAATACCACCCTTCCGAGACTTGGTGGCCACCACCTTCTCCTTGGGCAAAGGCATGGTGCAGGGCAGGCAGGTAGGGCAGAGTGGTAGGGCAGGCAGCGTGGTAGGGCAGCGTGGGTCGATGTGTATGATGCGGTGGTGCCACCTACTCGCGCGGTGTTGCCAGCAGTCGCACACCGCTCGCGTAGACTCACGTTGGTTTCGCCATTCCTCGCATAGACCCGCGTTAATATCGCGTAAACTCATGTATACTCATGTTGGTTTCGCATAGACTCGCCACACATATTGTGAAATTGAGACCACCACGTGGGTACTCTCGTTTACGCGTGTTACACTCGCGTTACCCCGTGTTAACTCACGTTAGGGGCGTGTTGACTCCTGTTTGACTCCTGTTAAACTCGCCTTTGCCAATATTGGCACCCACATGGTTATTTGCAAATAGTGTTGAGTCATGTTGTACTCGTGTAGACTCACGTAGACCCGCGTAGACTCGCGTAGACTCATGTAGACTCATGTCGACTCGCGATCATTTAATGTCTAAATAGTACAACGCGAGTCTACATGAGTGTCACGCGAGTCTACATGAGTGTCACACGAGTCTACAGGAGTCTACGCGAGTCTATGCGGTTTGACGTCCTAGTCCCACTTGACTCTCCAAATTTCATGCAGCCATGAACTTTGTGGCCGCGTTCGCGAGTGTACGCGGTGCAGCCAGAGTCAACGCGAGTCTGTGCGAGTGTCGGCGAGTGTCGGCGAATTTGGGATAATCATTGGCGAGTGCAAGAATTTCATCACTCGCGTTGGCCCTGCGCTCCGACTCGCCAATGTGTGAACCTTGAATTAGCGGGTTTCTCCTTGTATATTTGAATCTTACTTTGTTTGAATAATTCAACGTGGTTATTTGGATTCACAGAGCTTTATTTTCCCTTTACCTATATTACATTTATAAGGTATAAGGTTACGGTGCCAGCATTACTATTACTAAATAAAGATAAATTATTTATCTACATTATCTATCAATTCAATCTACGAGAGAGCAGAACGGAGAGCTGAGATGCAACCTACAACATCAATTACTTACTACAAAGTACATTAACCTAGATATAACCCAGGATAGACACCATCAGTCTTCCTACTTGGAGTTAATGGTTAACCCTTATCATAACTATATAGGATCATACCTCAAAACGTCTTCCTAACAAGATTTACATAACGTAACATTGGTTAACCCCTTGAATACATTGACTACCAAAAGTCATATGTAACATGGTGGACAGATGCGGTCCTCATTAATTGAATAATTGAAGAGAGAACACCACGTTCCTTTGAAGAATTTTACACTACCCTTATCCAGTCTACACTACCATTATCTAACATTATCCAGTTTATCCAGTTCCTGTGTTCCAGTTTCATAGGTTCCTGTGAGTTCCTGTTCCCTGAGTTCCTGTTCAATTTATCTCTGTTAATCTAAGATGTGCGCACAGGGGGTAATAGACACCACACCCCTGTGCGCACATATGATGATTTTGGGGTCCATTGCCAATATCGATAAAAACTACATCAGCGTGTAGGGAATGTTAGCATGCATCGGCCCATATATATTTGACCCCCCAAAAAATGTCGGGGGGGGGGGGGGGAGCGGTCCGTAGTTGGAAAATGTGGAGCGAATGGCACCGCGCGGCTAGATTGTCATCGAGCGGCGAGATTTCCCGGGCGAATATTCCCGCGCCCAGGGGGTGGAACCAGAGGGAGGAGGGGTTGGGATAGCATGTAATATCGTGTATCTCTCCTTTTTTGAGCTCTTTTATGCTATTTAGACTACGTGTACGTATGTGCACGTATGTGTACGTATGTAGGCCACCCATATAACAAGGAATATGCCGCATATAGACCAATATTGCAATATATAAGCGAATTATCAATGAGTTTCTAGGCGGGAACGAAGGTGTGCTTGTTGTCTGGCGGGAATGAAGGGGAGGAGAGGGTGTGTTGCGCCATAATATCACGTATATCTCGTATTTAGAGCACTGTCATGCTATAATAAAGACATGTACGTATGTAGGCGTACCATATAACAAGGAATATACCGCACATAGACCAATTGATGCGATATTTACGCAAATTATGAATGTGTTTATGGAGACGGTAGACAAAAGGTGGGTGAGTGGGAGGGAGGGAGGGAGTGATGGAGGGAAGGAAGGGGAGGAGAGGGTGTGTTGCGCCATAATATCACGTATATCTCGTATTTAGAGCACTGTCATGCTTTAACCCGGCAAGCGCGATAGGCCTCACGGAAGGCTTCCTATAGGGAACGCGATAGGCCTCACGGAAGCAGGACCATAAAAAAAGCCTTCCATAATAAAAAAGGGCCTATCAAAACAAAGGAATTTGTCTCTAGGTGAGATAATTCCCCTCCAGTACTCATCCATGTAAATCTCACCCACCCCCCTCCCCTCCTTCCCCACCTTATTCCCCCCTCCCTCCCCTCCTCAATTATCACCTATTTTTCCTCTTATTATCATCATTTATCGGTTATTTTTCTCTCCCGCGATAATGTAGCACAAGTGGGTTGCATAAAAGATCGTTATGCAACACCCAGACACCGGCACACACCGCCCCGCTCGTCTCAGTTGACTCCCAGACAGCGAGAGGGGAGGGCTGCCTGTCTCTCTCTCTCGCCTGAGATTATGACCGGGTGGCCAATATCTTCGTTTTTCACCACCCAAATGCTTTTCCCACTTATTTTAGCACTCTTGAAGGTTCATATATACATCATATATGTAAAATAAAAGCATACCGAAAACAAATAATGGTTTATATTGTAAATATAACGAATTCTGTCAGAATCCAGGGCTAGAAATGCACAAATAACTACCCTAGCACCTAGGTGTATATCGCGCTTGTCAGGTTAATAAACACATGTACGTATGTAGGCGTACCATATAACAAGGAATATACTGCATATAGACCAATTGATGCGATATTTACGCAAATTATGAATGTGGTTATGGAGATGGGAGACAAAAGGTGGGTGGGTGGGAGGGAGGGAGGGAGTGATGGAGGGAAGGAAGGAAGAAAGGAAGAAAGAAAGACAGCTGTGTGTACAATCTGGAGGTGCCCGAGGCATATGGATGTCGTGGGATTTTCAACCTTCTAGTCTAGCATGTGTCTGAAGTTTGTTGCCACCCGGGAGCCCACAGGGTGGAGAGAGAGAGTGAGAGTATTTACTTAGAAACATGAGTTATGAATGAATGAATGGAGAGAGAGAGAGAGAAAGTGAGACATGCGTATGTCGTTCGTATAGATGGCTTTCAGAATTGCATTTTTATGCAAGCAGACATTGTATTTTAGACACATGTGAAGTATGCACAGAAATAGTTAGGCCATTGACTGTAAATAAAGTACGAGATTATAGAGTAGTTTTGAGGAGGGGTAGATGGAACAGGGAGGTCACAGACGAGGGAAGGGAGATAACCTTTCTGGGAACTGAGCTATATTTAGACTGGTGTCCAGTGGACTGGTGTCGAATGACGAATGACGCTTGTGAAAGGGAAGGGCAGATTGCCATCAGAAACACTTAGATATATTTATTTGCAAGTAATATGCAATCTAAATGTATATTCGAGACCTACTTGAAGTATTTGTATGATAGTCATGACTATGTATAATCCAATATACGCGTGTAAGGGCGTAGGCGAGATATAAGAAAGATGGTTGAGCAATTTTCGACACCCACACAGTTGTTATTCATTATTTACAAGATTACACAATACAAATGTATTTGTGAAAATTATTTTATGCATGCTGTATTTATACGAATTTAGTTGGTAGCCAAACTCAGACAGAGAGAGGTGTTGTGGATGGAGGGAGGGAAGGGTCACCCACTGACCCACTGACCGTGTGATAATGATTGGAGTCACACTGAGAGGGGTAATTTTGGTGATTGTTGGGGCAATTTTTGAACAAATAAAGTTCTATAATTACTTTTTTTGACAGAGAGAAAGTTTTATATAGTTTTGCATGATATGATTGATAATCCCATCAATTTACAAAAGTAAATTGGTGGGATAAATAATTTGTTGTTGTATATTGTCATCTCGATTGTAGACACAAAGATTTGAGTGACATATTGTATGAGCTGTTGTGGCCTAGTCAGTAAGGTGACGGATTGGAAATCTCAAAGTATGGCAGGGCAGTGGGATCGAATCCAGGAGGGGGTTATGGGGAAGGTTTTATACTGTTTAGAACATTTTTGATTTTTTTTTTTTTTTACAAGATCATGTCATTGTATTCAAGCAATATCAAATATTCATAGACTATATCATATTGCAAGAATACAATGACATGACCTTGTTTTTTTTGTTTTATTATTATCATCTTATAAGTAGGTTGGACAGGATTTATTGAAACAATGATTTTTTTACAATAAGATATATAAATATTGGCTATAACAAACATATATATTGATATAGTGAACAAGAAGGCATATCACATGGAAATCTTTGAAACTTATAAACTAAATAATAAAAGACATATTTATATAATGAAAAAAGGCATATCACAGGGACATCTTTGTATCTAAAATTATAAGGTAGCGTGATCAGTTCAGTTAGGTCTAAGTTAGGTCAGGTAAGGTAGGGCACGAGTCCAGGGAAGGGGGCAGCACTCAGTAGTGCTTATACATGTGGTAGTCCCTGAAGTAGTCCCCCAAGCAGAGTGCAACCTTGCACTCGTGGCACATTGTGGTGACTTTTTTGGTTGTTGAGGCTCTCCTGGAGGTGTTCATGCAGACGTGACACTTCAGTTGCCTGTGACGAGTGCCAACCAGCTCCGTGTGGATTGGGAAGTGTCTTTCCACCCCCACCTGGATGCGGTCAGGGATGTGATCCCCACGCCATGACGTACGCCTGTGAGTGGGGGTGCCATACTTCGTCAGCAGTTGATATGACACGTTGTAGACAAATTCCCTGAATTTGAGCTTTTGATTTGGTGCCATATCTTTCTTGACCAACCACAAGTTGTAGGCGTTGAGCATCGTGATGTCAACTAGGTGGAGGAAGAGCTTGTGATACCACTTCACAGTCTTCCTCAGACACTCAACGCCTGCCAGTTGACAATCCGACTTGTCCACCAGGCGCATGTTCTTGGTGTAGTCCACTACCAAGTCGGGCTTATGGATGATCTTCTTTGTTCGGTAGTGGACTTTACCAGAGTCCACCTGGGCACCTGTGTGGACTGTCGAAAGCAGGTGAACGTCTCTTTTGTCTTTCCACTTCAGGGCTACCACTTTCCCGGACTTTTCCAGTTGCTTGTATTTCTGCCCCCTTCGTCACATTCTTCGAATATGCCTCTCGCGGTGTTCCTGGACCAGTTCGTCGTCAGAAGGTGTGTCGCTGGAGGAGGGATCTGAAAGAGGAATGACATTATCTGCGAACTTGGGCATAAACTTTCTTGTCTTTCTGACAGTCCCACATGACCCCGTTTGGTTGTCATGAAGAAACTGGCAGAGAGCAGGAGAAGTATACCAATTGTCAGTGTACAAGACGTGGCCATTGCCCAGGTAAGGTGCCAACATTTTCCTGATGATGGCACCTGACATGCCCATGGGGTCATTGGCAGCGACTTTTGGTATGTCAATGTCAGTTCCTGTACGATCACGATCCAGCACTATACCTGTCTCACAGTCGCACAACACGAAGAGCTTGATTCCAAACCTATGCCTCTTCAAAGGGATATACTGCTTGAAAACAAGACGTCCTTTGAAGAGCACGAGCGACTCATCAATCAGCAAATTGAGGAAGGGGTAAAAGTATTTCTTGTACCTCGCCAACAACATGGTGAACACCTCCCGAACTTTCCATATTCTGTCAATCCTATTAGGATATTCGTTGTCTGCAAAGTGCATAAATCTTAGCAGCAACAAAAATCTGTCACGAGTCATGTACTTATTGAAAGTTGGGGTGGCGATGAGAGGGTCGTGCTTCCAATAACGTTGTAGCACATGCTTCTTGCAAAGAGGCATGAGGAACAACAAGGCAAAGAACGCCATGAACTCATTCACAGTCGTATCAACCCAGCCTCGTATTCTCGCTTTTGGAGAAAGGATGTCCAGTTTGCCAAACACCCACCTGTAGTAGGCGTTTGTTTGGGCAACTATGTAATTCATAATCTCCATGTCGAAAAAAGCGAGGAAGAAATCCATCTCGTTTGCGTTGTCGCCACAGGGCCAGTCAGCAGTTGTACCTGACCTACCAGCATCAAACTGGGGCATGTCAGGCACAAAATCAGCCCCGTTAGACCACACAAACGTATGAATGTTGGCGTCGTGGATGGAATCTCGTCTGCGTGTGTGCCACCATCAGACAAATCACTGTCATGATCGCGATACAACGCTTCACCCTCCTCACCACTAGAAGGACGCCCTTCTTCATTGTCTTCACCTTCGTCTGACTCACTGCCACTATCCCCCCTCCCCCCCGCCTCCCCCCACCCACGGTCCCATGCTGCGTCGTCGTCGTTGTAGTCCTGGATGTCAACATCCTGGAATCCCCAAACAGCAGGGCGTCGTATTTCGATGGTGTTAGGGTCCTCATCCGCCTACTAACACGTGCAGGCATCTTGTGGGCAGGGGCAAAAGGGCCGGCAAGGGCGGCATCGGCAGGGGCGGCGTCGGCAGGTCCAGCAGTGGTGGGTGGTGCAGAGGTCCTGGACGCAGGCAATATAATTGTTGTCCCTGTCGCCCCTTTCCCTTTCCCTATCCCTTGGGCAGGGGCAGAAGGGCCGGCAGGGGCGGCGTCGGCAGGTCCAGCAGTGGTAGGTGGTGCAGAGGTTGTGGACGCAGGCAATATAATTGTTGTCCCTGTCGCCCCTTTCCCTTTCCCTTTGCCTTTGCCTTTCCCTTTCCCTTTCCCTTGGGCAGGGGCAGAAGGGCCGGCAGGGACAGAAGGGCCGGCAGCGTCGGCGTCGGCAGGGGCAGCAGAGGCGGCTGGTGGCAGGGTGACAGTGGCAGGCGTACAAGTTTTTTTTCCCACGCCAGTCCCTTTTCTCCTAGTGGCCCCCGCAGGTCCTGCAGCCCCAGGGCGGCCTCCTGCATCGGTGCTACTGGTGGCAGGGGTGGCAGTGGTGGTAGTGGTGGTAGCAGTTGCCTGGGTGGTGGTGGCAGTGTCCCCAAAGGCCAAAGACCTCTGTGCACTGCCCCTGCTTGCACGTGTTTTACTTACTTTACGTGCGGGTGCTTCGTCTTCCGAGCTATATGGAGTGTCGTAATGGTAGCTTGGGTTTCTGCCTTCCACGGCCGCTGACACCACCAGAAGGAGGGCTGGTTGTGTCATCAGGGCGTGAGCGTGAGGGACGTGTGGGCTCCATGGCTAGTGCTTGGGTTCTGGCGAGTACTGCTAGTAAGTGCGCGGCCCGAGCGTACGGGGTGGTGGTATCGAGAGTTGCCAAGTAGTACTATACCCACACCAATTTGTAGCCGCCTGACTGTAAGCCGGCGGTTTTGGTACGCATTTTAAAACCTGGATCTTAAGAGTCTTCCCGCAGTCGCCCGGGGAAACTCTTAAGAGTCTTGCCGCATTTGCCGGGTTAAAATTTCCAACCACAAAAACCACAAATTCGTTAAGTTAAAACCACTTCAGCACACCGAGAGTCTACCAGTTTCTACCAGTTCATCTACGGCGATTCCTGAGTGGCCATGCTACGATAGGACGAGTGGCTGCAGGGAGACAATTTCAGAGGGAGACGAGACTTCGTCAGCAGCGAGCATCAGCGTGTTGGTGATCAACATCCCTGGTGACTACCACAACTCACTCCAACTCACTCTGGTATAGAAAATCGGCTACCATCACTACTCACTTCCAGTGTATAATAGGTGTGTATTTCGGTATAATACAGTTCAGTGTTATTCAAACATCTAGTTTTTTGTTTCACGGTCGTAATCAATACTATTTCGTTTTTGTTGCTCAAATTCGATATTTTCTCATTATATCGATCACTTCTAGCTCATTTCTAATAATTTCTTTAACTTTCTTACGCACGTCTAGCAAGGGAAATTCAATTTTGTAATTATGACTAATAAGGTGAGCTTTGCTAGTCATTGTTTGTTGTCTAACTCATGTAAAATCGTCAGTGAAATGGCAGTCACTTTATCATGTCATTCAGTCAAAACTCCAACATTTCTTCATACCATTTCATGTCATGCAAGATATGAGCTGGGCTGGTCATATCAGCCTCTTATCATGCCGCGACCTCCTGACCCGTCATGTGATCGGGTGGCCAGCCTCACTCAGTCAGTCTCTGTTTATCATGTGTGCAGAGTGTATAGCGTTTGCGGTGTACTAATAATAACCAGATGTAATCCCTAATTTATATTCATAAGTGTTAAAATTGTTTTAGTATTTTGGGGAATTGATTATTCCAAGGCAATATATATTTTTTTCTTCTAAGTTCTTTCACCCAGCAAGTTGAATTATGCAATTGGGTTTCATTTTTGCTTTGGGAACATCTGTGATTTTAACACTCAAGCCACGGTGCCCGTCATATGACAGGCGAGAGATAAATGGCCTATCCTCCGGTACCAGTCATATGACGGGCGGCATTCTGAGCACATTAGGGGCTCTGAGAGAGAGTCCGTGTGTTGGGAGGACGATAGGCTGGCTCAGACTGCTCTGCACCACCACTGGGCCGTGTCTGGGACCACCGCCGCCTCCCTACATACACCCGTCCTCACGAGATAAGGAAAAAACTCATGAAATTACCTTATTTAATGTATTTTCACCTCCGGTTGCGCGATCGCTACAGGATAACCCGTGGTCGTACAAGGATGATTCAGATGTCATTAGAAAGCTCTGTTATCACCCTTTCACGGATATATAATTGTATTACGCACTGGCTCTTGTTTATGCATGAAAAAGAGCATGGAATGAAGCTTGTTTTTGGTAAATATACCCGCCTGGCAGCTAGGTCATGTCAACACACGGCCCCGTCCTTAAGGGGTTAAAGTAATTCTTGTTATGCGTCGTTGTAATCCAACTCGCTTAAATATTTATTCTAACACGTTCCTTGCTTAGGATACTTAGAATACAATCCTGCCCGACAGGAACACAACTAGCAATAATAATGATATTTCTAGGTTACTCAATCACATTCCAAACACAATAAACACACAAAGTAATTACACTAGTTTTTATTACATAAGCATTTGTACAGGGACATGTCACATCCGGATCTCAACTATGGTGTATCAGTCCAATGGCGAATCAAAGGTGACTTGGAAAGAGTTAACTAAATTTTACTCCTTCATGAATAAATGTGTCACTTACAAAGCATCAAACATGAAATATACAATTTATACAAGATAAAACATAATAATTATAGGATGACAATACATATACGGGTCAAGTGTACACCCAGAGGAATAATAGTTAATAAATGTGGGCAACTGAGATCATCTACTCAGGTACGCACAGGTAAGCGTGGCTCGAAATACAAATAGGTCGCCTGGCAAGGTAGGCGGTCAAAGCTGCCGTGCGAGGTTAAGGTCAAAGTTACTGCGGTCAGTCTGAATAAAATAATATATGACTTAGTGCAACGCTAAATCAGGATCAAAAGATATGAAGTTAACTTTATTCTTGTTGATTCGATAATTAAATTTGCAATTTAACTATAAACAATACTGGTGAATAATCTCTCATACGATACACAGAAAATAATTATAATCGTAAATGAGTTAGAATCGCAGTTAATGAGGAACTCAAATTCACAAAACATTTAGTGAATAAATATAGCAAAACATTAGCTTTGAATAAATTAACAAACTACTGTAAATAAAATCAAGACACAGAACGAAGTAGTGACAGATAATAGCCGAAATGAGGGCTGATGAGTTATAACATAAACTATAGACGCAGAACTAAGTAGCGACTTATAATAGCCCAAAATACAGGCTGATACAGTATAGAATACTATAAAGACACAGAATGACGTAGTGATTTATAAATAGCCGAATTAAAGGCTGATGAATACAGGAATGTATAATATAAATTCCTAACTTGGCTGTGAAATAATATTATTAACCGGGTAACGTAATTGATCGGATTATTCACAAGGACTAATATAAAGTAGAAATCTTGAACATAATTTAATTCAATCTCAACGGAACGGGTTTTTTACTTTTAATGTCGGTGAAATTGTACTCTAAGTGATCTCTCATGAAAAATGGACGTAGGACTGTCCGGAGTTTGAGATTAAGTTTAAAGAAGGAAAATTACTCTCATTATACACTTCACTACGAACTTGGACACTCAATCAATAATAACACAACTGAACAAAATCTGTGAGTGTTCACTAAGTATTACATATGGTATAGTGTATATAACGTAGGTAAAAATTATATATAACTTTGACGTGGACTTAAGGTTAAATTAGTTAAATCACGAATATGATATATATAATTAACCTGCACAGATGGAAGTTAGGTTCTCGTACTACGAGTGCAAATTTGGGCAAGGAGAGTCCAGAATAGGCCTCTATGATAATGTTAAATTGAACACTCGCATATTTTATATAACCTTCACAATAATTCCCAAAACACAGTAACACAGAGACACTTAGGGTAGGGGTGCTGAGGAGAAGTGAGATCCATGAGAGGGAATCTAGTCGACGTAGGACTCGTAGTTCCTCCTTCTGTTGGACACCAAAGGGAACTGCCGCTCTCACACACAGCCAGAGAAGGTCACTTCTAGCTCGTCTAACACACCTCTGGGTCGCCAGACTGGTTGAACTTTTTATAGGGAAAATGGCTAGCCCTATTCAGAAGTAACTCCGACACTGTTATATACCCACTAAAAGCTTAGCTAGTGGAAGGTATTGCCTCGTGTTTGCCTACCGATCATATATTTAGGGCAGGTAATATTTGGATGATAAATTGAGTCTTAATTTGTAAATTTCATTAATCGATTTTTGGAGTATGGTTGGTTGTTGGAAGGAACATAATAATTAATTAATTTCGGAATAGTACATGTGGATTTCGATCTTTTAATTATTGTGAAGTTAATAATTGCCTTAAAAATATAGTTGACATAGGAATACATGGATATTGTTATTCTTTATTTCTTAAAATTAAACTCATATTTTAGTAAGCTTGCATGGTTGCAGGATAAATGTTTTGCATTGATTTGTATTGTCATCTATTTTCAATGTTGTATGCAAAGCTTTCATTACTCTCTGTTGATTAGCTACTGTTGATATAATTGATCTTCTGCATTGTAGAGGTGGTTCTTTAGGTTACATCTGTTGAAATAGAACATCGGATGTTGATGAGTGTCAGGAATATTGTGTCATATTGCTTTGATAGGTGTGAATAATCTGGTTAGGCTGTCTGATCATAGATGGCGTCGTTCATGAGAGCGAGTGTTGTGTGTATGCGTTGGCGAGTTTCAATTTTGGATTCGATGCGTTACGAGACTATGTGATACTGTACAGGTATGCGCGCTAGTGTAGATTGATTCATTTGAGTTTCAGATGGTTTGTTAGTGTAAGTGATAGTTGTATAATTCATTTCTTATTTTCTTTGAGGTGGGTGTTCGGGGTATCGAATGTTGTTTCAGAATGTGTTTTGACTTTTATGAATTATTGAGAGGTGATTTGGTAGAGGACTTATTTCAGTCAGTCAGTACATTCCCAGCACACGAGGATTATAGTCTCTTCAGCTACTAGTGAGTGTTGGTGCTACATATAGTGAATTGCCTAAGAGTGAAGTATTAGTGATGGTGTCTGACAGTGATGATTTTCTTCTGTGATTGTATTTGTCAGTATCATAATACTTTACGTCTTTACGGTGTAAATTCCTAAGTGTTTTCTTTCTTTGCTTCCTAGCGGTGTAGCGAGTGTGTGCTGGGGGTCTGCCACCAGAGCTCTTACTTATGAATTTTGACCAGGATCTTGCCCATGATATATGCCAAGAATCTAACCTTAGTCCGGTCCTGATGTGGCCGTTTCGGTCTACCTGGTGCTTTGACCGAGTGGACCCATCCGTGTGCGAGTGTGGGCTGGTTCTGTTTGGCCTGAGGCGAGTGTAGGACTTGGATGAGGGAGAGCGTTGGTTACACTTCGAGCCCTGCAGCTGTTGACGGGTCTAGGATCGGCATACAAGTAAAGTGTGGTGACGCCAGGTTGCCTTGTGGGAGCCCTCACGTATAGTTCTTGGGGCTGTACTGCAGTTTCTCAGCCTGTGTGTACCCGGACAGCCAGAAGTTCAAGTCAACCAGTGAAGAGGAGGGGGACTTCTATATTCATCATTCCCTTGCATTCCCTCTGGAGACCTAAGCCGTGTTAGCCTACCTTAGGACAGCCAGGAGTTCAAGTCAACCAGTGAAGAGGAGGGGGACTTCTATATTCATCATTCCCTTGCATTCCCTCTGGAGACCTAAGCCGTGTTAGCCTACCTTAGGACAGCCAGGAGTTCAAGTCAACCAGTGAAGAGGGGGGGGGGGGGACTTCTATATTCATCATTACCTTGCATTCCTTTTGGAGACCTTAGCAGTAATGGCCTACTTTAGGACCCTCTCGTAGTCTAATTAAAGTTGTAATTCAAGTTGTCATTCAAGTTGTCATTCATGTTGTCATTTTTATTTGAAAGTTAATTAATTGACCACAAACTAATTAACCCTAAGATATTCACCACTGCACCCTTCTTTATAATGCGAATGTCTTGTAGTGTGAATTTGGGTGAATGGTGTGAATGTGTGTAAATGTTATGAGTTTCTTTTTTCATTACTTGTAATATATATATTTTATAATATACTTTTGAGGTTATGTATTTTCTATCACTAATCCTTATCTTATGTAGGCTAAGAGAATGAGTTGTTAATTTATCGAGTGTATATCAAGTTACTCTGAAATCACGGAACCTACCTAGAATATCAAAAGTGATTTCCTTTACAGTGGCGCAGTGTGTAGGATGCTCATTCTCTTATCCTGGGATTAGTATATTGTATGTTAAGAGCTCTGGTTGGTGTTTAATTATGTGTTCTTTTTTTTAGGAGCTGTTGTCCCATCGATGTGCTGGGGGTGTCCTGCTGAATGAGTTTGAGTTTCTTTGTGATTAGTATTATCCCTTCTAGCCATGAGTGGAATATCGGATATACTTAAGGAGGCTAAATCATTAGGTGTGACTGGAGAGGATGCTATTTTTAAACTTATAACTCTAGCAGATGAGAGGGATGAGAGAGCAGCTAAGAGAGACCGAGAGAAGGAGGAGCGAGAGAGAGAGAAGGAGGAGCGAGAGAGTGAGGAGAGAGAGAAAGCTCGTGCTCATGAATTATTTCTTGCTAAGCTTAAAATCCCAGATCAGAATAGGGCGGGCATAGTTCCTGACACTAACCCCTCTAGGACTGTAGGTGATTCAGGTAAGGCCTGCATTCCTCCATTTTCGGATGGTGATGACATTGATTCTTACCTCCTTAGATTTGAAAAGGTAGCCAAGTTCTATGGTTGGCGAGAGACAGACTATCCACTTCACCTCGGAACCCTTCTGCGAGGTAAGGCACTGAAGGTATATGTAAGTTTACATCCTGATGTCGCAGATGACTACGAGGCGCTCAAGAAAGCCCTACTTCAAGCGTTCCAGGTTGATGCTCATACCTACAGGAAGTTGTTCAGGTCCATGAAGGCGCAGGGAGACGAGCCATATGTCCAATTCCTTGCCAGACTGGAACAGGTATTTGGTAGGTGGCTAGTTTTGTCTGACGTAGAGAAAACCTATGAGCAGTTACATGACTTTGTAATCAAGGATCAGTTTTTAGCTAGCTGTACTCCTGATTTGCGAGTATTCTTGAACGAACGAGGAGCTAAGACTAATACCGATCTTGCCAAAGCGGCAGACTTGCATAGGAATGCTCATTATACACGAAAGGGCAACCCAAAGTCTTCATTAACTAGAACAGAGGATAGGAAGGGTAGTAAGTACTACGACAAAGTTGAGAAATCCTCTGATACTGGGGAATCTAAAACATACTCACGCAGGCCCAGGGTTGTTGTTGTTGTTGTTGTTGTTCCCTAAGCTGCCTGGCCGAACAGCCCCGAGTCCCTGAGAAAGGCCATGGCCACGATCGGGCTTTCCCACAGAGCTCTCATTGAGTGTAGATTGTGTTGTTGGCGTAAGTGGTTGTGTGAAATGCAATCTTCTACGATGTGTTTAATGGTATGGGGTGCTGTGTTACATCCCGGGCAGGCGTCGACAACGGAGTCATCCAGTCTCTTCTGATAGCTCAGGAGAGCTGGATGGTGTCTGCATCTCAGCCTGGCCAGGTGGACTCTGTCCTCGCGAGGAAGGGAGGATTCGGAAGGATGGATTTCGGGAGGTCGTGCATGCAGCTGCGTGTTGTCTGAGTGAGTGGATGGATCGGTGAGAGATATGAGTATGGATATGCTTCTGGAAGTTGGTTCGGGGTGGGCAGGGAGGGAGAGAGGACAATAATTGTGTGTGATACCGTGTGCTGGGTGTTGTTTTGATATTTCTTGGTGTCTGTGGGTGTGTTGCCATGTAGTTTAGTGGGTGGTCTTGGTTCGTGGAGGCTGCTGCCAGGAATTGAGTGCCTCTCATGTCCAGGGTTAAATGTTTTATCTGTGGCGGCGATCATGTCAAGGCACAGTGCCCCCATAGACAAGTTGGTGATTCAGGGAAAGTTGCCAAGGTTAACTTTGTGTTTGATTCCAGATTGAAACTTCCTGGTACCATAATTGATCCTTGTGGTATGGTTGGCGATAGGAAGGTCGAGGTCACTCTTGATACATGTTGCTCCACAGTAATTGTGCATCCTAAGTTTATTTCAGGAAAGGTGCCTTCGGAGACAAAGTGTACTGTGTATGACTTCCTTGGTAAGCCTCATAAATTTCCTACAACGGATGTACGTATTAAAAGTAAATTCTTTTCAGGAAAAGTTAATGCTGTAATTGCTCCGATCAGATTCACAGATGTACTCCTTGGTACAGTTCCTGGTGTATCGGTACCTCCCTTCATAGTAGGGGATAAGGAAGCCGATGGTGGTGCAGAGGTTGCTGCAGTTACTACCAGGGCTGGAACCAAGAGAGAGGTAGGTAAGTCACATAGACCTTTAGCTACTAACACAGACTTCAATGTTTGTGGTAAACTATCAATGGAAGTTAAATATTACTAAGCTATAATGAATCAAATAAAATCAATCTAAATGAAAACTACTCTATATCTAAATTGAATTCAATCTGAAACAAGCTAATTTATATCCAAAGGTCTCGCATAATAAATGTATATATAGGGTAAGGTTATAAGGGTTAATATTAGCCAGGAATTAACTCGCCAATAGTTCCACGTGGCAATGAGGCAAGGGAGAACGTTTTACCCAATATGGCGGTGGACAATGGGGAACGAGACTTCGGTCCCAAGACTCGAGTCAAGTTAAAGAAAGAATAAATGATTACATGGGAATGGACATGATTATTATAATTTATGCTTATCTATCAGTCAGTCATGATGTCGATGAGAGCGTCGTGATGGTGTAGCTGAGTGTATTGCTGTATGTGTATTGTGATTAGAGGCACAAAAGCTCGATCAACTGAGGGCGGAAATTTAGATGTTAACTGGTTGACGGGTCCAGGATCGGCATACAAGTACAGTGTGGTGACGCCAGGTTGCCTTGTGGGAGCCCTCACGTATAGTTCTCGGGGCTGTACTGCAGTTTCTCAGCCTGTGTGTACCCGGACAGCCAGGAGTTCAAGTCAACCAGTGAAGAGGAGGGGGACTTCTATATTCATCATTCCCTTGCATTCCCTCTGGAGACCTAAGCCGTATTAGCCTACCTTAGGACAGCCAGGAGTTCAAGTCAACCAGTGAAGAGGGGGGGGGGGGGGGACTTCTATATTCATCATTACCTTGCATTCCTTTTGGAGACCTTAGCAGTAATGGCCTACTTTAGGACCCTCTCGTAGTCTAATTAAAGTTGTCATTCAAGTTGTCATTCAAGTTGTCATTCATGTTGTCATTCTTATTTGAAAGTTAATTAATTGACCACAAACTAATTAACCATAAGATATTCACCACTGCACCCTTCTTTATAATGCGAATGTCTTGTAGTGTGAATTTGGGTGAATGGTGTGAATGTGTGTAAATGTTATGAGTTTCTTTTTTCATTACTTATAATATATATATTCTATAATATACTTTTGAGGTTCTGTATTTTCTATCACTAATCCTTATCTTATGTAGGCTAAGAGAATGAGTTGTTAATTTATCGAGTGTATATCAAGTTGCTCTGAAATCACGGAACCTACCTAGAATATCAAAAGTGATTTCCTTTACATATTAGCATAAACTCTTCCTCATTATAATCCAAATCTGGTTCTTGGGTTGGATACGCCTTTGTCCCGTATCCCGGACCCTGTGATTGGTCCGGAAGGGGCCCATGCGATTGGCCCGGAAACAGGTCATGCTTGATGAGGGGCCCTGCATTTCCCGTAGGTCTCGGTAGAGGCCGTTGATTTATGTGGGTAGACTGTGTTGTTTCTTGATACCATGTAGAACGTCGATTAATGATGGTGGACTGCGTTGTTTCTTTCTCTGTCCGTGTCTGTGCCCTTCGCTTTGTTCTTTTCCTCTCCTTTATATTAGCTAGTCTGGCTCTGGTTGGTTGAGTCTGTTTTTGGTTTGTGAGGGCAACTGAGGGGGTTGCTGACTTGGCTGCTTGCAACCCCGTCATCTCATCACCTTCTTCCAAAAAATAAATCTTGTCTGCAAGACTGGAGTTGGTACGTCCTGTAATTTTTTGTTAGGATGCATGGTTTGAGACCCTGGAGGAAGAGGCACCAAACTACGGTGGAAACATCGTTTGGTGCGTTTGCGTTGTATGTCAGGGTGAGTTGGATTGGCGTAGGAGATGAGGTGGCCACGTGGATTAAATGGGCTGGTGATGTGATGTTGATTTTGGCTTTGCTGGTGGACACGAAAAGGCTGTTGATTTTCATGGTGGATGTGGCAGGACCAGTACTGGAAGGTGTGCGTGGTTCGGGTGCTGTCTGGGAGATGACCGGAGATATGGTGGTATTGGTGGTGTTATTGACATCTGTCATAGGTGGGAGGAGCTTGCTGTTTTGGAGGTCCGTCCTCAGTTCAGGTGACGTCGCAGTAGGTGTTTGTATGACTTGAGCCAGGTGTGAATTGTTTTTTGTCATGGTCGGTGAGGTGACAGATGGGGTCGGTATAGCAGGGTTGGTCGGAGTGACAGGTGTGGAGGGTAACATCGCAACAGGTGTGGCGGTGAGCTGTGTAGGTTGCGAAGAGGTGGCGGTCATTGTAGGTGAAGTGACAGGTGTGGTGGATTTGGTGGGGGGCCACCTCCGATTGGTTTGGGTGAAGGTAGGTGCCCAACGTTTTGGTGGAGTCACACGTCGGCCAGATTTTCTACATGGAGGATTTGGATAAGATTGCGTTAATAACGAGGAAGGGTTTAACTTTGTTGGTTGCATGCGTGACGGTGAGGTGATGGATATAGGGCGTGTTTTGGATGATTTAAAAATACTGGGTGAAGAAGTAAAAGGTTGCAGTGAAATGGAGGGAGCAGTAGTGCGAGGTGGTATTTTATTGGTAGAGGTGGTTGTTTGAGGAGATTGATTGAGAGGTCTAGGAAGTTTTGAATGAAGTTGTGGCTTAGGTGATGATTGATTTATTTCATTAGATGCAAGATGAGAAATTATTGGAGTGGTAGGTTGAATACTGGGTGAAACAACAAAAATAAGGATATCAGTTTCAGATGAGGTGATGGAGAGAGGAGTAGAAGGTTGTTGAGGTACAGTAGTTTTAGTTTGAGTGGGCAATACGAATAGGAGGAGGTAGATTGCTGGAGAGGTTGATTCGATAGGGGTTAGAGGGAGGAGGAGGAGGAGGAGGTGAAAAGTTGAAAGTTGTATTTTTTACATTTGACAGGGGGTTGCAGAGGTGATTTTATCACGAGTTAAGAAGGAGTGATTGGTGTAATGAGATATGGTGACAATGAATCTGTGGAGCCTAAATGTTGGCCATTAATTGCACTTAATGTGTCATTATCTTTTGGGTCAGCAATCATAGTGATATTGTCATCAATGAGTTGAAATCTACGTACATATTGATTTCGGTAGGTGCGTGACTCTCCGTAATAATTTATGGTGACCTGGTAACAGTTTGGTACAGTGAGCATTTCAAAAGGCCCTTTTACCATGATGGATGTTTAGGATGTTGTCATAGCCTGCACCAAGGTCTTCCATTGTCCGTTTACATCCATCCCTGCTGTTTGGTGCTATACAACAACTTTCCTTCCTTTTCCTGCAATCTCCTGTTTTTTTCCCCACGGTGGTTAGCAGGCCAATGAGGAAGACTTTTGAGTCTGGTGGATTTTCAGGAGATTTGGCATTCTTTTTCTGTTTCTAGTCATTTCTAAACAAATAAAATCCACCGCTACTGCTCCCCCCTGGATATGGTGTCTTTGGGGCTTGTTTTATACCTTACCCAGATGTGATGGCTCCGTCTGGGTCGACCTGTTTATATCCATCTTTATGTATTTGTATATGGATTGCTTTCAACTTTTTCTGTTTTTGTTTCTACTTTTGTCCGGTGATATAGAAGTTAATCCCGGTCCTCACAGACAACCTGTTACAAGTTGTCGTGTATTTTATTCCAATATTCGTGGTCTCTATAAGAACATCAAGGATCTTACATTGGCATCTGTTGATTATGATATTGTCTTTTGTTCTGAAACCCTTGTCTCTGGTTATGGAGATTATTCTGAACTTCTTATACCTAACTTCGGTAAACCAGTTCTTATTCGGCGTGATTCTATTCCTCGTGCTCGTGGAATGAGCTTGTATATTAGATCTGGGTATAATGCTCAGCACTTAACTAAGCATATTTGTAAATGCCATGAGATGCAGTTAGTTAAAGTTTCCAGCAAGTATCATAATCATTACATTTTTAGCCTGTACAGAAATCTTGATGTTAACAATGACATATATGACTGCCTTTTAACAGCCATGGCTTCAATACAGTCTGTAGATGTCAAATCATCTTTTATTTTTGTTGGTGATGTCAATGCGTATCATCAAGAGTGGTTGAACTCGGTCTCTCCAACTAATAGAAATGGTCATGCTGCATTGGATTTTGCAAACTTATCTGGTTGTGAACAGCTAATCCAAGGACCTACTCATATGTCTGGAAATTGTCTTGATCTAGTACTAACAGACATTCCTGGCGTTGTAGAAACCTCCGTTCTTGTACCTGTTGGCACTTCCGACCACAATGCCATCATGTGTAAAATTAATCTTGATTTTTCTGTTCCTGATATTACTCTCTCACGTAAAGTCTACCTTAAATCCCGGGTTAACTGGGACAACGTTTGTAATGATGTTTGTAATATTGAGTGGAATCACATACTAAGATCTCATGACCCGGTTTCAGCTCTCAACAATTCACTTCTTGGTATGCTTCGCAAAAGAGTTCCATCAAAGACAATTAAGTCTCGTATCAGGGATAAAGCATGGTTTAATGATGACTGCAAGCGTGCATTTGATGACAAACAGGCTGCATATCGTCTATGGAGGCGTAATCAAACCCCCTTGCATTGGGAAAATTATGTGTTTAAAAGGGCAGCTGTGCAGAGAGTTTATGATGGTGCTGAGAGGGATTATAACTCCCATCTTCAGGATGTTCTGGCAGGAGCTACACAGCCTCATAAATGGTGGTCCGCTTTGAAATCCTGTTTATTTGGAATAGATTCCTCCATGCCTCCTCTTTGTGATTCTGATGGCTCCATCTCTTTTTATCCATTATCGAAGGCCAATATTCTATCTAATATTTTTATTAATAAGCAGAGTAATCAGGAATTGTCTTTGCCATTGACATGTTTCCCTAGACCCAACCTCAATTCAATGGCATTCAAATCAGCTGAACTGAAAAGGTACTTGCTGGATCTTGATACCTATGGTGGCACAGGCCCGGATGGGTTTTTCCCTCTCTTTTTTAAAAAGGTTGCAGTGGTCTTGGCACCTAAATTGGCGGTGGTGTTTAGGTTGCTTTTGAAATCAGGTAGTTTTCCTCTTTGCTGGCGTAAGGCTATTATCACTCCTATTCCAAAGGGAAATACTGCCTCATCATCTCCTAATGACTATCGCCCTATCTCCATTACACCTATCCTATCCAAGCTCTATGAGAGGCTTTTGTCCAGATGCCTTTCCTCTTATTGTAATAGTCATAATTTGATACCAAACTCACAGTTTGGTTTTCGTAAGGGACTGGGTACATGTGATGCACTTCTGACACTCACCCATGACTTGCAATCTTCATTGGACCAGGGACATGAGTCTCGCGTCGTGGCTATTGACTTTAGTTCTGCTTTTGATTTAGTCAACCATAAAGCACTTCTGTTTAAGTTACAGCTCATTGGTATTGGTGGCAATTTTTTAAGGATCTTTGAAATTTTTTTGACGAATAGATCTCAGTCTGTGGTCATTGATGGGTGTCATTCCCCTTCTGTTACTGTTGTTTCTGGTGTTCCACAAGGCAGTGTCCTTGGGCCTTTGCTTTTTATTATTTTTACTGCTGACCTGTGTTCCGAGCTTGAAAATAAACTAATCTCCTATGCTGATGATACAACTTTATATGCGTCAATTGCATCACCAATAGATCGACACGTAATTGCTACTGCTCTGAATAGGGATTTAGCCAAAATTACATCATGGTGTGAACTTTGGGGCATGAAACTTAATGCTAGTAAAACACACTCCATTATCATCAGCAGATCTCGTACCTTGGATCCTCCCTATCCTTATCTACAAGTTTCTGGCGAGCAAATTGAGAATGTGGATACTCTGCGTTTGTTAGGAGTTACTCTTGATCCCAAACTTACTTTTGAAAAGCATATTCGTTCTTTCTCCTCTTCCATTTCCCAAAAAATTGGTCTGCTTCGCAAGGTTTATAAAACATTTGCTTGTGACGCCACAGTTATCAAGTCTTTTTATGCTTTTATTTTGCCACATTTCGAGTACTGCTCACCTGTCTGGTTGTCAGCAGCTGACTGCCATTTCAAGTTGCTTGACAGGTCGCTAAATTCCATCAGATTTATTCTACCTAATTTGTCTCTTGATCTGTGTCATCGACGTAAAGTTGGTGCCCTTAGTCTTTTATTTAAAGTTTTTAACAACCCTCCGCATCCCTTATATGGGGTTCTGCCTGGGCCCTATGTCCGGGCTCGTGCAACTAGATTCACAAGCAATCTTAATTATCTTGCCATGAGCCGTGTTAATTTTTCTACTACACAGTTTTCACGGTGTTTTGTGCCGGCCATGGTTGACTTGTGGAATAAGTTGCCAAATGAGCTAGTCAATTCAGCTCATATCTCCATTTTTAAGTCTAGAGTTAATGCTTTTTTGCAGCATTAATTCTAATTTTTAAACTTATTTTATTCTATTTTATTGTATTATATTTAAGCTTGATATCCTCCACTGCATAATATGTTATCTGTGTTTAATATGTGTATATGTACAGTACAGTATACAGTGTATGTTTTTATTTTTTCCTAAGTTGCCATAGTCTCTCTCCAGTGCCTCCGGGTGTTTTGTGTGGATTGATCTTGATGGTGTTTCTGCACCCTGGTTGGAGACTTCGGCATCTCATATAATAATAATAATAATAATAATAATTTATATCTTGGCTTGAGCTTGGAAGGTACAGGAAGTTGGGCAACCATGACTAGATCGCCGACATGGTGAGGACTGACTTTTGGTGTCTCATCATGTTGAAGATCCTGTATGTACTGGAATTGTCGATGTCGGTTCTTTAGATGGACTAAGGATTGATAAAAATTTGATGAGAGCTCATATGGGACAGACAGGTGACGTAATGGTAGGAGCAAGGGTGGTACCCCAAAAACTCGTTCATTGGGTGAAATTCCGTCTTGGAGGGGGCAGGTATTTATTCCCCACTGTACTATTTTGACTTGACTGGGCCAGTCGGTGGTGTTCATTTGTTGTAGGCGAGTCCTTATTTGATTGGCAATGGTGCGGTGGCTTCTTTCACAAATAGAGTTCCTGTGAGGCCAATAAGGGGATAAATGACTGATTTTGAAGCCACACATCTGAGAAAGTTGTGAACATATGTGACTTGTGAATTCAGGTGTATTATCTGGGTGAATAGCTTCGGGTAGGCCAAAATAAGGAAATACGTGCTGTACGTGTATGGTTGTCATGTGAAGCTACAACAACCTTGATAATCCTTTCTTGCACAAGGATGTAGAATAAAAGTCCAGAGATAAGTTTATAGGTTCTTATTAGCCAAAGATATACAGAGAGCTGGGGGGCACTGCTATGCTGAGTGCCGACCGGATGTTACTGATGAAAACATGTGCAGCGGTGCCGGATATATTTGGTGCAACGCTGCCGATACTACAGAGTACGGTATAATATTATCATGGGATATTAAACAATGATAGTATTGCCCTGAAAGTACATGTGTGTATGTTGCAATATGATTAAGGCATGTGTACACTCTGTATATATGTTGTGTGTGCACTTAACCTATATCAACACCTCCCTCCCCCTTCAAGCTCGCAAGACGTTGTCGAACTGACTCTTTTTCTAGGAGCATTTCAGACCTACGTGGGGCCATGGGGGAAGTGAAGGACTCTCTTTCTGGGTCCGTGCAAGACACAGGAATCTCAGGGTTATGGGGGAGGGGTTCAACACCAGGGGAATTCACTGGGCGGAGGAAGCGACGGTTATGCCAATATATCTTACCATTGGGGAGACGAACCTCATAATCCCTGGACCTGGCGCAGCCCATGACGACCCTAACCTTGTCCCACCGGTGAGAAGTCGGGTCTTGGATCCGCACTGTGGTGCCGACTCTCAACCTGGGAAGGGGGCGTGCGTGCTGGTCATAGTTTCTCTGCACCAGCGCAGTGTGGGCAGCTGCACGGCGGTCACAGTCCTTGGCCTTGGCTTGCCACTGTGCTGCAAAGGACTGGGGATGAGCAGGGACACAAGACCGTAGTGGGTGGCCATACAGGATTTGTGCCGGGGAGCGGCCTGTGAAGTTCGGGGTGTTGCGGAGCTCCAACAGTCCACGGTCAAAGTCCTCACAGTCGATGTTGCCTGAGGGAGCCATCTTCAGTATGAGGTGTTTGACGGACTTGACGGCAGACTCGGCATGACCGTTGGATTGTGGGTAGTGTGGGGAAGAGACCAAGTGATTGACTCCCCAACGCTCCATGAAGTCCTGGAACTCACGGCTAGTAAACTGTGGGCCTCCATCTGTACGTAGGTGGTGGGGTACACCAACTTCCCTGAAGTAGCGGCAGAAGATCATGATGGTGTTTGAAGCGGTAGTATCTCCTTTGCAGGGTACGACAACGGGCCAGCCTGAGAGTCAGTCTGTTACGACGAGGAAGGATTTCCCCGCCACAGCGAAGAAGTCGGCTGAAACAGACTCGAAAGGCCTAGTTGGGTTGTCGTCGTTGATCATGGGTTCCTGCTGCTGACTAGGCTGTAAGACCTGACACGGCTCACAAGCTTGAACTGTGTTGGCGATGTCAGAGTTGATGCCAGGCCAAAAGACAGCCTGTCGCGCCCTACGCTTAGTGGCCTCCACGCCTCTGTGACTATCATGCAGGCGAGCCAAGGTGCGGCGGCGGAGGGCTTCAGGAACCACAACCCTCGCTCCGTACAGGACGAGTTCACCATCTGCTGACAGGTAGTCTCGGAGTTTCCAGAATGGGCGTAGAGAGTTGTGCAGGTTGTAGAGGTTGGTGGGGAAACCCGAAGTAACGCACTCACGCAGGCGGATGTACACAGGATCCGGCTGCGTCTCGGAGTTCCTGGAGAATCCTGTCTGCGTCCTGTGAAGGAGAGTTGACGTCGGTGGCGGCGGCGTTGACAGTCACGAGGGACCTGAGGTGAACTGTGGCGTCGGCACATGCTAACTCATCCTCTGGCGTCGGGTGGCTGACAGGGGCCCGTGACAACGCATCAGGGATGCAGAGCAACCTGCCAGCGCGCCAGACGGCTGTGAAGAGGTAAGGTGCGACTTTCTCCTTCAGACGTTGGAGGCGGGGATTTTCAACCGCATCAAGGGTGTAGTTGTTGAAGATGGGGATGAGGGGGCGATGGTCCGTCATGAGGGTGAAGTGTTGCAGTCCGATGAGGTAGAACTTGCAATTGGACATGGCCCAGACCACGGCTAGCATCTCCAGCTCAATGGTGGCATAGCGGGACTCGGGGTCGCATAGGAACCTCGAGCCACACTGAACTAAGCGGAGACGGTTGTTGCCATGATCCTGTAGGAGGGCGTATCCAATACCGTTGAGGCGGGACACATCAGTTTGTAGAACCACTGGTAGGAAGGGTCGAATGGGGCCAGGACGGGTGGACTGAGCAGGGCTACCTTGACCCGGTGGAAAGCCTCATCATGGTCAGCGGTCCACATAAACGACGTCTTCGGGCTTATCAGGGGGCGCAGGGGCTGAGCGGCAGTGGCGATGTCGGGGGTGAACTCCGCCAGCTGGTTCACCAAACCCATGAAGGAGCGAAGGTCGGTGAGGTTGGCTGGTGTCGGGAAGTCCTTGATCGCTCCGACTTTGCCAGGGTCAGCCGAGATGCCCTCACCTGAGAGCGTGTACCCACAGAAGTTCACACTGGGTGCGGCGACCACGAACTTGTCCTTGTTGAGCGTGATCCCACTGTCGCGGCACCATATGAGCACTTCATGGATACGCTGAAGATGTGTGTTGAAGTCCTCGTGGTAGAGCAGCACGTCGTCGACAACCTTGGCACAATTTTTCACCCCTTGGAGGGCCCTATCACCGCGAAGGCAGAAGGCGTCACCTGTTGCAGCGAAACCCATTGGACCTCTACAGTGTTGGAAACGGCCAAAAGGTGTGATGAAAGTTATGAGATGCTGGTCCTCCTCCGCAAGTTCCATTTGCCAATATCCACTCAGGGCGTCTGCCGTCGTGAAGAATTTCGCCTGCGGGGCGACACTGCGGATCGCTTCGAAAGGCTTCGGTGAGGGGTAGGCTGGGCGCGAAACTTGGTAGTTGAGCTTGGTGAGGTCTACGGTGAGGCGAACTTCGGCGTTGGGCTTAGCGACGACGACGAGGGGGTGCACCACTCTGAAGGTTCATCGCCGGCCGGTTTGATGATACCTTGTGCCACTAGCGAGTCCAGCTCCTGCTTAACTTTGTCCCTGAAAGCAAAGGGGATCTGCCGCGGGGTGTAGATGGCAAAAGGCACGGCATCGCCCTTGAGGTGGATCCGCATTGGGGGACCCTTCATAGGCTTGAGTGGAGCTGTCTGGAGATCTTCCTTGGAGACCAACACGTCCTTGAACTCTCGAAGAAAGAACTCCTTGGCTTGTGCAGGTGACGTGGTGGCTGTGAAGGGTAGCTCCTTACACCTGTAGATGTGTTTAACCTGTAGAATTGGCTTGGGGAATTCCGCTGAGATGATGGCCAATGCTTGACAGTGGCGTTTGGACAGAAGCGGCATCTGAACACCCTCGCGAACTTGGATTGTGGCCGAACAAGAGCGTTTGCTGATGGTGAGTTGTGCATGAAACGTCCCCAAAGCAGGAGCCATTGCAGAGCCATCCGCGTTGAGCGTTGTTGTCGGAGGCGGAGGTCGTAGGCTGCTGAGAGGAATCCGAAGTATGTCGAGGTGTCGTCGGCCGATCACTGATGTCTGCACCTGTGTCAGGAAGCATGTGGAGTTTTCTAGTGGTGCCGCTGTAGGTGAGACTCACGGATGTCAGTGTGGGTGCCTGAACAGGTGATCCCACACGTCGGCAACTTGCGGTCTTCTTTGCTGTATACTTGTTGTGGGAGGAAGCGTCGTAGTCCTGTGTGGCGGGCTTCTTCGAAGATCTGCAGCATTTGTCGTAGTGGCCCATATGGTTGCAGTGACGACACTGGGCGGTGGTAGCAGGGCAAGCAGGAGTCCTAGGCTTATGACCACGACAGCCACAGTTAGTGCAGGTGTAGTCTTCAGCCGGGCACTTGTTCTTGTCGTGCCGGCGATCACAACGCTGGCAGGCGGCACCCGACGCCAAGGACTGTTGCGATGTGGAGAACTTGTCGCGTTGCTTAACTTGCTTGTTCTGCTTGTATGCTGACATGGCGTTAACCTGGGACGGTGGGGCACGTATGGCTGACGTAGCGCTTCGAGTGGCCTCGTAGGAACGGCAAGTGTTGACGATGTCCTGTAATGAAGGGGTGGCGTCGAGGGAAAGCAGCTTCTGTACAAGTTCTTTGTCGTGTATGCCCATCAGAATGACCATCTTGAGTTGGGTCTCCTTGCAGGCTGAAGAGTTCTCTGGGCAGACGTCAGTTTCTTCGGCGATGTGGCAGAAGCGGACGTAGAAGTTGTTGAATGACTCGCCCTGTTTTTGCTTGCAACTGAACAGGTCCCTGCGACGGAGAGCTTCATTGCGAGAATTCTTGATGTGCTCCTGAAGTGCATCGAGGACTGCGTCAACGGTCTTGTCGGTGTCAGGGGGTATGCTTAAGGTGTGCTTCAAAAGCCGCTGTGTCTCCAGGGTTAAACACATCTGCATCTGGATCAGTTGTTTCTCCCTCGGTAGTTTAGATAATTCCACCATAATAGAGTAATCGTCCCATCGACGCCTCCATTCTCTGAAAACCTGGAAGGTGGCATCAGCACGAAGGGGCGGCTGGTTCTGGGTGATCGCCTTCTGTGGTGGAGGTGGAGCTGTAGGGGTGGAGGATGTTATGGAATGGGGTGTTGTCCCCGGTGAGGTGGGTGTAGGTGCGGCGGCAGGTGGGGTAATTTGGGCCAGAGCCTGGACAAGGGCGGAGAACTTGGCATCGTCCATCTGTCTCTTGTAGTCCTCCTCCGTGCGTCGTCTGGTTTCCTCCTCCTGTCGTCGGTTTTCCTCTTCCCATCTTCTGCGGTCCTCCTCCTGTTGTCTGCGGTCCTCCTCCTGTCTTCTGGTATAGTCGTCCTGTTGTCTGCATTGCTCCATATACTGTATGAGCTGAAGGAGGTCTGCACTTGTGGTAGGTTGTAGACGTGCAGGGTGTGGTGACAGGGGTGGCATCCCCCTATAGTGTAGGGGAGGTAAAGTGGGGGGAGGTGGAGTGAAATGAGGGGTGGTGAGAGGAGGAGAGGTTGGCGTGGAATTAACTGACTGGTACCCCTTACCAGCCACTCCAACAGTATCTCCATCATTATCTCCACCAGTTTCTCCATCCCCAGTATGGTGTTGTGGGGTGTCTGTGGGCTCCCCATGAATCTGCCCATCTCCCTCCATACTTGGTTGATAGCTTACACACTGTAGTCTTGCAGGAACGATGAAAATGTGCAGTACAACTGGAACAGTTTATTTAATAGTGAGAGAAATGATCTGTGCTAGAGAGAGTGAGTGCGTGAGTGCGGTAGGCTTGGCAACACCGTGTTGACTTGGCAGCGATGTGCGTGTGTCCGTGCGCGCATGTACCGGCACAGCTGGAAGGCACTGAGGGCCCAGTGAGGGGTGAGAACTTTAGTGTTGCTGGAGACGTTAGAGGGGGAGGGTATGCTACTCCTCGCTCTTGTCCAGCTGTGTTTCAGCAGCTATAACCCTCACAGCAAGTCGGGATTTTTTTTTTTTTTTTTTTTTTTTTTTTTTAAAGACAATGAACGGAGGAAGGAAACACACAGATAAAACAAAAAGGTCCATGTGCCTAAAGGCATTCTCCATTCATAAAATGTTTGTAACAACTGGATTTAAACATTTGTAGATTGTAAGTTTGTGGAAAGCAATTCGAGGGAAGTGAATTCCAAAGAGTAGTAGTTCTAGGGATAAATGAATTTTGATAAGCAGAAGTTCTGCATTGTGGAGGAGAAAGTGTAAATTCATGGGCGCTCTCAGCTGCCCTAGTTCTACGGGGAAAGATGTGGAGAGGCGGCACAATTGAAGCAAGGAATGGGCACAAATGAATGACATGGGACACATAATAAAGGCACTGCACTACACTCTTAAGCACTTCACTGCACTTTAAAGCACTGCACAATGATATATCCAGGGCTGGAGAGGCGAGGTCTTGCAAGATGGCTGGCTGATAATCCGGTCTTGGCTCTTATCTCCTGGCTTTAATACACTGACTGCGCCATGTATGGTTGCCATGTGAAGCTACAACAACCTTGATAATCCTTTCTTGCACAAGGATGTAGAATAAAAGTCCAGAGATAAGTTTATAGGTTCTTATTAGCCAAAGATATACAGAGAGCTGGGGGGCACTGCTATGCTGAGTGCCGACCGGATGTTACTGATGAAAACATGTGCAGCGGTGCCGGATATATTTGGTGCAACGCTGCCGATACTACAGAGTACGGTATATTATCATGGGATATTAAACAATGATAGTATTGCCCTGAAAGTACAAGTGTTTATGTTGCAATATGATTAAGGCATGTGTACACCCTGCATATATGTTGTGTGTGCACTTAACCTATATCAACAGTACGTACACTAATCATGCGCACCACACTTCATTCCTCCACACCAATTTGTTTTTTAAATTATGAATTTTAGCCCAGCCTCGGAGTCCCCAGGAGGGGGGGTGGGGGGGGGGGGGGGGAAGACCATAAATGCCCCCACACCCGACCGACCATCCCCTGACGACCCCACACAATTACCTGGACCTCGGCCTGTTACTTTTTCTATTTATTTCTGCAACATTCGCGGACTTTCCTCTAACTTTCAATCTGTTGAACACCATCTCTCCTCCTACAAACCTGATCTTCTCTTCCTCACCGAAACTCAGGTGTCTGTAGCAACATCCAGCAGCCCCTTCTCTGTATCCTCCTACTTTCTCTATCCTAGTTTCAAAGCCAAAGACATATGTTGTGCATATGTGCACAACAAACTCACTTGCTCTCGTGTTCCCGATTTCGACTCCTCTGAATTCTCAACTTTATGGCTCAAACTTTCCTGTCATTCTCTTTCTAAATATTTCTGTGCTGTCTATCTTTCCTCTAACTCTACCAACTTTTCCAAATTCTTTGACTATCTAAACTCTACAGTGGAACACATTCTATCTATTTCTCCTTTCTCAGAAATATCCATCTTAGGAGATGTCAACGTTCACCACCGCCAATGGCTCTCCTCTCACACTACTGACCCGCCTGGTGAACAAGCCTACGTCTTTTCTATCATAAATGACCTAGAGCAGTTAGTTCAGCAACCCACCCTTATCCCAGATCACATCGGAGATCGGCTCAACATTCTTGACTTCTTTCTAACTTCTAACCCTTCTTCTTATACTGTCGATCTTTTCTCTCCTTTGGGCTCCTCCAACCATAAACTTATCTCTGTCAACTGTCCTATCTCTCCAGTACGGCCACCCGATCCTCCTAGCCAGCGGCGCTTGTGGCACTTTGGCGCTGCCGACTGGGAGGCTCTCCGGCAGTACTTCTTTGATTTCCCATGGAATGATTTCTGCTTCCGTGGCCGGGGACCCTCGGAGAGTGCTGAACGCATTACCGAGGTAATCCTATCGGGCATGGAAGCATACATTCCATTCTCTTTCTCTCAGACTAATGCTAAAAAATCTTGGTTTACTCACGCCTGTTCTACTGCTGTCCGCAATAAGGAGGAAGCATTCAAACGGTACCGACGCCTTAAAACTCAAGACTCTCATTCTTCCTATGTTTCTGCCCGGAATCAAGCCAAATCTGTTCTTCAACTTGCCAAACACTCTTTCATCAATAATAAATGCACTGAACTATCCAACTCTAGCTCTTCCCAAGCTTTCTGGCATCTAGCCAAAAACCTCTCCAACAATTTCTCTTCCTCGTCTTTCCCTCTCCTTTCCCACTCTGATGTCACAACCATCACTTCTTCCTCTGACAAAGCTAAACTCTTCGCTCAAACTTTTGCTAGAAACTCCTCCTTGGATGATTCCGGTGCTATTCCTCCCTCTCCGCCCTCCTCTCTCTTACTTATACCTAATATCCTAATCTCTTCTAAAGATGTACTTTCTACCCTCTCTGGGCTTAATACTAATAAGGCGTACGGTCCGGACGGTGTTCCTCCTGTTGTTCTCAAAAACTGTGTTTCCGTGCTGACTCCCTGCCTAGGCAAACTCTTTCGTCTCTGTCTATCCTCTAACGTCTTCCCTTCATGCTGGAAGTTTGCTCACATTCAACCTGTCCCAAAGAAGGGTGACCACTCTCAACCCTCCAACTATCGTCCAATTGCTCTCATCTCTTGTCTTTCTAAAGTTTTTGAAACTATTCTTGCTTCCAAATTTCTTAAGCATTTCTCTTCTCATAATCTGCTCTCAGATTGCCAGTATGGCTTCCTTAACACCTTACGAGCGGCCTATGCGGTTTATTTATATGTACCGCACAGCGGGGTGTTTTTAGCCAAAATAGGGCTGTTTACGTGATCATTTTCATGCCTAAATAAGACCCAGAACGTAAAACAAGTACCTATCCCTGAAAGGGCATAAACAGAGCTTTCGAATGACACCATAACGATCCTTGTATGATGGATAGTTTTCTTGCAATAACCGTGCAACGCGAGTGCAAAAAGCAGGTAATTCGGTACTTTCGGTACATAATTGAGTATGTAGCGAGTGAGAGAGGGGGGAGGGAGCTGAGATTTGTGTCAGTAGGTTCGCCGCGGTGGTCTGGAGCAGTCATACGCTCGCTAGTCTCCTGCCACCACTTGTCTCTCTCTCTCAGCCACATTACGTGCTGAAATTGCCACTCGACCTATGTCGAGCGCCGCCACATAGTCCAGCTTTTTTTAACTCGACTTATGTTGCTCGCCGCTAATTAAGGGTTAAGGGTCGCTCTACTGGTGATCTTCTTTCATTATCTTACTAACTCTTGGTCATCCTCCTTTCGGGACTTCGGTGAGACTTTTTCTATTGCACTAGACATATCGAAAGCCTTCGATAGAGTCTGGCACAAATCTTTAATTTCTAAACTACCCTCCTTCGGTTTCTATCCCTCCATCTGTGCCTTTGTCTCTAATTTCCTTTCCGGCCGTTCCATAGCCGCGGTTGTGGACGGCCATCGTTCACTTCTTCACCCTATAAACTCTGGTGTTCCTCAGGGCTCTGTCCTATCTCCTATTCTCTTTCTAATTTTTATAAATGATCTCCTCAACTGTACCTCAATTCCCATCCATTCATATGCAGACGACTTAACCTTACACTACTCCATTAGTTTTTCAGAACGCCCCAGCCAGCAATCCCTCAACGACAAACGTAATGAAGCCATAGAACTCTTAAATTCTGATCTAAATACTATCTCCAATTGGGGCAGAGAAAACCTTGTTACCTTTAATGCTTCCAAAACCCAATATTTATTAGTGGCCCCTCCATCATTGACGAACATGCCTATTACATAAGGCATCCTCTTCAAACACTAATCCGCCGTAGTTTGAATCTACCGCGCAGAGCATTTAAAATCTGAGTAGCCTTCATCATGAGCGCACGTGACCTCACTCATGGCTTCAGTCATTATGAATTGGGTTCTCACTACGAAAAAAACTTCGTAAAAAAGAAAAAAGAAAAAGAAAATAAGAATAACAATCCAATAAGCTTTCCATCATATCGTAGATGTACTTGTGTGGATCTTTGACCAGACGCTGATTCAGGCGTCATTCTTCCTTCTCTGCTCTGCGGTCAGCCGGCCGGACGTGTCTCTCCACGCTCCGCTGGTTCCGCATTTGCTGCGTCCCTAGTGAGTTTTTTTTCATTTGTTTACTCCGGGATGTATCGAGTAAGGTTAGGATATGCGTAGCAGGAGTGTCCTGGGCTGGTTGCCCGCAGTGCAGTGTATTTTGGGTCGTGTGTTTGGGGCATCTATTTCGGATGTACCCTCGTGGTCCGGTTGTGGACAGGTGAACTTTTTCACAGTTAGCTAGCTTTGTGATGCAGGCGGCTTTCATTACGCGTTATTGCTTCCTTTTATCTTTCTGATGAGGTAGCGTATTTTTGCTGACGTTCCCAGCGTATTTTTCTTCACTTAGTGAAGTTTTTTCTGGGTCCCGAGTCAGTTCTTCCCTTTGCCGGAAGTATTTGCTACAGTGGTGTGTTGGCGGTGGTTCCTGTTGTGATATAATTCAGTGCTCTTTGTTTATAATCCGACATGTTAATGTTATCCGTCTGACTAGGCCTAGCCAGCCTCTCGTAGCTTTACCACATATACAAGTGTTATTGATTTATTTTCTAAATATGTACTACTGTGTGATGGGTGTCCTGGTTTAGTTGTGTATTGGCTAATTCCACGGACTATTTATGTGTCCTGGGTTAGTTGTGTATTGGCTAATTCCACGGACTATGTTGGGCTCGGCGTTAGTGGTGTTTTGGCTACGCCTCGGTCCTGTGTTGCGTTCAGATGGTATCTGGACGGGGTGGGTTATTTCCGGCGGGTTTTTCTAGGTTACACCATGAAAAAACCCGGCTGGTTGCCGAGTTTTGGCCACGCGTGGTTTAAAAACAGGCTTGTTTCCCTGGCGAGTGGGTGTCTGTGGCTCCCCAGGACGGCGTTTCTGAGGTGCCTGTTTCAGGCTCCTTCTGATTCCCCGCGGGTTGGCTGTACCCATCTAACAGTGTTCATACGGACACGTGTTGTTTGTAGTTTTTTCGGTTTTGCAAAGCCAATATAAAACTATGCTGTTGTTGTATTTCCTCCCCGGCGATCTTTTACAAAGATGTGGGGTTCGGAACAATTGGGGTTAACTTTTAAACTTTAAATCACCCGGCGGGTGCAACCTGGTAGGGTGTGATGACCGAATTTGCAAAATTCAGTTTAGTTGACCAGACAATTGAGGGATGCATTGTGTATCGCCTCCTTCAACATACGGCAATTTAAGGCACATTGGGGTTAACGTTTTTTAAACTAATATTCACACCCGGCGGGTGCTCCCTGGAAGGGTGGGAATAACGAATTTACAATTCAGTTAGTTAACCAGACAATTGAAGGATACGTTTTGTATCGCCGCCTTCAACATACGGTGATCTAAAAAGATACTTCGGGAGAAGTTAGATCTCGTATATTTGTCAGGCTTCCCAGTTTTTGATCTACGAGATAATTCGGGGGCCGGCGTCTTTTTTAGTTTTTTTTTCTCCAAAATTGAATCTTGAAACAAACACCACCGGAAAGACTTAATCAGTTATAAACGCCAGGCTGGTCTTTATATATTATGTCAGAGGGTATTCATAAATCTTTTGGACAAATTAAGATATTCGGAAATCTTTTACTTAGGAAACCCCACCGCGTAGCGAGTTGTAGTCGTTGAGTATTACGTCTCGTTACCCGGCGGGTTATTTAACACTCGTGTGCGAACATGTTTGGGTTAACCTTATGAGCATTAATTCCTGGAAATTTTCTTTTTTTCCAGAGCTGGGTCCCGGCGGGTCTATGCAGAACCTGGAGTAAGTATCCCACCAGTCTCTGTCATGGCTACCTTTGCCCCGGTTTTTGCTTTATGCATTACGCCCTCCTGTTTAGGTATCCCTATTTTTGCGCACACCCTTTGTATAAAATGTGTTTAACTGTCTCGTTTGGTGTGGGTTACCTTTCCGGCGTTTTTTCTCGTTGCTCCGAGAACACCGTTTTTGTTTACCGAGTTTTAGTCAGGATGGCTCAAAATAGGTAAGTTACCCCGACGAGTTTGGTCGCTTAAGGCTCATAAGAAACTGCGTTTTCTGTGGTCGAGCCTGGGATCAGGCTTCCTCTGTTATTCATTGCTTTATGCATTACGCCCTCCTGTAATGTATAGTTTAGTGTGGGTTACCTTTCCGGCGTTTTTCTCGTTGCTCCGAGAACACCGTTTTTGTTTACCGAGTTTTAGTCAGGATGGCTAAAATAGGTAAGTTACCCCGACGAGCTTGAGGGCTCATCAGAAACTGCGTTTTCTATGGTCGAGCCTGGGATCAGGCTTCCTGAGTTATTCCCGTCGAGGGGGGCTCCACTCAGTTTTCTAGGTGATCAGGCTGACACCTGTTGGCCTTGGTTTGCTCTGCTTTTCAAAGCCATTGAAACAATGCTGTCTGTTTGTTTGGTCTTTACCTCCCGGCGACCTTGTTACAAAGAGGTCTGGGGCAGGTATAATTGGTTTGACATTAATAATAATAATAATAATAATAATAATAATATTTATTCAGTTAGCAATTTACAGAGTTGGTACCACATAGTATGTTATAAATATGACATGTACCAGCCTTGCATAATTCCAACTAAGGCCGATAGGCGTATTTCCATTGGGGTCCTTGTATATAAAACCCGGCGGTTGTACCTTCGGGTGGTTATATTAACGGATTTGCGATTCGAGATAATTTGCCAAACAATTGATTGATATAATAGGGTATCACGGCCTTCAAGACGGCGATCTATGAGGGCTTCTGGGAGAAGCCGGATTAGAGATTAAGATAGGCTTAGACTTTTTATGGGATAAAAAGATGCCTGAATCTTACTAGTGTTTCAAGTGTAAAGGGTTACTTGAAAGACTTCATCTTTAATAAAGATATGCTTCATCTTTATGAGGATTAAGAAGTTATGCTTAATTCTTTTGGACAGATACAAGATATGCTGAAATCTTTAATAAGCCATTGAAACAATGCCGTTTGTTTGTTTAGTCTTTCCCTTCCGGCGACCTTTTTACAAAGAGGTCTGGGGCAGGTACAATTGGTTTGACATTGCATATAAAACCCGGCGGTTGTACCTTTGGGTGGCTATATTAACTGATTTGCAATTCTCGATAATTTGCTAAACCATTGATTAATACAATAGGGTATCACGGCCTTCAAGACGGCGATCTATGAGGGCTTCTGGGTGACGCCAGATTAGAGATTAAGATAGGCTTAGACTTTTTATGGGATAAAAAGATGCCGGAATCTTACTAGTGTTTCAAGTGTAAAGGGATACTTGAAAGACTTCATCTTTAATAAAGATATGCTTCACCTTTATGAGGATTCAGAAGATATGCTTAAATCTTCTGGACAGGTAAAGATATGCTGAAATCTTTAATTTGATACTAAAGGACAACGAAAAGTAGTGGTGGAGTGCTACGGTTCGTTGACCGGCGGTTTTGAGGCACATATTTTGTACCGTTTTTTGGGTGTAACCCTATGAGCTTTAATCCCCGGAAAATTCTCTTTCCAGGGCGGATTACCGGTGTTGCACCAGGTGACCAGGTAGTTCCCGGGGGCGGGGTAGTTTTCCCCCAGTCTCTGTCGTGTCGGCACTTGAACCTCTCATTGCTGTATGTTCAACGCCGTTAAGCTCAGGTAGCCCTATCTTATTTTTATTTGTTAATGAAATAATTTAATAGCTGAATCATAATAAACATATATATTTTCTATGATTATATTATGATAATATTGTGTTTATTTATAGTAATTTATTTTAATACAATTAATTATAAATTTAATTAATTAGTATACTTTATGATTTTGCTCACCAGCTCTGCTTTCAATGTGTTAATGAGCTATGGGAGCTTTTAATTATCATAAACCTTTACGGGACTCGGACGAGGGCTCCCCGTTCAGGGAGTATACCGAGCTCGCAAGCAAGGGACAGCCACAGCCAAGGTGTATGGCGATACTCACAGTCGTACCTCACCAGCCGGACGATAACGCCGGCGGGCGGACCTGACGCTCTGATGACGGACGAGAACAGGTTGAGTTCCATTTATCTCTTTTCCGCCGCCAGACGCGTCTCTAATGTGCCACGTAGTCAACAAACTACAGGATTAGCGAGGCATAGTCTCGCTAATCGCGCCCCTGTGGCCGGCGCAGTGTGGTACCAGCATTTGAACACGTGGTGCCCGCACCCAGTGTCCCTCCTGGTCGGGTTGTTCCACTTAGAACACAATTGGCAACCTAGAAACCTCGTGGACTTGTTCATTTTGGACATTCAGGAGGCCAAGTGGCTAGCACCTTATGGTAGCGGTATGACCAAGATATTCACGAATCAATATACCCAGTCTACAAAGCGACAGTTTCAATCGCATTGGAAAGCTTTTACGTCTCAGATTCTTAGAACAAAACAAACTGTGCCCTCGGTGGCGTTGGTTGTTTATTATTTAATTTATCTGTTCATGCAGAAACATTTATCTGAAAGTGATATATGTGGGCAGGTTTTAAACTCCGCCCACCTCCCCGTCAGCTCAGGCCTACATGGTCTCTGGACAAAGCATCGTCGTTATTCTCGTTCCCGTATGTACCAAAGACTGCAGATTTTACAAAAGGGCAGTATTCCTTATGGCTTTGGCTACAGGGAACAGAGTATCTGAGCTGGCGGCGATGAGCAACGCACCTAATTGCCTCAGGTTTGATAGGCTTCATGAGTGTATTCACATTGCACCTTCCCCAGGATTCATAGCCGAGATTGAGCACAGTGAACACGTGTTTTCAGAGTTCATGGTGCTGGCGTTAAACAGGAGAAAGGTGCACCATCTTTTTTGCCCAGTGCAAGCTCTAACCAAATATTTAAGAGTGGCACCTCTAAATCACCAGGGTGCTTTATGGGTCGCAAGTCCGGCTGAACGATTGATGGAGCGTACACTGGCTTCTCTCTTGGTCGAGGACTTTAAAGAGAAGGATCCCGGCGTTGTGGGTAAGACCGAAGATTTACGCAAGGGGACAGCCTCTTTACGTTTCCTTAATAATCTTTCGGTGAAAGTTATTACGTCCACACAGTTGTGGGCCTCTGATCAGGAGTTTTTGCCTCGATACCTTTCAGTAGCTCTGGACAACCCTTCCTTGCCATGTACAGCTTTACGGCAGAGGGTGTAGGTGGCCCTTTTAGTCACGTTTTGTTTAATTTCAAGAAAAAGGGGGGGGGGGAGGGTGCAGTCAGTGTGACATAGGACACTCTAGACCCCTCCGGAGTATGTGTTCAGAACATACGAGCTGTGATACTGGTTGAAGGCATTGTATTATAAAATTTCTCTGTAGTATTCATTGCAGGAAATTGTGCTAAAAGCCAATAGTAGTGTTACGACAATTCTTGTTGTAAGTAGCTTTGGCTGTGAAGCAATAGATTTTTGAGAAATCTCGGTAGTGGCAACTACGACTTTTACTTTCGCAGCCATTACTTCTGCATAAGTACACGAGTTCAGTACTTCTACGAATGTACAAGAATTCATTTATGTTTGGTTATATTTTTAGGAATATATCCACTAGTTAATGGGGTTTATATGTGCACATGTAAACTTATAAGTTTTTAGTTTTCACCACTTACTTAAAGTGGGGTGCCTTCTTAACTAGCAGATCTGTGCACAGAGTCTCAGAGTTAACCCTTTTTCAAGCAGGCTTCTTTGAAGCACGCTCCTGCTTGTACCCCTTTTTGAAGATTTAGGCTGTATAAAGTTTATGCATCCGAATATATCTTTTTTACAAAAGTAAGAATACTATGTGGTTGTTTGATTATCTGCTTTTCTAGAGTTATGATATGATTACGAATGTCCCCCTCCAGTCTTAGAAATCAGGCATGTTCGTCAATGATGGAGGGGCCACTAATAAATTATAGGTTTGACTCCTGTAAGGAGATAAAGAAAACCTAATATTTAGTAGTGGCCCCGTAATCATTGACGACTGGGGCCCTCCCGACCATCCCCTTCCCATTCGTTGATGTATTAAGGATTTTGGTTTACTTGATATGTCAGTGAAGGAAGAATGACGCCTGAATCAGCGTCTGGTCAAAGATCCACACAAGTACATCTACGATATGATGGAAAGCTTATTGGATAGTTATTCATATTTTCGTTTTGTTTTTTATTTTTTACAAAGTTTTGTTCATAGTGAGAACCCAATTCATAATGACTGAAGCCATGAGTGAGGTCACGTGCGCTCATGATGAAGGCTCCTCAGATTTTAAATGCTCTGCGCGGTAGATTCAAACTACGGCGGATTAGTGTTTGAAGAGGATGCCTTATGTAATAGGCATGTTCGTCAATGATTACGGGGCCACTACTAAATATTAGGTTTTCTTTATCTCCTTACAGGAGTCAAACCTATATTCTCCATCTATCTACCCATAAGGATCTCCCAGAACTCTTAAATTCTGATCTAAATACTATCTCCAATTGGGGCAGAGAAAACCTTGTTACCTTTAACCTGTTGAGCCCCGGCTAGTTATAATATTTTGTTCACCCCAGTCCCAAGCCATTTTCACTTATTTTTTTTGTTTGCTAAAATGGAAGACAAGGATGAGAAATGAAAAAAAAACAAAAAAAAATCACCTCTGACATTTTTTTTTGGGGGGGGGGCCGGTGGGGGGTTGGGGGGGGGGAGCTTCAAAAAAATTTGTTGAGCCAAAATGGAAGAGAATGGTGAGAAATGAACACACACATAAAAAAAAATCATTTCGGTCATTTGGGGGGCGGGGGGGGGGGGTTTCAATAGTTCGTCTCCCCCGCATGACCACCCGCCCGGGAGCACTAGGGTAAAAACTGAGTATGGCATTGTACGGCATACATCCTAAGGAGTATCTCACATAAATCTCAAGCCTCTAGCTCCCATACGACCGGAGTAATGAAGGTTCAAAGTGGCGGTAAACTAGGGGTGTAAACTATCCCCACTAAGCCCACCACCACCAGCCGCGCGGCAGTCTCGGCCCGCTCACACCTACTGGCCCGGCTCCCCCACACACTACGGTACCGCCCCCTCCTATTCTCCCGCCATTTCCTACCTTACGAGCCACGTAAGTGTTTTTTATATGTCGGACGCACGTGATGCGTCGCTGGGAGTTGGTGATCAAAGACTGCCGACGCAACACGTGCGACGCTGGGTCTCTGCGGGTTAATGCTTCCAAAACCCAATTTCTCCATCTATCTACCCGTAAGGATCTCCCAGCGGACTATCCCTTATTCTTCAACAATACAAAAATCAATCCTTCATCTTCTCTCAATATTCTTGGTGTCTCTTTTTTTTCTGCTCTCAGTTGGAAGAACCATATTACCAGTCTTGCTAAGGCAGCCTCCCAGAAGCTGGGTGTCCTCAACTGCCTTAGGGGGTTCTTTTCCCCTGCACAGCTTCTTGCTCTGTACAGGGACATAGTGCGTCCTTGTATTGAGTATTGTTCACATGTGTGGGAAGGTTCCTCTCACACCGCTCTCCTAGACAAAGTTGAAAAGAAGGCCTTTCGTATCATTAACTCCCGTCCACTCACCAACTCTCTGCAATCTCTCTCCCTCCGCCGCAATGTTGCATCTCTCTCGCTATTCTATCGCTACTATAATAATCAGTGTTCCTCAGAGCTTTCCCAGTGTATACCACCTCCTTTACGTAGGGCACGTGGTACCCGTCCTGCAACTCAATCCCACCCCTACTCTGTGCAACTCTCCAACCCGAGAGTGAAACGTTACTCTCAAACTTTCTTCTACTCAACAGCTGAGCTCTGGAACTCTCTCCCAGAATCAGTCTTTCCCTCTTACTATGACTTAAATTGCTTCAAACTCCGTGTGTCCAGGCATTTTGGCTCGAACGTCCCTTGATTTTGGCCCTGTCACTCTTTCAACTATGGGGGAGGCACTCGCTATAGGCTATTTCGCTGGACAGGCAATTACGTATATGGAGTACGTGTCCGCGAAAGTGATAATACATTTGAACCCTTTTATGCCTTCCATGGATCCCATTACATCAACTGCTAGTAATTGCCATGGTTTGAAGGCTACTAATTTTCCTGTAAGTCCGGTTGTGCGAGTACAATTTTTGCCTAAAGCACAGGCACGACAGGCTTCTGTGATTCTTTTGGCGGTGAAATATGGAGAAGGAGTCCAGTATACTTGTTGGAAAGTGGAAGTTAATTTTCTTTGAGCCAAATGAATGCCATTGTGAGAATGTAGGGATTGCATAGTTGGTAAGGCATGGCTGGGGGTAATTACAATTTTCCCATCTGGAGTGTATAAATTATATCCTCTTCGTTGTAGTTGTGAGAAAATGTGCCTAGGCATCCAATCTGGTTTTTCTTGGCGTTGAAACTGTTGTAGGAGGTGTTGCTGATCTTGGTCTGTTGAGTCCTGGTGGTGAATTGCTCGAATGGTTTGAGTATCAGGTTTTGAGGTGGATGGTTTGCTGTTGATTGAGTTGGAAGTCTGGATAGAGCATCAGCATTTGTATGCAACTTTCCAGGCCTGTAGGTGATTTCAAAATCGAATTTTTCCAAAGATTCGCGCAATCTGACGGTTAGAGCGTTCTTAGTGTCAGATTTGCGTAGCCGTTGGAGGGCGTGGTGATCCGTAATGATGGTGACCTTGACACCAGCTAGATAAGCTTTGAAATGCTGGAGAGCCCAAATTATCCCCAAACACTCTTTCTTGGTGACAGGATAGTTTACTTCAGCTGGGTTGAGAGTTCGGCTGGCACATGCAATAATGTGCTCTCTTCCTTCTCTGGTTTGACCTAGAACTTCTCAAATTATAGGTTTGATTCCTGGAGGGAGGTAAAGAAAATTACTTAGTAGGGGCCCTGTAATCATTGATGATATGCCTATTAACATAATAGACTCCATTCAAGCGCCGCGGTAGCCAGTTTTGAATCTGCCGCGCGGGGAAGAACAGAGTACTCGTCATAAGTGCAATGCTAATTCTCTTATGGAATCGTCTTATGATTGGGTACCCACTACGAAAAAACCTTCGTAAAAAAGAAAAAAAGAAAAGTATCCTTAAAATGTGTTATACTAAGCTTTCCATCTCGGTGGATTTCTTATGTTGTGGATCCCTGACACTACTACCCAAGCGTCCATACGTCCTTCACTAACATATCAAGATAAAACTTTGAGACATCAAGCGAATGGGAAGGGGATGGACGGGAGGGCACTGCTTTCATCAATGATTACGGGGCCCCAACTAAATATTAGGTTTTCTTTACTTCCCTCCGGGAATCAAACCTATAATTTAATAGTGGCCCCTCCATCATTGACGATATGCCTGATCTCTTAAGACTAGAGGGGGACATTCGTGACAATATCAACAACCTACCAGCCCAACAATCCAAAGGCAAAAACAGAATCCGTATAACTATTTTAAGTCTTTTATTGTTTACATACAATATTTATAGAAATTATGAAAGGAGTTAAGCAGTGCGTTACTTCAAAGAAAATCTGCTTTAATTGGCTGGAATTCTTACTTGAGATTCCGTCTGACAAGAGGTTTTAACTATAAACCTTCTCATCCTATCTGAACTTATACTTTTTATAGTTTAATCCCTGGATAAACTTTTACCTGTATACCTCTAACTAGTTGTACACCGTAACATACACTATATAGATGCACTATTATAGCTATTTTTTAAATTAACAAAAAGAAATTATTTTGAGCTTTCCTCCTAGCTCTTAAATAAGTATTACACAAATGTACACTTATCCTACTCTCCGGCGGAGGAATTATCCGGCAGAGTTATTATCCGGCGTAGGGGTTCTAGGGATCTTGGGCTACTAGCACTCCCCCCCCCCCTTTCTTTCCGCCGCAGGCCTTAACCGTAAATAGCACAGATTCCGAACCCTTCTGCCCCAACCCTACCCGGTACAGGTGTTCTAGATTGGGTAATAGCATGATCTTGTGTCAGGAGAGTGAGTGTTAAGTGGCTACTGTGTGGCCGTGAAGAAGACTGATTATCAGTCATTGATACCTCTGTGAGTGACAAGTGGATCTGCGTGGAACGGCTCTGTTGAGGGGTTGAAACAATAAGGTTGCGTTGACCTTCTACATTCTTAAAATGAAAAAAACAACATGTATTTAGCACCAATGGATATGCATATGCCCGTTTGGCCGAATACTGGACTGTAACACCAGTGTTCATTAAAATAAAATTAGTAATGGCTGTGGAAACATACAACTAGAACGGTTTAATGGGTCTGGGAGTTGTAGCCGTGTCTCGCCGGCTCAAATATTTTACCCATGAACTCTCGGGAAAAAGACAACCCTTCTGAACTTATGTTTCCGGGCCAGGGAAAACCTAGCTTAGAATTAATCCATAATTCGTCTGGATTTGAACAGATGGACTTGAGCTGACTTGACTGAGGCTGTAGACCTAAATAAGACTTTCTGTTTGCATACAGTGAATCGACATGCATATTAAATCCCTGCATGCTTACAGAAAGGGGAAGATCATCGCGACATCGTTAAGAAATGACCTTAATACTATCTTCTGTTTGCATACAGTATGAGTAAACAGCAGGAGAACGACCGGGAGGGAGTTAACTTAATGGCCAGTTACGTCATTGGAAAACTACTAAGGTCCTTAACAGTGTAAGAGACCATGTTTCGATTACTTAAAAACGTGTGACAACGTACGGGGTGCCCGTTAACCTAATTCCCGTCTTGCGGATCCAGATGGCCTGTCTCAACATGTTCTATGTGGACATTGTGATCAACTGCATTCACTGGTCATTTTGTCTGCCAGTTGTCTAGTGTTCTAGGCTGTTTTTTTGTTTATAATTTATGAGGTATAACATAACCTCTCACATTGCTCACATTCAACCTGTCCCAAAGAAGGGTGACCGCTCTCAACCCTCCAACTATCGTCCAATTGCTCTTATCTCTTGTCTTTCTAAAGTTTTTGAAACTATTCTTGCTTCCAAATTTCTTAAGCATTTCTCTTCTCATAATCTGCTCTCAGATCGCCAGTATGGCTTCCTTAAGGGTCGCTCTACTGGTGATCTTCTTTCATATCTTACTAACTCTTGGTCATCCTCCTTTCGGGACTTCGGTGAGACTTTTTCTATTGCACTAGACATATCGAAAGCCTTCGATAGAGTCTGGCATAAATCTTTAATTTCTAAACTACCCTCCTTCGGTTTCTATCCCTCCATCTGTGCCTTTGTCTCTAATTTCCTTTCCGGCCGTTCCATAGCCGCGGTTGTGGACGGCCATTGTTCACTTCCTCACCCTATAAACTCCGGTGTTCCTCAGGGCTCTGTCCTATCTCCTATTCTCTTTCTAATTTTTATAAATGATATCCTTAATGTACCTTGATTCCCATCCATTCATACGCATACGACTCAACCTTGCACTACTCCATTAGTTTTTCAGAACGCCCCAGCCAGCAATCCCTCAACGACAAACGTAATGAAGCCATAGAACTCTTAAATTCTGATCTAAATACTATTTCCAATTGGGGCAGAGAAAACCTTGTTAACTTTAATGCTTCCAAAACCCAATTTCTCCATCTATCTACCCGTCAGGATCTCCCAGCGGACTATCCCTTATTCTTCAACAATACAAAAATCAACCCTTCATCTTCTCTCAATATTCTTGGTGTCTCTTTTTCTTCTGCTCTCATTTGGAAGGACCATATTACCAGTCTTGCTAAGGCAGCCTCCCAGAAGCTGGGTGTGCTCAACCGCCTTAGGGGGTTCTTTTCCCCTGCACAGCTTCTTGCTCTGTACAGGGGCATAGTGCGCCCTTGTATTGAGTATTGTTCACATGTATGGGGAGGTTCCTCTCACACTGCTCTCCTAGACAAAGTTGAAAAGAAGGCCTTTCGTATCATTAACTCCCGTCCACTCACCAACTCTCTGCAATCTCTCTCTCTCCGCCGCAATGTTGCATCTCTCTCGCTATTCTATCGCTACTATAATAACCAGTGTTCCTCAGAGCTATCCCAGTGCATACCACCTCCTTTACGTAGGGCACGTGGTACCCGTCTTGCAACTCAATCCCACCCCTACTCTGTGCAACTCTCCAACCCAAGAGTGAAACGTTACTCTCAAACTTTCTTCTACTCAACAGCTGAGCTCTGGAACTCTCTCCCAGAATCAGTCTTTCCCTCTTCCTATGACTTAAATTGCTTCAAACTCCGTGTGTCCAGGCATTTTGGCTCGAACGTCCCTTGATTTTGGCCCTGTCACTCTTTCAACTATGGGGGAGGCACTCGCTATAGGCAGTTATGCCTTTTGCCTCCCTCAATCACATAAAAAAAAAAAAAAAAAAAAAAAACGATTGAGACAATGTGAGGGGAGGTCATGTTGGTATTACTTTATTCCCTACATCGTTGGGATATGTCACTTTTACTACTCTTCCGGGGGTATCCCCGGTGAGGTATATGGATGAATGAAAACCATTGAGACCGATGAAATTCTCCCTTTCGGATTAACCCTTTGTCTCGTAATGGAACCTACTAGGTGGAAGCCTCGTATTGAGGAGCCTGCCCATTTCCGGCGTACTTGTTACGGCAGAGAAGTTTATTATGATGGATAAACCTCTTGTGATAGCGTAATATTACCTCCTGGCATGATAGTTACTCTTCTTCTTCTTCTTTTTGTGGAGTTGCTGTCCCTTTTCAAGTCAGCTCACCTATGCACCGGTGACCTCTCCAGAAACAGCTAGAGCTAGATTAAGAATTAGTTTAGAAAATTGTAGTCGTAGAAAAGATAGTTAAAGAAAAAGAATTGAAGTATATAGCTTAAGTAGAACTCTCCTCTCCCTATTTACCCCCTCCTCCACCCCCCAATATCTTGTTCTCTCCTTACCTTAATTTAACTTTTCCCCTCTCCCCTATTTAATCTCATTTTTCTTCCTCCCCCACTCTGGTCACCTTCTCCCCCCTCACCCTACTCTATTCTATTCCGTTTTCTCTTTTGCCACACCTGCTCCAGGAATCTTTTCACTACCTTCATTCTTTTCCCCATTTCCCCATCTACCCCCTCTTCTGTCCCGAGACCTAACACAAATTTTACACCCTCATCCTCCTCCTCTTTCTGTTCTTCCCATTCCCTCTCCCCTACCACCCGTTTCAACTCATTTTCCAACCCATCTCTCTCCTCTGCATACCCCTGGCACTCTGTCACTATATGTTCTATTGTCTCCTCCACTCTCCTCCCTCCCACCTCACACTGCAGACACTTTTTCACCCCCCCATTCCACCTCCATGTTCTCCTATTTGTCTCTAATGCTCCTGCCCTAGCCTTAAACAGTAGTTCTGCTCCCCAACTTCCGTCATAGAACTCCTCTTTTCTCGGTCTCCCCTTGCTTCTATATCTTATCAGTGTACTTTTCTTCTCCATATTTCTCTTCCATTCCTGTCTTCCTACTTCCTTCACTCTCGTTCCTATCTCTTTCTCTAGTCTCCTTCCCTGACCTAGTCCTGCATTACTCCCTACATCTCTCCACTCCTCTCCCACCCTTCTTTGTTTCACTCCTATTTTTGTCAGTTTTCTCTTACACTCTTTTGCCCATCTACTCTTCCCCTCCCCCCATTCATTCACTCTCCTTGGCCACCTATTATCCTCCATCTCCTCCAACCTGCTCTTGTACCTCAACTTTGCCTTCGCCACTCTTTCCTCAAACGTACTCCATCCCATCTCCCCTCTCACTGCTTCATTTGCTGTCCACCTTCTTGCTCCCAACCCCATTCTTCCTATTTTATTTTGTCCCGTCTCTAGTCTATTTATTTCTCCCCCTGTACTCCCTCTCACATCCATCCCATACATTATTCTCGGCACTTCAAAGTCCTTCCACACCTCTCTTACTATTTTATATTTATTCACTCTGCTTTTTGTCACATTCCACAGTTTCCCACTACACTGTTCCACCTTCATGATTTTCTCATTCATTGTCCTTTGTCGCCCTTCCCTCCCTATCCATACCCCTAAATACTTCACTTCCTCCCTTGTTTCTATTCTTTCCCCTCCTATCCTCATTTCTACTGCCTCTGGTCCATTTACTACTATCATACTGCTTTTCTCTACACTGAACTTCATTTCTAGATCTCTACCAAATCTTTCCGCCTCCTGTAACATTTCCCCCATATCTTCCTCTGTCTCTGCTATCAACACTACGTCATCAGCAAACGTCAGAATTGCTAGCCTGTGTTGCCCTATTTTCACTCCTTGTCCCTTACTCTTAATTCTCCTCACCAACTCCTCCATGCACATTGCAAATATTAAAGGTGACAGGTTACATCCCTGTCTCAACCCTTTCCGTCTCCTGATTCCTTTCACTGCAATATTTTTCCACACAATCTCTGTCTCCGCCCCTTCATACATATTCATTATCATGTTCCTTATCTTCCTACTCACTCCTAGTTTCTCCATCACCGCTTCTGCAACTCCCCTACTAATCTTATCATATGCCTTTTCCACATCCAAACACACTATGAACACACATTTCCCTTGCTTTGCCTTTTTCTCTATAATCTCATCTAATATAAATATATTGTCTGTTCCTCTTCTCCCCTTCCTAAACCCATTTTGCTCTTCACTAAGTAGGATCCTTTCTTCTACATACTCTCCTACCCTCTCCTTTAGTATCCCATAAAATATCTTATTTATTATGTTTATTACCGTTATTGGTCTATAACCCCATTTCGTGCACATTTTTTGCTCCTCCTTTGTAAATCAATGTGACCCTTTCTTCTTTCCATCTTGCTGGTATTTCTTCCTCCTCCCATATATTATCAAATAGCTTCTTTAACATTCCAACTATCATCTCCCCTCCTTCAATATACATCTCTGCTGTTATCCCATCCGGTCCTGCCGCTTTGTTTCTCTTCAGCTTCTTCACACTCCTCCTAATCTCCTCCTCACTCACCATCTCATTCATATTTTCATCTACTTCTTCCTCATTTAGTTCAATATTCCATTGCCCTACTCTTATTTGGTCATTTACCCCTCCCACCTCCTCCCAGTATCTTTTTATTTCCTCTCCAATTTTAGTTTCATCCCTAACTTTTTCCCCACCTACGTTCAACTCCACTACTACCTTTTCCCTCCTTTTTTCTCTTTTTAGCCATCTATACCACTCAGCTTTTCCTTTGTCCCCCTTCTCTTTTATCCTGTCAATTTCTATCTGTTCATGCTTCTCTATTGCTCCTCTTATTAATTTTTTTGTGTTTTTCCTTTCCCTCTCGTATTCTTCCCTTGCTATTCGAATTTCCTCCTCACTTATATTTTCCCCTCTCTTTTTTCCCTTCTCCAACTCTTTCCTAATCCTATTCCTCTCTTTCCTCTTCTTCCTCGCCTCCTTAATGTCTTTATTCCACCACCCTTTCATTCCTCTACCTTTCCTCCCTATTTTCTCCTTCTCTAACACTCTCTGCTACCTTATTTATTCCCTCTCTATCCACTTATCAATTTGTATTGCACTCCCTCCCCCCACTTCATCTATATCCATATTCCCTATTTCCTCCCTAAACCTCCCCCACTCTGCCTCCTTCATTTTCCATCTTTCTGGTTTACTAGCCTCTCTACACTTCTCTATCTTCTCCTTGTGAAACTTTATGCTATATCTTAGTTTCAGTAGGTTATGGTCACTGTTTATTTAAAAGTGTCTTTCTTCATCTACTATCATTTCTATCACTGTCTCTCCTGCTTTCCTGTTCACTAATATATAATCAATAGCTGATCTCCTCCCTTCTCTTCCTCTCCATGTTACTTTCCCCTCCGCCTCTACCATATTCAAATTTTCTAGCTGCTCATCCTCACATAGGTCTAACAATAACTTCCCATTCCTATTGATTTGTTCCCCTAAGATTCCTGTGTGAGCATTCATATCCCCCATTATTATAATTTCATCTTCGTTTCCTCTCATCACAGCCCTTATTACTTCGTATTTTCTCCGATTTTCCTCCTTCTCTCTCAGCCCTCCCTCTACCGTCATATAGCATATAATCAGCATAAATTTAGCTCTTTTCATTTCCCCTTTCCCTTCCACCCTCACTACTAGTATGTCCTCCTGATCTTCCCCTTCCCCCAAATTCACTTGTTCAACTTCCCATTTTCCTTTTTCTATCACCACTGCGACTCCTCCACCCTTTTTCTTTGTTTTCTCTCTTCCTTTCCCTATTACTTCATACTTCTCCCCTCCCCATTCTATCTTCCCCTTCAATTTTGTTTCTACTATTCCACAAATATTCAACCTTCCTTCCTCTGCTTCTCTCTCTATTTCCTCCATCATTCCCGGCCTCCATCCATTAACATTCACACACCCAATTACTATTTCCCCCATATCCTTTTCATGGAATTCTTGTTTCTTTTTCTCCTTCCTCCTACATTCCTGTCTCCCCCCCTTCCTTTCCTCTTCTATTCCCCCTGGCTCCTTATTTGTTTCCTTTATTTCTCCTCCACTCCCATTTTTTCCCCTATTCTTCGCACTACTGTCTATACTCTCCTTTCTTCCAATACTATCCCCCCCTATCTCCCTCTTTTTTCCTCTACCCTTTCCCCCCTGTATTGGATCTCCTGCTCCTTCATTTTCCATCCCTTCTCCTCCCTCTGCCTCTACTTCCTCTCCCTTGTTTGTTGATAGTCACTCTAGTTTGTTCTTCTCCCAAGACGACCAACTCTCTTCTCGTCTAACAATCTCCTCTATCCTCTCTGCTATAAGTCTTTCCTCCTCCCTTTTTAGGTGCCAACCATCATCTTCAAAACTCCAAGAATCCACCTCTCTGTCCAAATCTAGGAAACTAAATCCTTTAATCCCCTTTCCCTTTAGCACCGAGTTCATGCACTTTGTAAGCTCCTTGATCTCGTCATTTGTCGCAATCCTTACCTTCTCATAACTCCAGCTCTCTTTGGGCCTCCTCAGGATTCCCACCATTACTATGTTCACTCTCTTTTCTTTCTTTCTTATTTCCCTTAATCCTTCTTCAATCTCTGCCATTGTTCCCCTCACTCCTTGCATCTCCAGACCATTTCCCCCTCCCTGTATTACTAAGGTTCCTTCCCCCCCCCCTCAAAATTTATGTTTCTTGCCTGCTTCATTACCTCCCATATTCCTGCCCTTCTTAGACTAATTACTTCCCTTTCCGAGTTATCTAAAAACTTTCCCATATTCCTGAAGGTGCTATCTCCACATATCACTGTTTTCTTCAGCCTTCTTTCCCTCTTATTTTTCCAGCTTCCTCCTATTCTCTTTGTCCCCCTCTCCACATTTGTTCTACTGTCCACTCCCTTATTTCCGCCTCCCTTACGCTCCTACTCTTCCCTTTTTCGGGCTCTACTTGTGTTCTCTCACTGCTCCTGCTCGCCCCATCCTCCCTCTTACCCCTGGGTCTTGTGTTTCCTGGTACTCTATGTACCTCTTCCCTCCTACTTTTACTTCCCTCCCTTTCTACCATCCTCTCTCTTTTTTTTACCCCTTCTTCGCTCTTCTATGCAGTCTATTTCACTTTCCTCTTCGTCCATATCTGTCCAGCTCAACTCTCCCTCCTCTCTTTCTTTTTCGACTCCATCCCCAACGTTCTGCTCATTTACTCCTTCCTTCTTTCCCCTGTTCTTTAATGACCCTTGGCTCGTTATTTGGCTTCCCAGCCATGCATTTGACCATTCTCCCCATTCTCTCATGTTTTCGCCCCTTTCCCTTTCCTGCGTCTCCTTCACGACCCTTCCCTTTCTCGTCCCCTGCCATCTTTGTTTTTTTTTTCTCTCTCGCATGCCTCATCTAGTCTTCTTATTTGCTCCCCAATCCTCCCCTCACTTATGTCCTCTCTCTCACTTTCACCTAACTCTGTTCTTAATTCTTCTCTCACTCTGTCTTCTACTTCCACATCTCTTGTTACGTCTTCTGCTCTCTGTCTCCCTATGGTCTCCTCTCTGCTTTTCTCCCCATTTTCAGTTCCTTCATTTCCTGTGTCTTGATCTGCTTCTATGTTGTTATCCCCTTGGTTCTTATCCTTGCTACTCTCCCACACCTTTAATAACCTCTCTGTTACTACTACCTGATCTCTGAACCTATTCATTACCCCTTCCAATCTTTCCTTCAACACTTCCACTGTAATTAATAGGCATATTCTGCACAGCATTCCCTTTTTCTCGATACTATCCCTTCTTTTTCCTTCGGCATCCATCTTCGTCGCTTCTACCCAACATTCACATTTATCGCATTGTACCATACTATCATCATCTAACACCTCTGCTTCTTGCTCTTCATCGGTCTCTCCCCCATTTTCGTCCTCAGCTTCCTCCCCTCCTCTCTTTTCTTCCCCCCTTGTTATGATACCAGTCCTCCTCCTAAACCTACCTGCTTGCGCCGAATCCCTGCTCACCCTTTTCTTCCCATTCCTCACCTTTTTTCCTCCTTCTCCCTGCTTCGTCATCGTTCCCCAAAAAATCCCACTAACTCACCCACCCCTTACTCACAAACATACAGGCAGTGGAAGGCGGGGTATATCCGAAGAGAAATAGCTAAGATTAAAGGAAGAGTTAAGATTAAGGAAGGGCTCACGTGTCAACGTTTTGTAAACGTTTTTGAGATGGCGTCCCCTGTCCCGCTCCGTCTCTCCCACGCCTTCCCACTTCTTCTTCCTGTATCTCTTCTCCCCGTCGTCCTTCCCCTTTCTTCTTTACACTATCTGCTCTTTGTCCTTATTCTCACTTCCCACCACCTTTTTAAGTCCTTGGGTTAGGGCTGTAATTACCCGGAATAGCCCGCCAAGTACTTGTTTTGCGCCGGCCATCCGAACCGGAAGAGGGGAGGCTGGTTCTACCTTGACTTATTAGGATTTTATTGTTAATATAAAAACCTGGCTTAACCTGATGCGTTGTATGTTACGGCCAGCCTAAGAAGACGAGTTACCTTTGACCGAAGGCTACGAGGTCATGTCCTAGCTTGTTACTCATACTGTAGGAGTAAGAATGCATTTCACCCTACAGAAAATAATACTTTCAGTGCTAGTGGTGTGACAACTTAAGAAGTAGAATTATGACTACTTATGGTCTTCTGAACGAGTCTTACCCCGGAAGGAGGGGAGAACCGGCGGGACCCCGCCGGAAAAACACCTCTCACCCTCTGTCCTACCGTAGGGATGACTGGGAGATGTCGATGACAAAATTCCCCGTCGTTCCAGCATGACCTAGAGGTAGTTGTGGATTCCAGAGAGGTTCGAGCGCCTTGATCATTTTTGAAGAGGACACAATTGTCCCGGAGTCTAACGTTCGGGTGCTATAGGTTATGACAGTCAAAGATTCTGCCCCTCCTTCTGAAGTGTGGTCATGACCTGTTCATGGGTATATCAAATTGAGCGTGTTATCCATAAGCTGTCTTAATTACCTTTGTGTTTGAAAGATCACCTATCACAGTAGCATTATTCATATAGCACTGCTGAATCTCTGCTCTTGAGGAATCACTTATCTAACCTTATCCGAGAGTAAACTCCATTGGCATAGTGCTAAAGCTCTAGGATCATAATCGTGGCCAGCGACCGGCGGACTTCTGTTTCCTTGATTCCTTTCAACTGTCGGTTCCCGTTTTATGTACTGTACCCTTAGTAAGAAGTGCCGGAGTAAAATAAATTGTCAAATGCATCAAGTGTTTATGAATTTTAAATCCTCGAGAAGGAAGTTGTGCCGGCAGATTTCCTAGGTACATGGACGTGCCACATAGGTTGTCGGTTCCGCGTGAACCGGCAGGGGTAATCTTACCTAATTCTTTTAGTCAGTTTACCCTCGGGGGACGGTAACTACATTAGTGGTCGCCATGATCTCCGTGTGTCAATGTCCGCCGGGGCGCAGCCTGAGAACAACCGTAACGCCCCTTGGCGCATGCCGTGGTGCTGTTTTACGGGAACTACCTCGTATCCGCGTGCCTGTACAAGGCTTTGGGAGGAAGGGAGAAGCTGGGAATTCTTGTTAGGAGAGGAAAACATTTGGAGTCCGCCTGTCGTTGGTCATAGACATTTCTTTAATTTAAACATGGTAGTTATCCTAGCCGTATCCACGTCTAAACTGACTTTGGTACGGTCGGGCTGAGCATTATTTCTACATCCTTCTGATGTAATGGATGGTGTTAAGATTGGGGAAAAAATGACCCTGTAAAAAACATTCTCAGGCACCCCCTTTACCATATGGAGTCTGAGAAGTTGACTAGCCCGGACTGCCTCAAAGAGGGATGTCCTTATGTCCATGATTGACCTCGCCGGATAGGGTAGCAAATAATTTTGAAACGCTCTGATCGCCTCATTCCGGCCCTTTTTGGGATTAGCAATGGGTTTAGTAATGACTTGGGCAGTGTCTCTCAACAGTAGGAAGCCCATGAATTTACGTTGAGTACTATCCCTTTTGAGGAACTCACGTTGGAGGTCAATAGGTTCAGGAGCAGTGAAAGGATCAGGGAAATCATTTAGTGCTAATGGAGGGGCTGTAAGGCACTCAATTATGGCTCTGGGAACTCCCCCAAGTTGGGGCTTTAGTAAATCAAACATCATATGGCGAGAGGGTGGCATTGCCAAGGAAGTATTATATGTTAGAGCAATGGCAAATTGTTGGACTTCCTGATCCCATTCTACCCACGGCCCGTGTCCCACCTCCCCAAGGTTTATTGCCTTTTGGCCCGTTGACAGAGTTACTGGTAATGTCGTGAATCTCGGTTCATTAGGTCTGACCGAATCATAACTGTGAACCCCGTAAGGTCGGGAGCAGCCTGGGCAAGGTAGGTCTCCTGGGGAAGGAGGGGCAAGCTGCCCGGGTACATATACAAAATATTGATAGTTAGTGTTGTCTGGGAACGGGTCAATTCGTACCTTTACCACCCTACCATGAGCATCTTTTGCCCTAAATTGTTTATGTTTATTCACTTCTACGGTCCACTCCCCCGGTACTGGGATCTCCCCGTTTATGGATTTGTGTCCTTCCCCCAACTTGGGCGGGTTAGACGGACACCACATGCCTACTGGTTCCTGCCAGTGAGGGATAGCACCCTTTGTCTGTACTGAAAGTGAAAGAGGGTGAAATGCCGGATTGGAGCAATGGTAAGCCGTGTTTCCCGGCAGTGGGTTACTGCCTTCCGCCGGTGGACTAGATGTGACATCAAACAAAAGCCTTGTAGGCTGTGAAGAACTAGCTGGTTTTGAAATCTTAGCAGCCGGCGTGGAAGCTGTGGCTATAGCTGAGTCTGACAACAAAGTTACTTTAGGCGGTGACAAGGGGTGAACTGTTACGCTTTGTTGCGTTTTCGTACTACTCAATGGGACAGAGGTGAGTGGTTGAACGTCATCGTCCAAGGCGGGGGAGGATACCGATGCACTTGAGGGAAATCCCACTGCCGGTGGGAGAATATCGTGGGCCCGTTTAGAGATAGCGCACTGTTTCAATACTTGTTGTAATAGTTCATCTAAATGTTTAGCTGTCACACACTGAGGGCATGGTCTCTTGAGGGGCTTGGATCTAACCTTTTCTATTGTGCCAGTTTCCTCCACCTGTTCTCTAATCCCTGGGTCACTAGTAACTGGGTTGTCCAGTGCCTTATCTATCTTTTGCTGAGTGGGGGGACGGAGCATTTCCCCCGGCGATTTTACACTATGTGTCGCCGTTTCAGGCCGGCTCTGTCCAGCACTACAAGGTGTTAACTTACTCGGTGTAATAATGCTATGTGTATCACATGATGTTGGACAGGGTGTCGTGAACCCCTCCGTTACCTGGCGGGGCCGCACCGTGGCAGACGCCGTAGAATCTGACAGATCTACCTCGACCAGAGGGAATTCTCCTTTAGATAGAACTAATTTAGCACCTTGCAGTAACACCCTCGCCGTGGGTCTAATCCTAGTGGTTGACCTATGTTCCCCGGCGTCTGCCCCGAGGAGACCGGGAAAAAACTCCGGCGTCCCCGAGGTAGACGTCGATGGAACGGCTCGAGAGTCAGACTTACACACATGATTGGGGGGGCTATCGGGCTCCGTGGACGAAGATGAATCCTGTGATGGATTGGACAATTTACGTCTCTTGGGGGACCGTTGGTCCATGCTCGAAGTCCCTTCAATAAGTCGTCGGGGTGACTGCGGTTGAGAAGACGGCCGGGGCTCCGGCGACTCGGAACGAGCTCTTCTCTTAGAGTGGGGAGGGGAGTGAACCTTATACAGAAAAGGGTTGACTGAGAATGCAGACTGACTAACTGACTGGGGGAAGTTAGTTGCACCAAGAGGGTTTGACCGAACTCGAGGGGGATCATCGAAAGAATAAAGGGAAATCAGCCGGAGCAGTTCGGCGTTATCACAAAAAAGTTCTACATTAGCCACTCTGGTGGAATACGAAGCAAATTTATTCTTTATCTGTATTAAAGCTAGTAAGCATGACATATCTTGGCTAGCGATCCATTCTTCGAAAAGGTCAGAACAAATTGGACATTTCCGAGAAGTCCACAAAAATGTTGACTTGTCTAGGCATTTAACGCATCTAATGCACAGTCTGTGAGCTGTGACTGGGACTAGAAGACCGGTAGGTGTAGCACAAATTGAAAACTGAGGCATGGTTAATAAAACACCCCTCCCCGCCGGGAACCGATCCTTTGGAGTGTTGCTCAAGATGTGAAGAGATCTGGAAATAGAAATTTCCAGGAATCAATGCTCATAAGGATAATCTGAGAGGTGTTAAAACTCCTAGATGCCGGAAACGAGTTGACCACTGTCAACTATATTTCCGCCGCCTGAGAGCTAACGTGAAAACCCTACCCCCATTATATAAAACAGGGTTTTCACGTGACTGCTTACCTGTGACATGGGTCACTGGCCTTAACTGGAACTCGGACCTGTGTCTTCCTGTAGCTAGTTGGCTAGCCGGAAAGATACTATTCTTACACACGCCGCTGAGCGGGGAGGGTTAAGTGGACTGTCCACAGTGTGACTGGTTATACTGTTAGCCGGCGCAACTGCTTGTACCCTCTTAAGACCGCCGAGTGGTGAGGTAATGGACTATTCCTAGGGCGAGCCGAATAACCGGTAAAAAAAAAAAAACTTTCCGCCGGACTAGGCATGTCCGCCACAAAGGGTGTGTAGTGGCACACTCCAAAGGGCTTGGTTGTGCCCGGCCACTGGCGCGGTAGAACTCCGGCCTCACAAGGCATAGAGAGGTCCGGCGGGTCCAGAACAACTACGGGAAAGTCGTCTACTACAAAGACGACCGACACCGAAAAAACCCAACAAACAACAGGACGTCTCCTAGGCCCCCTAACGCGCGTGATCGACACGCGACGACAAGGGACCAAGATACAGAGGAACATATATCACACATAATATGGTAAATATAACATACAAGCCCCCTAACAGCTAACGGAGACCCCTACTGAGGCTAGCCACGAGGCTTGACTTAAGAATCCTGAAAGACGACGTCGACACCTGGAGACATCACGCATGAAGAGAAGAGGCCTACGTGAGGGGCCCGAAGCGGACTCAGACGCTAGAAGGCTCCACACCACATGTGACAACCCTTAAACTAGCGCATCTGCTATAATAATAGACATGCGGCATCTTTTCACGATGTACAACACATGCTGTCTGTGAAGATAATAGCCTCCTAACTAGATATAAACAAAAGCTAAGGTGCAGCAAACACACAATATCACAAACCATGAGGCGTCGGTACTGGAGAACACGTAGGCGCCTGTAATATGTACCCTAATATTAACACTTCCTGCGGGCATACCAATGGGGCAGCCTGAGCTAGCTAGTTTAAACCCTGTTCAGTACAACTCAGAAATGTATCTAAATGAGTAAGGACTCACGAGAATTGTGCGAACGAAGAATGTGGCAGAGCTCAGGCGGCACACGTCTAAACCGGTTGCCCGCGGGGAAGAGAAGGACGTATGGATGCTTGGGTAGTAGCGTCAGGGACCCACAACATAAGAAATCCACCGAGATGGTAAGCTTAGTATAACACATTTTAAGGATACTTTTGTTTTTATTTTTGACGAAGGTTTTTTCGTAGTGGGTACCCAATCATAAGACGATTCCATAAGAGAATTAGCGTTGCACTTATGACGAGTACTCTGTTCTTCCCCGCGCGGAAGATTCAAAACTGGCTACCGTGGCGCTTGAATGGAGTCTTATTATGTTAATAGGCATATCGTCAATGATGGAGGGGCCACTATTAAATATTAAACTGTGAAACATCGGTGTAGAGACGGAATGGTTTGGTATAGGCCTAATCAGGAAAAGAAACTACTGGGGAGGCTACTAGAAGTTCTTTCAAGGAGTTAAATGTTTGCAGGCATTGGTCTGTCCATAAATATGGTTCTTCTTTCTTGGTTAAGGGGACCCTAGACCTTCATTTTACTTTTTTTTTCACGAATTTTCACATTTTAACCCTCCCTATTTCTGAAATATTTTAGTTACTCAAATAACTAGATTTTCTATAATGCAGAAGGCCTAGCTACCTAAGAAAATAGAATAATAGGGCTAACTATTCTATAACCAAAACTTTCACACCAGGAAAATGAGTTATGACTTATGACATGTCAACTTATAAAGGCGCTTATGTAAAATTATGCTTTGTCAACGTCTGAGGCTATCTATTGATTTGATTACTGTACGATTGCCTCCATTTTTGTCACAGAATTAGACCAAGCATAAATTACAATTCGTACGCTCTTAGAATGGGTTTCTGGCAATATTTTCGAAGCTTAAATCTATATATATGATTGGAAATAGGTCCAAAATTATTTAATTGATATTTACCAGCAGTTTTTAACATGATCATGTATCAAATGGGGGTAAATAAGAGCGTAGATTTATAGCCTATATATCTACTGTAAGTTACCTCATACAACAAATAAACGAAATATGCTGAGAAAAAAATTGTCTGATATGTTTTGTCTATAGTAAACAGAAAAAAAGCGCGCACGCGTGCACGCACGCACATAGAGCGATGACATTTTCAGCGAGTTTTACTATTACCATGTACACATACATAGCAATAGGCCAGAAAATAATCTTTTATAGAGGGTGGAATAAGGCTTTGAGGTCTAGGGGCCCCTTGAATCGTGGAGTGGTTTGGCAATGGTGGCAAAGTTTTTCACAAAGCGACGATAGTATGATGCTAGTCCAATAAATGCTCGGACCCCCTTTACATTGGTGGGAGGGGTTATGGTACTGATTGCGTGCAATTTGTCTGGATCTAGGGCAATTCCTTCTTCTGAGACTATGTGGCCTAGAAATTGAACTTCTTTTTGAGCTAAAGTGCATTTAGAAGGTTTGAGTTTAAATTTAGCCTCATGAATCCGTTGAAATAGGCTACTTGTCTGAGCTTTTGAATATGTTCATTCCAGGTTTTGCCACAAACAATGATGTCATCTAAATAGGCTAATCAAGTCTCCCAGGTTAATCCTTGTAATATATTTTTTATTATTTTCACCACAACACCAAACACCTCCAATGAAATTAATGAAAGTATATATGTGATCCACCAGGATTCGAACCAAGGTTATCACATACAGATTCCATGAGTCTAGAAAAGGTGGCTGGGCCGTTGCATAGGCCAAAAGGCAGTACTGTGAATTCATATAATCTTCCTTTACTTGGCTGGTGGCAAAAGACGTTTTCTGTTGATGTTCCGGAAGTACGGGCACTTGCCAATATCCGGCTTGTAAGTCGAGAGTGATGAACCATTTAGCACCTAGTAAAGAATCTAAAGAGTCGTCAATGTGAGGTAATGGGGTAGCGTCTTTGATGGTTACGTCATTAAGTTGTCTGTAATCTATACAGAACCTGGTGGATCCATCTTTTTATCTGACGAGTACCACTGGAGATGACCAGGGACTAGTGGAGTGGTGTACAACTCCTGTTGCCAGCATGTCTTTCACCTGCAATTCTTCTTCTTGTCGTTGGATTGGATTTTTCCTTCGGATTGGCTGTTTTATTGGTTGTCCTACAGTATGTATTTTTGTTTTCTCCAAAAGACCTCCGTCTACGTATTGTGAAAAACCTGTTATCCTCCGGTAAATACGGGGGTGAGGAAGTGAGAGACAGTGAATTGAATGATGGATACATGTTTTTCATAATACGTGTTGCTAGCCCCAAACGCGTGAGCAACTGTGGCTTTCAACCATCCGACACACCTTTTATTTATGTACATCAAACATGTTAAATACAAATAAAGTTTATTTTTATACCCTACCGTGGAAAGACTACGGATACACCACTCCTGCCCGGGCCTCACACAGTGGCATGGCCCAGTCGTACTGACCTCATAACGCTGGTGGCATTGCCCCGGAAGATAGCCATCCCTAGTCTTTGCTTGAGCCAGAGGGTTTCCCGGGGTTCTCTTGAAACTTCTCTGATTTTACAGCCTATTTCATTCACCATATTAAGGGTGGTAAGGCCGAAGACTCCTGAAGTTTCGAATGCCAGAGGCTCGAACTGATAACTTCTGGTGATGGCTTGATATTTTTCTCGCTTTCTACTTTCTGCTATCCGGGCGGCTTCACCTGCTTCGTTGGCGTTTCTGGCGATGTTGGTTATGGAGAAAGTGTCAACACATGTGGCATCCCATACGAGGCACCGGCCATTCCTGTAAGGGAAAGTGGTCATCCCATCTTTGCCGTCTTCTCTGAGAAGTCCATGTGGTTCAAGGATTGATACACGGTTAGCACTCTGCAGGGCCCGTTTTATGTCATCATTTAGTGCAGAGTGTCTTGGCAGGCAGCCTGCGCTGTGATTACATGACAAGGCATGGTGACCTTGAGCATTCATCCCCCCACCACACTTGCAAGTGTGTGGGTGACAAACTGCCGCACCCACTCTGAGCGCGATGGCAACCCGGAGCGCTTCAGCATCCAAGTGAGTTCCAAGAGGTGGGATGGGGATGGCATGTAACCACAAGCCACTCTCCAAATGGGCTGCTGCCTGGAGGCGTGCTTTTGCAACCTGGTCTGCATTGGTTAGGAGATTTTCTTGAGTTTTCTTCGCCGAGATGGTATCCCACGCTTTCTGCTTGCTCCTGGAGGTACCCTAAGGCTCCTCCTCTGCTCCTGTACTTTCCTTCCAGGTGTTAATCGCTTCTGCTACGTCCCTATTAAGTGTCATTCCGGGTTGAGAAGAAAGGATGGACACTACAAGGTCGTTGGTCGCGATAAGGGAAGAGATAAAGGCAGGGGAGGAAATATCCGAGCCTCTCCGTATGCCCAAGCCCCCGAGGCGGACAGGAAGAGTGGCTTATGTCCAGGTCCGATCTTGAAATTCCACGTTGGTGATGCTGGTCACTGCTTCTCGGATTATGTTGTCTAATTCTTGGAGGCCACCATTGTTCGTGTAAGTCATCGATGTACGCAAAAGGTATTGGAGTTTTGGGATGGAGAAACAATTCTTGAGAAGGGCCAACGCTGAGTTGGCATTGATGTGTATCAGGCGACTCACAAGACGTTGAAGCTCCTCCTTTTTACCTTGAAGTGCTGGTGGGATTGCTGCCAGAGTTAGTGGGGAACCTAATAGGGTTTGCTGGTGCTCCTGAAGGATATTTACATCTGGCAATGCGCCTTGAAATTGGGCCTGAGTGTGTTCTCTTTCTTCAGGTGTGTGGTTGAGGAGGACAAGTTCACATTTGGTGTCATTTATCACTAGCCCAGCCTGGCCGAGGTCAGTTATGATGTTGTTTAGATCGGTTAGGACTTTCTCTACAGACCCACCCCAGGTTGCATCGTCCAGGTACCATACATTCAATTCTGACCTTACTTTGTTAGCTGCTGCGTCCACCCCTATTGAGAAAAGAGCAGGACCACCTGGATTTCCCTGCTGTAACCCGGTCGCTGATGAGATTACCGTCTCGCCGAAAATCAGGATTGAAGGTTTGGAATAAGCCTGCCAAAGTAGGGGGTACAGAGTGGGGATGTGCTCTCGAGCTGCACGGAGGAAGACATCCCTGCGAATGCTGTTGAATGCGTTCCGCATGTCAATCTTTAGAAGCACTCGTTTATCTTGGGTTTGGCTGAGTTTTCCCGACGTCTCGGCTGGAGGTGGCGAAGATGTCTTGAAACGATGTCATTAAGTCACGTAAGTCAGTTTGTTGTTGAGGGGTTAAATGAGAAGGAATGTCAGGTAGGGAGGAAAAAGAGGGAGATGGATCATCTGGGGGCAAGGATAGTTCCTCTGCATAGGTTTCAAGTTCCCCGATTGCTAACCCTTTAGGTAATGTGCTAGGTTGATCTGAGATATTGGCAATTTTAATGCAACTTAATTGGCTAGAAATAAGGGTTGGAGCGGTCAGGCAATCTCTGTCGAAAGGACTTTTGAGGTTCGGAGTCACTATAACATCACCAGGTAATGTAGGGAGGATAGGTATCCATTGTTCATGATGAGGGGGGAGTGTCACTATTTTTGAAGTGACCGCTTGAGTTGTCTGTATGAGACAGATAGTTGGTTTGTCTTGTTTTTCCTGACTGATCCTAGATTTTAATTTAGGGGTTATGTTATGCAATGTTTCAACAGTTGGGGTGACAGGCTTGGTGACTTTCTTGATAGTTTTTTTTCTTTTTTTTTTTAAGCAAAGGGGCAAACTTCAAGGTTCTTTGTTGACAGTCAATGGAGGCTTGCAGGGAGGTGAGTAAGTCGAGACACAAATATCCATCGTACTGGGTCTCTTGGGGGTGTATATCATCTATCTATCTATCTATTGCCTGACGCCGTGATCCCCGAAGGGGTGGCCACGAACGAACCGCCCCCATGCACCTCTGTCCCCAGTCAGTCGACGCTCCTCCCCCCAACCAGCACCGCCTTCGTTCATATACTTCCTCACTCCATCCTTCCACCTCTCATTCGGTCTACCTCTCCCTCTCTGTCCCTCCACCTCGCTCTCGTACACCCTCTTAGTCATTCTCTCGCTTTCCATACGTTCCATATGGCCGAACCATCTCAAGTTGTTCCTTTTCACACTTTCCAGCACATCTACCTCCACACCACACCTCCTTCTTACTTCCTCATTAGTCTGTCTATCCCTCCATGTAACTCCGCACACACTCCTTAAGTAATTCATTTCCACTGCTCTCACTCTTGGTCTGAGTCTCTCAACCAACGTCCATGCTTCGCTTCCGTAAATCAGTGTCGGGATTACCACACTGTCATGCAAGGACTTCTTCACTTCCATACTGACCACCCTATTTCTTGTAACTGCTTTTAGCGTTCCTACAACCCTCTTCCCCTGTTGTACCCTCTCCCGCACTTCTTCATCCATAGTCCCATCTTTACTCAACACACTGCCCAGATACTTAAAAGAGTTGACGATCTCCATAGCCTGACCGTTCAGCTTCCCCTCACACTCTGTGACTTCACCCCTTTCGAAGACCATAACATTGCTCTTCCCCGCATTTACCTTCAAATTCCGTTTTTCGCACACTGCTCCAAACCCATTTACCAGACCCTGCAACTCCCATTCATTATCACTCATCAGAACTGTATCATCTGCAAACAGCAGTATAGGTAGCTTCCACTCAATTCCCTCCCTTTTCAGCGATACACCAACATCCACTGCTCTTGATAGTATTTCTTTCATGACTCCATCCGTATATACAGTAAACAACCACGGGGACATCACACACCCCTGTTTCAAACCAACATTCAGGTCAAAGAACTCGCTCTGCTCACTCTCCACATGTACTGCCGCCTTTGCACCCTCATACATGCTCTTCACTCCTTTCAGCAACTTGCCCTCTACTCCGTATATTCTAAGTACTTTCCACAAACCTTCTCTATCCACTCTGTCATAGGTCTTCTCCAAGTCCATAAAGGCAACATACACCTTTTGTTTCTTCTCCAGATACTTCTCCACAACACAATTCAGGGTAAACATCTGATCTACACATCCTCTTCCCTTCCTAAAACCTCCCTGCTCGTCGCCTATCCATTTCTCCGTTCTCACTCTCACTCTCTCAATCACTACCCTACTGTATACCTTCCCTACTACGCTTAGAAGACATATTCCTCGGTGGTTACCACACACTCCTCTTTCCCCTTTGCCCTTATATAGGGGGACAATTATGCCAGTCTTCCAGTCATCGGGTGCACTCCCCTTCTCCCATGCTAGTTTGCACATTTTCCATACCCATTCTATCACTATCTCACCACCATACCTCAACATTTCCCCACACACTCCATCTGTTCCTGGTGCTTTCCCCAACTTCACTCTTTTCATGGCTTCCCACACTTCTGACCTCCTCATCCCCACCTCCTCCTCCACTACTTCTCTTCTTCTCCCTCCCATACCATATCCAGCTATGTTTGCTGGCTCTTCATTCCTTACATTTAGCAACTCACTGAAGTACTCCCTCCATCTTTCGACTCTCTCTTGCTTCTCGGCTAGCATTCTCCCATTCTTATCTTTCACACCTTTACTGTTTCCCTTGCTACCTTCCCTAACTTTCTTGTCTTCTTTCCAGAACAGTTTCTTACTCTCCCTCCATTCTACACTCAGATTCCTTCCAAATTCCTCATCTACTCTTCTCTTGCTTTCCTTCACCACCCTCTTAATCTCCACGTACCTCGCTCGTTTCTGTCTCTCGAAATCTTCATTCCCTCTACTACCCAACCACTCTCTATATGCTTTCTTCTTTTCATCCACAGCTATTCTTACCTCTTCTGTCCACCATGCTGTACCTTTCATTCCCCTCCCTCTTCTCCTCACTCCACACACCTCACATGCTGCACAGATCTCATCCTTAAACACCTTGCTCATCTCCTCCACTTCCTCCCTAACTTCCAGGTCGAACCCACCTAGTCGTCTTTCCACTGCTCTCCTGTACTCCTCCCTGACTTCCTCCTCCTGCAACCTCTCCACCCTCCTCACCATTCTACCCTCCTCTCGCCTCCCTCCAGCTCTCCTCACCCACTTCTTTTGTGTATATCATGAAAGAATGATTTGTCAATTGATCAGGAATAGTGGTACTAACGTAAAGTGGGACAGTCTCTCCACAGCTAGGGATAATTCCATCATTAGCGTCTATTAAAACTATGGTGGATGGTTGAAGGGGCCCAAAAGATTTGTGATGCTGTTGGAAGAAAGGAAAGAAGAGACATGAACGGGAAGCCCCCGTGTCAATTAGAAGTCGGACTTTCACTCCATTTAAAGTGTCTGTCCCATCTTGAGCCCCCGCCAGTTTGACAATTTGTGGACGGGGGCGGATTAAAAATCCAGGTTGTCTTGAATATCTGTAGTGTCTGGTATTACTTCATATTCTTCAACATTTCTTTCTTCATAATTTTCTTTGATCCCTGCGGTTCCATCTTCATTTATAGTGGCCACGCGTCGGGGCTTAATCCAGGGAATCTGTGCCCATAATGTAGGCAACCTGGACCTCCGCTTGGTTAATTCTATAAATGATTTCTTCATTGAGATTAAAGAACATTGGGAAGTGCATGGCTTCCAGTCGGAGGGGCGAATTCGGGCCCAGTCCTCAACTTTTTCACTTGGGCGTGGCACCGCAGGGCTAGGTGAAGGTGATGTAGACGGGGGAGTGGTAGCTCGACTGATGACGGCGATCTTTTCATGTTCCTTGGTTTTTCTCAAAGCCAAGATGCGCCGAATTACTGGCAAGTCTTCCTCATAACCCGTGGGTTCTATTATAGCAAAATGATCGGCTACTGCTATAGGTAATATCCTCAACAGTGCTTTTGTTACCGCTGTCTTTCTGGTTGTTATTATATGATGGTATGGCACTCGTAAATTATAGACAAGCAGTAAACAAAATGAGGAAAACAGTTCCACAATATATTAGCCAAATAAGGTCGCCAGTTTCAATAAAGAAACACCATAAACATTATACTAGGTTTAATGAAATAAGAGTATACAAAGCTTTAAACATAGAAACAAATAAATCAGAAGGGGTTCATCAAAAGTTAGAGTCACATCTTAACCCTTAATTTGCGGCTGACGACTTAATTAATATTAGAGAACCTAGGCCCAAAGGCAGCTGACAACTTAAGTAGCAAGGAATGTTGCGCACATTATCGGCAATATGAGAGAGTCACACGGGGTGGGAGGAGCGCAGGCGGGCTCTGACCGTTCAGCGTGGACCCAGTCCCGCCACTGATTTCACCACAACATGTGTACATATCCCTCGTCTCGCTATATAGGGTAAAATCTCGGGAAATTACCGTATTTTAGGGTTTTTGTACTCGCGTTGCAACATAGTTGCAAGTTAACCCGTTGTCGTACAAGGATGATTCAGGTGTCATTGCAAAGCTCTATTATCGCCTTTTCACGGATACATAATTGTATTACGCTCTGGCTCTTGTTTATGCATGAAAAAGAGCATGGAATGATGCTCGCTTAGGGTAAATCTGCCCGCCACACAGGTCGTAAAAGTTACAAACATCGCCGTCGGACGGGGGTAAAGGGTAACAAATACTGTATGTCCAGCCCTGGTTATATCACCTGTCACTTACTCAATTCACCCACCTGTGTCCAAGTCTATACTAGAACAAACACCAAAGAACAACCCACTGAGAGAAGTCCACTCAACACACGCAGCTAGCCTCATCCTGTTCTTACTATATCCGGTGCCCACCCCCAAACTATCCCCAACTCCCCCACCTTCCTCCTCTGGCTGCTAGTTAGTGATTAGCAATGTATGTTCTCATGTCTTGTAAATTATAGCTAAACCATCATTGCACACGCTTACAATGGCCAACATACAAAATGTCTTAGGACTATAATACAATGTGTAATTATTGTATTCTAAAAAATGAGTTGACATGCAACGTCGGTTACATGAATTTCGGCTGTAGGGGTCTCTCTCTCTCTCTCCGACCAAGGTTTAATGTGATTTGAATATGATGATACTGTATTATACTCCAATCTCATACAGTATTAAGGAAAACATATTCACCATTATTGCTATGCACATCATCGTGCTGTGAACTACATGATAGCAAACTGGGTATTATCTTTTTCTTTTTATTTTATGTAGACTATGTACAGTAGCCTATATATATTTATGTTACTGTAAGGTATATATGGACCCATGATGGACCCCAGTATGGTCCCCTCTGTACTGTGTGAGTCTGAAATAAAGCATTATTATTAGGGGTTCGTCCCCTACGGGAAACCCCTATTTTAGTCATTAAACCTGGAATTTCATCCAAATTCTTCTTACGCGCCGGTTTCGACGCAATAACTCCAGAACCGGATTTTGAATCGGGATCAAACTTTCACATGAGGTGCGTTTTTGTATTGGGCAACTTTTGATATGCTAAACATCCGGCATGGCGGCCAAACAGGTCCGTGGCAGCCGATTTCCCGAAACTCTTGATGCCTAAATACCGTCTCTCCCACTCACAGGAAACGACTGGGCTTTGGCATACGCACTCCCCTACTAATGCTCCGCAAATTTTATAGAGAAGGTTTTGCTTTTGCACGTGGGTTTTTTTCCGGCAATCTTGAAAAAACCTTGAATTCCACTTAAAATTCCACATCTTAAAAACTACGCCGATGATCAAAGCCATGCTTACATAGTTGGGTGAGGCTCGCGATTCCGAACGTTTTGATACCAAAAATATACAAATGGGTGGAATAGTTTGGCCGCAGCATTGAAAACTGTCTATTCTTAAATTACTTTAAAACCGAATTCGCTACCCACACAAAGTTTACCGTCTACAGTCTATAGGTTTCCACGCATCCCCCAGTTTTGCTTAATAACATAATCTCTTTATTATTCAGATCTATATATTTTTTTTTATTTAACTCTCTCAAAACAGTTCGAGTCCCTACGAATTCCAGCAATTATTTAGCCAACCTACCTACTGTATACATACCTACCCTACCAAATAATAATGATAATTCAAATTTATTTTTGGTGAATGACAGAGAGGAGCTAAGGTTTTTAACAATTCCTCCCTTTGCCAAATGCTTAGTTTAATAACAATGATATGGACCTTAATTAAGTTTTCGTCTGACGCGCGTCATATTTGGCATAGATATTAAGTATTACGTCTAGTTCAATGGGTACAATTGGCAACCCCCTCAGTTTAACCGTTTACTCACGGCTGGCTGGGAAGGGAGCAGAGTACAGCTCAGTCTGTGTTTCGATAATTTCACGTTTATTCGTGTATCTCAGTAACTATTTGGTTTATAGTAATTCTGAAGTTACCAGTGGAATCCTCATTAAATTCCGCTTCCATATATGTATGCAAATAAAAAATGTTGCGGGCAAAATTTTGAGCTAGCGCGAGTTGGAGATAAGGTATTTACTTTTTTTTACAATTCTTATTTCGGAGTGCCCCAATGTGGTAGTTTTGTATTTATTCTATGTTTGTATTCGCTTATCTTCAAGTTCAATCAATAACGAAAGCGATGGTACCTCATTAATCCAAATACAAGGATCTTTTGGTGGATAAAAACGTAACAGAAACAAATTATCGCCGGGCACATAACTGGCTCTGAGTGAGCTGAGATATACTTTGGGAGTGGGAAAAACTTTTATTGGAAACTATAGGTGCCCGCCAAAGGGTTAATAATGACAATTATATGTATAGGTATAAAGTAAAAATAATATATTTTACATAATTTATTACATATCTTACATATTTAAACAAATATATATTAAAAATAGTTTAACCACACCACTGATTTCCCCAAAATACTCTAATAGGGCTGGCCTGAAGAATTAGATCAAGATGGACAACCAATCAACACATGATAGGTAGGGTGTACGGTCGTCATGTTTACATTTGTCGATCGCCATTGTTAACCTGCCCTTCCTTACCTATCATGTGTTGATTGGTTGTCCATCTTGATCTAATTCTTCAGGCCAGCCCTATTAGAGTATTTTGGGGGAACTCAGTGGTGTGGTTAAACTATTTTTAATATATATTTGTTTAAATATGTAAGATATGCAATAAATTATGTAAAATATATTGTTTTTACTTTATACCTATACATATAATTGTCATTATTAAGGAAATTCCATTGACTATTTACATCGCTAGGCCTAGCTTCCTTATTTCTATTAATTTCCTCCAGTTCACAATGAAACCTATTGCTAATTTCCTTGTTCTTCAGCAGCCGCGGCGGTGTCGGCGTTGGACGCTTGGAATAATGTTCCCGTCTATTTTTAATGCCATTCGATACAATAATATGTTGAAAGCCCCCCCTCACCCCCCCATGACATGTTATCATCATATATATTGCAAGTAGGGGGCAAACAACCAAAAAAATTGCTGCAAAGCCCTTCCCTCAACATATTATTGTATCCAATGGCACTCAAAATAGATGGGAACATGATCGCAAGCGTCCACCGCCGCCGCCGCCGCCGTCATGTTTACATGGTCGATCGCCGCAGTTTGGTTAGGCCTATTTGCCCCCTGCTGGCAAATTATATGATGATGACAATATGTCATGGGGGTGTTTGCCCCCCTCAACATATTATTGTATCAAACGGCATTCAAAATGGACGGGAACATGATGGCAAGCTTTCGTCGCCGCTCTGCGTAGTGTAAACATTACATTCTCGACATTCTGCCCGGCTAGGCCTATATTATAGGCTACAATAAATGAGTAGGCTAAGCTATTTTATCTATAGGCTAGGCCTAGTCTAATATTACAATTTAAGGTAGCATTCAAGGAGACTACAGCAGGACTTACCTTTGACCGGGTATAGGCTATCCTAGTGTTTACTAGGCCTATACCCCTTTGAAAGGACATTAGCCTAGCCTAACCTAACCTATCATAGTAGGCTATTATGGGTGGGGGCTGCCGCCCCCACACCCCGATTTTTGGTGTATTTGTCTATTTTGCCCCCTGTTGGAAATATGATGATGACATGACATGGGGGGTGGCAAAGCCACCCCTCAACATATTATTGTATCCGTTGGCATTCAAAATAGACGGGAACATGATTGCAGACGTCCGCCGCCTCCGTCATGTTTACATTTGTCGATCGCCGTTGTTAACCCGTTGAGCCCCGGCTAGTTATAATATTTTGTTCACCCCAGTCCCAAGCCATTTTCACTTATTTTTTTTGTTTGCTAAAATGGAAGACAAGGATGAGAAATGAAAAAAAAAAAAAAAATCACCTCTGACATTTGTTTTGGGGGGGGGGGGGGGGGGAGCCTCAAAAAAATTTGTTGAGCCAAAATGGAAGAGAATGGTGAGAAATGAAGACAAAAATAAAAAAAAAATCATTTCGGTCATTTGGGGGGCGGGTTCAATAGTTCGTTTCCCCCGTATGACCACCCGCCCGGGAGCACTAGGGTAAAAACTGAGTATGGCATTGTACGGTATACATCCTAAGGAGTATCTCACATAAATCTCAAGCCTCTAGCTCCCATACGACCGGAGTAATGAAGGTTCAAAGTGGCGGTGAACTAGGGGTGTAAACTATCCCTACTAAGCCCACCACCACCGGTTGTCTCGGCCCGCTCACACCTACTGGCCCGGCTCCCCCACACACTACGGTACCTCCCCCTCCTATTCTCCCGCCATTTCCTACCTTACGAGCCACGTAAGTGTTTTTTATATGTCGGACGCACGTGATGCGTCGCTGGGAGTTGGTGATCAAAGACTGCCGACGCAACACGTGCGACGCTGGGTCTCAACGGGTTAAGTTCGCATCTATTTTGACGGAGATTTATTTTGGTTATTTGCCCCCTGCTGGAAATATATATTATGATGACAATATGTCATGGGGGGGTGGGCAAAGCCCAACCTCAACATATTATTGTATCCAAAGGCAGTCTAAATAGACAGGAAAAGGATGGCAAGCGTCCGACGCCACTACGCGTAGGCGTAGTGTAAACAAGGCTGGCGATACACCCGGTAACTACATCCTACCCGGCTAATGTCTTTCAAAGGGGTAGCCTATAAATTAGTAAACACTAGGATAGCCTATACAACGCAACTCTTGCCGATAGGCCTAGCCTAAAGGCTAACCTATTCATAAAGGTGTCTATTTTGACGGCAATTTTTTCGGTTATTTGCCCCCTGCTGGCAATATATATGATGGTGAAAATATGTCATGAGGGGGGCAAAGACCCCCTCAACATATTATTGTATCCAATGGCATTCAAAATAGACAGGAACTTTATTGCAAACGTCCGACACCTCCCCCGCCACCGCCATGTTTACATGTGTCGATTGCCGTGGTTAAGTTCGCGTCTATTTTGACGGCGATTTTTTTCGGTTATTTGCCCCCTGCTGGCAATATATAAGATGATGACAATATGTCATGAAGAGGGGGGGGCCTCAACAATGACCTCTAACCTCTGTATCTCAAAGAGGGCTAGATCAAATTGGCTGCAAATTTCCACATCTAGGCTATTCCTTGACTGACTCTTCCCAAATGGTAGACATATTAGCTTGATCACTCTAGGCCTAGTTGTTTTTTAGTTACAGAGGTTATAGCCTAGGTCATGATTTCTTGCCTACTTACAGCGAATAGACTAGGCCTATTGTAGATTGGTAAAATATTTGCTTAATAGGCCTAGGCTATGTTGGCTGTGCAATTGTCTCGATTTGACTATGTTTACCTAATTAGGCCTAAAGCAGCCTCAGTCTATTCCCAAATCCCAAACAGTATCCCATGTTAAGCCCTAGGCTAGGCCTAGGCCTAATCCCACTCTCAATCAAAATTCGAACTGATAAATTCGTACCTACCGGTAGCGCTGCCTAGGCTAGGCCTATATTTTTCGTGAATATATATAGAAAATGGTTTAAAGGAAAGACCATCCTATATTATGTTCAAATAATATGTAATAGCACTGTGTATGGTTGTATTAAATTTAAACAGTGATAGATGTGTATATTAATGGGATAAATACTCCGAAATTCGCATACGTTCAAAAAATTATATTGCAACACTGTTGCCAGATACTAATCAATCCCATTATCATTATATCATAATGGGTTTTACTCATTTGCATAATTTCAAATACCTAGGACATTAACATAATATTTTCCTATCTTTTTTGTAGTGATATTTGTCTGATTTAGTGGTATATTGGTGTCTGTCTAGGGTTATAATGCATTGTGAAAGTTACCTCTGAATTTCTGACTTGGTAGCAGTTCGGTATGTGTAACCCTGCTTTCTTTGAGTACTACACGGCAAGAGAAGCTTTCGGTTCTGTCATTACTGTTCAAGGTAAACAGCAACTGCTAAATTCGACATCATGTTCAAATAATATGTAATAGCATTGGCTATGGTTGTATTAGACAACAATCGTGATAGGTTTCTATTTTATGTGGATAAATAGTATTAAGCTGAATAAACTAAATACCGAAAGTTCACTAGAGTGGTTGTGGATACATTTGCTAGATATGAGGGAGGAAGTAGGTAGGAAGGAAGGGCTAGGCAGTGTTGCCAGTTGTATCGCTACATATTACCGCTAGATGTAGAGCTATTTACTTCAATTTAGAAGCCATTTTTTCATATCTAGAGAGATTTACTAGGGATAATTTAAAAATTTCAGACATTCTAGTCATATTACATTGTAAAATTTGCAAAACAAACAAACCAAAACTCTTTAGAAATTGCAGCATTATTCTAACATTGTTTGACTATGTAGCAACATGCTAGCGACTTTTGAGAAAGGATCTAGCGGCATTTTGTGGAGACATACTGGGAGGGTGGGAGGGAGGTGGTGGTTGCAGTGTTGCCAGTTGTAAAGCTACATATTATCGATAAATGTAGAGCTATTTACTTCAATCTAGCAGCCATTTCTTTTATATCTAGAGACATTACTAGGGATAATTTGAAAATTTCAGACATTCTAGTCATACTACATTGTAAAATTTGCAAAACAAACAAACCAAAACTCTTTAGAAATTGCAGCATTATCCTAACATTGTTTGGCTATGTAGCAACATGCTAGCGACTTGAGAAAGGATCTAGCGGTATTTCGTAGTAACATTTTAGGAGGGTTAAAATACGAGTCACACGGGCAATTGCCAAAACTTTAAAGGTCCATATCATTGTTATTAAACTAAGCATTTGGCAAAGGGAGGAATTGTTAAAAACCTTAGCTAATACTCTGTCATTCACCAAAAATAAATTTGAATTATCATTATTATTTGGTAGGGTAGGTATGTATAGGTAGGTTGGCTAAATAATTGCTGGAATTCGTAGGGACTCGAACTGTTTTGAGAGAGTTAAATACAAACAAAATTATAGATCTGAATAATAAAAGAGATTATGTTATTAAGCAAAACTGGGGGATGCGTGGAAGCCTATAGACTGTAGACGGTAAACTTTGTGTGGGTAGCGAATTCGGTTTTAAAGTAATTTAAGATTAGACAGTTTTCAATGCTGCGGCCAAACTATTCCACCCATTTATATTTTTTTGGTATCAAAACGTTCGGAATCGCGAGCCTCACCCAACTACGCAAGCATGGCTTTGATCATCGGCGTAGTTTTTAAGATGTGGAATTTTAAGTGGAATTCGATTTTTTTTCAAGATTGCCGGAAAAAAAAACCCACGTGCAAAAGCAAAACCTTCTCTATAAAATTTGCGGAGCATTAGTAGGGGAGTGCGTATGCCAAAGCCCAGTCGTTTCCTGTGAGTGGGAGAGACGGTATTTAGGCGTAAAGTTTTTCGGGAAATTGGCTGCCATGGACCTGTTTGGCCGCCATGCCGGATGTTTAGCATATCAAAAGTTGCCCAATACAAAAACGCACCTCTTGTGAAAGTTTGATCCCGATCCAAAAAGCGGTTCTGGAGTTATTGCGTCGAAACAGGCGCGTAAGAAAAATTTGGATGAAATTCCAGGTTTAATGATTACAATAGGGGTTCCCCGTAGGGGACGAACCCCTAATAATAATGCTTTATTTCAGACTCACACAGTACAGAGGGGACCATACTCTGGGGTCCATCATGGGTCCATATATACCTTACAGTAACATAAATATATATAGGCTACTGTACATAGTCTACATAAAAGAAAAAGAAAAAGAAAATAATACCCAGTTTGCTATCATGTAGTTCACAGCACGATGATGTGCATAGCAATAATGGTGAATATGTTTTCCTTAATACTGTATGAGATTGGAGTATAATACAGTATCATCATATTCAAATCACATTAAACCTTGGTCGGAGAGAGAGAGAGAGACCCCTACAGCCGAAATTCATGTAACCGACGTTGCATGTCAACTCATTTTTTAGAATACAATAATTACACATTGTATTATAGTCCTAAGACATTTTGTATGTTGGCCATTGTAAGCGTGTGCAATGATGGTTTAGCTATAATTTACAAGACATGAGAACATACATTGCTAATCACTAACTAGCAGCCAGAGGAGGAAGGTGGGGGAGTTGGGGATAGTTTGGGGGTGGAAGGTGGGGTTGACTTGAACACGACTCACCCCTTCCACCTGCCCAGGGTGGAGGAGAGGAAGGAAGGCCCCACCCCTGAGCAGCTTTTAGTACGCGTGAGTGTACACTTGACTCGTATAATATGTATCGTCATCATATATTATGTTTTATCTTGTATAAATTGTATATTTCATGTTTGATGCTTTGTAAGTGACACATTTATTCACGAAGGAGTAAATTTAGTTAACTCTTTCCAAGTCACCTTTGATTCGCCATTGGACTCATACTCCATAGTTGAGATCTGGATGTGCCATGTCCCTGTACAAATGCTTATGTAATAAAAAACTAGTGTAATTTCTCTGTGTGTTTATTGTGTTTGGAGCGTGATTGAGTAATCTAGAAATATCATTATTATTGCTAGTTGTGTTCCTGTCGGGCAGGATTGTATTCTAAGTATCCTAAGCAAGGAACTTATTCGAATAAATAATTAAGCGAGTTGGATTACATCGATGCATAACACTGGTGGCAGCGATGTCTTGATACGGCATAACAGATTTGTTTTTTGTCTAAATTATTGTTACTCAATCGATTTCAAACACAAAATTCATCATGGCTGGTAAGGCACTGGACATTATTCCATTCAAAACAGAGGACCATGATATCAATACTTACTTAGAAATTGTCAAACCGGTCCTGGATATTATATTCAGGGACGATGAAATTGCAAAGATTCACATGGTCATGATGAAACTAGGTATGCATGCGGCTCTAGCCGAATATGTGCGTGACACTCCTGGGTTGACCTGGGCACAGTTCGAAAACTACACGAAATTAGCTATCAACCCATCATTAGGTCAGACGATAGCAGACCGTCACTTTCACAAGGTTAAGTATCCGGGAAATTTAGACAACACGATCAGTCAGTTAAATCAACTGGCCGTGACAGCATTTCCTGATGATACTACAGCTCAACGAAAGAAGGGAGTATTTAAAGTGTAACCGTGGGTTAAATGAGGCTAATTACTGAATGGGAGAAGGGGGCAAGGGAGGGAGAGTTGGGTTGTTTGCGGGCGGGTGTGTGTGTGCGGAGAGGGTTGGGGTGGGAGAAGAGAGGTAGTAGGTGCGACTGGTTGACCTGGCAGTTGGGCACCGGATATAGTAAGAGCAGGATGAGGCTAGCTGCGTGTGTTGAGTGGACTTCTCTCAGTGGGTTGGTCTTTGGTGTTTGTTCTAGTATAGACTTGGACACAGATGGGTGAAGTAAGTAAGTGACAGGTGATATAACCAGGGCTGGACATACAGTATTTGTTACCCTTAAGGTGTGACTCTAACTTTTGATGAACCCCTTCTGATTTATTTGTTTCTATGTTTAAAGCTTTGTATACTCTTATTTCATTAAACCTAGTATAATGTTTATGGTGTTTCTTTATTGAAACTGGCTACCTCATTTGGCTAATATATTGTGGAACTGTTTTCCTCATTTTGTTTACTGCTTGTCTATAATTTACGAGTGCCATACCATCATATAATAACAACCATAAAGACAGCGGTAACAGTGCCGACCTTAACCAGGATTCCGTTGCGCAATTTTGATAATTTGTATTATATAAATGAAAATTAGGAGGGGTTTCTGATGAGTAACGAGCCGCCCAGCCATGGGTAGTTTGGTAGACAGCTGGTCTGCTGGTGTGTTCATTCAGTGGTTTAGGTAATACGGTATATTTATTGGGTTTGGGGAAGGTACTCCTGCTTATTTGTTTTTATAGATTTCTTGTTTTAGGTGAGCAGCTGTTGATTTTAGTTGCGATTCAATTTAAGGTGCTAGGGTTTTATGAGTTTTTATCAAGTATATTATTTTAGGCTATCATTCAGTGTCCAACTAATTTTTTTAATATTTCCAATTGTGTTGCTGCTCGGGAATTTAATTGTGATGATTTATGAGATTGTTTTAAATTTAGATGGATAATTTTTCTTTTGAGGGATTTCTGGGGGCGCCCGGCTTGTCTAGTATGACTAGTACTGACTACTGAGCAAGAAAGTATATCAGGGGGGCAATCATCCAGTATAGAGGGTGCTGGGGGAGATAAATCGGCACCTACCCTCAGGGACAAAAATTAACCAAGTCCATAATGTCCTGGTGAACAAACAGGATCAGGGGAGATAGGGAACATAGGGGAATCAAATGTGAACAAAGTTGAGAGATTAGAGGCAGTAGTTCAGAAATTGACTGAAAGTGTAGCGGAGATTGTGACAGTAATTAATGATAGAGGGAGGGTGAAAACGGAAAATCCCACAGCCCACGTGGTTCGATCTGAACCGGGGTGGTTATTAAAGAGTAATGATAAAGTACCAGAGTTTGATGGAACTAAACCTTTGTCTTTTGTAAAGTGGAGAAAGGCCTTGACTCGCTATTTCACAAGAAATCCCTGGATGAAAGATAATGACAAGGTGTCTGTGGTGGAAGCGAGTTTGAAAGGAATTGCAAGGGAAGATGCTGATAAATTGTTCGATAATGAAAAGACTACTGCTGAAGTATTTTTGCATAACTTAGGAAGGCTTTATCAATTCCCAGATGAAAGGGAACGCCACCTAGAGGAGTTCAGGAAAATAAAGTTTATACCAGAAAGAGGTATACGGCTATACAGTAATGATCTGAGAGCCTCTTTTATATATGCATATCCCCTTCAGGACTACCGGGTTAGTGAGATGTTGAAGGATGCCTTTATAGCCGGGGTGCCTGAGGTGGTAGAACTAAGAAAATTGCCCCTCGATACAAACTTCGAGGATTGGGTAGATGTTGCTAACAAAGCATACAAGGCTATGGGTATAATGGGAGGTGGAAGGATGTTTGGGAGGTCTAGGCAAAAGCTGGGGTTTACCGGGACCTCTGAATCCTGGGAGAATGGGAAAAAGAAGTCCGGGAAATGACCAGGGGAGGTGGTAATACAGGATACTACTTCCCTGGTGGGGTCAGGCTATCGGCTCCTACCTGCACGTGAAAGTGAAGCTCGAGCATATTATTTGCCGGTGGTCCTTAATGGGATAGAGATACTGGTATTGATTGATACGGGTGCTGAAGCAAGCTTGGTTTCTGAAGAGTTAATAAAGAGGGCAGGTTTAGATGAAAAGATTAACCACAGTCACTGTAAGGTGAGAGGTTTGGGGCCTGGATTGTTGGAAAATTGCGGTGTTTGTGAGCTGGAAGTAGTCCTCGAGAATCGTTGGGTCACTTAGTGTGAGGCTCAGGTGGTGAAGAATCTCGATAGTCCATTTCAACTCATTCTGGGGTGCCCATTCCTGGACCAGTATTCATTATCTATAGATACTGAACGAAGACAACTTGTTAGGACTTCGTCTGAAGTGGGAGTACTCAGGTGGGATCTCCAGGTTGGGGTTGGGGGTCCTCCTCATTGTGTAGCCCGGGTTGCGCATGACATAGAACTTTTGCCTAATACCTTGACTAGACTAGATGTAGAGTTGGTGGATAGTTTAGGAAAGAGGGTTGCACATGGGTGGAGTGGTATGGTGACTGGGCCCGTGGATCGTCTAGCTAGAGATGAACTGGTGTTGGGGTGTTGGGTCGTCACGAGTGACGAGGGAGGTGGAGTGATGGAAGTGTTGAATTTGTCAAACCTGAAGGTTTGCCTGATGCAGGGGGATGCCGTGGCCTGTCTCGATTCAGTTTGGAAAGTGGGGAGAGCTGAGATTGACTTGGAGGTAAGGGAGGTTGAATGGGAATCAATTATTAAGAATCAGTCCCTGTCACAGGAGGCTCATGAGGAACTACTGGGGGTGTTGGAAGATAATCAGGACTTATTTTCCAGGAACGACCTAGATATGGGGCGCACAGGAACTCTAGAACATGGAATAAATACATGTGAAGCTGAACCTATAAAACAACCGGGCCGGAGGATTCGGCCAGATTTGTATCATAAAATCACACATGAGATTAGGGGTGGCTGTCCTCAGGTTTGGTTGGCCATGCTAATAGTGCATGGAGTAGTCCGGTGGTTCCAGTCATGAAGAGAAATGGAATAATCAGAATTTGTGTAGACTACAGAAAGTTGAATGATGTGGCGAAGAAGGATAATCACCCTTTACCTACTATAGAGGCTTTGAATTATTTTCAGGGGTCCCAGTATTTTACGACTCTTGATTTGAAGTCTGGATACCATCAGGTTTCGGTATCTCCCCAAGATCGGGAGAAAACTGCTTTTTCAGTGAGGCCAAATTTATACCAGTTCAATGTGATGCCCTTTGGGCTAGTTAATGCACCTGCAACTTTTCAGCGCTTGATGCATATGGTACTGACGGATATCTCCCCATACATTTGCATGGCATAATTATTCGTTCTAAAAATGTACAGGTACATTTTGATCATGTTTTGCAGGTATTTGACAGATTGAGGGACCATGGGTTAAAAGTGAGTGCATCCAAGTGTAGTTTCTTTGCATCATCTGTAAATTATTTGGGGCTTGTGGTATCTGCAGGGGGAATAAGTCCTGATCCCCGAAATGTTGTAAAGGTGGCGGAATTCCCGGTACCTACTAAACCTAGGGAGGTTAAATCCTTCTTGGGTTTGGTGAACTTTTACAGAAAGTACATCCCCAACTGTAGTGTAATTATGATACCTTTATATAAATTGGCTAACGGGGCAACTAGAGATTCAGGTGGACGAAAGAGGCGGAGGAGGTGTTTGTGAAACTTAAATCTGCTCTTGTTACACCACCAGTGTTGGCCTATCCAGATTTCTCTCCTGCAGAAACATTAATTCTGCAGACAGATGCGAGTAGAGATGGTGTTGGGTCCTGTCTGTCCCAGATTCAGGATGGCCATGCCAGGGTTATTGCACACAGTTCCAAGGCTTTTAATAAGGCCCAGAGACACTATTCTGCTAGAGATCAAGAGCTGGAGGCTATTAAAATTGCTATTAGACAGTTTCATCCATATTTATATGGAAGGAAATTTGTTTTGAGAACTGATCACCAGAGTTTGACTTATCAAATTGAGAAAGAAGAATGCTGATCCTAGATTGGCTCGAATCCTGATGGAACTGCAAGGATATTATTTTGAAATTTAACATAGACCTGGGTTCAAATGAGTAATGTGGATGTTCTAAGCAGGGTGCCGGTGGACCATATGGATCCGGCAGAGGAAGAGCCAGAAGACAGCCAAGCAGATTATAGCCTTGCTGGCCAATTGGAGGAGTTAAAATTGAGAGAAGTAGCTGTTAATGGAGGAAGAGATAATTTAATTTTGGCCCTGTCTAAGGGACTAAAGTATGAGGTGGTGGTAGAAGATGTGAGAAATAGATTGGTTCACCAATATAGATCTAATTCTAAACAATATGGTAAATTTGCAAATGTTGCCCAGGCGGAGGTCATTCGGAGACTACAAGGAAAAGGCGAACCCCTAGAGGGAGGACTGCAACTGGCATGTGATGCTTTGGGAGTTAATTTGTGGATTTTTCATAACGGATTGCCACCATGTGTGTATAAAGCTCCTAGGGAGGTGAATTCTAACTTCTATTTAATTTACAGAGGAAATAATCATTTTGATCTGGCGGTGGAAGTTGAACAGGACATGTATCAGGTGGCAGCCACGAGGACTACGAGGACAGAGTTGGTGGAGTGGCAGCAGGGGTGCCCTTCTATCCAACGAGTAAGATCTTTTCTGGAGGATGGTAGAGTTACAGGTTCTCGGACTGGTAATAGGTACGTGGATCACCTTGGTAATCGGCTAAAAAACTTACATGACAGGGAAGGAATAATTTAATTCAATGAAGATGGAAAGTATTTAGTCTTGCACCCAGAACGGGGTATAGAAGAGCAGTGGCGGATTTAAGGGGGGGGGGGGGGGGCGAGTAGGCCATGGCCTAGGGCCCCGTGCCCCCAAGGGGCCTACACCTTGGCTTTACAAAAATGAACATAAAAAAATGATTCACAGTTTGTATTTTCGGTTATTAATTTTTGTTATGGATTAATGGCATTATGACTTTTAGAACATCAAATAATGGGTATTAAATGTGTAATGATTGAGTTATATTTATTTTAAAGCCGTAAAACGCGAAATCCGTTTACTTGGTAGAACAAAACATTTAGTTAGCCCTTATAATTACGCTGCAAGTCTGTTTTCTTCATTGACGGAAAATTTTGTTCAAATATTTGTATTTACCCTTACAGTTTCTGATATTGTATAATAATGTCAGTTTATTTTATTATGATAATCAATAAGTGTTTAAACATTATTATTAATATAACATAAATATATTCATGTTATAAGTTATACAATTCTAATAGTCACGTAGCCTTGAATGTTACTGGCGTGGGTGACCATGCAGCTGGGCTGAGAAGGTAAGAATGGATGTTTTGTTAAAAGGGGAGGCTGAACCTTACACCCCCAATTCACCCTGTATAAGATATTTTGTTTCTGGCATTATACCATCTTAATACCAATGGAAATACTAAGACTCACTGAAAAAAATCAGCTCTCTATGTGCGTGCGCGCGCGAGCTTCATTGCACTATATGAAAAATCTAATGAGTCATTGAAAATTGTTAAAATTTCACGCAATTTTTTTCTGGCGTATCCTACAAGCATCCCCTACAACGGTGCGTTCTCGTTTTCCCATATTGAATGATAGGTGTTGAAAAAAAATATTTATTTATATTTTTTGGGTAGCGCAAATTTTGACATGAAAAAGGTCGAATCTTGGAAAATATCGGAGATGCGGCCATTATCTAAACGCTCTGCCGTTGCTATATAGTCCTATATATAGTGTGTAGAAGGGGAACGAAGCAGAGCAATATACAAAAATGTAGTTACACTTGGGAGTTGCCAATATAAGATCTCTGGAAATCGCAAAACTATTATAACATAGCTTTATTCCCATAATTTTGCGGAACATAGCTTAGTTTCTCCTACCAGAGACGTTTTCTATTAGTAAGCTGTTAGAGAAAACTGAGATGTATGGGATACTAATGTATACATCTTGTATTCTAGCATCACACAGACTAATTCCCAAGAATTTTTATATAAATCCATGATATTGGGGGCAACGGAGGGGGGGGGGGGGCGCTAGGGATATCATATGGGTGTTTATGCCCTCATATGATAGTTTCTATTGTTTACAGAAGCCTTTTAGACAAACAACACAAAAAACAAAAATTGGGGCTGAAGGGGAAAATTTTCGTTGATTGGGGGGTGTGCGTGAACCCCCGTTCGGGGGGGTTATGGATGAGATATGTTTTTTTTTGCCCTTCTATGCTATTCTCCTATGTTGAAAGAATCATTTTAGAAGAAGAAAACAAAATTGAAATTTTGACTGAATTGGGGTGTAAGGTTCAGCCTCCCATTATATCATTGATTATTGGGACTCTAGGACTCTTTTCTCAATTTCTCTCACCGATCCTTACTTATAAATACCAGTGATTAAGTGGTTATGTTACTGGCATTGCCTATGCCTAGTATTTTTGGCTAAACCAATTATTATTAATGGGTAGTCTATGGATAGTAAACGCCGCTATAGCACAGAGCTCGGCACGCTCGTTTCCTAGCCCAGACGAGATTCAAGAGGAGCAGATAGTTCCCGTAGGTGGAGGTGCAATTTTGTATGCCTAGGTCTATGGAATCTAGACCCATGCTAATCAATCGTCTTAGTCCTTAGGCTGTTTGCCTACATTAGCTTAACCCATTCAGTACCAGTGCCATCCTTTTAAACTTTTTCTGGCTTCTTTTAGACAATTTTATTATATTTCAAATGTATAATAGCCTATATATCAATATATATTTTATCAATATAATCTATTATACTATTTTTTATGAAAAATAATTTTGTTTAGCCCATTATCCAATCACTTACAATACCGTCTTGCATTAGGCTAAGTAGAAAGGTAATAAGTTGCAATTATAGTTTGTAGTCTTGGACAGTAGTTTACAATTTAAAGGTGGTTTTATCATGCTAGTCTAAATATAAATATAATTGGCAATACGATCATGCCTTCATCTTCAGCAACTCATTCTAATTTATATGACATAATGTCAATGACAATTTTCACATTGAAAGCTTGATCAAAGAAAAATATTAATGATTGTCTATATTTCACAGAAGTTCAAAGCCTCATTCTGCAAAACCATCAACTGGTCCATTCCCATAGCCTAGCTACACACAGTAAAAGCTGCAAAATATGCATTTTTGTTTTCTTAACAAAGCAGACTCTGTTACAATCAATATTGTCAGTGTTATCGTTGATGTAAACAGATCCATGGTTAAATTTATATACCTGTATATATCTGCTATTTCAATTTACTAGTTACAACGCTAAACAAAATATGTGATCCCTAGGCTATTGACAAAATAATCAAAATGTATATTGAATTAACACAAATAGGCTCAGCCGCTCATGTTGTGTCAAATTATGAGTATTTTTCATATATTCATATTAATTGCAATAATAATGTATTTGTGCTACTCTGTCTGGAATGATATTTTTAAGGTGTGGAATTTTAAATGCAAATTTTAATGAATACGGTACTAAAAATGTTAGGTCTTGGGTTGTTTAAAAAGTATATTTTTTGGATTCTGCACAATATTTGCATATTATATTGGTAAACGATTTTAATACAGTATAACTAGACTAATCAGTTTTATTCTCTTCAGGTTCTATGCATGATATAAAAAGTTAACTTGGCCTAATCCTGAATTCACATTAAGAAAATAAAAATACGCTAGTATGGAGCGACATAATGAATGCTAGTACCTGCTCTGACAAACCATCCAGCATCCTCAGATAGTGAGAAGATAATTTCTTCAGATATATGATCGGTCTTTGATTATCATGAGTAAGAAGCACTATGGTCATATTAAAACCACTTTAAATTACAGGATTTCACTCCCTCCATAGGCCTCAAAATGCCTCTAAAAGTACTAAATTTTCCAAAATTTTCTTGGGGGGGCGAGAAGCACTATGGTCATATTAAATTAAAACCACTATAAATTACAGGATCTCTCTCCCTCCATTGGCCTCAAAATGCCCCTAAAAGTACTCAATTTTCCAAAATGTTCTTGGAGGGGCATATAGCACCCCCCCAAACCCCCCAGCTGTAGGGGCTCGCTTCGCGCACCCCCCACCCGCCCATTAACCCTCTCCGTCACATATGACGCGACTGCGTCATATGGCGTTTTCGCCCAAAAGTATCATATGATGCGGTCGTGTCATATGAACCTAGTGAAATAGCTCAATAAAAAGTTATATGATGCTTTTGTGTCATTTTCAGCTCAGTAATTTAGGTAAGTTAGATCATAATCTGTCGGTTGATGGCAACCATAAATTCCTCCGACTTCTAACGGTCTCTCAGAGTGAGAAAGAGTGTTGTGGGGGAAATACTCGGCGCTCGGGCAACTCCTATCTTACGTAAGTGAATATGTCTGGGGGGGGTTAATCGGGGCCCCGCATAACCCCAGTGCTTCGGGCCCCATAGCATGTAAATCCGTCCTTGTAGAAGAGACTATTGTTGAGGTTCACCAGCGTAATTTGCATCCTGGTATTGATAAGACTTATTATATGTTGAGTAGCCAGATTTATTACCCATCCCTATTACAGAGGATTAAGGAGGTTATTAAGGAATGTGTTCATTGTCAAGAATTTAAGCATTCAACTGTGAAACAGAGTCAACCTTTGAAAGCCATTAATACTTCTAGACCTTTTGAATTGTGGTGTGTAGATATATGCTATATGCCAAAGAATAATGGATTCTGTTATCTCTTGGTTGCAGTGGACCATTTTTCTAAATTTGCAGCTGCCAAGCCTTTGAGAAATAAATCATCACCGGCTGTATCTAAGGCGTTTGGTAATGTACTGAAGGGCCTACCTTGTTTGCCATCTTGTGTTCTGTCAGACAATGGTAAAGAGTTTGTGGGAAAACCATTTCAGGATCTATTGAGGGATTTTGGGATTACTCACTCTACAACTTCGCCCTATCACCCCCAAGGGAATGGATTGTGTGAAAGAACTAATAAGACATTGAAAGCTTTGTTGAAGCCAGTGAGGGATAATTGGGTCAGAGGTCTGGTAAGAGTGTTGCAGGTGTACAACAATACATTACACTCTGCCATTGCAATGACACCCAGTGAATTGCTCACAGGTTTAATGGCAACTATTCCATGGAGCATTGTTGACATGGCAAAAGATAATGCAATGAGGAGAAAAGCTGGTGTAGCTAAAGTGGCAGTTGATAATGCCAGAGCAAAAATGATGAGGAATAATCTGGACACAAATGTTCAGTTGTTCAAGAAGGGTGACAGGGTTCTCCTTAAGTACTTTGGCCCTGATGTGGGGGTGGAGTATAAGCTTCATCCGGTGTATAGGGAGAGGGATACTATAGTGGATGTACACTACATTGTAATAGTTACAGTGTCCAAGTGGATGAGGGTGTGTGTAAAGTTGTCCATCGGTCTCATTTGAGGAAATTGGTGGAACCGATCAATGACGATAATGCCATGAAGGGGATAAATTGTGACGAGAGCGATAAAGAAGCAAATGTCCCTGATGTTCTGGAACAGACCTCAGGAGATATGGATAAGACGGGACAAGGTACTCCAGGTGGGACATGGAAGAGTACGAGGAGGGGACGTGCTGTGAAGCTCCCGTCAAGGTATATTTCTCATGTGAATGCTTTTCCCCAAACAGAGATGATGTACAAGGGCGTGGTGCTGGTTGGGGACAGCAGGTTGAAAACACTCCTTAGGGGCCTTGGTGCAAGGGTACTGGCACAGGGTGGGCTGGTGATGGAGAATGTGGCGCAATTTATGGAAGAAAAGCTGGGAGGTGAAAAGTTGCAAAATCAGCTGGTGGTGCTATGTGTGGGCGTTAACAATATGCTCAGGAGGTCTCCGCACCAGGAATGTGTAAAATGGGGATGTGAAAAGCCATTTATAGTCTCCTTGCCTGCTGTACATGAGGGATGGGAGAGACAGTTGTTGAAGGATTTGAGACAAGCAGCCTCTAACATAGAGGATAGGGTGTGTGGTGAAGGGTCCAGCGTGTTAATTACGTGCCCAGGTCATGTTCATGTGCCCATGATAATGGAGTATGTGAAGATGCAGGCTCACTCTCATTTTCTGCCTAATTTCCTGAACAGGCAGACAGAGCACGAAATGAACACAGAGGTTATGAAGGGACTTGCTTATATCTATGATGAGATGAAGTTAGAGAGGACACATCAGAACTTGGGGTTGAGTGGCAGACTTGACTTTAGTTTTTTCCAGTGGACATCGAGGGGGTGTCATAGGCCTGGAGCAAGGAGGGGCAAGATGGGTATATTAAGGGATGGTCGTCATTATACTGCGTCCTTTATGGAGAAGGTTACTGGATATGTTAAGATATTTTGTGAGTATGTCAAGGGGTGTAAATGGAAGAGGGGGAATGTTGTGGTGGAGGAGGTTGAAGAGATCGAAGAGAGGTGTTATGTGGTACTTGAACCTGAAAACCCAGGGACGGGGGGGGGGGGGGGGGCAGGGAGTGTTGTAACCGTGGGTTAAATGAGGCTAATTACTGAATGGGAGAAGGGGGCAAGGGAGGGTGAGTTGGGTTGTTTGCGGGCAGATGTGTGTGTGCGGAGAGGGTTGGGGTGGGAGAAGAGATGTAGTAGGTGCGGCTGGTTGACCCGGCAGTTGGGCACCGGATATAGTAAGAACAGGATGAGGCTAGCTGCGTGTGTTGAGTGGACTTCTCTCAGTGGGTTGGTCTTTGGTGTTTGTTCTAGTAGAGACTTGGACACAGGTGGGTGAATTGAGTAAGTGACAGGTGATATAACCAGGGCTGGACATACATTATTTGTTACCCTTAACCCCCGTCCGACGGCGATGTTTGTAACTCTTACGACCTGTGTGGCGGGCAGATTTACCCTAAGCGAGCATCATTCCATGCTCTTTTTCATGCATAAACAAGAGCCAGAGCGTAATACAATTATGTATCCGTGAAAGGGCGATAATAGAGCTTTGCAATGACACCTGAATCATCCTTGTACGACAACGGGTTCGCTTGCAACAATGTTGCAACGCGAGTACAAAACCCCTAAAATACGGTAATTTCCCGAGATTTTACCCTATATAGCGAGACGGGGGATATGTACACATGTTGTGGTGAAATCAGTGGCGGGACTGGGTCCACGCTGAACGGTCAGAGCCCGCCTGCGCTCCTCCAACCCCGTGTGACTCTCTCATATTGCCGATAATGTGCGCAACATTCCTTGCTACTTAAGTTGTCAGCTGCCTTTGGGCCTAGGTTCTCTAATGTTACTTAAGTCGTCAGCCGCGAATTAAGGGTTAAGATGTGACTCTAACTTTTGATGAACCCCTTCTGATTTATTTTTTTCTATGTTTAAAGCTTTGTATACTCTTATTTCATTAAACCTAGTTTAATGTTTATGGTGTTTCTTTATTGAAACTGGCTAAACCTTATTTGGCTAATACATTGTGGAACTGTTTTCCTCATTTTGTTTACTGCTTGTCTATAATTTATGAGTGCCATACCATCATATAATAACAACCAGAAAGACAGCGGTAACAAAAGCACTGTTGAGGATATTACCTATAGCAGTAGCCGATCATTTTGCTATAATAGAACCCACGGGTTATGAAGAAGACTTGCCAGTAATTCGGCGCATCTTGGCTTTGAGAAAAACCAAGGAACATGAAAAGATCGCCATAATCAGTCGAGCTACCAGTCACCCGTCTACATCACCTTCACCTAGCCCTGTGGTGCCACGCCCAAGTGAAAAAGTTGAGGACTGGACCCGAATTCGCCCCTCCGAGTGGAAGCCATGCATTTCCCAATGTTGTTTAATCTCCATGAAGAAATAATTTATAGAATTAACCAAGCGGAGGTCCAGGTTGCCTACATTATGGGCTCAAATTCCCTGGATTAAGCCCCAACGCATGGCCACTATAAATGAAGATGGACCTGCAGGGATCGAAGAAAATTATGAAGAAGGAAATGTTGAAGAATATGAAGTAATACCAGACACTACAGAGATTCAAGACAACCTGGATTTTTAATCCGCCCCCGTCCACAAATTGTCAAATTGGCGGGGGCTCAAGAAGGGACAGACACTTTAAATGGAGTGAAAGTCTGACTTCTAATTGACACGGGGGCTTCCCGTTCATGTCTCTTCTTTCCTTTCTTCCAACAGCATCACAAATCTTTTGGGCCCCTTCAACCCTCCACCATAGTTTTAATAGACGCTAATGATGGAATTATCCCTAGCTGTGGAGAGACTGTCCCACTTTACGTTAGTACCCCTATTCCTGACCAATGGAAAAATAATTCTTTCATGATATACACAAAAGAAGTGGGTGAGGAGAGCTGGAGGGAGGCGAGAGGAGGGTAGAATGGTGAGGAGGGTGGAGAGGTTGCAGGAGCAGGAAGTCAGTGAGGAGTACAGGAGAGCAGTGGAAAGACGACTAGGTGGGTTCGACCTGGAAGTTATGGAGGAAGTGAAGGAGATGAGCAAGGTGTTTAAGGATGAGATCTGTGCACCATGTGAGGTGCGTGGAGTGAGGAGAAGAGGGAGGGGAATGAAAGGTACAGCATGGTGGACAGAAGAGGTAAGAATAGCTGTGGAAGAAAAGAAGAAAGCATATAGAGAGTGGTTGGGTAGTAGAGGGAATGAAGATTTCGAGAGACAGAAACGAGCGAGGTACGTGGAGAGTAAGAGGGTGGTGAAGGAAAGCAAGAGAAGAGTAGATGAGGAATTTGGAAGGAATCTGTGTGTAGAATGGAGGGAGAGTAAGAAACTGTTCTGGAAAGAAGACAAGAAAGTTAGGGAAGGTAGCAAGGGAAACAGTAAAGGTGTGAAAGATAAGAATGGGAGAATGCTAGCCGAGAAGCAAGAGAGAGTCGAAAGATGGAGGGAGTACTTCAATGAGTTGCTAAATGTAAGGAATGAAGAGCCAGCAAACATAGCTGGATATGGTATGGGAGGGAGAAGAAGAGAAGTAGTGGAGGAGGAGGTGGGGATGAGGAGGTCAGAAGTGTGGGAAGCCATGAAAAGAGTGAAGTTGGGGAAAGCACCAGGAACAGATGGAGTGTGTGGGGAAATGTTGAGGTATGGTGGTGAGATAGTGATAGAATGGGTATGGAAAATGTGCAAACTAGCATGGGAGAAGGGGAGTGCACCCGATGACTGGAAGACTGGCATAATAGTCCCCCTATATAAGGGCAAAGGGGAAAGAGGAGTGTGTGGTAACCACCGAGGAATATGTCTTCTAAGCGTAGTAGGGAAGGTATACAGTAGGGTAGTGATTGAGAGAGTGAGAGTGAATACGGAGAAATGGATAGGCGACGAGCAGGGAGGTTTTAGGAAGGGAAGAGGATGTGTAGATCAGATATTTACCCTGAATTGTGTTGTGGAGAAGTATCTGGAGAAGAAACAAAAGGTGTATGTTGCCTTTATGGACTTGGAGAAGGCCTATGACAGAGTGCATAGAGAAGGTTTGTGGAAAGTACTTAGAATATACGGAGTAGAGGGCAAGTTGCTGAAAGGAGTGAAGAGCATGTATGAGGGTGCAAAGGCGGCAGTACGTGTGGAGAGTGAGCAGAGCGAGTTCTTTGACCTGAATGTTGGTTTGAAGCAGGGGTGTGTGATGTCCCTGTGGTTGTTTACTGTATATACGGATGGAGTCATGACAGAAATACTATCAAGAGCAGTGGATGTTGGTGTATCGCTGAAAAGGGAGGGAATTGAGTGGAAGCTACCTATACTGCTGTTTGCGGATGATACAGTTCTGATGAGTGATAATGAATGGGAGTTGAAGGGTCTGGTAAATGAGTTTGGAGCAGTGTGCGAAAAACGGAATTTGAAGGTAAATGCGGGGAAGAGCAAGGTTATGGTCTTCAAAAGGGGTGAAGTCACAGAGTGTGAGGTGAAGCTGAACGGTCAGGCTATGGAGATCGTCAACTCTTTTAAGTATCTGGGCAGTTTGTTGAGTAAAGATGGGACTATGGATGAAGAAGTGCGGGAGAGGGTACAACAGGGGAAGAGGGTTGTAGGAATGATAAAAGCAGTAACAAGAAATAGGGTGGTCAGTATGGAAGTGAAGAAGTCCTTGCATGACAGTGTGGTAATCCCGACACTGATTTACGGAAGCGAAGCGTGGACGTTGGTTGAGAGACTCAGACCAAGAGTGAGAGCAGTGGAAATTAATTACTTAAGGAGTGTGTGCGGAGTTACATGGAGGGATAGACAGACTAATGAGGAAGTAAGAAGGAGGTGTGGTGTGGAGGTAGATGTGCTGGAAAGTGTGAAAAGGAACAACTTGAGATGGTTCGGCCATATGGAACGTATGGAAAGCGAGAGAATGACTAAGAGGGTGTACGAGAGCGAGGTGGAGGGACAGAGAGGGAGAGGTAGACCGAATGAGAGGTGGAAGGATGGAGTGAGGAAGTAAATGAACGAAGGCGGTGCTGGTTGGGGGGAGGGGCGTCGACTGACTGGGGACAGAGGTGCATGGGGGCGGTTCGTTTGTGGCCACCCCTTCGGGGATCATGGCGTCAGGCAATAGATAGATAGATAGATGATATACACCCCCAAGAGACCCAGTACGATGGATAATTGGGTCTCGACTTACTCACCTCCCTGCAAGCCTCCATTGACTGTCAACAAAGAACCTTGAAGTTTGCCCCTTTGCTTAAAAAAAAAAGAAAAAAAAAAACTATTAAGAAAGTCACCAAGCCTGTCACCCCAACTGTTGAAACATTGCATAACATAACCCCTAAATTAAAATCTAGGATCAGTCAGGCAAAACAAGACAAACCAACTATCTGTCTCATACAGACAACTCAAGCGGTCACTTCAAAAATAGTGAAACTCCCCCCTCATCATGAACAATGGATACCTATCCTCCCTACATTACCTGGTGATGTTATAATGACTCCGAACCTCAAAAGTCCTTTCGACAGAGATTGCCTGACCGCTCCAGCCCTTATTTCTAGCCAATTAAGTTGCATTAAAATTGCCAATATCTCAGATCAACCTATCACATTACCTAAAGGGTTAGCAATCGGGGAACTTGAAACCTATGCAGAGGAACTATCCTTGCCCCCAGATGATCCATCTCCCTCTTTTTCCTCCCTACCTGACATTCCTTCTCATTTAACCCCTCAACAACAAACTGACTTACGTGACTTAATGACATCGTTTCAAGACATCTTCGCCACCTCCAGCCGAGACGTCGGGAAAACTCAGCCAAACTCAGCCAAGCCCAAGATAAACGAGTGCTTCTAAAGATTGACATGCGGAACGCATTCAACAGCATTCGCAGGGATGTCTTCCTCCGTGCAGCTCGAGAGCACATCCCCACTCTGTACCCCCTACTTTGGCAGGCTTATTCCAAACCTTCAATCCTGATTTTCGGCGAGACGGTAATCTCATCAGCGACCGGGTTACAGCAGGGAAATCCAGGTGGTCCTGCTCTTTTCTCAATAGGGGTGGATGCAGCAGCTAACAAAGTAAGGTCAGAATTGAATGTATGGTACCTGGACGATGCAACCTTGGGTGGGTCTGTAGAGAATGTCCTAACCGATCTAAACAACATCATAACTGACCTCGGCCAGGCTGGGCTAGTGATAAATGACACCAAATGTGAACTTGTCCTCCTCAACCACACACCTGAAGAAAGAGAACACACTCAGGCCCAATTTCAAGGCGCATTGCCAGATGTAAATATCCTTCAGGAGCTCCAGCAAACCCTATTAGGTTCCCCACTAACTCTGGCAGCAATCCCACCAGCACTTCAAGGTAAAAAGGAGGAGCTTCAACGTCTTGTGAGTCGCCTGATACACATCAATGCCCACTCAGCTCTGGCCCTTCTCAAGAATTGTTTCTCCATCCCAAAACTCCAATACCTTTTGCGTACATCAATGACTTACACGAACAATGGTGGCCTCCAAGAATTAGACAACATAATCCGAGAAGCAGTGACCAGCATCACCAACGTGGAATTTCAAGATCGGACCTGGACACAAGCCACTCTTCCTGTCCGCCTCGGGGGCTTGGGCATATGGAGAGCCTCGGATATTTCCTCCCCTGCCTTTATCTCTTCCCTTATCGCGACCAACGACTTTGTAGTGTCCATCCTTTCTTCTCAACCCGGAATGACACTTAATTGGGACGTAGCAGAAGCGATTAACACCTGGAAGGAAAGTACAGGAGCAGAGGAGGAGCCTCAGGGTACCTCCAGGAGCAAGCAGAAAGCGTGGGATACCATCTCGGCGAAGAAAACTCAAGAAAATTTCCTAACCAATGCAGACCAGGTTGCAAAAGCACGCCTCCAGGCAGCAGCCCATTTGGAGAGTGGCTTGTGGTTACATGCCATCCCCATCCCACCTCATGGAACTCACTTGGATGCTGAAGTGCTCCGGGTTGCCATCGCGCTCAGAGTGGGTGAGGCAGTTTGTCACCCACACACTTGCAAGTGTGGTGGGGGGATGGATGCTCAAGGTCACCATGCCTTGTCATGTAATCACAGCGCAGGCTGCCTGCCAAGACACTCTGCACTAAATGATGACATAAAACGGGCCCTGCAGAGTGCTAACCGTGCATCAATCCTTGAACCACATGGACTTCTCAGAAGACGGCAAAGAGGGGATGACCACTTTCCCTTACAGGAATGGCCGGTGCCTCATGTGGGATGCCACATGTGTTGACACTTTCTCCATAACCAACATCGCCAGAAACGCCAACGAAGCAGGTGAAGCCGCCCGGATAGCAGAAAGTAGAAAGCGAGAAAAATATCAAGCCATCACCAGAAGTTATCAGTTCGAGCCTCTGGCATTCGAAACTTCAGGAGTCTTCGGCCTTACCACCCTTAATATGGTGAATGAAATAGGCTGTAAAATCAGAGAAGTTTCAGGAGAACCCCGGGAAACCCTCTGGCTCAAGCAAAGACTACGGATGGCTATCCTCCGGGGCAATGCCACCAGCGTCATGAGCTCAGTACGACTGGGCCATGCCACTGTGTGAGGCCCGGGCAGGAGTGGTGTATCCGTAGTCTTTCCACGGTAGGGTATACAAATAAACTTTATTTGTATTTAACATGTTTGATGTACATAAATAAAAGGTGTGTCGGATGGTTGAAAGCCACAGTTGCTCACGCGTTTGGGGCTAGCAACACGTATTATGAAAAACATGTATCCATCATTCAATTCACTGTCTCTCACTTCCTCACCCCCGTATTTACCGGAGGATTACAAGTTTTTCACAATACGTAGACGGAGGTCTTTTGAAGAAAACAAAAATACATACTGTAGGACAACCAATAAAACAGCCAATCCGAAGGAAAAATCCAATCCAACGACAAGAAGAAGAATTGCAGGTGAAAGACATGCTGGCAACAGGAGTTGTACACCACTCCACTAGTCCCTGGTCATCTCCAGTGGTACTCGTCAGATAAAAAGATGGATCCACCAGGTTCTGTATAGATTACAGACAACTTAATGACGTAACCATCAAAGACGCTACCCCATTACCTCACATTGACGACTCTTTAGATTCCTTACTAGGCGCTAAATGGTTCATCACTCTCGACTTACAAGCCGGATATTGGCAAGTACCCATACTTTCGGAACATCAACAGAAAACGTCTTTTGCCACCAGCCAAGTAAAGGAAGATTATATGAATTCACAGTACTGCCTTTTGGCCTATGCAACGGCCCAGCCACCTTTTCTAGACTCATGGAATCTGTATGTGATAACCTTGGTTCGAATCCTGGTGGATCACATATATACTTTCATTAATTTCATTGGAGGTGTTTGGTGTTGTGGTGAAAATAATAAAAAATATATTACAAGGATTAACCTGGGAGACTTGATTAGCCTATTTAGATGACATCATTGTTTGTGGCAAAACCTTTGCTGAACATATTCAAAAGCTCAGACAAGTAGCCTATTTCAACGGATTCATGAGGCTAAATTTAAACTCAAACCTTCTAAATGCACTTTAGCTCAAAAAGAAGTTCAATTTCTAGGCCACATAGTCTCAGAAGAAGGAATTGCCCTAGATCCAGACAAATTGCACGCAATCAGTACCATAACCCCTCCCACCAATGTAAAGGGGGTCCGAGCATTTATTGGACTAGCATCATACTATCGTCGCTTTGTAAAAAACTTTGCCACCATTGCCAAACCACTCCACGATTCAAGGGGCCCCTAGACCTCAAAGCCTTATTCCACCCTCTATAAAAGATTATTTTCTGGCCTATTGCTATGTATGTGTACATGGTAATAGTAAAACTCGCTGAAAATGTCATCGCTCTATGTGCGTGCGTGCGCGCGTGCGCGCTTTTTTTCTGTTTACTATAGACAAAACATATCAGACAATTTTTTTCTCAGCATATTTCGTTTATTTGTTGTATGAGGTAACTTACAGTAGATATATAGGCTATAAATCTACGCTCTTATTTACCCCCATTTGATACATGATCATGTTGAAAACTGCAGGTAAATATCTATTAAACAATTTTGGACCTATTTCCAATCATATATATACAGTAGATTTGAGCTTCGAAAATGTTGCCAGAAACCCATTCTAAGAGCGTACGAATTGTAATTTATGCTTGGTCTAATTCTGTGACAAAAATGGAGGCAATCGTACAGTAATCAAATCAATAGATAGCCTCAGACGTTGAAAAAGCATAATTTTACATAAGCGCCTTTATAAGTTGATATGTCATAAGTCATAACTCATTTTCCTGGTGTGAAAGTTTTTGTTATAGAATAGTTAGCCCTATTATTCTATTTTCTTAGGTAGCTAGGCCTTCTGCATTATAGAAAATCTAGTTATTTGAGTAACTAAAATATTTCAGAAATAGGGAGGGTTAAAATGTGAAAATTCGTGAAAAAAAAAGTAAAATGAAGGTCTAGGGTCCCCTTAACCAAGAAAGAAGAACCATTTTTATGAACAGACCAACGCCTGCAAACATTTAACTCCTTGAAAGAACTTCTAGTAGCCTCCCCAGTAGTTTCTTTTCCTGATTAGGCCTATACCAAACCATTCCGTCTCTACACCGATGTTTCACAGTTTGATATTTAATAGTGGCCCCTCCATCATTCACGATATGCTTATTAACATAATAGACTCCATTCAAGCGCCGCGGTAGCCAGTTTTGAATCTGCCGCGCGGGGAAGAACAGAGTACTCGTCATAAGTGCAACGCTAATTCTCTTATGGAATCGTCTTATGATTGGGTACCCACTACGAAAAAACCTTCGTAAAAAAGAAAAAAGAAAAGTATCCTTAAAATGTGTTATACTAAGCTTACCATCTCGGTGGATTTCTTATGTTGTGGATCCCTGACGCTACTACCCAAGCGTCCATACGTCCTTCTCTTCCCCGCGGGCAACCGGTTTAGACGTGTGCCGCCTGAGCTCTGCCACATTCTTCGTTCGCACAATTCTCGTGAGTCCTTACTCATTTAGATACATTTCTGAGTTGTACTGAACAGGATTTAGACTAGCTAGCTCAGGCTGCCCCATTGGTATGCCTGCAGGAAGTGTTAATATTAGGGTACATATTACAGGCGCCTACGTGTTCTCCAGTACCGACGCCTCATGGTTTGTGATATTGTGTGTTTGCTGCACCTTAGCTTTTGTTTATATCTAGTTAGGAGGCTATTATCTTCACAGACAGCATGTGTTGTACATCGTGAAAAGATGCCGCATGTCTATTATTATAGCAGACGCGCTAGTTTAAGGGTTGTCACATGTGGTGTGGAGCCTTCTAGCGTCCGAGTCCGCTTCGGGCCCCTCACGTAGGCCTCTTCTCTTCATGCGTGATGTCTCCAGGTGTCGACGTCGTCTTTCAGGATTCTTAAGTCAAGCCTCGTGGCTAGCCTCAGTAGGGGTCTCCGTTAGCTGTTAGGGGGCTTGTATGTTATATTTACCATATTATGTGTGATATATGTTCCTCTGTATCTTGGTCCCTTGTCGTCGCGTGTCGATCACGCGCGTTAGGGGGCCTAGGAGACGTCCTGTTGTTTGTTGGGTTTTTTCGGTGTCGGTCGTCTTTGTAGTAGACGACTTTCCCGTAGTTGTTCTGGACCCGCCGGACCTCTCTATGCCTTGTGAGGCCGGAGTTCCATCGCGCCGGTGGCCGGGCACAACCAAGCCCTTTGTAGTGTGCCACTACACATGTGGCGGACATGCCTAGTCCGGCTGAAAGTTTTTTTTTTTTACCGGTTATTCGGCTCGCCCTAGGAATAGTCCAGTACCTCACCACTCGGCGGTCTTAAGAGGGTACAAGCAGTTGCGCCGGCTAACAGTATAACCAGTCACACTGTGGACAGTCCACTTACCCCTCCCCGCTCAGCGGCGTGTGTAAGAATAGTATCTTTCCGGCTAGCCAACTAGCTACAGGAAGACAGGTCCGAGTTCCAGTTAAGGCCAGTGACCCATGTCACAGGTAAGCAGTCACGTGAAAACCCTGTTTTATATAAAGGGGGTAGGGTTTTCACGTTAGTTCTCAGGCGGCAGAAATATAGTTGACAGTGGTCAACTCGTTTCCGGCATCTAGGAGTTTTAACACCTCTCAGATTATCCTTATGAGCATTGATTCTTGGAAATTTCTATTTCCAGATCTCTTCACATCTTGAGCAACACTCCAAAGGATCGGTTCCCGGCGGGGAGGGGTGTTTTATTAACCATGCCTCAGTTTTCAATTTGTGCTACACCTACCTGTCTTCTAGTCCCAGTCACAGCTCACAGACTGTACATTAGATGCGTTAAATTCCTAGACAAGTCAACATCTTTGTGGACTTCTCGGAAATGTCCAATTTGTTCTGACCTTTTCGAAGAATGGATCGCTAGCCAAGATATGTCATGCTTACTAGCTTTGATACAGATAAAGAATAAATTTGCTTCGTATTCCACCAGAGTGGCTAATGTAGAACTTTTTTGTGATAACGCCGAACTGCTCCGGCTGATTTCCCTTTATTCTTTCGATGATCCCCCTCGAGTTCGGTCAAACCCTCTTGGTGCAACTAACTTCCCCCAGTCAGTTAGTCAGTCTGCATTCTCAGTCAACCCTTTTCTGTATAAGGTTCACTCCCCTCCCAACTCTAAGAGAAGAGCTCGTTCCGAGTCGCCGGAGCACGGCCGTCTTCTCAACCGCAGTCACCCCGACGACTTATTGAAGGGACTTCGAGCATGGACCAACGGTCCCCCAAGAGACGTAAATTGTCCAGTCCATCACAGGATTCCTCTTCGTCCACGGAGCCCGATAGCCCCCCCCATCATGTGTGTAAGTCTGACTCTCGAGCCGTTCCATCGACGTCTACCTCGGGGACGCCGGAGTTTTATCCCGGTCTCCTCGGGGCAGACGCCGGGGAACATAGGTCAACCACTAGGATTAGACCCACGGCGAGGGTGTTACTGCAAGGTGCTAAATTAGTTCTATCTAAAGGAGAATTCCCTCTGGTCGAGGTAGATCTGTCAGATTCTACGGCGTCTGCCACAGTGCGGCCCCGCCAGGTAGCGGAGGGTGTCACGACACCCTGTCCAACGTCATGTGATGCACATAGCATTATTACACCGAGTAAGTTAACACCTTGTAGTGCTGGACAGAGCCGGCCTGAAACGGCGGCACATAGTGTAAAATCGCCGATGGAAATGCTCCGTCCCCCCACTCAGCAAAAGATAGATAAGGCACTGGACAACCCAGTTAATAGTGACCCAGGTAATAGAGAACAGGTGGAGGAAACTGGCACAATAGAAAAGGTTAGATCCAAGCCCCTCAAGAGACCATGTCCTCAGTGTGTGACGGCTAAACATTTAGATGAACTAATACAACAAGTGTTGAAACAGTGCGCTATCTCTAAACGGGCCCACGATATTCTCCCACCGGCAGTGGGATTTCCCTCAAGTGCATCGGTATCCTCCCCCGCCTTGGACGATGACGTTCAACCACTCACCTCTGTCCCATTGAGTAGTACGAAAACGCAACAAAGCGTAACAGTTCACCCCTTGTCACCGCCTAAAGTAACTGTTGTCAGACTCAGCTATAGCCACAGCTTCCACGCCGGCTGCTAAGATTTCAAAACCAGCTAGTTCCGGAAGGCAGTAACCCACTGCCGGGAAACACGGCTTACCATTGCTCCAATCCGGCATTTCACCCTCTTTCACTTTCAGTACAGACAAAGGGTGCTATCCCTCACTGGCAGGAACCAGTAGGCATGTGGTGTCCGTCTCACCCGCCCAAGTTGGGGGAAGGACACAAATCCATAAACGGGGAGATCCCAGTACCGGGGGAGTGGACCGTAGAAGTGAATAAACATAAACAATTTAGGGCAAAAGATGCTCATGGTAGGGTGGTAAAGGTACGAATTGACCCGTTCCCAGACAACACTAACTATCAATATTTTGTATATGTACCCGGGCAGCTTGCCCCTCCTTCCCCAGGAGACCTACCTTGCCCAGACTGCTCCCGACCTTACGGGGTTCACAGTTATGATTCGGTCAGACCTAATGAACCGAGATTCCCGACATTCCCAGTAACTCTGTCAACGGGCCAAAAGGCAATAAACCTGGGGGAGGTGGGACACGGGCTGTGGGTAGAATGGGATCAGGAAGTCCAACAATTTGCCATTGCTCTAACATAAAATACTTCCTTGGCAGTGCCACCCCCTCGCCATATGGAGTTTGATTTACTAAAGCCCCAACTTGGGGGAGTTCCCAGAGCCATAATTGAGTTCCTTACAGCCCCTCAATTAGCACTAAATGATTTCCCTGATCCTTTCACTGCTCCTGAACCTATTGACCTCCAACGTGAGTTCCTCCAAAGGGATAGTACTCAACGTAAATTCATGGGCTTCCTACTGTCGAGAGACACTGCCCAAGTCATTACTAAACCCATTGCTAATCCCAAAAAGGGCCGGAATGAGGCGATCAGAGCGTTTCAAAATTATTTGCTACCCCATCCGGCGAGGTCAATCATGGACATAAGGACATCCCTCTTTGAGGCAGTCCGGGCTAGTCAACTTCTCAGACTCCATATGGTAAAGGGGGTGCCTGAGAATGTTTTTTTACAGGGTCATTTTTTCCCCAATCTTAACACCATCCATTACATCAGAAGGATGTAGAAATAATGCTCAGCCCGGCCGTACCAAAGTCAGTTTAGACGTGGGTACGGCTAGGATAACTACCATGTTTAAATAAAAGAAAATTAATGTCTATGACCAACAACAGGCGGACTCCAAATGTTTTCCTCTCCTAACAAGAATTCCCAGCTTCTCCCTTCCTCCCAAAGCCTTGTACAGGCACGCGGATATGAGGTAGTTCCCGTAAAACAGCACCACGGCATGCGCCAAGGGGCGTTACGGTTGTTCTCAGGCTGCATCCCGGCGGACATTGACACACGGAGATCATGGCGACCACTAATGTAGTTACCGTCCCCCGAGGGTAAACTGACTAAAAGAATTAGGTAAGATTACCCCTGCCGGTTCACGCGGAACCGACAACCTATGTGTCACGTCCATGTACCTAGGAAAGCTGCCGGCACAACTTCCTTCTCGAGGATTTAAAATTCATAAGCACTTGATGCATTTGACAAAATTTTTTACTCCGGCACTTCGTACTAAGGGTACAGTACATAAAACGGGAACCGACAGTTGAAAGGAATCAAGGAAACAGAAGTCCGCCGGTCGCTGGCCACTCCAAGCAAACAGGAACGATTATGATCCTAGAGCTTTAGCACTATGCCAATGGAGTTTACTCTCGGATAAGATTAGATAAGTGATTCCTCAAGAGCAGAGATTCAGCACTGCTATATGAATAATCCTACTGTGATAGGTGATCTTTCAAACACAAAGGTAATTAAGACAGCTTAAGGATAACACGCTCAATTTGGTATACCCATGAACAGGTCATGACCACACTTCAGAAGAAGGGGCAGAATCTTTGACTGTCATAACCTATAGCACCCGAACGTTAGACTCCGGGACAATTGTGTCCTCTTCAAAAATTATCAAGGCGCTCGAACCTCTCTGGAATCCACAACTACCTCTAAGTCATGCTGGAACGACGTGGAATTTTGTCATCGACATCTCCCAGTCGTCCCTACGGTAGGACAGAGGGCGAGAGGTGTTTTTCCGGCGGGGTCCCGCCGGTACTCCCCTCCTTCCGGGGTAAGACTCGTTCAGAAGACCATAAGTAGTCATAATTCTACTTCTTATGTTGTCACACCACTAGCACTGAAAGTATTATTTTCTGTAGGGTGAAATGCATTCTTACTCCTACAGTATGAGTAACAAGCTAGGACATGACCTCGGAGCCTTCGGTCAAAGGTAACTCGTCTTCTTAGGCTGGCCGTAACATACAACGCATCAGGTTAAGCCAGGTTTTTATATTAACAATAAAATCCTAATAAGTCAAGGTAGAACCAGCCTCCCCTCTTCCGGTTTCGGATGGCCGGCGCAAAACAAGTACTTGGCGGGCTATTCCGGGTAATTACAGCCCTAGTAACTATCATGCCAGGAGGTAATATTACGCTATCACAAGAGGTTTATCCATCATAATAAACTTCTCTGCCGTACCAAGCACGCCGGAAATGGGCAGGCTCCTCAATACGAGGCTTCCACCTAGTAGGTTCCATTACGAGACAAAGGGTTAATCCGAAAGGGAGAATTTCATCGGTCTCAATGGTTTTCGTTCATCCATATACCTCACCGGGGATACCCCCGGAAGAGTAGTAAAAGTGACATATCCCAACGATGTAGGGAATAAAGTAATACCAACATGACCTCCCCTCACATTGTCTCAATCGGTTATGTTATACCTCATAAATTATAAACAAAAAAACAACCTAGAACACTAGACAACTGGCAGACAAAACGACCAGTGAATGCAGTTGATCACAATGTCCACATAGAACATGTTGAGACAGGCCATCTGGATCCGCAAGACGGGAATTAGGTTAACGGGCACCCCGTACGTTGTCACAAGTTTTTAAGTAATCGAAACATGGTCTCTTACACTGTTAAGGACCTTAGTAGTTTTCCAATAACGTAACTGGCCATTAAGTTAACTCCCTCCCGGTCGTTCTCCTGCTGTTTACTCATACTGTATGCAAACAGAAGTTAGTATTAACACCTTACGAGCGGCCTATGCGGTTTATTTATGTGTACCGCCCAGCGGGGTGTTTTTAGCCAAAATAGGGCTGTTTACGTGATCATTTTCATGCCTAAATAAGACCCAGAACGTAAAACAAGTATCTATCCCTGAAAGGGCATAAACAGAGCTTTCGAATGACACCATAACGATCCTTGTATGATGGATAGTTTTCTTGCAATAACCGTGCAACGCGAGTGCAAAAAGCAGGTAATTCGGTACTTTCGGTACATAATTGAGTATGTAGCGAGTGAGAGAGGGAGGAGGGAGCTGAGATTTGTGTCAGTAGGTTCGCCGCGGTGGTCTGGAGCAGTCATACGCTCGCTAGTCTCCTGCCACCACTTGTCTCTCTCTCTCAGCCACATTACGTGCTGAAATTGCCACTCGACCTATGTCGAGCGCCGCCACATAGTCCAGCTTTATTTAACTCGACTTAAGTGGTGAGCCGCTTTTTAAGGGTTAAGGTCATTTCATAACGATGTCGCGATGATCTTCCCCTTTCTGTAAGCATGCAGGGATTTAATATGCATGTCGATTCACTGTATGCAAACAGAAAGTCTTATTTAGGTCTACAGCCTCAGTCAAGTCAGCTCAAGTCCATCTGTTCAAATCCAGACGAATTATGGATTAATTCTAAGCTAGGTTTTCCCTGGCCCGGAAACATAAGTTCAGAAGGGTTGTCTTTTTCCCGAGAGTTCATGGGTAAAATACTTGAGCCGGCGAGACACGGCTACAACTCCCAGACCCATTATACCGTTCTAGTTGTATGTTTCCACAGCCATTTCTAATTTTATTTTAATGAACACTGGTGTTACAGTCCAGTATCCGGCCAAACGGGCATATGCATATCCATTGGTGCTAAATACATGTTGTTTTTTTCATTTTAAGAATGTAGAAGGTCAACGCAACCTTATTGTTTCAACCCCTCAACAGAGCCGTTCCACGCAGATCCACTTGTCACTCACAGAGGTATCAATGACTGATAATCAGTCTTCTTCACGGCCACACAGTAGCCGCTTAACACTCACTCTCCTGACACAAGATCATGCTATTACCCAATCTAGAACACCTGTACCGGGTAGGGTTGGGGCAGAAGGGTTCGGAATCTGTGCTATTTACGGTTAAGGCCTGCGGCGAAAAGAAAGGGGGGGGGGAGTGCTAGTAGCCCAAGATCCCTAGAACCCCTACGCCGGATAATAACTCCGCCGGATAATTCCTCCGCCGGAGAGTAGGATAAGTGTACATTTGTGTAATACTTATTTAAGAGCTAGGAGGAAAGCTCAAAATAATTTCTTTTTGTTAATTTAAAAAAAAGCTATCATAGTGCATCTATATAGTGTATGTTACGGTGTACAACTAGTTAGAGGTATACAGGTAAAAGTTTATCCAGGGATTAAACTATAAAAAGTATAAGTCCGGATAGGATGAGAAGGTTTATAGTTAAAACCTCTTGTCAGACGGAATCTCAAGTAAGATTTCCAGTCAATTAAAGCAGATTTTCTTTGAAGTAACGCACTGCTTAACTCCTTTCATAATTTCTATAAATATTGTATGTAAACAATAAAAGACTTAAAATAGTTATACGGATCCTGTTTTTGCCTTTGGATTGTTGGGCTGGTAGGTTGTTGATATTGTCACGAATGTCCCCCTCCAGTCTTAAGAGATCAGGCATATCGTCAATGATGGAGGGGCCACTATTAAATTATAGGTTTGATTCCCGGAGGGAAGTAAAGAAAACCTAATATTTAGTTGGGCCCCGTAATCATTGATGAAAGCAGTGCCCTCCCGTCCATCCCCTTCCCATTCGCTTGATGTCTCAAAGTTTTATCTTGATATGTCAGTGAAGGACGTATGGACGCTTGGGTAGTAGTGTCAGGGATCCACAACATAAGAAATCTACCAAGATGGAAAGCTTAGTATAACACATTTTAAGGATACTTTTCTTTTTTCTTTTTTACGAAGGTTTTTTCGTAGTGGGTACCCAATTGTCGGGAATTTAGATAAAGAAGTTAAATTACATATCACTGGTACATGAAATATCCCAACAAATAGTTATAATATAATTACCAACGACGACGTAGTCGATGGGTGTAATCCAGTCCCCCACACACAGCTAATTCAATTGCATGACATGTAGGAATGTTCACATAATACAATATCGATACAATGAACTTAGCTTAGAGGACTGGTGATGTAGGACTGTTGTTTATAGATTAATATTTGTAGCACATGGTGAACTGTGGATTGAGTCAGAGCCGGGGGGGGGGGGGGGGGGAAGATGTTGGCTGTATGGTGTTGATTGAGAGACTAAAGGGCCGGCGTCCGATCGCTTCACGAAATTACATATGGCTGCCGGCTCATAATAATTATAACCCATAACTTGGTTTGATAATACATCTAGAGCTGATGTAGATATTTATACATTACAGTTAATATTTAACCTAACTTAAGAATAAACTACAATACACAAAGAACCAGCCGAAATCGTACAAGCGATACGATACCGCCAAATTCAAATGTCCTATTGGACCAAAACCTGTCGGGATCATTACCCTATTCCCGACATATTGCCTGCCACCAAAAATGATATACAGGAGCTATATACAGAGAACAAAAAAAGGACATCGAAGTCAAAGATCACCTTGTTTGATCTTTGATCTCCAAAGATCCACGGAACTCATAGCCGCCCTCCTTTTGGGACGAGCGCCACCTGAAGCCTGAGGAGGATCATCCTTCTCATCATCAGCTGCCCCACCTTGAGGAGCACTGTCACCAGCACTCTCCCGCGGAGGGGTGTCAGTAGAGACGCCAGGATCATCCGGCAGTTCTACATCCTGCTCCAAGGGATATAACCTTATGACTGGGCGAGTAGTAACCCCAGTCGAAGTTCGTATTCTAGCAACACTTATAAGACCATCAATGCCCTGGAACAAATCGATAATCCTCCCAAGCTTCCAAAATAACCTAGGACGCTCATCATGAATCAGGACGATATCCCCGATACGAGGCCATCGTTGATTCGTCCCTTTGATCTTATGAGAGTGACGCTCGCGAAGAGACAGCAAATATTCTTGGGTCCACCGTTTCCATAGATCGTCGGACACCTTGTTTACATACTGGAAGCGACGATGTGTGGCGTCAGCATTGCCGAACGTAGGGTCTTGCAGATCTTCGTCATTTACGGACGATCTAGGAAAGGTATTAAGGGTTCGTCCACGTGTTAGCATAGAAGGCGAAATGGGTAAGAGGTCATCAACATCTGCCGAGGTATAGGTTAAGGGCCTGTCGTTGACTGACATCTCAATTTCTATTAAGATGGTTTGCAACTCCCGTCTGGTCACCAGTGCCCTTCCTAATACCTTCTTCATGGCAGATTTGACGATACCGATAGTTCTCTCCCAAATCTCCCCGAACCATGGTGCACGTGCTGGTATAAATCTCCACTGACAACCCTTTCCAGTGTGGGTAGCCACAACCTGCGGGTCATCCATTAAACTCTGGAGATATTTAGAGGCCCCGACAAAACAAGTCGCATTATCGCTCATAATAATTTGAGGGAAACCATTGCGGCCTGCAAAGCGTCTTAGAGTATGCAAAAACCCCTCACTGGATAGGTCGTCAATCAATTCAATATGAATCGCTCTGGTTACCGCACATGTGAATAGAACGGCATATACCTTTATGATATTACCGGGCGATTCTCGAACATGAATTGCTCCGGTGTAGTCTACCCCGGTTACCTGAAATGGTTCAGTCCTTTGTACCCTGAACTCAGGCAAGGGAGGTAGATCAACTGGGGAGTAAGGCTTACCCTGTAATCTTTTACAGATAGTACAGCTATTGTGGATCCCTTTAATTGCTTGTCGCATCTTAGGGATCCACCAACGTTGTCGCATATACGCCAGAACATAATTTACGCCAAAATGTAGGCAGGTCCTATGGCATTGGCGAATCAACAGTTTGGTAATCAAATGAGAGGAGCTAAGGAGGACAGGATATTTCGCAGAATCAATAATGTCCGCCTTTTGTATCCTGCCTCTACACTTAATTATGCCTCCTTCCATATATAATCCTAGCTGCCTCATTAAGTTTGAGGGTTTGGCCTTTGACTCCTTGCTCAGGATTTGATGTTCAGTAGGATAAGATTCCTTTTGTACTAAACATATTAGTTTTGCTTCTGCTGATCTCAATTCATGGAGTCTGATATGCTTCGAATCTTCACTAAGGAAAGACCCGTGAGCCCGACTTCTCATGTTGTTAATGAAACGGTATATCCATGCAAATACCCGTATTACTTGATCATAGCTGCCGTAACGTTCCTACTCTACTAACTTGTTATCCTGATGTGTAGTACTCACATTCGAACTACTTAACACATCATCTTGGGGCCGACTTGAAGGATCAGATATGCATTCCCTGAAATCCTGAGGCCATTCAGTAGGAGATGTAAGCCATGGAGGTCCATGCCACCAACTAGAGGATGACATAAACTGTTGCGCCGAGATTCCCCGGGATATTATGTCACTGGGGTTATCCCTGGTGCTCACATAGCAAAATTTAGCTGTAGGAACTAAGTTATGTATCTCATCAGTGCGATTAGAAACATAAACAGGTAACACTTTCTGGCTGAGTACCCATGAAAGTGCTATTTGACTGTCGCTCCAGACATAGACGTTATTAATCTGTAGTATGTCTGCATAAGCATCCAGTGTAAACTTTATTAGACGAGCAGACAGAAGCAATGCAGTAAGTTCTAATTTAGGAACTGTAATCTTCTTTATAGGGGCTACTTTGGCCTTCGCTATAGCCAGCGTCGCTTCACTACCATTGCATATGTATATGGCAGTACCGTACGCACTATTACTAGCATCAGAAAAGGCATGTAGATCCACCTGTTGACCACTAATAACCTGACGATTAAGTTGGACCTTGCAACATGTGGAAAGGTCCGACCGAATCAACCGCCAAGTATCTTGTAACTCGGTCGGGAGGGGCGTGTCACAATCTAGTTTTAGCCACCACAGTTGCTGTAAAAACATAGGAGCACGGATAGTTACAGGCAGCAAAAAACCTAGGGGATCAAACAACCTCGCTGACAAGCTTAAGCAGTTTCGCTTGGTCATAAGCTCACTGCCGCATGGGGTGTGACAGAAGGATATACAATCTGTGGTAGTGTCCCATTTGTGGCCTAAAAACTTCACCTCACTATTCTCAGTAGCTACACCGTCAGAAGCAAATTGACCTTTCAAAAGATCACTATTAGTGGCCCATTCTCTCAAGTATAGATGAGCCTTGGCAAATATATCGCGGATCTCCCAGCATCTTTCGAGCAATTAATCTTCATCGTCTCCAGTGCCTTGAAGATTGTCCACATAGATCCCCTGCTTGATCTCATTCTTGAAGTCAGGATCTAGTCCAGCCTCCTCAAGATGACGTAAGATAGTAGCGTTAAGAAGGAACTGGGAACAGGTCACCCCGAATAAGACGACTCTGAACCTGTAGACCAGATACTCTGAATCTAGATCCATTGGGTCCCGTGGCCATAAAAATCTTGTCGAGTCCCTGTCTTCACGATGGAGTTGAAGCATCAGGAAGGCCTTCTCAATATCGGCGACCCATGCAAACTTATGACATCTGAAGCGCAACATAATTTGCGCGAGATCAGAGACCAGGGACGGACCCGTGTACAGACAATCATTCAGGCTATAGGAGCGATCACTAGATTTAGCAGAGCAATCATACACAATACGAACAGAAGTGGTGGAACTGTCCTTTTTAATCCCATGGTGAGCAAGGTAATGGATGTTATCCTCATACTCACTGAGATCTACTCTCTTCACAAATGCACGTTGTACCTGCTCGGCTAAAACTGCCGCATAAGTCTCGCAATAATTTGGATCCTTGACAAACTGCTTCTGAAGGCCACGTAATCTACCAAGTGCTAGATGGAAATTAGTAGGTAATTTACTCTTGTTATCGTTCCAAGGAAGCCTTACCACATACTGACCCCTGCCAGAGTCATACATTACAGTCTCTTCATATGAGCTTAACGCTAGCTTGGACTCCCGATCAAGTTCATGTGGGTCAATTCCAATATTGTCAAAGTCCCATAGCTTATCTATATCAGTACATGTATTATCAGGCACATTTGGCCTAATATATTTATCTATGGGGCTTACTGCTACCTTGAGGACCGTAACCACCTCCACCTGTGTGTCTTGAGAGGAAGTGGCATAGCATCCAGAAATGGCATACCCTTGGATCGTGGGGAGCATTATAAGCTTATCTACCCGCCGATATCCAGGGTGAACCAGGTCGTAGTAATAATCAGCTCCGACCAGTAGCATAATATCATTGTTAGCAGAGAGTTGATCATCAGCCAGTTTATAACCCTTGCTTCTGAGATATTTCAAATGTGGTTGAATCTCTGATGCTATATAGAAACTGGGTAGTGTGTCGACCACAACAGCCTTGATGGGATATACCTTTTTTCTATAAACATAGGAAATCTCCACTATATCATAGTCACTGGAATTCATTTCACCAGTGAAACCATGGAGACGCAAATTCTCTTGACCCTTGCTGGTACACTTGAGCTGGGGCAATGATGACCGCAGAACGAATGACCTCTGTGAGCACTGGTCAAGTAAGGTGCGCGTCATTATAGTATTATTATTACTCCCCACTACTGGCAGCATCATAGTAGGAAGCAATTGACATTCTCGAGAAGCAATTGACATGGCAGATACTTTATCACCCTCGCTCTTACCTTTCTCATGTGACTCTTTGGGGGTTCTCCCCTTTTCTTTGCCGTCGTGCCGATCAGACTGGGTGCAAAGGGAAAACCAATGTTTCACCTTGCAATACTTACAAGGTTTGATGTAGGAATTGGTGCAAGTACTGTTGAAGTGGTCTCTTGCCAGACAGCTGGTACATAACTTAAGCGATTTAGCCTGGCCAATCTTCTGTGTAGCCTTAGGATACTTAGGACACTGATACCACAGATGACCGTGGACACTGCACAACTTGCAACCTAATGGTATTGGCCTTTTCTGTTTAGGAGAAGTCTGTACCGGGAAAGCTGCAGTAGATGGCGACATCTCCACTTGTCGGTAGTGTCCAGTACTCTCCATATTGAAGACTTCAGTCTGGTACACCTGCACCAACGCTTCCAAGTTTAGTGGAGAGTCGCTTAGTTGTCGTCTTAAGATTTCCCTTAGGGGAGAGGGTATCTTATTCAAGATATTCACACTAAATATCTCCTCCTTGGTGACGGCCATTGTCTCCATAGATCGGAGGAGGCTCTCAAAGGAGGCATAGTACTCCTTTAGGGCCGTCACATCATAGGATGGAGGATCTAGCGTGAAGAACTTAGTAATTAACGCGGTCTTGATGACTTCCACTCTCCCGTAAGTTCTCTTCAGCAACTCCACTGCAGACTCGTAGCTGGTAGCTTCTAGCTTGTACCCATCGACTAACTTCAATGCCTCCCCTTTCAATTGACCACGGAGATATGTGAACCTTTGGATGGATGTGAGTGTTTTATTATGATGGACGGAACACTCAAAAATATCCCAAAATCCAGTCCAGGTAGCCGAATCCCCGGAAAAGGTAGGCAAAGTAAGCTTCGGCAGGTTAAAACCAGTCGCCTTTGGTGTACCGGTATCCTTAACAGAGGTTGATTCTTGGGTGGAAGATAGTCTGGCTAAGGCTGTATTAACATCCTCAAAGTAATCAAGATCTGCCGACATTTCTTCTTCCACATCGTCAGTAACTGTCAATAAACCATATACCTGCTGAGCATAACTATCATAAGTAGCTAGCGATTTAGTAACAGTAGCGAATTTACCCTTTATTTGATCAGCCGTGGCACTTAATAAAAATTCATCAAGATCTCTTAAACATCTATTTAAACTTCCCTTCATCCCTCCCTTAAGAATCTTAAGTTTCTTTAAATCTGTCATCGTTAAGGTCTAAATTTAAGCAACTTAAACTACAATGAGGTCAGACTACAAACCGTTAATCGCTTAGGAATCAACAGCAGCAAACCCCCATTACTTAGGAAATATACTCAAAAAGAATTACATAGTACTTACATCCCCCTTAACATAAACTATCGAAAGGAAATTATCTAACTAGACAAAAGTATTAAATACTAAATCCATTAAAAGAAAGGGTAAGGTGAAGCACTAATTATTGTAAGCCCTTTATAGGCAAGCCTAGTTGGTTAAGCTACAATCATGAGGTCTGACTATTGACTGTCACTCATGACCGCCACTGTAAGCAACTAGGCCTAGGCTATTATGAAATTGAAATATAAAAGGTCACATGAGAACCCTCCACTCCAGCAAAATTAATAATGAGTCCCACAATGACAAAACACAATGAACACCACAGGTGCACCACCAAAGCGAAATGAACAGCAACCTCAGACACCTGCAGGCCTAGACTGCCTAGCCTAGCCTAGCCTATGAGCGCAAAATGGTGCCCGACGAAATTACCCCTACCCCAATCTCCAGTCCAGCTAACCCACCAAAAAAATGCCAAGGATCACACGCCCAAAAAAAACCCTGGAAACTAGCCCCAAAAAAGATAGGGACGGCGCCTAAATGGTAAAAAACACGAGGGAAAGAAGCTGGGTCGAAACTAGGGAAATGGCAGTCGGCCAACAACGCGCGAGGCGGCAGCCATTTGCAAGCCCACAAGCGTCAAGGAAGCAAACAAAACGGTACCACGGTAAGGAAGCCTTAGGGCACGAAGGACCATTATTTGTCGGGAATTTAGATAAAGAGGTTAAATTACATATCACTGGTACATGAAATAACCCAACAAATAGTTATAATATAATTACCAACGACGTAGTCGTCGATGGGTGTAATCCAGTCCCCCACACACGGCTAATTCAATTGCATGACATGTAGGAATGTTCACATAATACAATATCGATACAATGAACTTAGCTTAGAGGACTGGTGATGTAGGACTGTTGTTTATAGATTAATATTTGTAGCACATGGTGAACTGTGGATTGAGTCAGAGCCGGGGGGGGGGGGGGGGGGAGATGTTGGCTGTATGGTGTTGATTGAGAGACTAAAGGGCCGGCGTCCGATCGCTTCGCGAAATTACATATGGCTGCCGGCTCATAATAATTATAACCCATAACTTGGTTTGATAATACATCTAGAGCTGATGTAGATATTTATACATTACAGTTAATATTTAACCTAACTTAAGAATAAACTACAATACACAAAGAACCAGCCGAAATCGTACATGCGATACGATACCACCAAATTCAAATGTCCTATTGGACCAAAACCTGTCGGGATCATTACCCTATTCCCGACACCAATCATAAGACGATTCCATAAGAGAATTAGCGTTGCACTTATGACGAATACTCTGTTCTTCCCCGTGCGGCAGATTCAAAACTGGCTACCGCGGCGCTTGAATGGAGTCTATTATGTTAATAGGCATATCGTCAATGATTACGGGGCCCCTACTAAGTAGTTTTCTTTACCTCCCTCCAGGAATCAAACCTATAATTTGAGAAGTTCTAGGTCAAACCAGAGAAGGAAGAGAGCACATTATTGCATGTGCCAGCCGAACTCTCAACCCAGCTGAAGTAAACTATCCTGTCACCAAGAGAGAGTGTTTGGGAATAATTTGGGCTCTCCAGCATTTCAAAGCTAATCTAGCTGGTGTCAAGGTCACCATCATTACAGATCACCACGCCCTCCAACGGCTACGTAAATCTGACACTAAGAACGCTCTAACCGTCAGATTGCGCGAATCTTTGGAAAAATTCGATTTTGAAATCACCTACAGGCCTGGAAAGTTGCATACAAATGCTGATGCTCTATCCAGACTTCCAACTCAATCAACAGCAAACCATCCACCTCAGAACCTGATACTCAAACCATTCGAGCAATTCACCACCAGGACTCAACAGACCAAGATCAACAACACCTCCTACAACAGTTTCAACGCCAAGAAAAACCAGATTGGATGCCTAGGCACATTTTCTCACAACTACAACGAAGAGGATATAATTTATACACTCCAGGTGGGAAAATTGTAATTACCCCCAGCCATGCCTTACCAACTATGCAATCCCTACATTCTCACAATGGCATTCATTTGGCTCAAAGAAAATTAACTTCCACTTTCCAACAAGTATACTGGACTCCTTCTCCATATTTGACCGCCAAAAGAATCACAGAAGCCTGTCGTGCCTGTGCTTTAGGCAAAGATCGTACTCGCACCGCCGGACTTACAGGAAAATTAGTAGCCTTCAAACCATGGCAATTACTAGCAGTTGATGTAATGGGACCCATGGAAGGCATAAAAGGGTTCAAATGTATTATCACTTTCGCGGACACGTACTCCATATACGTAATTGCCTGTCCAGCGAAAGAACACTCTGCCTTAGCCATAGCTGAAGCCATTATTATTTTTATTTTTTTTATTTTTTTTCTATGTGATTGAGGGAGGCAAAAGACAGAACTGCCTATAGCGAGTGCCTCCCCCATAGTTGAAAGAGTGACAGGGCCAAAATCAAGGGACGTTCGAGCCAAAATGCCTGGACACACGGAGTTTGAAGCAATTTAAGTCATAGTAAGAGGGAAAGACTGATTCTGGGAGAGAGTTCCAGAGCTCAGCTGTTGAGTAGAAGAAAGTTTGAGAGTAACGTTTCACTCTCGGGTTGGAGAGTTGCACAGAGTATGGGTGGGATTGAGTTGCAGGACGGGTACCACGTGCCCTACGTAAAGGAGGTGGTATACACTGGGAAAGCTCTGAGGTACACTGATTATTATAGTAGCGATAGAATAGCGAGAGAGATGCAACATTGCGGCGGAGGGAGAGAGATTGCAGAGAGTTGGTGAGTGGACGGGAGTTAATGATACGAAAGGCCTTCTTTTCAACTTTGTCTAGGAGAGCGGTGTGAGAGGAACCTTCCCACACATGTGAACAATACTCAATACAAGGACGCACTATGTCCCTGTACAGAGCAAGAAGCTGTGCAGGGGAAAAGAACCCCCTAAGGCAGTTGAGGACACCCAGCTTCTGGGAGGCTGCCTTAGCAAGACTGGTAATATGGTTCTTCCAACTGAGAGCAGAAAAAAAAGAGACACCAAGAATATTGAGAGAAGATGAAGGATTGATTTTTGTATTGTTGAAGAATAAGGGATAGTCCGCTGGGAGATCCTTACGGGTAGATAGATGGAGAAATTGGGTTTTGGAAGCATTAAAGGTAACAAGGTATTCTCTGCCCCAATTGGAGATAGTATTTAGATCAGAATTTAAGAGTTCTATGGCTTCATTACGTTTGTCGTTGAGGGATTGCTGGCTGGGGCGTTCTGAAAAACTAATGGAGTAGTGTAAGGTTAAGTTGTCTGCATATGAATGGATGGGAATTGAGGTACAGTTGAGGAGATCATTTATAAAAATTAGAAAGAGAATAGGAGATAGGACAGAGCCCTGAGGAACACCAGAGTTTATAGGGTGAAGAAGTGAACGATGGCCGTCCACAACCGCGGCTATGGAACGGCCGGAAAGGAAATTAGAGACAAAGGCACAGATGGAGGGATAGAAACCGAAGGAGGGTAGTTTAGAAGTTAAAGATTTGTGCCAGACTCTATCGAAGGCTTTCGATATGTCTAGTGCAATAGAAAAAGTCTCACCGAAGTCCCGAGAGGAGGATGACCAAGAGTTAGTAAGATATGAAAGAAGATCACCAGTAGAGCGACCCTTAAGGAAGCCATACTGGCAATCTGAGAGCAGATTATGAGAAGAGAAATGCTTAAGAAATTTGGAAGCAAGAATAGTTTCAAAAACTTTAGAAAGACAAGAGATGAGAGCAATTGGACGATAGTTGGAGGGTTGAGAGTGGTCACCCTTCTTTGGGACAGGTTGAATGTGAGCAAACTTCCAGCATGAAGGGAAGACGTTAGAGGATAGACAGAGACGAAAGAGTTTGCCTAGGCAGGGAGTCAGCACGAAAGCACAGTTTTTGAGAACAACAGGAGGAACACCGTCCAGACCGTATGCCTTATTAGTATTAAGCCCAGAGAGGGTAGAAAGTACATCTTTAGAAGAGATTAGGATATTAGGTATAAGTAAGAGAGAGGAGGGTGGAGAGGGAGGAATAGCACCGGAATCATCCAAGGAGGAGTTTCTAGCAAAAGTTTGAGCGAAGAGTTTAGCTTTGTCAGAGGAAGAAGTGATGGTTGTGCCATCAGAGTGGGAAAGGAGAGGGAAAGACGAGGAAGAGAAATTGTTGGAGAGGTTTTTGGCTAGATGCCAGAAAGCTTGGGAAGAGCTAGAGTTGGATAGTTCAGTGCATTTATTATTGATGAAAGAGTGTTTGGCAAGTCGAAGAACAGATTTGGCTTGATTCCGGGCAGAAACATAGGAAGAATGAGAGTCTTGAGTTTTAAGGCGTCGGTGCCGTTTGAATGCTTCCTCCTTATTGCGGACAGCAGTAGAACAGGCGTGAGTAAACCAATATTTTTTAGCATTAGTCTGAGAGAAAGAGAATGGAATGTATGCTTCCATGCCCGATAGGATTACCTCGGTAATGCGTTCAGCACTCTCCGAGGGTCCCCGGCCACGGAAGCAGAAATCATTCCATGGGAAATCAAAGAAGTACTGCCAGAGAGCCTCCCAGTCGGCAGCGCTAAAGTGCCACAAGCGCCGCTGGCTAGGAGGATCGGGTGGCCGTAGTGGAGAGATAGGACAGTTGACAGAGATAAGTTTATGGTTGGAGGAGCCCAAAGGAGAGACAAAATCGACAGTATAAGAAGAAGGGTTAGAAGTTAGAAAGAAGTCAAGAATGTTGGGCCGATCTCCGATGTGATCTGGGATAAGGGTGGGTTGCTGAATTAACTGCTCTAGGTCATTTATGATAGAAAAGACGTAGGCTTGTTCACCAGGCGGGTCAGTAGTGTGAGAGGAGAGCCATTGGCGGTGGTGAACGTTGAAATCTCCTAAGATGGATATTTCTGAGAAAGGAGAAATATATAGAATGTGTTCCACTGTAGAGTTTAGATAGTCAAAGAATTTGGAAATGTTGGTAGAGTTAGGGGAAAGATAGACAGCACAGAAATATTTAGAAAGAGAATGACAGGAAAGTTTGAGCCATAAAGTTGAGAATTCAGAGGAGTCGAAATCGGGAACACGAGAGCAAGTGAGTTTGTTGTGCACATATGCACAACATCTGCCTTTGGCTTTGAAACTAGGATAGAGAAAGTAGGAGGATACAGAGAAGGGGCTGCTGGATGTTGCTACAGACACCTGAGTTTCGGTGAGGAAGAGAAGATCAGGTTTGTAGGAGGAGAGATGGTGTTCAACAGATTGAAAGTTAGAGGAAAGTCCGCGAATGTTGCAGAAATCAATAGAAAAAGTAACAGGCCGAGGTCCAGGTAATTGTGTGGGGTCGTCAGGGGATGGTCGGTCGGGTGTGGGGGCATTTATGGTCTTTCCCCCCCCCCCCCTCCTGGGGACTCCGGGGCTGGGCTAAAATTCATAATTTAAAAAACAAATTGGTGTGGAGGAATGAAGTGTGGTGCGCATGATTAGTGTACGTACTGTTGATATAGGTTAAGTGCACACACAACATATATACAGAGTGTACACATGCCTTAATCATATTGCAACATACACACATGTACTTTCAGGGCAATACTATCATTGTTTAATATCCCATGATAATATACCGTACTCTGTAGTATCGGCAGCATTGCCCCAAATATATCCGGCACCGCTGCACATGTTTTCATCAGTAACATCCGGTCGGCACTCAGCATAGCAGTGCCCCCCAGCTCTCTGTATATCTTTGGCTAATAAGAACCTATAAACTTATCTCTGGACTTTTATTCTACATCCTTGTGCAAGAAAGGATTATCAAGGTTGTTGTAGCTTCACATGGCAACCATACATGGCGCAGTCAGTGTATTAAAGCCAGGAGATAAGAGCCAAGACCGGATTATCAGCCAGCCATCTTGCAAGACCTCGCCTCTCCAGCCCTGGATATATCATTGTGCAGTGCTTTAAAGTGCAGTGAAGTGCTTAAGAGTGTAGTGCAGTGCCTTTATTATGTGTCCCATGTCATTTGTGCCCATTCCCGACTTGCTGTGAGGGTTATAGCTGCTGAAACCCAGCTGGACAAGAGCGACGAGTAGCATACCCTCCCCCTCTAACGTCTCCAGCAACACTAAAGCTTTCACCCCTCACTGGGCCCTCAGTGCCTTCCAGCTGTGCCGGTACATGCACGCACGGACACACGCTCATCGCTGCCAAGTCAACACGGTGTTGCCAAGCCTACCGCACTCACGCACTCACTCTCTCTAGCACAGATAATTTCTCTCACTATTAAATAAACTGTTCCAGTTGTACTGCACATTTTCATCGTTCCTGCAAGACTACAGTGTGTCAGCTATCAACCAAGTATGGAGGGAGATGGGCAGATTCATGGGGAGCCCACAGACACCCCACAACACCATACTGGGGATGGAGAAACTGGTGGAGCTACTGGTGGAGATAATGATGGAGATACTGTTGGAGTGGCTGGTAAGGGGTACCAGTCAGTTAATTCCACTCCAACCTCTCCTCCTCTCATCACCCCTCATTTCACTCCACCTCCCCCCACTTTACCTCCCCTACACTATAGGGGGATGCCACCCCTGTCACCACACCCTGCACGTCTACAACCTACCACAAGTGCAGACCTCCTTCAGCTCATACAGTAAATGGAGCTAGGCAGACAACAGGACGACTATACCAGAAGACAGGAGGAGGACCGCAGACAACAGGAGGAGGACCGCAGAAGATGGGAAGAGGAAAACCGACGACAGGAGGAGGAAACAAGACGACGCATGGAGGAGGACTACAGGAGACAGATGGATGATGCCAAGTTCTCCGCCCTTGTCCAGGCTCTGGCCCAAATTACCCCACCTGCCGCCGCACCTACACCCACCTCACCGGGGACAACACCCCATTCCACAACATCCTCCACCCCTACAGCTCCACCTCCACCACAGAAGGCTATCACCCAGAACCCGCCGCCCCTTCGTGCTGATGCCACCTTCCAGGTTTTCAGAGAATGGAGGCGTCGATGGGACGATTACTCTATTATGGTGGACTTATCTAAACTACCGAGGGAGAAACAACTGATCCAGATGCGGATGTGCTTAACCCTGGAGACACAGCGGCTTTTGGAGCACACCTTAAGCATACCCCCTGACACCGACAAGACCGTTGACGCAGTCCTCGATGCACTTCAGGAGCACATCAAGAATTCTTGCAATGAAGCTCTCCGTCGCAGGGACCTGTTCAGTTGCAAGCAAAAACAGGGCGAGTCATTCAACAACTTCTACGTCCGCCTCTGCCACATCGCCGAAGAAATTGATGTCTGCCCAGAGAACTCTTCAGCCTGCAAAGAGACCTAACTCAAGATGGTCATTCTGATGGGCATACACGACGAAGAACTTGTACAGAAGCTGCTTTCCCTCGACGCCACCCCTTCATTACAGGACATCGTCAACACTTGCCGTTCCTACGAGGCCACTCGAAGTGCTACGTCAGCCATACGTGCCCCACCGTCCCAGGTTAACGCCATGTCAGCGTACAAGCAGAACAAGCAAGTTAAGCAACGCGACAAGTTCTCCACATCGCAACAGTCCTTGGCGTCGGGTGCCGCCTGCCAGCGTTGTGATCGCCGGCACGACAAGAACAAGTGCCCGGCTGAAGACTACACCTGCACTAACTGTGGCTGTCGTGGTCATAAGCCTAGGACTCCTGCTTGCCCTGCTATCACCGCCCAGTGTCGTCACTGCAACCATATGGGCCACTACGACAAATGCTGCAGATCTTCGAAGAAGCCCGCCACACAGGACTACGACGCTTCCTCCCACAACAAGTCTACAGCAAAGAAGACCACAAGTTGCCGACGTGTGGGATCGCCTGTTCAGGCACCCCCACTGACATCCGTGAGTCTCACCTACAGCGGCACCACTAGAAAACTCCACATGCTTCCTGACACAGGTGCAGACATCACAGTGATCGGCCGACGACACCTTGACATACTTCGGATTCCTCTCAGCAGCCTACGACCTCCGCCTCCGACAACAACGCTCAACGCGGATGGCTCTGCAATGGCTCCTGCTTTGGGGACGTTTCATGCACAACTCACCATCAGCAAACGCTCCTGTTCGGCCACAATCCAAAGTCCGCGAGGGTGTTCAGACGCCGCTTCTGTCCAAATGCCACTGTCAAGCATTGGCCATCATCTCAGCGGAATTCCCCAAGCCAATTCTACAGGTTAAACACATCTACAGGTGTAAGGAGCTACCCTTCACAGCCACCACGTCACCTGCACAAGCCAAGGAGTTCTTTCTTCGAGAGTTCAAGGACGTGTTGGTCTCCAAGGAAGATCTCCAGACAGCACCACTCAAGCCTATGAAGGGTCCCCCAATGCGGATCCACCTCAAGGACGATGCCGTGCCTTTTGCCATCTACACCCCGCGGCAGATCCCCTTTGCTTTCAGGGACAAAGTTAAGCAGGAGTTGGACTCGCTAGTGGCACAAGGTATCATCAAACCGGCCGGCGATGAACCTTCAGAGTGGTGCCACCCCCTCGTCGTCGTCGCCAAGCCCAATGCCGAAGTTCGCCTCACCGTAGACCTCACCAAGCTCAACTGCCAAGTTTCCCGCCCAGCCCACCGCTCACCGACGCCTTTCGAAGCGATCCGCAGTGTCGCCCCGCAGGCGAAATTCTTCACGACGGCAGACGCCCTGAGTGGATATTGGCAAATGGAACTTGCGGAGGAGGACCAGCATCTCACAACTTTCATCACACCTTATGGCCGTTTCCAACACTGTAGAGGTCCAATGGGTTTCGCTGCAACAGGTGACGCCTTCTGCCTTAGTGGTGATAGGACCCTCCAAGGGGTGCAAAATTGTGCCAAGGTTGTCGACGACGTGCTGCTCTACCACGAGGACTTCAACACACATCTTCAGCATATCCATGAAGTGCTCATATGGTGCCGCGACAGTGGGATCACGCTCAACAAGGACAAGTTCGTGGTCGCCGCACCCAGTGTGAACTTCTGTGGGTACACGCTCTCAGGTGAGGGCATCTCGGCTGGCCCTGGCAAAGTCGGAGCGATCAAGGACTTCCCGACACCAGCCAACATCACCGACCTTCGCTCCTTCACGGGTTTGGTGAACCAGCTGGCGGAGTTCACCCCCGACATCGCCACTGCCGCTCAGTCCCTGCGCCCCCTGATGAGCCCGAAGAGGTCGTTTATGTGGACCGCTGACCATGATGAGGCTTTCCACCGGGTTAAGGCTGCCCTGCTCAGTCCACCCGTCCTGGCCCCATTCGACCCTTCCCTACCAGTGGTTCTACAAACTGATGCGTCCCGCCTCAATGGTATTGGATACGCCCTCCTACAGGATCATGGCAACAACCGTCTCCGCTTAGTTCAGTGTGGCTCGAGGTTCCTAAGCGACCCCGAGTCCCGCTATGCCACCATTGAGCTGGAGATGCTAGCCGTGGTCTGGGCCATGTCCAAGTGCAAGTTCTACCTCATCGGACTGCAACACTTCACCCTCATGACGGACCATCGCCCCCTCATCCCCATCTTCAACAACTACACCCTTGATGCGGTTGAAAATCCCCGCCTCCAACGTCTGAAGGAGAAAGTCGCACCTTACCTCTTCACAGCCGTCTGGCGCGCTGGCAGGTTGCTCTGCATCCCTGATGCGTTGTCACGGGCCCCTGTCAGCCACCCGACGCCAGAGGATGAGTTAGCATGTGCCGACGCCACGGTTCACCTCAGGTCCCTCGTAACTGTCAACGCCGCCGCCACCGACGTCAACTCTCCTTCACAGGACGCAGACAGGATTCTCCAGGAACTCCGAGACGCAGCCAGAGCGGATCCTGTGTACATCCGCGTGCGTGAGTGCGTTACTTCGGGTTTCCCCACCAACCGCTACGACCTGCACAACTCTCTACTCCCATTCTGGAAACTCCGAGACTACCTGTCAGCAGATGGTGAACTCGTCCTGTATGGAGCGAGGGTTGTGGTTCCTGAAGCCCTCCGCCGCCGCACCTTGGCTCGCCTGTATGATAGTCACAGAGGCGTGGAGGCCACTAAGCGTAGGGCGCGACAGGCTGTCTTTTGGCCTGGCATCAACTCGGACATCGCCAACACAGTTCAAGCTTGTGAGCCGTGTCAGGTCTTACAGCCTAGTTAGCAGCAGGAACCCATGATCAACGACGACAACCCAACTAGGCCTTTCGAGTCTGTTTCAGCCAACTTCTTCGCTGTGGCGGGGAAATCCTTCCTCGTCGTAACAGACCGACTCTCAGGCTGGCCCGTTGTCGTACCCTGCAAAGGAGATACTACCGCTTCAAACACCATCAGGATCTTCTGCCGCTACTTCAGGGAAGTTGGTGTACCCCTCCATTTACGTACAGATGGAGGCCCACAGTTTACTAGCCGTGAGTTCCGGGACTTCATGGAGCGTTGGGGAGTCAATCACTTGGTCTCTTCCCCACACTACCCACAATCCAACGGTCATGCCGAGTCTGCCGTCAAGTCCGTCAAACACCTCATACTGAAGACGGCTCCATCAGGCAACATCGACTGTGAGGACTTTGACCGTGGACTGTTGGAGCTCCGCAACACCCCGAACTTCATAGGCCGCTCCCCGGCACAAATCCTGTATGGCCACCCACTACGGTCTTGTGTCCCTGCTCATCCCCAGTCCTTTGTAGCAGAGTGGCAAGCCAAGGCCGAGGACTGTGACCGCCGTGCAGCCGCCCACACTGCGCTGGTGCAGAGAAACCAGCACGCACGCCCCCTTCCCAGGTTGAGAGTCGGCACCACAGTGCGGATCCAAGACCCGACTTCTCACCGGTGGGACAAGGTTGGGGTCGTCATGGGCTGCAGCAGGTCCAGGGATTATGAGGTTCGTCTCCCCAGTGGTAAGATATATTGGCGGAACCGTCGCTTCCTCCGCCCAGTGAATTCCCCTGGTGTTGAACCCCTCCCCCATAACCCTGAGATTCCTGTGTCTTGCACGGACCCAGAAAGAGAGTCCTTCACTTCCCCCATGGCCCCACGTAGGTCTGAAATGCTCCTAGAAAAAGAGTCAGCTCGACAACGTCTTGCTAGCTTGAAGGGGGAGGGAGGTGTTGATATAGGTTAAGTGCACACAAAACATATATACAGAGTGTACACATGCCTTAATCATATTGCAACATACACACATGTACTTTCAGGGCAATACTATCATTGTTTAATATCCCATGATAATATACCGTACTCTGTAGTATCGGCAGCGTTGCACCAAATATATCCGGCACCGCTGCACATGTTTTCATCAGTAACATCTGGTCGGCACTCAGCATAGCAGTGCCCCCCAGCTCTCTGTATATCTTTGGCTAATAAGAACCTATAAACTTATCTCTGGACTTTTATTCTACATCCTTGTGCAAGAAAGGATTATCAAGGTTGTTGTAGCTTCACATGACAACCATACACGTACAGCACGTATTTCCTTATTTTGGCCTACCCGAAGCTATTCACTCAGATAATGCACCTGAATTCACAAGTCACATATGTTCACAACTTTCTCAGATGTGTGGCTTCAAAATCAGTCATTCATCCCCTTATTGGCCTCACAGGAACTCTATTTGTGAAAGAAGCCACCGCACCATTGCCAATCAAATAAGGACTCGCCTACAACAAATGAACACCACCGACTGGCCCAGACCAAAATATTTTGTTATCATTTGGATTATTTAGAAGTTTATTTGCCTGCTTGTGGAGAAAGTTTGATTTAGTTAGGTTTAATACAGTTTTGGCATGATTTCTGATGTTTCTAAAGTAATTAAAGGCTTCATGTGTTTTTGATCTTGTGTATGCATTGTAGGCTATTGCTTTTTGTTCAGTTACTCTAGCACAATTATGGTCAAACCATTTAGGTGAATTAGATCTTTTACTGTACTTTTGATGAGGAATAAAAGTTTCCATTCCAATTTTTACAACATTTTGTATGTGGCTCAAGGTGGAGTGTGCATCATTATAAAAGAAAGAGGTCCAGGGAATATCAATAAAGAAACCTTGAAGACCCTCCCAGTCTGCCCTATCGTAATGCCATTTAGTCACCAAAACAGGTTCAGAGTGGGAAGGTGTGGTAGGTGATAGACAGGTGGCCTGTATCACACAGTGATCAGAAGATCCAAGAGGGGACCTCACTGTAACATCATAATTTTCTGAATTGGTTGTTAAAAATAAGTCCAGTAGGTGGGAATTATGATTAGGATTATCTGGTACATGGGTGGGTTGGTTGACTAGTTGAGTGAGATTAAATGAGTCTGCAAATAGCTCACATTCAAGACCAGCATCATCAGTCCTGGCTGAATGAGTGAGCCATTCAACATTATGGACATTAAAATCACCCAACACAGTGATTTCAGAAGAAGCATTTGAGTTGAGGACACTGAGTTGTGAGGACAGAGAATCAAAAAGACTTTGCTCTGGAGGAGTATTTGGGGAACGGTAGATGCAACATATGCATTTAAATTTACCAGCAGAAATTAATTTGTATATAGAATAATCAAAATAGGGACAATTGAAACTAGTAACCTCCTCCAGGGCAATTTCAGATTTTGCGAAGTAACATACACCTCCTTTAGGTCTGAAATTTTGGAGCAGTTGATAACCTGAAAAATTAAATCTAGACGTGTCAGATGTGGATGTTACTTGAGTCTCTGTCAAAAAAAGGAGAGTAGGGGATTCTGCTTGAAGAAATTGGTGTACAGAATTGATGTTAGAGTGAAGTCCCCTTATATTACTAAAGAAAAAGCTGCACCGACGAGCAGCTTTGGGACGTTGCAATGCTCTTGACACAGTCGCATGATGACGACCGGGAGGGCCCTGTGTCAATGACCAAACCCTGCCGGGGGTGGATATCCGAGGGACCACCAGGTTTGCTCTTAACAATTGTACTGCCATATTTATTAGGTAAGTGTATGGTGTTGCACCAGACGTGCTAATAGCAGCATGGCAGTCAATTCCATTTTAGGGATAGTTACCTTTCTGACTGGGGCTACCTTGGCCTGGGTTGTAACTAAATGCGCCCCAAATGAAGTAACGACATATATGGCTACCCCGTATGCCGTGGCGCTAGCATCGCAAAACGTATGTAATGTAACGTCGCCGTATGCTGCCACCTTACGTGGTAGCTGTTTAGTACATAGGATGTCATACTCTTTCAACAATAATGTCCCTTGATCACTTAAGTCCTCGGGCAAACTATCATCCCATCCTACATTGCGTCTCCAAACTTCTTGCATCAGAATCCTAGCTCTTATGGTAACGGGTAATGCTAGACCCAAAGGATAAAAAAATTGTAAAACTTTGCTCAACAGACTTCTCTTCGAGTGCATTCCCGTCTGTCGAACAAAAGACTTGGTTTGAAAGGTTAGAATGTCTTGTTTTGGTTGCCATATCATCCCCAAATTTCTGGTCTTTTCCTGGTTATGAGATGCCGTACCATCCATCTGAATTAGACTCTGAAGATCTTCACTATTAGTAACCCATTCGCGGAGAAATAAATGAGCTTCTGTAAACAATCTACGTGTTTGCCAGTAGGTATGTAACAAATCATCTTGACTATCGCTAGAACCCTGCAAATTGTCTATATACAATCCGTGAGATAGTTTACTTGTGTCCTAATGAGTATCTGATAGATGTTTCTTGATTGTGGCATTTAACAAAAACTGTGAGCATGTAGCACCAAAGAGTACGACCCGAAAACGGTAGATGACAACCAGACTTTCAGAGTCGCTAATGTCTTCGAACCAAAGAAAGCGGGTAGCATCTCTATCTTCCTCTTTTAGTTTGACCATCAAGAATGCTTTCTCAATGTCACTAGTAAATGCATATTGCCCCAGCCTAAATCACAATAGGTGTTGTGACAAATCCGACACCATGGACGGACCAGTCAGTAAGCAATCATTCAGGCTGGGTTGCTGACCTATGTGGGCTGAGCAGTCATTCACCACCCGTATTGGTGTGGTGGCACTGTCTTTCTTTATCCCATGATGGGCTAGATAGTGAACCCTTCCCTTCCTAATCGGTTCTTTTACATCGACCCTTTCAATGAAGCCTCGTTCTACGTAACTCCGAAATACATGGTCATACGCCTGGCGCGTGCTTGGTTCATTTGTTAATTTGCGCTGCAATGCGCGCAAGCGACCCAATGCCAATCCATAGTTGGTTGGCAGACTCATCTCACTATTTCTCCAGGGTAAACTAACCTTGTATTTCTTGTCTGAGGCACTATAGCTCACAGGCTCTTCAAACTTCTTCAGCGCAATTTCCGAGTCATAATAGGTTTCCATAGGATTAATGCCTATGTAATCCAATCTCCACAGTCGTTCCAGGTCGAACTCAGCAGTCATTTTAGGGTCACTAGGTTGGGAATCCTCCCTTCCCAACTCCTCTGCCGCGGTTACATTCACCCTTAATATCGAGACCGTGTCAGCCAGGGCATTTGACTGTGTTGTATGTACCTTTCCGCTCATGCAATAGCCAAATTTAGTAGGGATCAAAATCACACCACACATTCTTTTAAATCCAGGGTATACTACATCATAATAATGATCCACACCAAGTAGAACATGCACTGCACTCTGATCTCCCATGGGATCTGACAAGTTAACCCCTTTGCTACATAATACGTGTTCCACCTTCTTCACTCCTACAGATACATATTCTGGTAGGGTGTCTACTACGATACATGACATAAAGTACCTTTGTTTACGATAGAAATAGGAAATCTCCGCTATCTCGTATTTTTGTTTGTCATCAACCCCTGTAAAGCCCTGCAACCGAAGAGTCTCAGCCCCTACGATTCGGTGCTTAAGTCCCCCTAATATGGACCTTTTTATAAAAGATCGTTGAGACCCCTGATCAAGTAACACCCGACAAACCTTGTTACTGTCATTACCTTCCATGGGAATCTTTATTGTGGGTAATATAGTGGTGTCTTTCGTGCTACCTAGTGTCAAAGTTGTAGTACCCTCTGGTTTGACGTCTTTGCCTTTGTCAACTGTAGGACACAACTTGTCGAAGTGATGTCCTTTACAGTGACGACAGGGCCTTAAGTACGTAGCAGTACATTGCCCTTGTTTACCATGTTCCTTGCTCAGACAACCTACACATAGCTTTAACCTCTTTGCCTGTGCTAGTTTTGACTCATTTGTTGGGTATTTTACACAGAAACTCCATTTATGTTTGTTATTGTTACATAGCTTACATAAAGTCTGAGCGGGTTTCTTGTATGTACCCTCTTTTTTTCCCTTAGTCCCCACTGTCATACTTACAGTTCCCCTCATTTCCACATTCCCACTCCCCCCTGACACATTCATTCTCCCATTGCTCAACTGTAAATTACTGATCTCTTTACTGAACTGAGTTTTAAACTCCCCCCGATCAAATGATCTAACCTTGTCAAGTATTGCCATAGGAAGCTTCTGTCGTAATATAATAACTATCATTTCCTGTGAGGTGAGCCCTAGGGTGTCTAGCGATCGAGTATGGCATCCATATCCGCCCTAAATTTTGCTAACTCCGCAACCTTGTACTGTGGTTCTACGAGCTTTAACAAGGCAACGACATGGGCCATCTTCAACTGCTCTTGATCCCCGTATGTGGACTGTAATAGTTGTTCTGCCTCAAGATAACTATCACCTGCTACCGCAAAACCCTCTATCAAATGTAAGGCCTCTCCTTCCATTTGTCCTTTCAGGTAGTGAAACTTACGGACATTATCCAAAGAGGATTCACGTACTGTAGAACGAAATACATCCTAAAATGCTAACCACTCAGTCAAGTTGCCCCCAAATATAGGAAGATTGAGCTTTGGGAGGTGCACAGTGTGTTTCAGGTCACCCCTTCTATGGGCTTCGTTCTCGCCTCGCTTCTTGTTCGCGACAGCGTGTTGTAATAGGTGCTTCGCTTTAGCCTGGACATTGTCTAACCTAGCCTCTAATTCCTCGAGGTCAGCAGTAGTGATGAAAGTGTTGACATCAATAATTAACCTATTTAATACTCCCCGAAGTCCCGTCCTCTGATTTTTAGGGGCTTTGCTTAGTACCCCACTAGACGGTGTCTCTTCCTGTTTACTTATTTTGTATGCAAGCCTGTAGGCTATTTACCTAAAATGTTACAATTACAACGGCAAAATAGTAGCCTAGTTAAGAGACGCTGACTGGCAGACTTCTATGTTATGGAGAAAAAATAGCACACCAAATAGCAATACCCACACTAAAGGAACAAGAAAATCTTAGGTCAGGTCATGTGTCACAAGAAGTCTGAAATGAAAAAGAGAATTATTGGGGGAAGATGATGGGTGGGATGTAGGACTTTGGCAGGCGCAACAATACTACCCTGCATTCCGGCTCTAACCATCGCTTGGCTAGTCCTACCAGTTTATCATAGAGTTGTTCCTGCATCCTGTTTTATGTCCCCTTGCTCATTGCCTTTAAAAATCCCCTATCGGTAGCTAATTCCCGGGTCTGGGCACCAATGTGGTATAATATCAGTGGAAGTTAAATATCTCTAAGCTATAATTATTCAAACAAAATCAATCTAAATTAAATTACTCCAAATCTAAATTGAATTCAATCTGAAACAAGCTAATTTATATCCAAAGGTCACACACAATTATTTATATATAAGGTAAGGTTATAAGGGTTAATAATATTCCAAGAATTAACTCACCAATAGTATCACGTGGCAATGAGACAAAGGAGAACGTTTACCCAACTCTCTCTCATTTATCTCTGTCTTCCTTATATTTATGACATCCTAGTCTCTCTCTCTCTCTCTCTCTCTCACCAATGAGAAGATAAGAAAACCGGAGTCTGCAGAGAGCCGATTGGCCCACACATGTCAGATCCCTTTCACACCCAACCCATCCCGCGCTCTCTCTCTCTCTCTCTCATATTTATCGCTATCTTCCTTACGTTTATGACATGCTATTCTCTCTTGCCATACTCTCTCACCCTCACAAATGAGAACATAAACAAAATAAGAAAACGGTAGTCTGCAGAGAGCCGATTGACCTATACATGGCAGATCCCTTTCACACCCAACCCATCTCGTTCTATCTAATTTCAAGTTGAAGCTCTATTGTTCTTGATCCCATTATAGCACTTGGTAGCCTATTCCACATATCTACAACTCTGTTACTAAATGAATAGAGGCAGATCCCTTATACAGGCAATCTCTCCCTCTCTCGTTCTTATTTGTTTGCACAATCTGTTCCTTTTGTAGTTTCTCCATGCCCGATAAGTTAAATGATCTTTTGATATCTGTGACACAACTTTTGTATCCAACACAATACCCTGCTTGCAAAACCCCTCGAACCCCGGACAACGTTGCTTGCAACTTTAATTATTATTATTATTATTATTATTATCTAATCATAGGTTCTCAAATCACTTAGGACAGTCGAGCCTTTTTAACAAATAAGGAAAGGACAAAAGGCAAACATTGACTGGAATAGTGTTGCGACTGTTACTGATTGTGTTGTTTATCATTTCATTTAGATTGTTCCATTTATGCAATACAATACATAGTATAAACGGTCTATGTTTCATTCTACGTGTCCTATACACTCATTTTTCAGTCAATTATATGTAGAACTCGATGTCAATTACAATCAAAGTCGGTGTTAACTTATAGTAAGGTTTGAATATCGATCCCTGAGTAGCAGTGCACGCCTTCTCTCTTCCCCATCCTTTGTCTCTGTCTGTGATCCCAACCTCTCATCTCTACAAACCCCCAACTAAAGATTAACCTCTCGGCTGCACAGCCCCTGTAGTATACAGTACACCATACCCCTGTGCGTAGGTATTTTGATTAATTTCTCACTAAAATCGTTAATTTACCATAAATATAATGAATACTTATCCATATGCGTCTATTTTACATTTAATATGAAGATAGTAACCTGTAACAACAATAAAACAAGTGGGAATATCGTTGGGATGGTCAAAATCGCGAATTATGACCGAGCGGTTCATTCATCAATTGTGAGCTAGCCGGCCGGCCGTACACCCTCTCTCGAGGGCTGAAGCCATACTGACTTACTCCCTCACACTCTCCCATTGTCTCCCTTACACAATATACTGGCTAGTCACATGACAACAGGCCTGGAGATAGTAACACAAAAATATACCAATGAATAAGGGAATAACAGGGAAAATAGGTGATAATTGAAGGGGGGGGGAAAGGGGGAGGAAGGAGGGGACTTTGACACATGTGAAGGAGTGATTGAAGGTATGAAGGGGAATTATCTCACTTAAACACCATTTTTTTTAAAAAGTGCCACTGGGGTGTTTTAAATGTTTTTTTTTTAGGCCTAGGATCTTAACCCTCTCACGACCATATGAGGCAGAGGTTGCCAGATTAGCAATAAGAAATAGAGTTCTCTCACTCTTATAATTACCTCTCCAAAATTAGTTTTCTGCCCACAGCTAACTCCAAGACAACTGCAGAGGTTAAAGTAACTAAACTAAAGGTTTCTAAATACCCCTGATGGTAACAAAGGATTTAAAGTATCCCTAATAGGCTCAAAATTGCGTCAAGAACGTGAGAGGGTTAAGACTCTCCCCGCAGTCACCCAGTAAAACCACTTAAGAGTCTCCCGTAGATTTGGATTAGATTTCAAGACATTTTATTGTCATAAAGTACATTAAATAGTACATTTCAAATAAATTACATAATAATCATTATACTCCATGACAAAGGGAACTGATGCCCTCTGGCATATTTGTCCCCTGTCAATTCATTACGTTAAATATACATAAGGTCAACAAAAACAATGTGCATGAATAATAGTAATAATAATAATAATAATAATAATAATAATAATAATAATAATAACAAAAATAATATAGCTCTTTAATACTAATGTCTAGACAGAATGATCCATTCACACTCAATACTCATTTCAAGAATTAGCTTGGACCCTATTTAACAGATATTCCTTTATTCTTTTCTTAAATGTATTGAAGTTACAATCTAGATGTATTTTGTCCATTATATTTTTCCAAATAAATACTCCTTTATGTTTGAATGTTATTTTCATCAATTTTGTTCTAGCTACTGGAATATGTAGTTTATGACTTTGCCTAGTAAAATGTTGATGTATATTTGTGTTTGGTTTAAACATATCTTTGAAGAAGCTTCGGGTAAGGTCTTTCATAATTTTAAACATGAGTTTAAATATTGTACTTACATATACATCTTTGAATGGTAATAATTTTAAGGATTTGAATAATGGAGCAGTATGTTCTGTAAAATGAACCGATTTTATCATTCTTATTGCTCGTTTCTGTAAAATTATTATAGGTTTAATATTGCTTTCACAAGCATTACCCCAGACTTCCACACCATAAGTAATATACGGATACACAAATGAATTATACATGGTCACTAAAGTTGAAGTATTTAGTAGTTTTCTAGCTTTACAGATTATTCCAATGCCTCTGGAAACTTTATTTTTTAAATACTTAACATGTTTACACCATGATAGATTGTCATCTATAATTACCCCCAAGAATTTTGTATTGATTACTTTATTTAGTGGCTTATTGTTAATGCGGACACATAAATTCGTGTGTACTTTTTTCTTTTCATTGTGAACACCATATAATGTGTGTTCTCTACGTTCAGAGACAATTTATTTGCAACAGTCCACTTCATAAGTTTACATAGTTCTGTGTTCATCTTATTAATAATATTATCAATATTATCCCCTTCAATAAATATATTTGTATCATCCGCAAATAGAATTGGGAGTATATTAGGCGATACATTCACTATGTCATTAACATATAATAAATATAGCAATGGACCTATAACAGAACCCTGGGGAACACCACATTTTACATTACCCATAAAAGACATTTCACCATTATAGTTAACATATTGAGCTCTATTAGATAAGTAACTTTTGAACCACTCCAGAGCAACACCCCTAATCCCATAGACCTGTATCTTTTTTAACAAAATATCGTGGTTTACAGTATCGAAAGCTTTACTAAAATTCAAAAATACCCCAACTACATTTTTCCCTGAATCAAGAGCTTCCGAAATGTTATCAATTAACATTATTAAAGCTAAATTAGTAGTGTATCCTTTTCTGGACCCAAATTAACATTATTAAAGCTAAATTAGTAGTGTATCCTTTTCTGGACCCAAATTGATAATTAAACAATAAATCATGTTTGTTTATAAAAGACATTAATCTAGTATGCATAATTCGTTCAAAAACTTTTGAAAAAACAAGTAATATTGAATCAGGGCGGTATTTAATAACGAGAGATACATCGTTATTCTTATAAAGTGGTATTACTTTAGCAATTTTTAGTTCGTGTGGGAAAAGGCCTTCAGTCATAGACATGTTGATTAGAGTGGTTAATACATTAATAAAGTAGGGGAAGCATTCTTTAATAACAGTGGAACTTATACCATCCCAACCTGGACTCTTTATCTTCATACTTGTGATGATATTATTCACTTCGTCACAATTTGTTGGTCTTAAAAAGATAGTATGAGGGTTATTTGTAGGCATACATGAAGAAAAGTTTATTTGAATATTTTTATTTATTTTTTTTCTATGTGATTGAGGGAGGCAAAAGGCAGAAGTGCCTATAGCGAGTGCCTCCCCCATAGTTGAAAGAGTGACAGGGCCAAAATCAAGGGACGATCGAGCCAAAATGCCTGGACACACGGAGTTTGAAGCAATTTAAGTCATAGGAAGAGGGAAAGACTGATTCTGGGAGAGAGTTCCAGAGCTCAGCTGTTGAGTAGAAGAAAGTTTGAGAGTAACGTTTCACTCTTGGGTTAGAGAGTTGCACAGAGTAGGGGTGGGATTGAGTTGCAAGGAGGGTACCACGTCCCCTACGTAAAGGAGTTGGTATGCACTGGGAAAGCTCTGAGGAACACTGATTATTATAGTAGCGATAGAATAGCGAGAGAGATGCAACATTGCGACGGAGAGAGAGAGATTGCAGAGAGTTGGTGAGTGGACGGGAGTTAATGATACGAAAGGCCTTCCTTTCAGCTTTGTCTAGGAGAGCGGTGTGAGAGGAACCTCCCCACACATGTGAACAATACTCAATACAAGGACGCACTATGCCCCTGTACAGAGCAAGAAGCTGTGCTGGGGAAAAGAACCCCCTAAGGCGGTTGAGCATACCCAGCTTCTGGGAGGCTGCCTTAGCAAGACTGGTAATATGGTCCTTCCAAATGAGAGCAGAAGAAAAAGAGACACCAAGAATATTGAGAGAAGATGAAGGGTTGATTTTTGTATTGTTGAAGAATAAGGGATAGTCCGCTGGGAGATCCTGACGGGTAGATAGATGGAGAAATTGGGTTTTGGAAGCATTAAAGGTAACAAGGTTTTCTCTGCCCCAATTGGAGATAGTATTTAGATTAGAATTTAAGAGTTCAATTGCTTCATTACGTTTGTCGTTAAGGGATTGCTGGCTGGGGCGTTCTGAAAAACTAATGGAGTAGTGTAAGGTTGAGTCGTCTGCGTATGAATGGATGGGAATTAAGGTACAGTTAAGGAGATCATTTATAAAAATTAGAAAGAGAATAGGGGATAGGACAGAGCCCTGAGGAACACCAGAGTTTATAGGGTGAGGAAGTGAACAATGGCCGTCCATAACCGTGGCTATGGAACGGACGGAAAGGAAATTAGAGACAAAGGCACATATGGAGGGATAGAAACCGAAGGAGGGTAGTTTAGAAATTAAAGATTTGTGCCAGACTCTATTGAAAGCTTTCGATATATCTAGTGCAATAGAAAAAGTCTCACCGAAGTCCCGAAAGGAGAATGACCAAGAGTTAGTAAGATATGAAAGAAGATCACCAGTAGAGCGACCCTTAAGGAAGCCATACAGGCGATCTGAGAGCAGATTATGAGAAGAGAAATGCTTAAGAAATTTGGAAGCAAGAATAGTTTCAAAAACTTTAGAAAGACAAGAGATGAGAGCAATTGGACGATAGTTGGAGGGTTGAGAGCGGTCACCCTTCTTTGGGACAGGTTGAATGTGAGCAAACTTCCAGCATGAAGGGAAGACGTTAGAGGATAGACAGAGACGAAAGAGTTTTCCTAGGCAGGGAGTCAGCACGGAAGCACAGTTTTTGAGAACAACAGGAGGAACACCGTCCGGACCGTACACCTTATTAGTATTAAGCCCAGAGAGGGTAGAAAGTACATCTTTAGAAGAGATTATGATATTAGGCATAAGTAAGAGAGAGGAGGGTGGAGAGGGAGGAATAGCACCGGAATCATCCAAGGTGGAGTTTCTAGCAGTGATTGACTTATTTTAGTGCCTATATTTAAATAAAAATCACTAAAAGCATTGGCAATCTGTTTGGCATCACTCACCTTATTGCCATCTATCATGAAGTCAGTTTGATTCTTACGTTCCGTTTTCTTATTAATAACTTCCCTGATTAAATCCCATGATTTCTTTATATTGTTTGAATGTTGCTTAAATAAATCATCATAGTGGTCCCTTTCTGCTTGTCTTAGTAACTTATTCAAAATTCTTTTATACTCTTATTTTCCTCAGTTGCTTTCTTTATGAACTTGATGTACAGTTTATTTTTTATTTTTATTGAATCTTTAAGACCCGAAGTAAGCCAAGGTTTGCGGTTACGATATGATATTTTGACCTTTCTAAGTGGACAACATTCCTCATATAATTTAATGAATGATGAATGAAATTTAGAGAAAGCGTCTTGACAACTATTATCTACAATAATGTTAGCCCAGTCCATAAGTAATATTTTTTCTTTGAATTTATGTAGATTAACTTCATTAACTATTCGCTTGATAATAAACTCAGTGCACGTTTTCTTCTTATTATTTAAAATACAAAATACAGGAAAGTGGTCGGACAAGTGGTCAAAAGCCCACCAAGTTGTTAATTTTGCAAGACATCATTGCAAAATATGTTGTCAATTATTGTTGCTGAGTTTTCCTTTACTCTAGTTGGCTTATTTATGAGTGGCGTGTAGGAGTATGAAAAAACTGTTTCAATAAAGTCTGCAGTTAATCTATGGTTAGTAGCATTTAGTAAATTAATATTAAAGTCATCTAAAAGATAAACAGTATTATTTTCATTATTCAAGGTATTTAATAGCGCACTCATGTTTTCTAAAAACTGTACAAGATTTGAGTCAGGAGGTCTATATATGCAACCAATCACCATATTCTTATTTAAATCCATTACTGTTTTATCCACTTCTATAAACAATGATTCCACAGAGTTGCACAATTCCTTAAGGTCCACCCTTGGTTCGTATTTAATATTATTTTTTATAAACAGAGACACCTCTCCACCTAATTTACCTTTTCTATAACTATATTCATGCGAGTAGCCTGACATACAATATATATTTACATTATGTTCATTAAACCAGGTTTCAGTCAGACCGAAATATCAAAATTTATGTCCAAATTTGTTTTGTAAGCTTTAAATCTATCCATATTTTTAGGAGCACTACGTATGTTTAAATTAATTAATGAGAAAGCAGACGAATTATTTATATAATTATGATTTAATTTTATCGTTGAAAGTATCTTCAAAATAATAATCAGAATTGATATTTGTGTTTTGATTATTATAGAAATTTAAATCAGGGTCAATATCGTCGAAAATTATATTGTGTGCTTCGTTAAATAATTGTGGGTTAAATATATGATTTTCAATTTCTTTTAGTCTTTCACGATGATCCAATGGCTCGTTTGGTGTGATAAGCTGGGCAATATCATTATTTGTCAGATGGTTAAAAGGAAAAATATCATTCCTACATATTCCACAAAGATCATAAACTTCCTCCTGATTTGTTACATCACTACAGTTAATACACACATACATTCTTTCATTTGTAGGCATTTCTAACAATCTCTAAAGATTTACGACCTAAACATCTTACCAGGGCAACAATATAAGGAGTAGATCTAACTAAATACATATACATATTATTCAAGGAAAATAGTAATATCTATGGCACAAATTATTGAAATGCAACATAAGTTTATGTGAAATAATGTTTAAATGCATTATTGAGTAATTGTTGATCTCTAGATAAACTAATAAAAATAAATATAAATAGGATCCAATTGCTTTAGTAATAATCATATGCAATAATGAAAAAAATAAATAATATATTTCAGAAGAAAAAACAATCTCCAAAACAATATAAACAAATAATATCAAAATAAATGTATCCATAATAGTATTAAAACTATTAAGCCACCATATACAAGTAAATGTACTTACACCTAACAATGCCCCATACCATCACCAAGTATTACGACTATAATATATACAAGTTTACTAAACTTAAAAATTTACACATTCAAACACTCCCAAGTATCATACATAATTATAAGCCATAATAAATAAAGATAATCAACCGAGTATCCCCTTTTTATGCCTATTCCACTATTTTTTTTGTAGTAAGAATAATCATCCTGTATTAGTCAATTTAACAATTACTGCCATCATTATAATACAAAAAACAATAATAACATTGTTATCAAGCAAATTACCACAACCACGACCGTCCTCAAAACATAAAAATTAACTTAATTACAGTACACAGGATATTAATAGTCAACCCACAGAGCACCAGCGACGTCCCCTCCACACCATCCCAGACCATCTCACAAAGCCTAGGAAAGATATAAGATAACCAAATATATCAATTGCGATGGTGTGTAGCATTATAATTGGCAACTGTCCCCCTCAAGTCGTGCAAAACCACCCAGGAGCAACCAGAACATCAAGTAAAGAACTCCCCCAGTACCCAATGGATTAACAATAATAATAATAATAGTAATAATAATAATATAACAATCACTATTACAACTGCAAAAAAAAAAAAAAAAAACCTAATCAAAATCATAATCACAATCATGACTATCATAAGCGATTACAACACATCCGTAAATAGCGCTTTCATCCTATGTACTAATGTACTATAACATAATGTACCAATAACAACCAGAACAACTGAAGGGAAATGCGCCCTCACGTCTGAAAGGGTTAAGAGGTGGATCAAAGGTGATTAGTTAGGTAGGCGGGGCCCCACCAAACCCAAGACCGGGCCGGAGACCAGCCACACATGCACGGCAAACTGCAAATAATATTTATGTAGAACTACTCAGGTACTCGCTTACATACCAAGTATATGTGAAATTAGTTTTACAAACAAAAATATATATAAATAAATAAACTATTGATTAACAAATGAAATACTCTAAATATAACTCTGCATAGAATATATCAAGTAGACAAAAAAAAATAAAAAAATAAAAATAAAAATAAAATAATATTGGAGAGCTTGCTATAAAGTAGGACGTTAACTATATGTTTGATAGTATACAATAAAACTATGTATTACGTTAAATATATGTTTTAGAAACAGTAATATATAAATATATAATTCTACCAATCATTGCCATCTTTATCTCAGATAATAATTGATAAGGTAGTCAAATGTCAAAAACACACTAATAGTCCTGAATTACAGCTGTCCAGCTCGATTTTTTTGTCTTTTCTTAACCCATTACTCACCTGAAATTTACCCATAATAAAGTATAATAATGTAATTATAATAACACACAATGGTAATAATGATAATAATTAAAGTAGATAAGCCCTCCGCCAATCACTGCGCTCCCTTTTACTTGCTTGCACAGCCAGCTGAGTTTGACAGCTCACGGCTGCAACGTGCCACACCTTGTCCACCAGCCAATCAGCGGCCTCCATTATCGGAGCGCGAAGCTGGACTTCTTACTCCACCTCAAAAGTCACTCTGTTTCTCTTCCCGAGGAGTTCCTTCTGATTATCCACTAACTAATACCTCGGTGCCAGCCCTGTACTCCCGTAAGCCGCCAAAAGAGGTTTATAATCAGCTTCCTGGGACTTATTTTGAAGAAAGGAAAGAGGAGGTGAAGGAAGCAAAAAATCAGAGCAAGCGTGCCACCACGCGTGCCCGCCAGCCAATCAGAGCGCAGGAGAGCGGGGGGCGTGACTAAAAAGGCTGCCGCGCACGGGCCACTGGAGTCACTCACCCCTCGGAACTCGCCGGGTTACCACACTGCAACCTACTTGCTCTCTCTCGCCCGGGCATAAAGGAGAACCAGGAACCCACCTTTCAAGTTACCCTGCCCTCACCTAAAGTCACAACACAGACAACCCCTGACCTCTCCTCAATTTCGCCCACTCGGAGGATGCACCATCAGTATCCTGCCGCCTGTCGTCACGTTGCTAGTCTGCACACATACAGTCAAGCGCTTCAAGAGGGACGACAGAAGGTGGACGGAAGAGGAACTTCCAGAAGAGCTACTGGCCAGCTCTGAGGTGGTAAAGCACAGTTCCAGACACACACACACCTGATCCAGCATACCAGAATATATTTGTTTAAGGACCCATATTGGGCCCGCATACGATAAAGGAAGAAAGAGAGATGTTGTTGACTAACCTGGTGGTTCCTATAAAAATTGATGTGTCCTTCTAGGACAAGACTAAAGGAAAAAGAATTTAGACTCACCTGAATCCATAAAGATGATGATGTGTAATTAATCAGTTATTTTTGTTAGCAACGGCACCATGCCGAAAGAGTTATTATATAGGATCTGATAGGAAAGATTAAAGATTAAAAGAGAAAAGTAAAGAGGGGAGGGAAAGAATACTTCTGTTAATAAATGAGGCAACCAATAAGTTAAAGAGTGAAACAGTTGTTTAGTTGCCTGATAGATTAGCTATAGCTAGGGAAGGACACTAGTCCATCTGAATCATTCATTAAGTTGTAAAAAAGGAAACTGTGAAGAAGGACACTAGTCCAATGTTAACTACGTGATTATTAAGTTTAAAAGAGCTATTCCGTGTATGCGTTTGAGGCACGGTTCATCTTTTGTTAGAACGATTATTGATTAAGGTAGAAGGTAACATAGCGTGTTTGTAATAGGGTTACTTGAGGGTAAATTCGGAAGGTGTCATTGAGATAAAGATTGTAAACCTATATTGTGAAGTAACTGGGTGACGGAACCCAATAGTGTCATTGAGATAAAGACTGTAAAACTATATTGTGAAGTAACTGGGTGACGGAACCCATATTATATGTGAGAGAGAACTTGTAATCTCAGTAATTTGTACGATTTTATGTCATTGTTGAGGTACTTGTGTAGTAACGACGGTTGTGTCAAAGGAGTAAATAGATTCTATGTATTGAGGAAATATATTATAATTATGTGTTATAGCCTTGGTATTGAGACAGGATACAGAAGGCTCAGTAAACGTGGGAATATATCAAGAGTAAAGGAAAGAATATAACTTTTGTTTTAGTTAGGCAAAGAGCAAATGTTTCATTAGGCCCTGGTCGCAATAAAAGACACAGCAGGGTTTCGATTTAATTATTTAGGATTAATCACTAATAACGGGTCGTAAGGTCAAAGCCGACTTGAGTCAATACCTGAATAGCGGGGATTCAGTTAGGGAGTAACGGGAACTTTAGGGGTCCAAAATGCAACCTAGCATGAATCAACGTAATATTCAATCTGCGTCTTGAACTCATCTCGGCCCGAGCCTAGAACCTATTATCAGAGTAGTTAGGAAGTCTGTTAAATAAAATATACGAACTTCTAAATGACTGTCGAATTATCCCCCGTAGTAGTAGTAGCATAGCAGAATTAACAATAAATACTACATTTTGGTGGCAAGCGGTGGGATTCGACAAATCATTTAGATTGAGTGTAATTATCTAACAGAACTGATAGAATGACGGGCGTCCTACCATTCAGATTATGGGAAGAGGGGAAGGAAGAAATCGAGTTTTGGATTGAACAGTTAGAATGTCAGTTCACACTACTTGACGTAAGGGAAAATGGAAAGAAAATCGCCTATGGAAAGGCACACTTAGGAAAGGCCCTGAATGATGTAAGAGTACGTCTGGAAGGACTAGTATCGTGGACCGAAGTCAGGAGCGCCTTAATCGAAGAATTTGGCCGAGAGACTTCCACCAGAAAAGCTAAAGACAAACTGAAGAGTTTGAAACTTGATGGCCAAAATGTGAGAGCCCTGAGGAGGGAAATCGCTAAGAATGTTAAACTAGCATATCCCCATATGGACCATGAGAGCCAGGAAACTGAGATCAGGGAGATCATGATCCAAGCCTGCCCGGTAGAAGTTAGGAAACACTGCATCATTCATGAGGTTAACACTACTAAGGAACTGATGGAGGTTATTAAAAAGATTATGGAGGCTCGAGAAGTAAAAGAGGAAAAACAAAAAGGGGAAGAGCAGAACCCAAAGAAAGGGTATCCGAACGCCCTGATGCGATGCTTCACTTGTAGACAGACCGGACACCTAGCTAGGAACTGTACCAACCGTCCACAAGCCCCAACCCTTAGATTTGATCCCAGACCCGCACTCCCAAACGATCGACCTCTACCCAGGGGAACCGATCCGAACCGGAGAGGAATGCTCCCGGTAGAATACCGGGAGACAGAAAACCAGCCAAAAGTTATGATGCCGGAAGAGAGAGAACTTTTCTGTGAAACCTCACATAGAAGGGCGGTATAGTGAGGTCAATATCTTAGAGAGACAAACGCCTTGTGAAACTATAGTCATAAATGGGAAAGCCGCGAACATGTTGATTGATACGGGGGCTAACCGAAGTTGTCTCCTAGAGAATTTTGTGAACAAAAATCAGCGAGAAATGGGCCCATTAAATCAAACCAGTATTCAGTTGTCAGGAGCCGGGGGTCAACCACTGACAATCCTAGGAAAAACTAACACGGCGGTAGGGCAGTGGAAGGGAATTACCTTCACTACCGATTTTTTTGTTTTATCGGGAAAAGCCAGTAGGGGAGTCGATAGGTATCTGGGGATAGATCTCATGAGCCAGTTGGGAGTAACTATTCAGTGTGGGCCAAAAGACACAACGACTACTCTTCAACCTCAAATAGTAGCTACCACAGGAAAACTATCTATCCCTCCTAGATCTTGGAAAATGATAGAGATTTCCTCAAACCCAGGCATGACTGCCGGGATTTTTGAACCTGACGCACAGAATAGGGTGAGAATATCTCCCACCTTCATTACTGCCGACCAGAGGAAACTAGTCTTAGCTAACTTCGGTGAGGACACGATTAGTTATCAAGAAGGGAAACTGTTAGGACAAGTCACCCCCGCTCATCCCACTACTGTTGGAACTGAGGGACCCGTGAACTTACCTGAGATCCCGAAAAAATTAACATCAAGTCAAGCCAGTACTTTACATGAATTGCTCTGGACGTACCGAGATGTGTTTGCTCAAAACGAAGGGGACCACGGATCGGCTCGAACCCGACACACCCATGAGATACACACGCAAGGGCCTCCTATTAGGCAACCCTACCGACGACAAAACCCTATTATGAGACAAAAAGAAAAGGAACAAGTTGAGGACATGATTAAACAGGGGATAGTAGTGGAATCATACAGTCCGTGGTCATCTCCAGTAGTCCTAGTAAAAAAAAAAAGATGGGTCTACTCGGTTCTGTGTAGATTATCGAAAATTAAACGATGTCACCATCAAAGACGCGCAGCCCCTACCTCGTATTGACGACTCGTAAGAATCCCTCAATGGGTCGACCTGGTTCTCTACCCTAGGTCTCCAGAGTGGATACTGGCAGGTACCAGTTAGGTCCGAGGATCAAGAGAAAACCGCATTTGCCACGAGCGAAGGCAAACTCTACCAGTTTACTGTCTTGCCGTTTGGAGTTTGCAATGGCTCCGCCAGTTTCACTAGAGTCATGGATGAAGTATTGAGAGGATTAACCTGGAAAACTTGTTTGGCGTACTTAGATGATATTATAATTTTTTCCGCTAGTTAGGAAGAACATATTCACCGACTCCAAGAAGTGTTAGAAAGAATCAGGGGGGCAGGACTTAAACTGAAACCTTCAAAATGCCAACTAGGGGCCCGTGAGGTGGCATATCTAGGGCATGTGGTTTCCGGTAAAGGTATTCAACCGGACCCACATAAAGTGAGATCTATTGCTGAAATCTCACCTCCATCCTCTGTCAAAGAGATTCAAGCGTTTCTAGGAATGGCCTCCTACTATCGAAGGTTCATACCCAACTTCTCTAAGATTGCTCGCCCCATGACTCAGAGATTAGAAAAAGGGAGGAGGTTAAACTGGGATCAGAGTTGTCAGGTAGCTTTTGATCACTTGAAGCAGAAATTAACTTCTAACCCCATAGTTTGTCATCCGGATTTCACCAAGCCGTTTCAACTATACACCGATGCTTCTGATGAAGGGCTCGGAGCCGTTCTGGCCCAGAAAGTGGACGGAAAGGAAAGCATAGTGGCCTGTGCTAGCCGGACACTGAATAAGGGCGAAAAGAATGATAGCATTACGAAAAAGGAATGTCTGGCTCTAGTGTGGGCTGTACAATATTTCCATCCGTACCTAGCTGGGTAGAGGGCAAGTTGCTGAAATCAGTGAAGAGCATGTATGAGGGTGCAAAGGCGGCAGTACGTGTGGAGAGTGAGCAGAGCGAGTTCTTTGACCTGAATGTTGGTTTGAAACAGGGGTGTGTGATGTCCCCGTGGTTGTTTACTGTATATATGGATGGAGTCATGAAAGAAATACTATCAAGAGCGGTGGATATTGGTGTATCGCTGAAAAGGGAGGGAATTGAGTGGAAGCTACCTATACTGCTGTTTGCGGATGATACAGGTCTGATGAGTGATAATGAATGGGAGTTGCAGGGTCTGGTAAATGAGTTTGGAACAGTGTGCGAAAAACGGAATTTGAAGGTAAATGCGGGGAAGAGCAAGGTTATGGTCTTCGAAAGGGATGAAGTCACAGAGTGTGAGGTGAAGCTGAACGGTCAGGCTATGGAGATCGTCAACTCTTTTAAGTATCTGGGCAGTGTGTTGAGTAAAGATGGGACTATGGATGAAGAAGTGCGGGAGAGGGTACAACAGGGGAAGAGGGTTGTAGGAACGCTAAAAGCAGTAACAAGAAATAGGGTGGTCAGTATGGAAGTGAAGGAGTCCTTGCATGACAGTGTGGTAATCCCGACACTGACTTATGGAAGCGAAGCATGGACGTTGGTTGAGAGACTCAGACCAAGAGTGAGAGCAGTGGAAATGAATTACTTAAGGAGTGCGTGCGGAGTTACATGGAGGGATAGACAGACTAATGAGGAAGTAAGAAGGAAGTGTGGTGTGGAGGTAGATGTGCTGGAAAGTGTGAAAAGCAACAACTTGAGATGGTTCGGCCATATGGAACGTATGGAAAGCGAGAAAATGACTAAGAGGGTGTACGAGAGCGAGGTGGAGGGACAGAGAGGGAGAGGTAGACCGAATGAGAGGTGGAAGGATGGAGTGAGGAAGTACATGAACAAAGGCGGTGCTGGTTAGTGGGAGGGGCGTCGGCTGACTGGGGACAGAGGTGCATGGGGGCGGTTCGTTCGTGTCCACCCCTTCGGGGATCACGGCGTCAGGCAATAGATAGATAGATAGACCTAGCTGGGGTCCACTTTGAAGTTATTACAGACCACCATAGCTTACAATGGCTCCGAAAAATGAAAACGGAAGACGGACTATTTGTCAGGTGGAAGGGGATTTTGGAAGAGTACTCTTTTGAAGTTAGACATAGACCCGGTAAATTACACACTAATAACGATGGCTTGTCTCGACTACCGGTAGCACCCGTTCAACCCACTGAAACTCACAGGGAAAAACATGACCCTAGACCTAGTAATAAAGTAATGTTTTCGGAGGGAGCCTGGAGGGATTCTCAATATCGGGTCGTACTTGATTATTCAGAGGCAAAACACATGATCCAAATCCTCCACGGACAAAAGGGAAGGGGGGCTCATTTGGGACAGTCTAGGGTTCTCCAACAATTCAATGAAAGGTACTGGACCAGGAGGGCAGACCAGATTGTTAAAGAAGTCGTTCAAAATTGTTTGGGATGCCAGAGGGGCAAAGATGGAAGGGGACCTAGACAGTTGCCCGGACATATTACCACTGGTACACCCTGGGCCAAATTATCAGTGGATATTATGGGACCTCTGCCCAGACAGACAAACAAAAGGTACATCTTGACCTGTGTCGACATTTTCTCTAAATACACGGTTGCTTGCGCTATCCCGGACAAGAAAGCTGAAACGGTGGCCAAGGTTATCCTGGAAAAGATAATTTTTGTGTATGGCACCCCTGGAAGTATTCTGAGTGACAGGGGAAAGGAATTTAATAATGAGATCTGGCAACACTTGGGAGAAACCTTGGGGTACCAGATACAGCACACCTCCCCGTATTACCCTCAGGGAAATGCTGTCTGTGAAAGGAATCATAGGGTGTTAGCCAACTGCATCCGGACTAGTCTGAGCTCACAAGAGGAGAAAATCGTCCGGGGTTGGCCGGAACTTTTGCCTGAAATTGTCTGGGGAATAAATACCACGGTCTGTAGAACTACGGGGTATTCTCCCTATGAGATTATCTTTGGCAACATACCGAAATTGCCTCAAGAACGATTATTGCCATACCCCCGTTCCTACACGCAGTATTCCCAACCCGGAAAATATTGGAAGGAACAAGGGAAGCGACGACAGCAAGTGCATGATCATATTGCTCAGCAACAGCCTAAGAAAGTTTCTCTAAATAATCCTTATTACCGGGGGGAGTATATTTTGGTCAAGAGATATGACCCCACCCGAGCTGGTAAACTGGAGGAGAAATACGAGGGTCCTTTCAGGGTTGTCGAGACAAACGGGCCCTATCAAGTGTTATATTTACAACATGGATATATCGTGTCAGTTACTCATATTCGTCATACCAAACGATATGAGGGTAATTTTCCCCCAGAGATGAGCGAGTGGAGTAGCGAGGAAGGGAGCGAAGAGGAAACGGAATTCAGGGTCGACGACCCTGATACTTCCTCAGCTCGACCCAATGTTAGAGGTCCTTCTCCGACTTGGGACTACCTAGAAGATTCTCCACTCTAGTGGTCGCTTAGTCGAAAAAACCGAGAGGGTCTTCCTGAGGTTGAGCCAGAAGGAGACATAGGAACTGAAGAGATGGTATCTAGTGGGGAAGATGATTTCTATGAGCTTACCGAGGAGGAAAAGTCTACGGTCCCAGACAGCGAAGTTTCAGTTTCCCCGAGAGATTTAAATAGGACTTTAAGTAGTGAGGAAGAGTGTCCTCGAGACGAGGTAGAACCGCGAGGCATATCTTTTGACGGCAACTAGATAAACGGTTCTCCCACAGCTAAAGTGAAAGAATCCAAAGGAACTCCCTTGCTTAACGTTCCGGATAAGACTCTCGCGAGAGCGACTAAGTTCACGGGCCCCACCGAAACTCTCACTCGTAGTGGTAGGATTAGCCGCCCACCAATCAGGTACCCGGACGAGGCTATAAATAGGATCCCCGGGGCACATGCCTGTCAGTTGCAAGGCACCATGCCTCTCCCCTCTGACCCTCAGTACCGACTTCGTCGACTGGTAGCAATAGTCGACGGGCAGGGGCAAAGAATTAATACCATTCGAGCTCTCAAACAGTTTCTCAGCCGGCCCGGGGAGGTTTTAATAGCCAAAACTATCGTGGGAAATCAGAATCCTGCACTCCAGTTACATAAATGTCTCTGTGAGCATAGTGGACTGGTGGAGTGGCAGCCTGAGGGCATAAATTTTAGAGGAACGGTGTTGTGGCGATCAGGAGCTCGCCTAAAATCAGTAGGGGGTGATAAAGTAGATAAGCCCTCCGCCAATCACTGCGCTCCCTTTTACTTGCTTGCACAGCCAGCTGAGTTTGACAGCTCACGGCTGCAACGTGCCACACCTTGCCCACTAGCCAATCAGCGGCCTCCATTATCGGAGCGCGAAGCTGGACTTCTAACTCCACCTCAAAAGTCACTCTGTTTCTCTTCCCGAGGAGTTCCTTCTGATTATCCACTAACTAATATCTCGGTGCCAGCCCTGTACTCCCGTAAGCAGCCAAAAGAGGTTTATAATCTGCTTCCTGGGACTTATTTTGAAGAAAGGAAAGAGGAAGTGAAGGAAGCAAAAATTCAGAGCGAGCGTGCCACCATGCGTGCCAGCCAGCCAATCAGAGCGCGGGAGAGCGGGGGGCGTGACTATAAAGGCTGCCGCGCACGGGCCACTGGGGTCACTCACCCCTCGGAACTCACTGGGTTACCACACTGCAACCTACTTGCTCTCTCTCGCCCGGGCATATAGGAGAACCAGGAACCCACCTTTCCAGTTACCCTGCCCTCACCTAAAGTCACAACACAGACCACCCCTGACCTCTCCTCACTTTTGCCCACTCGGAGGATGCACCATCAGTATCCTGCCGCCTGTCGTCACGTTGCTAGTCTGCACACATACAGTCAAGCGCTTCAAGAGGGACGACAGAAGGTGGACGGAAGCGAGGACTTCCAGAAGAGCTACTGGCCAGCTCTGAGGTGGTAAAACACAGTTCCAGACACACACACACCTGATCCAGCATACCAGAATATATTTGTATAAGGACCCATATTGGGCCCACATATGATAAAGGAAGAAAGAGAGATGTTGTTGACTAACCTGGTGTTTCCTATACAAATTGATGTGTCCTTCTAGCACAAGACTAAAGGAAAAATAATTTAGACTCACCTGAATCCATAAAGATGATGATGTGTAATTAATTAGTTATTTTTGTTAGCAACGGCGCCATGCCGAAAAAGTTATTATATAGGATCTGATAGGAGAGATTAAAGATTAAAAGAGTAAAAGTAAAGAGGGGAGGGAAAGAATACTTCTGTTAATAAATGAGGCAACCAATAAGTTAAAGAGTGAAACAGTTGTTTAGTTGCCTGATAGATTAGCTATAGCTAGGGAAGGACACTAGTCCATCTGAATCATTCATTAAGTTGTAAAAAAGGAAACTGTGAAGAAGGACACTAGTCCAATGTTAATTACGTGATTATTAAGTTTAAAAGAGCTATTCCGTGTATGCGTTTGAGGCACGGTTCATCTTTTGTTAGAACGATTATTGATTAAGGTAGAAGGTAACATAGCGTGTTTGTAATAGGGTTACTTGAGGGTAAATTCGGAAGGTGTCATTGAGATAAAGATTGTAAACCTATATTGTGAAGTAACTGGGTGACGGAACCCAATAGTGTCATTGAGATAAAGACTGTAAACCTATATTGTGAAGTAACTGGGTGACGGAACCCATATTATATGTGAGAGAGAACTTGTAATCTCAGTCGGTAATTTGTACGATTTTATGTCATTGTTGAGGTACTTGTGTAGTAACGACGGTTGTGTCAAAGGAGTAAATAGATTCTATGTATTGAGGATATATATTATAATTATGTGTTATAGCCTTGGTATTGAGACAGGATACAGAAGGCTCAGTAAACGTGGGAATATATCAAGAGTAAAGGAAAGAATATAACTTTTGTTTTAGTTAGGCAAAGAGCAAATGTTTCATTAGGCCCTGGTCTCAATAGAAGACACAGCAGGGTTTCGATTTAATTATTTAGGATTAATCACTAATAACGGGTCGTAGGATCGAAGCCGACTTGAGTCAATACCTGAATAGCGGGGATTCAGTTAGGGAGTAACGGGAACTTTAGGGGTCCAAAGTGCAACCTAGCATGAATCAACGTAATATTCAATCTTCATCTTGAACTCATCTTGGCCTGAGCCAAGAACCTATTATTAGAGTATTTAGGAAGTCTGTTAAATAAAATATACGAACTTCTAAATGACTGTCGAATTATCCCCCGTAGTAGTAGTAGTAGCATAGCAGAATTAACATTAAATAATACAATAATATTAATAATAATAACAAGCGCATCCATGGGAAGCATACAGTTGAGCCGTGCCGTCGCGGACGGACACACACACACACAGCCGGGCACACACACACACACACACACCCTCATTACAATAGTTTTGCTTCGGCTCAACTAATTATAATAATAATAGGATGACCATCATTAATAATACTGGAATAGGCAAGTATCATACCGTACATACCCCCTTATCACCAAACCACAGCTGGGCACCTCTCCAACCCCGCTCAACACCACAAGTCCATTGAACACTAATTAACCCGCTGAGTCCCAGGCAATTTAAAATAAATGTACCACCCAGGACCGGCAGGTTTTGAAAAAAAAAATAATCTCCAGAAAACACCAGGAATGGGTTAGGAATGAAGAAAAACCCACAAAAAACCGATCCCCTAAGTCATTAAGGGGTTCTACGGTGTCGAAAGTCCCGAAAGTCGGATTTACAAGAGCGGAAATGTGTAGGCAAAAACACCCAAAAACAGGTTTTTGCACGCTCACCCGCACGCGGTTGGACTTCGAGAGTTTTCAACCATTGGCATTGTTGTTTGGGATACTTACACAGTTCCCATACAAATCTGAGCCCTCTAGGTGCAATAGGACCGGAATAATTAACAGTGACGCATACGTCGTCGCTGGGGTTTAGCGTTAAAACATTTTGGACGCAAACAGTGAGTCGCTGGGGTTCTGTGGGTTAATGGTGAGCGGCCAAGCTACGTTCAGCCAGAGGAATATCACTACCAATCCTTACACAATATTATTAGGAAGGTTCAGAGATGCACAACAGTACGGCCCAGAAACACGGGGAGTATTGAGTTACAATGTGATATACAGTATATATAATTTAAATACTGTACTAGTAGTTTCACGGTAATATAAGAAATACTATAAATACAAGTTCAGATATTGGCAAGACACATACACACAAAAACATAAATATACATGAGATGTATTAACACCTCTGCACAGCACCACTGGAAAATAATAATAATAATAATAATAATTAAAGTTGCAAGCAACGTTGTCCGGGGTTCGAGCAGTTTTGCAATTAGGGTATTGTGTTGGATACAAAAGCTGTGTCACAGATATCAAAAGATCATTTAACTTATCGGCCATGGAGAAACTACAGAAGGAACAGATTGTGCAAACAAACATGAGCGAGAGAGGGAGAGATTGGCTGTATAAGGGATCTGCCTCTATTTGTTTAGTAACAGAGTTGTAGATATGTGGAATAGGCTACCGAGTGCTATAATGGGATCAAGAGCAATAGAGCTTCAACTTGAAATTAGATAGAACGAGATGGGTTGGGTGTGAAAGGGATCTGCCATGTGTAGGTCAATTGGCTCTCTGCAGACTTCTGTTTCCTTATTTTGTTTATGTTCTCATTTGTGAGGGAGAGAGAGAGAGAGTATGGCAAGAGAGAATAGGATGTCGTAAACGTAAGGAAGATAGCGATAAATATGAGAGAGAGAGCACGGGCTGGATTGGGTGTGAAAGGTATCTGACATGTGTGGGCCAATTGGCTCTCTGCAAACTCTGGTTTTCTTATGTTCTCATTTGCGAGAGAGACAGAGACTAGGATGTCATAAAGGTAAGGAAGACAGAGATAAATGAGAGAGAGTTTTTATGAGATGGGTTGTGTGTGAAAAGGATCTGTCTTGTGTGGGCCAATTGGCTCTCTACAGACTCCCATTTTCTTATGTTCCTATTTCTAACAATTGTGGTTTGGTTGCAGGTATATGATACCATGGGTGTATAGTAAGTAGTGTAAATAACAGGTAACGTTTATGAGATGCGTTGGGTGTGAAAGGGATCTGCCTTATATGCGCCACTTGGCTCTGCAGACTCCAATTTCATCTTGGTTGTATGTGTAAGGGATCTGCCTCATTTGTACCGGTGTGCAAACAAACAAGAGCGAGAGAGAAAGAAATTGGCTGTGTAAGGGATCTGCCTCTATTCGCTTGGTATAAGAGCTGTAGATATGTGGAATAGGCTACCGAGTGCTATAGTAGGATCAATAACAATAGAGCTTCAACATAAAATTTGATAGAACGAGACGAGTTGGGTGTGAAAGGGATCTGCCGTGTGTGGGCCAATCGGCTCTCTGCAGACTCCCATATTCATCTAGGTAGCATATGTAAGGGATCTGCCTCATTTGTACAAGTGTGCAAATAAGAGAGAGAGAGAGAGAGAGATTAGCTGTGTAAGGGATCTGGCTCTCTCGTAACAGAGTCGTAGATATGTGAAATAGGCTACCTAGTGCTATAGTGGGATCAAGAACAATAGAGAATTTCAAGATAAAATCAGATAGTCATATGGACGAAATGGGTTGGATGTGAAAGGGATCTGCCTTTTGTGGGCCACTTGTCTCTCTGCAGATTCCCATGTTCATCTTAGTTGCATGTGTAAGGGATCTGCCTCATTTGTACCGGTGTGCAAGCAAACGAGCGACAGAGAGAGACTGGGTGTGTAAGGGATCTGCCTCTATTCGTTTAGTAACAGTGTTGTAGATATGTGGAATAGGCTACCGAGACCTATAGTGGGATCAAGAACAATAGAGTTCAACATACAATTAGATAGGACGAGATGGGTTGGGTGTGAAAGGCTGCCACGGGCGTGTCTGGCCACCATTTTGGATATCATATCAAAAGTTGCTCAATACAAAAATGCACCTTGTGTCAAAGTTTGGTCCCGATCCGACAAGCAGTTCCGGAGTTATTGCGTAAAAACCGGACTATATATATTTCTATGGAAGCGTGCAATACTTCTTGAACCCCTGATAACGTTCCTTGCTGTTTGAGGGAGGAGGAAAGGTAAGTCACACCACACCAAAAATTGTCAAAACTTTGAAGGTCTAGAACTTTGTTATTAACCTCTCCGCGGCGCACAGGGGGTTTTCTACAGGGTAAGACTGTGCGCACCTATGATGATTTTGGGACCTATTGCCAATTTCGATAAAAAGTACATCATCGTGTAGGGAATGTTTGCGTGCATCGGCCCATATATATTTGACCCCCCAAAAAATGTCTGGGGGGGGTAGGGGAACGGTCCGTAGTTGAAAAATGTGGAGCGAATGGCACCGCGCGGCTAGATTGTCATCGAGCGGCGAGATTTCCCTGCCGAATATTTACGCGCGCAGGGGATAGAAGGAGAGGGAGGAGGGGGTGGGTTACCGCGTATTATCACGTATATCTCCTTTTTCGAGCCCTTTTAGGCTATTTAGAGTATGTATACATGTGTAGGGCACCCATATAACAATGAATATGCCTCATAGTGACCAAAAATTGCAATATATAAGGGAATTATAAGAGAATATTTAGGCGGGAATGAAGATGTGTTGGAGGTTTGGCGGCAATTTATGAGCTGAGAGTGTGGTTTACGCCATACATATCACGTATATCTTGTACGTAGAGCACTGTCACGCTATAATACAGACTTGTACGTATGTATACGTGCCATATATCAAAATATATACCGCATATAAACCAATTCATGCGATATTTACGCACATTATCAATGAGTTTCTATGCGTGAACCAAGGTGTGAGTGAGTTGTGGTGGGAATGAAAGGGGGAGAGGGTGTGTTACGCCATAAATATCACGTCAATCTTGTATTTAGAGCACTCTCATGCTATAATAAAGACGTGTACATATGTAGGCGTCCCATATAACAAGGAATATACCGCATATAGCCCAATTGATGCGATATTTACGCAAATTGTGAATGTGTTTCTAGCAGACGGAAGCCTGAAAGGGGGGGTTGGGGGTGGGTGGGTGGGAGGGAGGCATGCAGGGGTGCAGTGAGTGAGTGAGTCGTGGAGAGATGGAAGTCAGGCAGATCTCTAGATAGATAACCAGCTTAGTGATAATTGTGGAGGCGCCCCAGGCGTATTGATGTTTGGTATTTTGACCCTTATGTCTACCAGATGGCTGGTGTTCGTTGCCATCAACAGGTCTACAATAACATGAGTCAGGAATGGAGAGAGAGAGAGAGAGAGAGAGAGAGAGAGAGAAACTGAGACATGCGTATGTCGTACATATAAATGGACTTCAGAATTGCATTTTTATGCAAGCAGACATTGCATTTTAGACACATGTGAAGTACCACAGAAACATGTAGGCCATTGACTGTAAATAAAGTACTATATTTATAGACCACCAGCGACGGTGCTGAGTCAACACAGGCAGATTGCCTGTTGTGATAGAGGGCTAAATATAGACTGGTGTCTCCTTACACCTGCGAAAGGGTAGATTGCCACCAGAGAAACGTTTACTTATTTATTTCGAAGTAATATGCAATCTAAATGTATATTCGAGACCTACTGCAATTATTTGTATGACAGTCATGACTATGTATAATCCAATATACGCGCGTAGGCGAGACATAAGAAAGCTGGTTGAGCAATTTTCGACACCCACACAGTTATTATTCATTTTTATTTACAATATTATACAATACAAATGTATTTGTGAAGAGTATTTTATCCATTATTGTATTTATACCAATTTTGTTCCCAGACAGAGCTGCTGTAGCTGGAGAATCAAGGAGCGGCAAGGGTCACCTCGTGACCGCCTGACCGTGTGAAAATGAGTGGAGTCACACTGAGAGGGGCAATTTTGCTGAGTGTTTGGGCAATTTTTGACAGAATAAAGTTATATAATTACTAATTCTTGACAGAGACAAACTATTATAAACCTTGGCATGATATAATTGATAATCCCATCAATTTACAAACGTAAATTGGTGGGATAATTCATTTTTTTTTGTATATTGTCATTTCGATTGTAGACACGAAGTTTTGAGTGATATTTGGTATGAGCTCCTGTGGCATGGTTGGTAAGGTCGCGGACTGGAAAACTCAAAGTGTCGTAGGGTAGTGGGATCGAATCCAGGAGGGGGTTATGGGAAGGTTTTATATTGTCTAGAAAAAAATTTATAAATTTTTTTTTTTACAAGATCATGCCATTGTATTCAAACAATATGAAATATTCATAGAATATATCATATTGTAAGAATACAATGACATGACCTTGTTTTCTTTTTTTCTTTTTTTATTGTTTTATTTTATTATCATAGTAGGTTTGACATGATTTATTGAAACATATTTATTTTTGTACAATTCATTTGAGGTAAGAAAATAATTATATACACATTACTTAGGCTAATAACAAACATATATATTGATATACTAAAAAAATAAGGCATATTACATGTAAATCTTTGAAACTTATAAACTAAATAATGAAACATACAATTATATAATGTAAAAGCTATATCACAGGGACATCTTTGGAACTTATACATTATATAATATATATGTTACATTATGAGGTAGCGTGATCAATTAGGTCAGGTCAGGTAAGGTAGGGCGCGAGTCCAGGGCAGGGCAGGGCAGGAGGCGAGTCCAGGGCAGGGCACGGGGCGAGTCCAGGGCAGGGCAGGGCAGGGCAGGGGCCGACACTCAGTAGTTCTTGAAGGTGTGGTAGTCCCTGAAGCAGTCACCCAGGCAGAGTGCAACTTTGCACTCGGCGCACATTGAGGTGACTCTTTTGGTCACATGGGGTTTCCTCACACTGGAGCTGCAGACGGTGCACTGCACCTGCCTGTGACGAGTGCCAATCAGCTCGGTGTTGGTTGTGTAGTGTCTTTCGACACCCAGCTGGATGCGGTCAGGAACGTGATCCCCACGCCATGCCGTACGTCTGTGAGTGGTGGTGCCATACTTCTCCAGGAGTTGGTAGGAGACGTTGTACACGAACTCCCGGAATTTCAGCTTCTGGTTTGGGGCCATATCCTTCTTCACCAACCACAAGTTGTAGGCGTTCAGCATCGTTATGTCAACTAGGTGGAGGAAGAGCTTGTGATACCACTTCACAGTCTTCCTCAGACACTCAACACCTGACAGCTGACAGTCAGACTTGTCCACCAGGCGCATGTTTTTGGTGTAGTCCACTACCATGTCGGGCTTGTAGATTGTCTTCCTGGTTCGGTAGTGGATTTTGCCAGAATCCACCTGGGCACCTGTGTGGACGGTGGAAAGCAGGTGGACGTCTCGCTTATCCTTCCACTTCAGGGCTATCAGTTTCCCACACTTCTCGAGCTGCTTGTATTTCTGCCCCTTTCGTCGCCTTCTTCGCACATGCCTCTCGCGGTGTTCCTGGGCCAGGTCGTCTTCTGAAGGTGTGTCACTGGAGGAGGCATCTGTGAGAGGAATGACATCACCTGTGAACTTTGGCATAAACTTTCTTGTCTTTCTGACAGTCCCACATGACCCCGTTTGGTTGTCATAAAGAAACTGGCAGAGAGCAGGAGAAGTATACCAGTTGTCAGTGTAGATGATGTGGCCTTTGCCCAGGTAAGGTGCCAACATTTTCCTGACGATGGCACCTGACATGCCCATGGGGTCATTGGCAGCGGCTTTCGGTACGTCAATGTCAGTTCCTGTATACACGATCATGTCAAGCACTATTCCAGTTTCACAGTCGCACAACACGAAGAGCTTGATTCCGAACCTATGCCTCTTCAAGGGGATATACTGCTTGAAAACAAGACGTCCTTTGAAGAGCACGAGCGACTCATCAATCACCAAATTGAGGAAGGGGTAAAAGTATTTCCTATACCTCTCCAACAACATGGTGAACACATCCCGAACTTTCCATATCCTGTCAATCCTGTTAGGATTTTCGTTGTCTGCAAAGTGCATAAATCTTAGCAGCAACAAAAATCTGTCACGAGTCATGAACTTATTGAAAGTTGGGGTGGCGATGAGAGGGTCGTGCTTCCAGTAGTGTTGCAACACATGCTTCTTGATCAGAGGCATGAGGAACAACAAGGCAAAGAACGTCAGAAATTCTGCCACAGTCGTATCCACCCAGCCTCGTATTCTCGCTTTTGGAGAAAGGACGTCCAATCTGCCAAACACCCACCTGTAGTAGGCGTTTGTTTGGGCAACGATGTACGTCATTACCTCCATGTCGAAAAAAGCGAGGAAGAAGTCGCTTTCGTTCGCTTGATCATCACAGGGCCAGTCGTCAGTTGTTCCTGACGTCCCAGGATTGAACTGGGGCACGTCAGGTACAAAATTGACCCCGTCAGACCAATCGAACGAAGGCATGCCAGGGATCGGAATGTCGTCTGCGTCTGCTTCTGCGTCTGAAATATCGCTTCCATGGTCGCGATATAGCACTTCATCATCATTACCCTCCTCTTCACTCGACAGACGATGCCCTTCCTCGTTTTCGTCACCGACGTCGGACTCACTCCCACTGTCCACTCCCAAATCCCCCCACCCTTGGTCCCGTGTTAGGGCTTCGTCGTCGAAACCCGGGCTGCCAATGTCCTGCGAATCACCATCAAACAGCAGGGCGGCATACTTAGATGGTGTAAGAGTTTTCCGGGTCACTTTGGCACGTGCGGGAGTCTTATGGACAGGGACAGCAGAGGTGGTGGCAGGGGCGGCGGCAGGGGCGGCGGCGGCAGGGGCGGCGGCGGCAGGGGCAGCAGTGGTGCGTGGCCTTGATGGCAAGATGATGGTGGTGCCTGTCGCCCTTCTCTCTGTTCCTTGGGCAGGGGCGGCAGGGGCGGCAGGGGCGGCAGGGGCGGCAGGGGCGGCAGGGGCGGCAGGGACACCAGGGCCAGCAGTCGATTTCCCTCTCCCTTTCCCCTTCCCCTTCCCTGTTCCTTGGGCAGGGGCGGCAGGGGCGGCAGGGGCGGCAGGGGCAGCAGGGGCGGCAGGGGCGGCAGGGGCAGCAGGGCCGGCAGGGACACCAGGGCCAGCAGTCGCTTTCCCAGTCGCTTTCCCTCTCCCTTTCCCCTTCCCCTTCCCTGTTCCTTGGGCAGGGGCGGCAGGGGCGGCAGGGGCAGCAGGGGCGGCAGGGGCGGCAGGGGCAGCAGGGGCGGCAGGGGCAGCTGGGCCAGGGGCGGCTGGTGGTGTTGGTGGTGGTAGGGGCACTGTGGCTGGCGTACGGGTTCTTTTCCCTACGCCCGTGCCTTTCATTTTTCCTGCCCCCGCAGGTAATGCAGCCCTAGGGCGGCCTCCTGCGTCGCTGGTACCGGTGGCAGGGGTGGCAGGGGTGGCAATGGTGGCAGTGGTGGTGGTAGTGGTTGTTGCAGTGGCCTGGGTCGTGGTGGCAGTGTCCCGAAAGACCAATGACCTCTGTGCCATTGCCCTGCTTGCACGTGTTTTACGTGCTTTTGGTGCTGGTGATTCGTCCTCTGAGCTGTAGGGCGTGTCGTACTGGTAGCTAGGGTCTTTGGCAGCCACCCTCTGCCTTCCACGGCGGCTAACACCACCAGAAGGAGGGCTGGTTGTGTCATCAGGGAGCGAGCGTGAGGGACGTGTAGGCTCCATGACTAGTGCGTGGTTACTGGCGCGGTGGTGCTTGCACGAGTGCGGGGCGAGCGTTTGGCGGGGTGGTATCGAGAGTTGAAATATAGTACTATACCCACACCAATTTTCAGCCGCCTGGCTATAAACGCGCGGTTTTGGTACGTGTTCAAAGTCTCTGCTCTTAAGAGTCTACCCGCAGTGCGCCGGGGGAACTCTTAAGAGTCTCCCCGCAGCTCCCGGGTTAAACAAAGCATTTGGCAAAGGGAGGAATTGTTAAAAACCTTAGCCAATACTCTGTTATTCACCAAAAATAAATTTGAATTATCATTAACACCTTAAGAGCGGCCTATGCGGTTTATTTATATGTACCGCCCAGCGGGGTGTTTTTAGCCAAAATAGGGCTGTTTACGTGATCATTGTCATGCCTAAATAAGACCCAGAACGTAAAACAAGTATCTATCCCTGAAAGGGCATAAACAGAGCTTTCGAATGACACCATAACGATCCTTTTATGATGGCTAGTTTTCTTGCAATAACCGTGCAACGCGAGTGCAAAAAGCATGTAATTAGGCACTTTCCCCATACAATTCCTTATATAGCGAGTGAGAGAGGTAGGAGGGAGGTGAGATTCGTGTCAGTAGGTTCGCCGCGGTGGTCTGGAGCAGTCATACGCTCGCTACTCTCCTGCCACCACTTGTCTCTCTCTCAGCAACATTACGTGCTGAAATTGCCACTCGAGTTATGTCGAGCGCCGCCACATAGTCCAGCTTTATTTAACTCGACTTATGTGGTGAGCCGCTAATTAAGGGTTAATATTTGGTAGGGTAGGTATGTATAGGTAGGTTGGCTAAATAATTGGTGGAATTCGTAGGGACTCGAACTGTTTTGAGAGAGTTAAATACAAAAAAATAACAGATCTGAATAATAAATCGACTATGTTATTAAGCAAAACTTGGGGATGCGTGGAAGCCTATAGACTGTAGACGGTAAACTTTGTGTGGGTAGCGAATACGGTTTTAAAGTCATTTAAGAATAGGCAGTTTTCAATGCTGCAGCCAAACTATTCCACCCATTTATATTCTTTTGGTATCAAAACGTTCGGAATCGCGGGCCTCACCCAACTACGCAAACATGGCTTTGATCATCGGCGTAATTTTCAAGATGTGGAATTTTAAGTGGAATTCAAGGTTTTTTCAAGATTGCCAGAAAAAACCCCACGAGCAAAAGCAAAACCTTCTCTATAACATTTGCGGAGCATTAGTAGTGGAGTCCATATGCCAAAGCCCAATTATTTCCTATGAGTGGGAGAGACGGTATTTAGGCGTCAAATATTTCGGGAAATCGGCTGCCACGGACCTGTTTAGCCGCCATGCCGGATGTTTAGCATATCAAAAGTTGCCCAATACAAAAACGCACCTCTTGTGAAAGTTTGATCCCGATCCAAAAAGCGGTTCTGGAGTTATTGCGTAAAAACCGGCGTGTAAGAATAATTTGGATGAATAAATAGGTTTAATGATTACAATAGGGGTTCCCCGAAGGAGTCGAACCCCTAATAAAACACGATGATGAGAGAATCTCAGTTGTTAAGTTTTCATGTACCGGTTCCTCTGTAACAAACTATATTTATATATAACGTGAAATGAAGCCTCAATCACACACACTCACACAAGAACACAGAGTACACTCATGTCAAAGGTTAACTCAACGCAATCATATTACAATGGTCACATTCCTGAGCGAAAAGAAGTGAATTACAGTTGTATGATCTCTGAATATTGTCCACATAAGACGCGTTGAACCGAATAATACGTGACCACCTTCCAGCATTTACTGACCATGATTGCACATTTCCCGCATAATGTACTATTCGAATACACACAAGTATAAGCACACATGCGCAACCATGCACAATTACACAGTGCCTGTATCACAAATACAAATATAAATACTCGTACATTAGCAGTTAAAGTTTATTGTAGAAGACTTATATATTTCAGAATTATATACTTTAAGTATCAAACTGGAAAGAATATATCAGGCAAATTTTGGCAAAAAAAAAAAAAAAAAACGCAGAATGTATGAATTTAAGCCTTATTTAGCGGGCTAGGCGGTATATTTGACCGTGCCGCACAGCGGGGTCTTTTTACCATAAATGGGGTTGTTTCCGTGCTCTTTTTCATGCATAAACAAGACCCAGAGTGTAATACAAGTATGTATCCCTGAAAGGGCGTAAATTGAGCTTTCCAATGACACCCGAACCATCCTTCTACGATCACTGGTTGTCTTGCATCGATCGTGCAAGCGAAGGGCAAAATCGCTAAAATACGGTAATTTCTTTATATAATTACGTATGTAGCGAGGGAGTGAGGGTGGATGTAAGTGGAGTAAATCTCAGTAGGTCCACGGCGGCCGTGGCGAGCGGTCATGAGGTAACCCATGCTCCTCCAGTCACTCGTCTCTCTCTCAGAGCCAATATTGCGCCAAAATTGCACTCGGACTTAAGGCGGGCCCCGCCACATAGTCCAAATTTTTCGATTCGGACTTAAGTCGGGCCCCGATTTTTAAGGGTTAATGGTGTTAAAGAGAACCTGTAAATTAATCAGATATTCTTCTGGTGGAATATTAAGAATAAATACTGTATATAGTGGTGATGTAGATAACTTATTATATTCAGTAAACTAATTAATTTATATCAACTCCTATTCCCGCCTCAACCACGAGACAACATGTCTATATCAGCTATATTCTTAATCTGAGTAATCCTGTTGTTGTTATCCTTAATGGTTACGTTCCCATCTACTGTCCAACTGCCCTGAATCTTTTTAGACTTTTTAGCTTGCCTGGCCTGCCATAGTAGACTAGATTTGTGTTTGGTGAGGTCCTCGTTGATGTAGATGTCCTGCCTGGCTCCGGCAGTCCCCGTTGGCGGCCCGACATCACCGACGGCGTTGGTGGGACTGGCCCGACTCTGGTCCCTGGGCCCCTCTGTAGAGGCACCCGCACCACCAGCTCCTCCATCCGCACCACCAGCTCTGCCACCGACATCACAGACGGCGTCGCTCGTCTCCCCCATCGTGTCACTGGCCCGACTCTGGTCCTTGGGCCCCTCTGTAGAGGCACCCGCACCACCAGTTGCGGCTCCCGCACCACCAGCCCTGCCACCAGCTCCACCAGCTCCGCCACCCACACCACCAGTACGCCACGGGTCGTCAGGGCCCCCTGCACGTCGTTTGGGGTTTAGCAAAACACGGTTGCTGTACACTCGTTGCCTTGCCCGGTACGTGGAGAACCAAATTAATATAGGTCGTCCCACTCCATCTCTCCTACGAGGGCCAACACGGTGAACCCTATCCACATCATCAAGTTTAATGGGCTGCAATATGGTCACTTTACTATTTATCACTTGCATTGCAACTTGTACAACATCTTCATAGTCATTTTCAGGGATACCAGTTAGTCGAAGATTATTCCTCCGGGAATATTGTTCAAGATTGTCCACTGTACCTTTTAGACCATCCACCTCAGTTTGTAGATCATTAATTTTGTTGTCACATACTACCACATCTTTACATAGGTCATTAACTTGTTTGATCAATTGCCCACAAATAGCTGATTCTAATTTCTGGATCACTTGTTCCTCACTCAGTGCCAAAACAAAAGCCCTAACGAACTCTTGCTGTTCAACCCCATGTTGCTTGAGAGGCGTTTCGTCCACATCAACACTCCGACACAACAGGTTCATTCACCGGCTCTCACTGCAGGGGTTATTTTTCTTTGATACGTTTGTACAATTGTTTCTTTAATTACTAATATATTTATCAGCGCATTTCTGGGTATTACAATTATTCAATCACATTCCTATAACTTGTATTGTCCTGGAAGTGCACTTGCTGGAGCTTCACAGCCCGACGACTGCACACGTTGAGTCTCAGTCGCAGACTGTAGCTGCCGGGTTAAGGTTAATAGACAGATCTACCATCAACTCTCCTCTATGTGTATCGAATACAGGCAACATTATCACACACACAAATGAAGGGATATAATTATACCCCATTCAGAGTTGTTAAATCTTAGTCGTAGAAAATGTAGGATAAGAGAGACAGTGAGAGTAAGTGTTACAAAGAGTTACAATGACTAGTATCTCAAAAGACCTTGCGGTCCATTACGAAGAGATACTCGAAGTAGAAGGAAAAACATTGTTTAGTGCATTACACTCACTACAGAGTGTGAAAAATACTATTTGCTATCTTCTTGAACTGTTCTACTGAGGAATTCGTTACAACTTCTGAGGGAAATTTGTTCCAGGTAGAACAATTCTTATATGTGAACAAGTTTTCACAAATACTAGTGCTGAACCATTTCAATTTTAACTTCCATCCATGGTTGCGTGATGTATTCATATTGAGGCTAACATATTGCTATAATCCACATTGTCAAACTCATTAAATATTTAAAAAACTTCAATAACCTGAACTCGTAGTATACGTGTTGAGAGAGAGAGAGTGTGAGTGAGTGAGTGAGTGAGTGAGAGGGAGAGAGAGAGAGAGAGAGAGAGAGAGAGAGAGAGAGAGAGAGAGAGAGAGAGAGAGAGAGAGAGAGAGAGGAAAACAAAAAAACGCTACAGCCGATATTCATGTAACCGATTTTGTATGTAAACTCATTTTGAGAATACAATTACATATTGTAATATATTCCTAATACATTTTGTATGTTGGCCATTGTAAGCGTGTGCAATGATGGTTTAGCTATAATTTACAAGACATGAGAACATACATTGCCAATCACTAACGAGCAGCCAGAGGAGGAATGTGGGAGAGTTGGGGATAGTTTGGGGATGGAAGGTGGGGTAGACTTGGACACGACTCCCCCCTTCCACCTGCCCAGGGTGGAGGAGGGGAAGGATGGCCCCACCCCTGAGCAGCTTTTAGTATGCGTGGGTGTACACCGAGAGGAATAATAGTTAATAAATGTGGGCAACTGAGATCATCTACTCAGGTACGCACAGGTAAGCGTGGCTCGAAATACAAATAGGTCGCCTGGCAAGGTAGGCGGTCAAAGCTGCCGCGCGAGGTTAAGGTCAAAGTTACTGCGGTCAGTCTGAATGAGTATATGATTTAGTGCAACGTTAAATCAGGATCAAAAGATATGAAGTTAACTTTACTCTTGTTGATACGATAATTAAATTTGCAATCTAACTATAAAAGAATACTGGTGAATAATCTCTCACACGATAAACGAAAAATAATTCTAATTGTAAATGAGTTAGAATCGCAGTTAATAAGGAACTCAAATTCACAAAACATTTAGTGAATATAGATAGTGGAACATTAGCTATACATGCAGTAAGTTTGAATAAATTAACAAACTACTGTAAATAAAATCAAGAACGAAGTAGTGACAGATAATAGCCGAAATGAGGGCTGATGAGTTATAACATAAAATATAGACGCAGAACTAAGTAGCGACTTATAATAGCCCAAAATACAGGCTGATACAGTATAGAATACTATAAAGACACAGAATGACGTAGTGATTTATAAATAGCCGAATTAAAGGCTGATGAATACAGGAATGTATAATATGAATTCCTAACTTGGCTGTGAAATAATATTATTAACCGGGTAACGTAATTGATCGGATTATTCACAAGAACTACTATAAATTAGAAATCTTGAACATAAGTTAATTCAATCTCAACGGAACGGGTTTTTACTTTTAATGTTGGTGAAATTGTACTCTAAGTGATCTCTTATGAAAAATGGACGTAGCACTGTCCGGAGTTTGAGATTAAGTTTTAACACCTTACGAGCGGCCTATGCGGTTTATTTATATGTACCGCCCAGCGGGGTGTTTTTAGCCAAAATAGGGCTGTTTACGTGATCATTTTCATGCCTAAATAAGACCCAGAACGTAAAACAAGTACCTATCCCTGAAAGGGCATAAACAGAGCTTTCGAATGACACCATAACGATCCTTTTATGATGGCTAGTTTTCTTGCAATAACCGTGCAACGCGAGTGCAAAAAGCATGTAATTAGCCACTTTCCCGATACAATTCCTTATATAGCGAGTGAGAGAGGGAGGAGGGAGCTGGGATTCGTGTCAGTATGTTCGCCGCAGTGGTCTGGAGCAGTCATACGCTCGCTACTCTCCTGCCACCACTTGTCTCTCTCTCTCAGCAACATTACGTGCTGAAATTGCCACTCGACCTATGTCGAGCGCCGCCACATAGTCCAGCTTTATTTAACTCGACTTATGTGGTGAGCCGCTAATTAAGGGTTAAGAAGGAAAAATACTCTCGTTATACACTTCACTACGAACTTGGACACTCAATCAATAATAACACAACTGAATAAAATCTGTGAACGTTCACTAAGCATTACGTATAGTATAGAGTATATAACGTAGGTAAAAATTATGTATAACTTTGACGTGAACTTAAATTAGTTAAATCACGAATATTATATATATATAATTAACCTGCACAGATGGAAGTTAGGTTCTCGTACTACGAGATCAAATTTGGGCAAGGAGAGTCCAGAATAGGCCTCTATAATAATGTTAAATTGAACACTCGCATATTTTATATAACCTTCATAATAATTCCCAAAACACAGTAACACAGAGACACTTAGGGTAGGGGTGCTGAGGAGAAGTGAGATCCATGAGAGGGAATCTAGTCGACGTAGGACTCGTAGTTCCTCCTTCTGTTGGACACCAAAGGGAACTGCCGCTCTCACACACAACTAGAGAAGGTCACTTCTAGCTTATCTAACACACCTCTGGGTCGCCACACTCGTTGAACTTTTTATAGGGAAAATGGCTAGCCCTATTCAGAAGTAACTCCGACACTGGTACATACCCACTAAAAGTTTAGCTAGTGGAAGGTATTGCCTCGTGTTTGCCTACCGATCATATATTTAGGGCAGGTAATATTCGGATGATAAATTGAGTCTTAATTAATTAATTTCGGAATAGTACATGTGGATTTCGATCTTTTAATTATTGTGAAGTTAATAATTGCCTTACAAATAAAATTGACATAGGAATACATGGATATTGTTATTCTTTATTTCTTAAAATTAAATTAAACTCATATTTTAGAAAGCTTGCATGGTTGCAGGATAAATGTTTTGCATTGATTTGTATTGTCATCTATTTTCAATGTTGTATGCAAAGCTTTCGTTACTCTCTATTGATCAGCTACTGTTGATATAGGTGATCTTCTGCACTATAGAGGTGGTTCTTTTGGTCACATTTGTTGACATAGAACATCGGATGTTGATGAGGAATTAGCATAAACTCTTCCTCATTATAATCCAAATCTGGTTCTTGGGTTGGATACGCCTTTTTCCCGTGTCCCGGACCCTGTGATTGGTCCGGAAGGGGCCCATGGAATTGGCCAGGAAACAGGTCATGCTCGATGAGGGGCCCTGCATTTCCCGTAGGTCTCGGTAGAGGGCGTTGATTTATGTGGGTAGACTGTGTTGTTTCTTGATACCATGGAGAACGTTGATTAATGATGGTGGACTGCGTTGTCTATTTCTCTGCCTGTGTCTGTGCCCTTCGCTTTGTTCTTTTCCTCTCCTTTATATTAGCTAGTCGGGCTCTGGTTGGTTGAGTCTCTTCATGGTTGTGAGGGTATCTGAGGGGGTTGCTGACTTAAGAACATAAGAACATAAGAACATAAGAAAATGGGAGTCTGCAGAAAGCCGATTGGCCTAAGCAAGGCAGATCCCTGTCCCACACAACCCCAAATCAATTACAAAGCCCAATTATAGGCTCAACACTCTAATACCCTGAGGATCATCCTACCAAAACGGTTAGAGATTAACGCAGGATTATGGGGGTCTGCAGAGCGCTGATTGGCCCAACCCGGCTGATCCCCCTTCACACCCAACCCTTCTCGTCCATATGCTTATCCAATTTTATCTTAAAGCTCCCTACAGTTTTAGATCCCACTATAGCACTTGGTAGTCCATTCCACCCATCTACAACTCTGTTACCAAACCAATATTTGCCTATATCTTTTCTGAAACGAAATTTATCTAATTTGAAACCATTGGTACGAGTTCTTTCGCTATCACTGAGCTTTAGTACATTTGTCATGTCCCCTTTGTTAATCCCACTAACCCACTTGAACACCTCTATCATATCCCCTCTAACTCTGCGTCTCTCTAACGAATGTAAACCTAATTTCTTCAACCTTTCTTCATACGGAAGATTTCTAATATTATGGATCATTTTTGTCATTCTACGCTGTACTCTCTCCAATGAATCTATGTCCATTCTGTAATAAGGACACCAAAATTGGACAGCATAATCCATATGGGGTCTCACTAATGACAAGTAAAGTTTTAAGATAACATCAGCAGTTCTGTTACTCACACTCCTAGAGATGAACCCGAGAATCCTGTTTGCCTTATTACGAACGCCTATACACTGTTTTCTAGGCTTCAAATCATTGCTAACAAACACACCTAGATCTTTCTCGCAGTCTGAATTTTCTAATTCTAAATTAGCTAGTTTATATTTAACATTTGTTTGCATCTTCCCTATCTTTAATACCTTGCATTTGTCAATGTTAAACTTCATCTGCCAATTTACTGACCATTCATGTAAGGTATCTAGATCCCTTTGGAGGCACTCTATATCGCTATCTGAATCAATTGATCTCCCCATTTTAGTATCGTCTGCGAATTTACTTATCCTACTAGTTATACCTAAATCTAGGTCATTTATGTATATAAGAAACAACAGGGGACCTAATACCGATCCCTGGGGGACACCACTTTTGACTGCTCCCCACTCTGACTTGGTACCATTTATGCTGACTCTCTGTTTCCTACCAATTAGCCATGACCTAATCCATCCCCACAACGCCCCACCTATTCCATGTGCCTCAACCTTTCTCATCAATCTCTCATGAGGGACTCTGTCGAAAGCTTTACTGAAATCTAAATATATAATATCGTATGCCTTGTCATTATCTACTGCTTCATATACCTCTGAGAAAAAACTAAGCAAATTAGTTAGGCAAGAACGTCCCTGTGTGAATCCATGCTGAGAAGAATTGATTAAGTTAAATGTTTCTAAGTGGTTTCTCATTTTCCTAGCAATAATTGACTCTAGTAGCTTTCCTATGATTGAAGTGAGACTAATGGGACGGTAATTGGATGCTATTGATTTATCACCTTTTTTGAAAATCGGAACTACATTTGCAAGCTTCCAAGCTTCTGGAACTATACCTGTTTCTAATGAATTGTTAAAAAGAAATGTTAATGGGTAACTTAACTCATCTCTGCATTCTTTTAATACTCTGGCATATACCTCATCGGGACCAGGCGATTTCTGAGGTTTCAGTCTGTCAATTTCCTTAAGCACATCATTTCTACTTATAGTAACCGTACTTAACCTATTTTCTATACTATCTCTATACACCTTACGGACTTCTGGAATCTGTGCCAAATTTTCATTAGTGAAAACGGATAGAAACTGACTATTTAATGTACTGCACATTTCTAAATCACTTTCTGTCATTTCTCCTATCGAAGTTTTAAGGGGGCCTATTTTATCTCTAACTTTAGATTTATATAGCTGGTAAAAAGCCTTAGGGTTATTTTTTGAGTCATTGGCTATCCTGATTTCATAATTTCTTTTGTCTGTCCTTATACATTTTTTAACCTCTCTTGATAGATTCTGATAGTAAGCAAGTAGGTGAATTTCGCCTTTCTTTATTTTTCGATATATTCCTCTCTTTTTTCCTAGAAGGTCTAATAGTCTATTATTCATCCATTTGGGTTGGTTCTGTGTTGATCTAAATTTTCTTTTGGGGATATATTTATTTTGCGCATTGTGGAGTGAAGAAATAAAATTATTATATGTAGCTGTCAAATTATCCTGAATTAAGACAGGTATCTGAGAGAGAGTATGTTCATTAGCGCACCTGGGTCCACTTAATAGTTTAACCATAGGATCGACTCTTAAGGCTCGTCTTAATCCACCATAATTGGCTTTTCTGAAATCTGGGATAAGTGTCGTATTCTCTTTAGCCTTTCCTGTCCATTGTATGTTAAAATAAATTGATTTATGATCACTATTTCCTAGTTGGTCTCCTATCATTGATTGATTATGTATGTGTGGATGAACGAATGAAGAAATCTGTGATGGATGCTAGGGTGTATAGGGGTATTGGAGGGGGTCTGTCTGATCATTATGTAGTGGTAGCTAAGGTTAGGATACAAAAGAAGTGGGTGAGGAGAGCGGGAGGGAGGCGAGAGGAGGGTGGAATGGTGAGGAGGGTGGAGAGGTTGCAGGAGGAGGAAGTCAGGGAGGAGTACAGGAGAGCAGTGGAAAGACGACTAGGGGGGTTCGACCTGGAAGTTATGGAGGAAGTGGAGGAGATGAGCAAGGTGTTTAAGGATGAGATCTGTGCAGCATGTGAGGAGGTGTGTGGAGTGAGGAGAAGAGGGAGGGGAGTGAAAGGTACAGCATGGTGGACAGAAGAGGTAAGAATAGCTGTGGAAGAAAAGAAGAAAGCATATAGAGAGTGGTTGGGTAGTAGAGGGAATGAAGATTCCGAGAGACAGAAACGAGCGAGGTACGTGGAGAGTAAGAGGGTGGTGAAGAGAGTAGTGAAGGAAAGTAAGAGAAGAGTAGATGAGGAATTTGGAAGGAATCTGAGTGTAAAATGGAGGGAGAGTAAGAAACTGTTCTGGAAAGAAGTCAAGAAAGTTAGGGAAGGTAGCAAGGGAAACAGTAAGGGTGTGAAAGATAAGAATGGGATAATGCAAGCCGAGAAGCAAGAGAGAGTCGAAAGATGGAGGGAGTACTTCAGTGAGTTGCTAAATGAAAGGAATGAAGAGCCAGCAAACATAGCTGGATATGGTATGGGAGGGAGAAGAAGAGAAGTAGTGGAGGAGGAGGTGGGGATCAGGAGGTCAGAAGTGTGGGAAGCCATGAAAAGAGTGAAGTTGGGGAAAGCACCAGGAACAGATGGAGTGTGTGGGGAAATGTTGAGGTATGGTGGTGAGATAGTGATAGAATGGGTATGGAAAATGTGCAAACTAGCATGGGAGAAGGGGAGTGCACCCGATGACTGGAAGACTGGCATAATAGTCCCCCTATATAAGGGCAAAGGGGAAAGAGGAGTGTGTGGTAACCACCGAGGAATATGTCTTCTAAGCGTAGTAGGGAAGGTATACAGTAGGGTAGTGATTGAGAGAGTGAGAGTGAGAACGGAGAAATGGATAGGCGACGAGCAGGGAGGTTTTAGGAAGGGAAGAGGATGTGTAGATCAGATTTTTACCCTGAATTGTGTTGTGGAGAAGTATCTGGAGAAGAAACAAAAGGTGTATGTTGCCTTTATGGACTTGGAGAAGGCCTATGACAGAGTGGATAGAGAAGGTTTGTGGAAAGTACTTAGAATATACGGAGTAGAGGGCAAGTTGTTGAAAGCAGTGAAGAGCATGTATGAGGGTGCAAAGGCGGCAGTACGTGTGGAGAGTGAGCAGAGCGAGTTCTTTGACCTGAATGTTGGTTTGAAACAGGGGTGTGTGATGTCCCCGTGGTTGTTTACTGTATATATGGATGGAGTTATGAAAGAAATACTATCAAGAGCAGTGGATGTTGGTGTATCGCTGAAAAGGGAGGGAATTGAGTGGAAGCTACCTATACTGCTGTTTGCGGATGATACAGTTCTGATGAGTGATAATGAATGGGAGTTGCAGGGTCTGGTAAATGAGTTTGGAACAGTGTGCGAAAAACGGAATTTGAAGGTAAATACGGGGAAGAGCAAGGTTATGGTCTTCGAAAGGGGTGAAGTCACAGAGTGTGAGGTGAAGCTGAACGGTCAGGCTATGGAGATCGTCAACTCTTTTAAGTATCTGGGCAGTGTGTTGAGTAAAGATGGGACTATGGATGAAGAGGTGCGGGAGAGGGTACAAAAGGGGAAGAGGGTTGTAGGAACGCTAAAAGCAGTAACAAGAAATAGGGTGGTCAGTATGGAAGTGAAGAAGTCCTTGCATGACAGTGTGGTAATCCCGACACTGACTTACGGAAGCGAAGCATGGACGTTGGTTGAGAGACTCAGACCAAGAGTGAGAGCAGTGGAAATGAATTACTTAAGGAGTGCGTGCGGAGTTACATGGAGGGATAGACAGACTAATGAGGAAGTAAGAAGGAGGTGTGGTGTGGAGGTAGATGTGCTGGAAAGTGTGAAAAGGAACAACTTGAGATGGTTCGGCCATATGGAACGTATGGAAAGCGAGAGAATGACTAAGAGGGTGTACGAGAGCGAGGTGGAGGGACAGAGGGGGAGAGGTAGACCGAATATGAGGTGGAAGGATGGAGTGAGGAACTACATGAACGAAGGCGGTGCTGGTTGGGGGGAGGGGCGTCGACTGACTGGGGACAGAGGTGCATGGGGGCGGTTCGTTCGTGGCCACCCCTTCGGGGATCACGGCGTCAGGCAATAGATAGATAGATAGATAGTCTCCTATCTCTACATTATTTATCATTTGTTCATTATTACTGAGAACTAAATCGAGGATGTTATTACCTCTAGTAGGCGAGTCTATGAATTGAAATAAAAAACTATCCTGTACCGCCTCAATAAACTCTGTTGAATCTGAGTCGCCGATTTGATGCTGCCAATCAATATTCGGAAAATTGAAATCCCCTATAATACACACATTGCTAAACCTTGATGCTATTTTCACTTCCTGCCATAAAGCTGTACCTTCGTTTCTACTCATATTTGGTGGTCTATAAATAACTCCAATAATTATGGTCTCACTACCTTCGCTAACCTCAACCCAAACACTTTCGTTATCAGTATTTAGTCTAATACCTGATTTAATACAGCTTTTTAAAGAACTCTTGACAAACACTGCTATTCCGCCGCCCCTCCTACTTGTTCGGTCGCGTTTAAACAAACTATATCCTGGTATATGGAATTCTGCTAAAAAATGTCTTGATTCTGTATTAATACATGTTTCAGTCAGTGCTATAATGTCTATATTTTCGTTGCTAACAAGTGCTCTAAGTTCATCCATTTTGTTACATAAACTCCTACAGTTTGTATAATATAATCGCAATGAATTTATTTTACTGGTATCGGATTTACCTTTATTTCTAACTGAATTCCCATCTTCTGTTACACCTTTAATATTTCTACTAGCAGTACAATTAAAATCCTGTGACTGATATTTTCTATTCCTATCTGATGTACCAGTACGGCAATTTACCCTATCTAGACAATTATTCTTACTCATATTCTCAGGCTTTATTTTCAGCGAAACCCCGCGACAATCCTATCTATTGACCTAGCTAAATTTGCCACCCCTAGCCGAGAAAGATGAACCCCGTCCTGTGCGTACAACTGATTTTTACCATAGAAACGGGTCCAGTTATCAAGGAATGGTATTGCATTTGCATTACAGTATTTTTCCAGCCGACAATTGATACCAATTGCCCTAGATGACCATTCCTTGCTGACCCCTCTCCGTGGCAAGATACTGTGTACTACAGGTATGCCTCCCTTCCTCCTAACTTTATCTAACACCTCCCTGTACTGCCGAAGCAGTACTTCCGTCCTACCTTTACCAACATCATTGCTCCCTGTACTGAGACAGATAATGGGGCTATCTCCAATATCTTTCATGATGTAATCAATGTCCTCTAACACCTTCCCAACCCCGGCACCAGGCAGACAGACAAGCTTCCTAATATCAGTACAGGTGGACCTAGCTAAGTGTCTGACCATGGAGTTCTCAACAATTGAGAAGGACTTGCCTCTCCTTGTCGATGACTTGGTAGCAGCTGCGGCAGCGGCAGGAACTCCTGGGGCAGCAGTTGAAGGTACTCCTGGGGGGGCAGCAGTCACACCTGTTGGAGGCAACTCACTTACCTTTCTCCTGGTTTCCTCGCCGAAGGAAGCACTCGCAGCCTCACCATCACATTCGTCATCCAAGGTGATGAACTTGTTGCTGAGGGCAACTGGCCGCCGTAGAAATTTGCAGGTTGTTGCACTTGTTGGAACAACTGTCCAGGGAGCATCACGATCCCTAACAGCAGTTGCACTATCCTCACTTTTCTTTTCAGCCAAAGTCAGCTTTAAGGCCAAATTCTCGTCTTTGAGAGACTGCACCTCTCTCTCCACATTCTCCATCCTTTCTTGCAAAGCAAGACAAAGCTGGAGAATATGAGAGGAGGTAGCAATCTCGTCAACACCAGCCATTTTATGAAAGCGTTAATACTATCACCACACTATGGGCAAAGATATTCACTGGGAGTCACTAGGGACAGGTCCTCACTCAGCAAAGGTCAGGCAGGTACTTGGCTGCTTGCAACCCCGTCACCTCAATTCTAGTATTAATTTATTAAAAACATTTGTGTGTCGTGATTTTTGTTTACAAGTGCTCGAGCGGTTAGGCCTAAGTCGAATTCATCTCGTTGGCGGCTGCTAAGGTAATTGAGTTTCATGTTGTTACTTATAAGTGCGTTATTTCAACATTCCTGAACGTTCATTGTAATTTTCTTTGTCTTAACTTCAGTTTGATTTGCTAAAGAGTTTTGATATTCCATCTATATTAATTTCAGTCTTTTCTTTCACACGCTGTAATTTCGATTATACTTCTATTTTAAACACGATAGGAGATTATCATTTGCGGTCATTTGTGCAAGATTTATAAAGTTTTCTACTCGTTCTTATTTAGTTACGGTTATTTTACAACATCTTTCCGTTTTAATATAAGTCCAATTTGTGGACTCTGTCATAATTCGTTCGACTGCGAATTTGTTTTCCCGAGTTTTATTTGAATTCAATTTTGGAAGTTTTAATTGATTGACATTTCATGAAGTATTCTATTTGGAATCGATCATATATTTTTTATTTCGTTCAGTATTTTCTGACGAATTTGGGGAGCTTAAATGAATTTTCTTTCTTACATTTTTTTGTTTGTGTATCGTTTTCTGCTTTTAAAGACTGTATAAATCGGTAAATTTCGTTCGCTAATTTGTGTACTAATTCTTTTTTACGATCGAATTTTATTCAGGTTGAGTTTTTTCCATCACGTATATTTCGAGTTAATTTTTTTTTTTTGGATCACTGTGTATTTTAGTCATGTGTTTCCATTGTTTTAAAACGAGTTGGCTTACTGTACAATTGGGTTCAGTTAAGTGTTTGCAATATTCTAAAGTTTTTCGATCACGAGTTTGAAGTCATACGTCTTATTTCCGTAGAGTTTCTCAATTGAGGATCTTAATTGCTACTATAGAAAACGTGAGATTTTATATTAATTTTTGGCCCAGATTGTTCATAATCTAATATTTTTTTAATGCCTGGAATGAGGGCATATTTTGTGGAATATAAGATGTTTGAATAGGCTGGCCTACACAAAGAGATAAAAGAGGACTTCTGGAATAACACCGTCAGTGTCATTTAAGGCCTCATGGAGAATGAAATAACAACCTTGGGAAGGGACCTGAATGGTCATGTTGGAGCATCTGCAGATGGATACGAGGGAGTACATGGAGGACATGGTTACGGAAGGAGGAATCTGGAAGGCGAATATATACTGGAGTCCTGCGTTGCACTCAACATGGTTGTGTGTAACACGAAGTTCAAGAAAAGACAGAGCCATCTGGTCACATATAATACTGGGGTCTCCAGTAGCCAGCTAGATTACTTCTTGGTTAATAGGAAAGACTAGAAACTGGTTCGGGATGTAAAGGTCATCCCAAGCGAAGAATGTATTCCCCAGCATAAGCTACTTGTGTGCGACATGAGCTTATGCAGAGATCCTGAGCGCAAGAAGTTATACATGCCCAAAAGGAGAGTGTGGCTGCTGAATAACAAGGAAGTTAGGGTTAATTTTCATAGTGAACTGGAGGAAATTAATAGAAATAAGGAAGCTAGGCCTAGCGATGTAAATGTCAATGGAATTCCTTAAGCATAGCCTTCTCGCTGCTACTAACAAAGTCTGTGGGAATAAGACCAGGAATAAGACCTCCTAGTGGTGGAACGATTAGGTAGAACATGCTGTGAAAGAGAAAAGGAGATGCTTCAAAGCATGGAAGAAGGGAGGCAGCAAGGATGAATACCAGGCAGCTAAATGAACTGCCAGAAGAGTTATTTACAATGCTAAAAAAGGCATTAAGGACCTGGTCCTCGAACAAGTGTGTAACACTGACAATCCCAATGAGATCTTCAACCTAGTTAGGCGAGCTAAAAATTACAGTAGGGATATTATAGGTGACCAGTGTGTTAGAAACGATAATGGGACGATTGTGTATGAAATCAGAGAAGCATGGAAGGCACACTATGAACGATTGCAATAGTGACCACCGTACGATCACTTTCAGTATAAAATTTAATATCAATAAACTCAATACCAGCAATGAGAAAGTTTCAAATTTCAAGTGAGCAAATTTCCATAAACTCAGAACAAAATTTAAAGAAGCCAATTGGAGTTTTCTAAACAATATTGAGATAAACCAATCATGGACAATTTTCACAGAAATTTACACGAGCGCAGTACGTGAGTGCACACCATAAAAAAACAGAAGATCTGCACATAATAACAAACCTAAATGGTGGAATAGAGAAATAACTGAATGTCTACTCGCTAAAAAGAATGCTCATGAGAGATTACAAACCTCCGATGACGATGAAAATAGACAGGCCTTCAGAGATCTACGACGTTAATCCAAAGGGTTAATTAAACAAAGTAAAAACACTTTGGAGTTACATGTTGCTAATCAAAGCAAGACTAACCCAAAATAATTCTACAGTTACATCAGGAAGAAAAAAGTGGTAAATTCAACGATTGGACCCTTGGTAGATGAAAATGGAGATTTCACCAATGAAGATGCTAAAATGAGTAATACTCTCAATAACTTCTTTGCATCAGTCTTTATATCAGAAGACCTAAGTGACATCCCTACAGTACCGCCAGTATAGACAAACAATTTGGAAGTTATTAGAAATGTCAGCATTACTGAGGCAGAGGTACTGAGATGCTTAGATAACATCAATGAAAGTAAATCACCTGGACCCGATACGATTTCTCCTAGAGTTCTTAACCCACTGGATACTAGCGATGCATCACGTGCGTCAGCAATGTATGTAATGCTAAACCCCAGCGCCGCATAGGGTGCGTTGCAGTTAATTACTCCGGTCCTATGGCACCTAGAGGGCTCAGATTTGAATGGGAACTGTGTAAGTATCCCAAGCAACAATGCCGATGGTTGAAAACCCTCAAAGTCCAGCTGCTTGCGCGTGAGCACGCAAAAACCTGTGTTTGCATGTTTTTGCCTACCCATTTCCCCTCTTGTAATTCCGACTTTCGGGCGCCCAATAGGACCCCTTAATGACCTAAGGGATCGTTTTTTTGTTTGTTTTTCTTTCATTTCTAACCCATTCCTGGTGTTTTCTGGAATGTTTTTTTGTTTACAACCTGCTGGTCCTGGGGTGTACATTTATTATTAATTAGCTGGAGCTCAGTGTGTTAAAGAAACTAAATGCGAGCTCACCAAACACTTGACGCTGATCTTTAACAAACCCTTGGAAACCGGCGAAATACCTGATGAGTGGAAGCTTGCGAACGTAACACCAATTTTTAAAAAAGGTAGCAAATTATTGCCTAGCAATTATCGTCCAATCAGCTTGACCTCAGTTGTATGCAAAATACTAGAAACAATAATAAGAAACAGACTCGTTAATCACTTGGAGGAAAATAATATACTAAAAGACACACAACATGGTTTTCGCAAAAAAACGTCCTGCTTTACAAACCTTTTATACTTCTTCCATGACATCCTAAATCTATATGACGAAAGTAAAGCTGTAGATATTATATACTTAGATTTCCAGAAAGCCTTTGATAAAGTTCCACACAAACGGTTAGTGATGAAATTAAAAGTACATGGAATACAAGCTTAAGCAGGGCGGCATTCTACAGTGGATAGACAATTGGCTTAGTGAAAGGAAACAAATAGTTATTAATGGGGAACCATCAAAGTGGACCAATGTAACTAGTGGTGTACCTCAAGGATCAGTTCTGGGGCCAGTCCTTTTCCAAATTTACATTAACGACATTGATGAGGGTCTCCCACTTGTACAATCTCAAAGTTTGCAGACGAAACAAACATCGCAAATACCGTACTGACAAACGAACATGTTGAAGATATGCAAAACAATCTAAACAAGGTTTCACAATGGGCTAAAATCTGGCAAATTTGCTTCAATGAAGATAAGTGTAAAATACTTCATATCGGATTCCGCAATGAAAAAGCAGACTACTCGATGAATGGTACCCAGTTAAAGAGAGAAGACAGAGACACTGATTTAGGAGTAACTATATCCAGTAACTTAAAACCAAGTCAACATTGTGCTGAAGTTGTTAAGAAGGCAAACAAAATAATAGGTTTCATAGGTGGATTATTTGAATATAAATCAAAAGACATTATCCTCACCCTTTACAATTCATTAGTCCACCCACTTTTGGAATACTGCATTCAGTTCTGGTGCCCTTACTATCAAAAAGATATAGACAAACTGGAACGAGTTCAAGTTAGAGTTACCAAGATGATACCCTGTCTTCGGAACAAACCCTATGAGGAACGTCTTAAAGAACTAAATTTATATCCATTAACCAAGCGCAGATTGAGAGGTGACCTTATTCAAGTTTTCAAGATCATTAAATGCATCGACAACATGAACTGTAATAAATATTTTACGATTGACTGATCAAACTACACGCGTGGAAATGGCTTCAAAATCATTGGTGAATCATTCACCTATAACGAATCCAAACATGTATTCTTCAATCGAGTTGTCAACTTGTGGAATGGGCTTCCCCGAGATGTCATAGACTGCCACACCGTTGATTCCTTCAAATTTCGCCTAGACAAGCACCTTGCCCTGAACCCAAGGTTGACTGCATTTTGTAATTGAATACATATTTTCTTTAGTAGTGTTTGTTCAATAACCTAATAGATCTTAATATAATTTCCCCTGCCATGAACTAAGCCCCAGGGCAGCACTTCCTGCTCACATCTTTCCCACATTCTCTCCGAAATACTGTTGCAACACTTGGAACAGCAGTGTTTTGGAGGGCAAGTAACCTCGAGGGGGAGCATGATCTGCTGTTGCTTGTTTCCCTTTGTACTCCTTTGTACTCATGTGTTAGAAGTGCAATGATGTATGCCTTAGAAACATGTTCTTATTGATAGTAGATAATACAGGGAGTATTCCCCATATAGGGAGAAACATCTCCACTAGTCCTTACAGCTTCCAGCCCTCTCTCTAAGTGAATATAAAATCTCTCTCATAACTTCCTCTACCTTCTCCTACACCCCCTGGGAGGTGATGGAAATTTCCGATGAACACTTCTGGCTAAATAACATATTTCAATCAATCAATCAATTCTGTATCACGTGAACAAAGCCTGGTGATCTAAAGAGTGATGAGTAGGGAGTAGCTATATCTGACACAGGAATAAAAAACCCGGAAATGACATTGAATCAACCTCTAGATGTACAGTTGCCTGCTAAATATACCAATTTTCTGAAAGTAAATTACCTTAAAACTATATGAGAGTTGTATTATTATTTCCTATATTAATTACCAAATATAACACAGCTTCTCGCTCTGTATAGGGTCACAATACGCCCATGTATTGAGTATTGTTCGCATGTGTGGGGAGGTTCCACATATGCCACATTTCTCGAAAGAGTAGAGTCAAAAGCATTTTGCCTCATCAAATCACAGCTCTTACTAGTTCCCTACAATCTCTTTCTAAATGCCTCATTGTTGCATATCTTTCACTCTTCTATCGCTATTACAACAATCAGTGTTTTTAAGAGCTCTCTCAGTGCATACCCCTTCCCTTGCGGCGAGTGCGAGGCACCCAACTTTCAACAACCCCACTCATATTCTGTCCAACCCAAGAATTGGCAAATTTTCTGTCTTTCTTCTACTTAACTAGTGAACTCTGGAACTCCCTCTCTCAATCAATCTTTGCTTCATCCTATGACCTAATACTCCTTTAAACTTGGTGTGTCCAGGCATATTGACCACAACGTCCCTTGAATTAGGTTCTTTGTCACTCTTTTGGCTTTGGGGGGTATGCTACTAGGGTCGTTACAGGCAACCTGTCTTTTGTCTCCTTCATACACATAGGTAAAATAAGTTAGTATTATAAACTATTTGCTGTAATTGTAATTAGAAGTACTAGAACATTGTTATAGTATGGTACTCTCACTGCTGTTACAATGACTCTTCTATTATTGACTGGTTAAGATTTGTCCAGTGAATTCCCTGTAACAGACAGTCCATGAAAAGAGAACTTTGTACTCTTTCAGACGTAGCTTGAAGGAACAACTGAAATGAACAGCCTCAAGAAGGGAGCACCAAACTTATGTCTACTATTAAATACGCCATAAGTGATAGGAAAACATAAAACAAAATTATAGGTTTGAGTCCCGAAGGGAAGAAGGAAAACCTAATATTTAGTAGTGGCCCCGGAATCATTGACAATATGCCTTAAACAGTAATGGCACCCAGAGTCAGCTGTTCAAATAACCCGCCTCGGAGCGCAAGAGACCAAACATCGTAAGCGTACGCTCATAATTACTTACGGACTCGTCTTTATGATGCGGATGCCAACTATGAAAAAACTAAAATAAAAAATAATAAAAGAAAAAAATTAGAACTCCTAATCTGCTATGCTTCCCATCGTGTGGATGTTGATAGCATGGGTTTGCCCCGAGACGCTGATTCGCTATTCTTCCTTCACTGACATATCAAGATAACCTAGAAACATCAGAACGAATTGGAAGGGGATGGAAGGGAGGGCCGGATTCGTCAATGATTCCGGGGCCACTACTAAATATTAGGTTTTCCTTCTTCCCTTCGGGACTCAAACCTATAATTTATCATTGATGATATGCTTGATATCACAAGTCTGGAGGGGGACATTCGTGACAAATATCAAGCCACTAACAAAACAACAATAGGATGAGAATAAACCCAGTTATAGAGCTCTAACTTTTCTTTATTTTGTATACAAAATACAATAACAAACTTTTAAAGAGTTACAGGTAGCGTACTTGAAAATATACCTGTGTACAACATTTTACAAACAGATCACTTACATGTATAAAACTTATGAAACTGTTATAAAATAAAACATTTGTCTATGTATATTCTCTTATACCATATACAAAATATTCTCCAACTCATGACTATATTTCAAGTTCCTGAGTAACCTTATGATAATGAGTATCACATAAAATATTTGGTTATGTATACAAAATACAAAATTCAAAATTTTCACTCTTGACTATATTTTCCAGTCCTCGAGTAACCTTAGGATAATGAGTATCACAGTGCATGCACGCACTAACCACGTCCGGCGGGGATGAGGGTCATAGCTATCAAATGCCCTTATCTTCTTACAACTAACAAATAATAATAAAAAGCACCAGACTTTCAGACCCGTTGTCTCAATGCAACACAGGTCATTCGTGGTTTATCTAGAGTAACAGACAGGTAACGTGTTAAGGTGTGATTTGACGCCCATAAGTGCGTTTGCTAAATATCAGTGACTGAGTAATTCTTTAAGAATGTAAGTGAAACTGCCCACTTTTTTATGTCATAAGCATGCCCAACGGCTCCCGGATTACTCTCCTGGATAACATCAACTAGAGGGCGGGTGCCCAACCCCGAAAAGGGTTGAAATAGGGGAGCTATCCCCCCGCCAAAGGCGGCTTTCTAGGGCCTTTCCTAGCTGATGCTGAGAGGATTGGGTTCTAGTCATGTGGTGATGGGCTGGTCTATTAGAGTGAGAACTGAGCAATCTCTGCCATACCCATAGCTTATTCTGACTGTTCCTTTTACTTATATATTTTCTAGATCTCAAGTGACGGCGTCTCCAACGTGGATTGACCTCCCAATCTACCAAGATTGGAAGCCAAAGCGTCACATTTTTCCCTTGCCCCTCAACTTTCTCTTCATAATTGCTGAGGGACACAAGGCCCTGGGTGGGGCTTTGGTTTCCCGGGCATTTCCGCACCCTCCTCAGCTCCCCGCCATGGAGTGGCTTCGGTCACCCAGGCTTTATTGTGGTCGGCGGGGAGGGTTCTGTGGGGGCGCTCGGTTATGGCCTTGGCCTTGCTCAGGGCCTTGGGGCTGTTCGGCCAGGCAGCTTGGGGAACAACAACAACAACAACAACATCAACTAGAAAAGCTGCTGATTGCCTCTTCGTAAGACATTTACCTGTTTGATTCACCCACAGAGCTCCCGGTTGGTTAGGCCGGGACACTCCCATATAGGTAAAAAAAGATTTCACCGGACATAACTTGTGGTGAGTATCTCCTCTTTTGAGCGCCGGAACCTCAAATTCCGTAAAGACATGTTCATTGTGCTCGTTTTTGGCAATGAAAGTAGGCGACGGTGCAATTTGAACACTGACATTGCGCCGGGCGAACCTCAGAAAATTAGGTTCGTTGCTCATCGCCGCCAGCTCAGATCCCCGGTTTCCTGTAGCCAAGGCCATAAGGAACACAACCTTCTTTAAGATTGAATCAAAAGTAGGATTGTGACAATATTTCTGAGAATGAAGCAATGACAAGGCTTTGTCAAGTGACCAGGTAGGCATGAGCTGGCGTGAAGGTGGACGAAGCTTGAAACATGCACGCATGAAACCCTTCTCCTCCACTTGCGGTACTGAGAGTCCTGTTAACCCTTACAGTCCCAGGCCCGAGTATATTCGTCAGTAGATAAGTAACTTCCCAGTCCCAGGCCCGAGTATATTCGTCAGTAATGTACTTTCCTTGTAACTGCCTGTACAACTCTGTAGTTGGTAACACGACTGTTTAAGCACTGCTACCGGTCTGGCAACACTTCTCAGCTTATGTAAGACCCGCTGAAGGGTGACTGGGCCAGTCTTGCTCCATCTCTTGATGTGAAAAGGTGGTCTCTCCTGCCATTTTTGCCACAGTGCTTGGGACTGCAGGGGCTTTTATTACTGTATCCTACGGTATGGTACGGGTTAAATAAAAAAATGGAACTCTGACAGCGGTCATGTGATTATTTAGTGTGACTACGGACAAGCCTTTATATTCAAATAGATAGTCTAGGTATTTGAAAATTATAGACACAGATGCAACGGTCTGGTCAGTTTCCATGATCCAAGTAGGCTTACGATTTATTGATAATTAATGTTACTGGATGAAATATAGTTGTTATTTGTTGTCTGTAATTATGCTATGATATATCTTGCTTTATAGACTAGGAAGCGAAGACTATTACACACCTACTTTGCTTGTTTTGAAGATTAGGCAGCCAAGAGTATTACAAACCAAATTTGGTGGTATTGAAGTTTAGGCAGCCAAGACTGTTATAGAGAACCTTTGATTGTTTTGAAGTTTAGGCAGCCAAGACTGTTATAGAGAACCTTTGATTGTTTTGAAGTTTAGGCAGCCAAGACTGTTATAGAGAACTTTCGATTTTTTTAAAGTTTAGGCAGCCAAGACTCTTATAGAGAACCTTTGATTGTTTTGAAGCTTAGGCAGCCAAGACTGTTATAGAGAACCTTTGATTGTTTTGAAGTTTAGGCAGCCAAGACTGTTATAGAGAACCTTTGATTGTTTTGAAGTTTAGGCAGCCAAGACTGTTATATAGAACCTTTGATTGTTTTGAAGTTTAGGCAGCCAAGACTGTTATACTGTAGAGAACCTTTGATTTGTTTGAAGTTTAGGCAGCCAAGACTGTTAAAGAGAACCTTTGATTGTTTTGAAGTGTAGGCAGCCAAAACTGTTATAGAGAACCTTTGAATGTTTTGAAGTTTAGGCAGCCAAGACTGATAAAGAGAACTTTTGCTTGTTTTGAAGTTTAGGCAGCCAAGACTGTTATAGAGAACCTTTGATTGTTTTAAAGTTTAGGCAGCCAAGACTGTTATAGAGAACCTTTGATTGTTTTGAAGTTTAGACAGCCAAGACTGTTATAGAGAACCTTTGATTGTTTTGAAGTTTAGGCAGCCAAGACTGTTATAGAGAACCTTTGATTGTTTTGAAGTTTAGGAAGCCAAGACTCTTATAGAGAACCTTTGATTGTTTTGAAGTTTAGGCAGCCAAGACTGTTATAGAGAACCTTTGATTGTTTTGAAGTTTAGGCAGCCAAGACTGTTATAGAGAACCTTTGATTGTTTTGAAGTTTAGGCAGCCAAGCCTGTTATAGAGAACCATTGATTGTTTTGAAGTTTAGGCAGCCAAGACTGTTATAGAGAACCTTTGATTGTTTTGAAGTTTAGGCAGCCAAGACTGTTATACTGTAGAGAACCTTTGATTTGTTTGAAGTTTAGGCAGCCAAGACTGTTAAAGAGAACCTTTGATTGTTTTGAAGTGTAGGCAGCCAAGACTGTTATAGAGAACCTTTGAATGTTTTGAAGTTTAGGCAGCCAAGACTGTTAAAGAGAACTTTTGCTTGTTTTGAAGTTTAGGCAGCCAAGACTGTTATAGAGAACCTTTGATTGTTTTAAAGTTTAGGCAGGCAAGACTGTTATAGAGAACCTTTGATTGTTTTGAAGTTTAGGCAGCCAAGACTGTTATAGAGAACCTTTGATTGTTTTGAAGTTTAGGCAGCCATGACTGTTATAGAGAACCTTTGATTGTTTTGAAGTTTAGGCAGCCAAGACTCTTATAGAGAACCTTTGATTGTTTTGAAGTTTAGGCAGCCAAGACTGTTATAGAGAACCTTTGATTGTTTTGAAGTTTAGGCAGCCAAGACTGTTATAGAGAACCTTTGATTGTTTTGAAGCTTAGGCAGCCAAGATTGTTATAGAGAACCTTTGATTGTTTTGAAGTTTAGGCAGCCAAGCCTGTTATAGAGAACCATTGATTGTTTTGAAGTTTAGGCAGCCAAGACTGTTATAGAGAACCTTTGATTATTTTGAAGTTTAGGCAGCCAAGACTGTTATAGAGAACCTTTGATTGTTTTGAAGTTTAGGCAGCCAAGACTGTTATAGAGAACCTTTGATTGTTTTGAAATTTAGGCAGCCAAGACTGTTATAGAGAACCTTTGATTGTTTTGAAGTTTAGGCAGCCAAGACTGTTATAGAGAACCTTTGATTGTTTTGAAGTTTAGGCAGCCAAGACTGTTATAGAGAACCTTTGATTGTTTTGAAGTTTAGGCAGCCAAGACTGTTATAGAGAACCTTTGATTGTTTTGAAATTTAGGCAGCCAAGAGTCAAGAGTATTACAGACCAACTCTGCTTGTTTTGAAGTTTAGACAGTCAAGCTGCCAAAACTATTGTAATACCCGGATTTTTACTGGGTTTGCGAGACACTGATTATGGGCTGTTCTTAACTGGGCCAGGAATAAAGCTAACTCAGTATATAAATATACAGTAGGCATGCAACAGAACAAGGACAACACAGGATATCATATAACCAATTATCAAATAATATGAGAGAAAGAATAATATATGGCTTTGAGTCGTATTTTTGTTTCTACGTGAGTAAGGGAGACAAAAGGCAGAACTACCTGTAGCGAGTGCCTCCCCCAGAGTTGAAAGAGTGACAGAGCCAAAATCAAGGGACGTTCAAGCCAAAATGCCTGGACACGCAGAGTTTGAAGCAATCTAGGTCATAGGAAGAGGGAAAGACTGATTCTGGTAGAGAGTTCCAGAGCTCAGCTGTTGAATAAAACAAATATTGAGAATAACGTTTAACTCTTGGGTTGGAGAGTTGCACATAGTAGGGGTGGGATTGTGTTGCGAAACAGGTGCTACGAGCTCTACGAAGAGGGGGTGGTACACACTGAGAGAGCTCTGAGTAACACTGATTATTGTAATTGTTATGCCAAGTTTCTACGAAACGCAGTATATTCTGATTTTCAACTATGAATAATCTTGACTGGTCGAGGGCTGACCTTTTTCTCTAACACCAAACAAATAACAGGCAATAGACACAAAACACAAGGACAGATTAAATGTTTGTATTCTTAACCAACTAGGTAACATACATATCAAAATAGTCCGTTAGACTCGTATATAAGGAATGGGTAGATCAAATAAATAGAGACAATAGGGTTCAACACAAATAAATCGTCCTTAGAATACGGCAGGGTATGCACGAGAATATGTATGAATTAACACAAAGACTGAATATAATTAACTGACAATAGAGCAATAACTCTCAAAAATAAAATGAAGGACGATCTTAAGTCAACAAACTGGAAAATGGATTTCAAGAGCAACACAAAGTCTTTAAGAATAACTGGTCAATAAAAATAATTATAACTTGATGTAATCTTCATTAAGTAAAACATACAGTCTATAACAAGTGACTGAAAAGCATAACTCTGCAACGAGACTCACTATTTTGATATAAACCCGAGTGATAAGAACACATAAACTCAGATCTGTATCAAGACTTCTCGAATGACGTTTAGGTGTATGTATGAATTAATATGGTAATAATATATATACAGTATATATATATATATATATATATATATATATATCTTCTCTACTATGAATCACGGGAGCCCGAACTCGAGAAAGTATGTACACTCGCTCCAAGAAGTATCTGCACCCCTATGCTGATCATCTGGTGTGTACAGCTCGATAGGGTTGGCACCTCTGCCTGCAGCTATATCCATGTATCAGAGACGATCGTCTCTGACACATGGATATAGCTGCAGGCAGAGGTGCCAACCCTACCGAGCTGTACACACCAGATGATCAGCATAGGGGTGCAGATACTTCTTGGAGCGAGTGTACAGTATATATATTACCGGTGTAGGACAAGTGTATTATGTTTCCCAACAAATAGGATAACGAAAACAAGGTAAATGGGAAGCCGTACAAAACAACTTCGAGTTATAATTATATTAACTCTTAAGAGAAAATTACACCTATTCACTGGTATCACGTAATGTTCGGCTTAAGACTCCTGGCACTTGAATCCGTCTTACTCTCACAGACTTGGTTCAGGCCCGAATTACTTCAATAATCGTCTGGCAATATCACTTCTCCTATTACGTTTTTAGCTGGTCCTCCTTAGTTCACTCACGCTACGCCTGTGGGGTGAATTTGGTTTCTCCCTTACCCAAGGAACAACCAAGGTTTTTCCAGGTGTAGGAGGTAAGTTAGTTGGGTTAGTGGTGATTTGTGAACAGACACACCTTTGCCTTAATTCGTCGTTAGATCTAGACAGAGGAGGACAGGAGTGAGACTGTTCAATAAGTCTAGGGGGTTCTTTGGTGCAAGTATTATGTTGAGAAATAACTCTAACCCTGGAATAGTTGGGGCGATTCACTCGTTCAACACTAAGTTCATTAATAGGTCTTACGGCCTGTGGGGGGTCGCAATAAGTCTTGAACTTATTAGTTACTTCTTGCTTGCTTAATTGATGAATTTCTCGACAGCTACCTAGACCTGTCCAATTGAATAATTTGTCACCCTGGGAATTGACCACTTGCAAGTTTAAGGCTATAAGGAAGTTGGAGGTGTAGACATTGATATTTAGCAGAATTACCAGCTTAAATATGGTTATCGTGCATTCATAAACACAGTACAGTACATAAAACCCAATTCAACATACCGGTGCTGTAAGGGGGGGTTTTCGTAGTCTTTTCTTTTCTTTTCTAATGTTCCTAGACTTTGCTGTTACCCCCTCCTTATTTATCATTTCCTGTTCTTTCCAGTATTGTTTTTCTTCCTTACTTAATGATGATTGGTCCAACTTATTACTCTGGTAGCTTAATGGCCGTTGCATGCAAAGAAATACAGGTAAAATGAATGCAAATTAGGTAAATGACACAGGATAAATAAAAACACCATATACCGTTTGGTATTCTTAACTATATTAAAACACTGTAAAGAGAAATACACTTTTCACTGTGATACACAAATCAATCCAATTATTACTTTAGTCAACCACGGAATATATTGGTATTATTGGCGCATTGAACTACTTCTTATCACCACATCAAAGTTAACTAAAACCCTTCAACAGGTGACCCCAAGGCCACTACCCTAGTAAACACACACTCGGTCACTAGGTTCATAAGGCGTACAACAGCTCACAATGGGGTGAAGGTTAGCTCAAGGCTCAATAACACCAACAGCATCCTGTCTCAGTACAGCCACTAGGTCATGCCCACTGGGGTGGACACAGGACTCTCTGCACCTGGTACTTCTCCTGGGACTTCGCTCCTGACCTGGGACCTGGAATTAACATTACCATTAATCAAACTGAAAAAATTCTATATCTTAATTCATATTAACATTACAAAAGTGGTCAAATGCATCAATTAACCCTCTATTAGCGGCGCGCAACATAAGTCGAGTTAAATAAATTTGGACTATGTGGCGGCGCGCGACATAGGTCGTGTGGCAATTTCAGCACGTAATGTTGCTGAGAGAGAAAGACAAGTGGTGGCAGGAGAGTAGCGAGCGTATGACTGCTCCAGACCACCGCGGCGGGCCTACTGACATGAATCCCACCCTCCTCCACCCTCTCACACTCGCTACATACTGAAATGTATGGGGAAAGTACCGAATTACATGGTTTTTGCACTCGTGTTGCGCGGTTGTTGCACGAAAACTAGTGGTCATACAAGGATCGTTGTGGTGTCATTGGAAAGCTCTGTTTATGCCCTTTCAGGGATAGATGCTTGTTTTACGCTCTGGGTCTTATTTAGGCATGAAAATGATCACGTAAACAGCCCTATTTTGGCTAAAAACACCCCGCTGGGCAGTACATATAAATAGACCGCCTAGCCCGCCAATAAGGTGTTAAGAGACAACAAAATAACGGTTGTATAAATTGTTGGGTCAGATAAATTTAACTTAGTTGACCCTCCAAAATATATAAAGAAAAATGGTCCAAATAGAAAATGGAGGGTTGGGGATACAGATATATTTTACTTAGTTGACCCTCAAAAATATATAAAGAAAATAGTTCCAAATAGAAAATGGAGTGTAGGCCTATATACACCCTACTCGCAAAGGAATGTTGGTTACATTGAGTTACATATACTGAACTCAACAACGGTATATCATTCTATCTATCTATCTATTGCCTGACGCCATGATCCCCGAAGGGGTGGCCACGAACGAACCGCCCCCATGCACCTCTGTCCCCAGTCAGTCGACGCCCCTCCCCCCAACCAGCACCGCCCTCGTTCATGTACTTCCTCACTCCATCCTTCCACCTCATATTCGGTCTACATCTCCCTCTCTGTCCCTCCACCTCGCTCTCGTACACCCTCTTAGTCATTCTCTCGCTTTCCATACGTTCCATATGGCCGAACCATCTCAAGTTGTTCCTTTTCACACTTTCCAGCACATCCACCTCCACACCACACCTCCTTCTTACTTCCTCATTAGTCTGTCTATCCCTCTATGTAACTCCGCATGCACTCCTCAAGTAATTCATTTCCACTGCTCTCACTCTTGGTCTGAGTCTCTCAACCAACGTCCATGCTTCGCTTCCATAAGTCAGTGTCGGGATTACCACACTGTCATGCAAGGACTCCTTCACTTCCATACTGACCACCCTATTTCTTGTTACTGCTTTTAGCGTTCCTACAACCCTCTTCCCCTGTTGTACCCACTCCCGCACTTCTTCATCCATAGTCCCATCTTTACTCAACACCCAGATACTTAAAAGAGTTGACGATCTCCATAGCCTGACCGTTCAGCTTCACCTCACACTCTGTGACTTCATCCCTTTCGAAGACCATAACCTTGCTCTTCCCCGCATTTACCTTCAAATTCCGTTTTTCGCACACTGTTCCAAACTCATTTACCAGACCCTGCAACTCCCATTCATTATCACTCATCAGAACTGTATCATCCGCAAACAGCAGTATAGGTAGCTTCCACTCAATTCCCTCCCTTTTCAGCGATACACCAACATCCACTGCTCTTGATAGTATTTCTTTCATGACTCCATCCATATATACAGTAAACAACCACGGGGACATCACACACCCTTGTTTCAAACCAACATTCAGGTCAAAGAACTCGCTCTGCTCACTCTCCACACGTACTGCCGCCTTTGCACCCTCATACATGCTCTTCACTGCTTTCAGCAACTTGCCCTCTACTCCGTATATTCTTAGTACTTTCCACAAACCTTCTCTATCCACTCTGTCATAGGCCTTCTCCAAGTCCATAAAGGCAACATACACCTTTTGTTTCTTCTCCAGATACTTCTCCACAACACAATTCAGGGTAAAAATCTGATCTACACATCCTCTTCCCTTCCTAAAACCTCCCTGCTCGTCGCCTATCCATTTCTCCGTTCTCACTCTCACTCTCTCAATCACTACCCTACTGTATACCTTCCCTACTACGCTTAGAAGACATATTCCTCGGTGGTTACCACACACTCCTCTTTCCTCTTTGCCCTTATATAGGGGGACTATTATGCCAGTCTTCCAGTCATCGGTATATCATTGCTGTGATAATACTACACTAACATAATTCAATTAACATTATTATCTTATACATAATTAATAAGGTTGGCAGGACAAATAATATGGAATTTGAAATCTAAATAATCAATTATCAGATGCAGTGAATAATTTCACCTTGGACCAAGACAAAGGGCATTGTATAATTTCGTAATTACATATAAGAAACTGGGCTTTAAAATGGTCTCAAACTTATCTTAAATACTTCACAATTCATTTCAACTCACCTTCAACTGAAGGTTCTATCTAAACACAACACAAAGGGAAATTTATACTGAGTTAAGCCAAATATTTCCCCTTAGTCCGCCCGAGGCTGGCGACTGGGAGGGAATGACGCTGGCACTCTCGGCTCTAGGCTCTGTAGGACTCGGGGTCAACGTCCTTTGTCATAACAATAACCATACCTTGATTAAATGAGCTCCTCAACTTACTTAAGAGTCTAATAAAACTTTTAAAGGATAATTGAATTACTTTTATTATGAAGTAAACGAATTTCAGGCACAAACATGTTAACTATTTCTTACGATATCCTAGGTAAGACCATAGTTTTTAAGTTGGATCTAGGACTCATAAATTTCGATCTGTCTATAGCCCCCTTGAGGTGGGCACTTGTCGCTAAGGCCTCGGAATCAGGGTGTCACGCTAGAGACTCGGTACAAGCAATTATTAGGCCAAATCCCAGCAATACACTAGATTCACAGAGTTAAAGTTATGCTCTGCAATTAACTTTATTCACCTGGAAGTGATTAAATGGCCAAAACAAGTAAATTTCATTCTAATTCCAAAACAACATTGCTCCGATTGTGACATCCCTTTTCTAAACTTAATATAACAATACCAAACAATTATGTTTAATATGTAAAGCTAGAATAATGACCCTCGTACCTATAAGACAGCATTAGGCCTATTTAATTATTTCTTTCTAATCATTACAATTTAATATATGTCAACTGATATCTTAATCACGATAATAACATAATACCGAACATTTCAACTAATATCAACACTGACTGGGTCATTATTGGGCTTAAAGTGAGTGAACAGTAAAAGTCTTGGTGTAAATATTGCCAAAATCAAGCCTAGTCAATTTAGACCCCTTACAGTGCTACTTATCAATCAGAAACCTACATTATTATTAAATATCTGTTTTATGTTGATGTTTACGGCTACAACTTCCTTATAGCCTGAAACTCGCAAGTGGTCAATTGTATCCCGGCTGCTCCGAATGCCCAAATTGACTATTATAACAAGCTTCAGAAAAGGTAACTGTCCTTTCTACCCTAGGAATACTTGTCAAAGATTAAAAAATATGAATCAAGCCAGCTGGCTGGTTGCTTGATGATGGTCTGCCTGGTGGGGGTAGTGTCTCTTCTTTCTGAGGTGTCCCATGCACAGGCTCCCTGGGCATGAAGGGCACAGCAGACACAATGATTTAATTTGAAGTTGTGGGACAAGATGCACTGGTTGCAGCTTGCATTTCAGGTAGGTCAATTAGTCATGTAAGCGGCGGAACTGCCGGGTTGGTGTCTGGGAGTGGCGAGAATTTGTAGATAGTTGAGGCAGAAGTGGGTTGCACTTTCCCCAAGTCTGGCACGTTATTTCCGCCTTGCTGATCTGGGGAATTAGGTGTTGGAGCAGTTGCTGGGTATTTTTCTTGGGGGCACGCCTTGGAATTAGCAATGCGGCTGCAGTTTGGCTTGGATATGTGTTACCTTGGCTCGTCAGTGAAGGGGAGATGAGTTGAAGCGTCATGAATCGCTTTGTCCATGTGTGCACCACTCGTTCGCTTTTTTGGTGAAGGAAACGATGGCATACTAGTGTTTTGTGTGTTTCTGCTGGTGCACGCCCTTGAGCTTGTGTTGTGGCCGGAGTATGACGAGGTTTGGGCTAGTATCTGAGTGGTGGTTTTGATGCAAAGGTTGGTACAGATGGTGATGTTTTCTTGTTTGGGCGGAGTATAATAGTTTCCCATCTTTCGCGCGTTCTCTCTGGGTCCCGGCTCTTGGTGGTTTCGATGCTCGTCATTTTGGTGCACATCTGGTTTGATGTTGCTGTGCTCTTGTATGGTAGCAATCTGTACTGGTTGCTTCCATGTTGCAAATTGATGCTAGTGATACTTCAGGATGATCCTTTGGTATTTCTTTCTCCCGTCGCATCTCACCATCGCCTTCCAAAAAAAAAGTCCCGACCTCAGGGCTGGAGATGGTACTTGTTCATTTTTGGTGGCATGGTGTGGGTGGGTTTTGGTGGTATCCACATCGTTGGGATGTGGCAGCAAACTCCGGAAGCACAGGCTGTTATGGGGTTAATGGAGAGGCGTTAGAGGTGGTGAAGGGTGGTAACGGAATTGTGGTACAGTTATTGAGATTTTAGAAGATTTAGCCCTATGAACCCCAGCTAGTTTAAATTAAATGTACAGTACACTGAGAGACCAGCAGATTTTTTTTTTTTTTTTTTTTTTTTTTTTAAAGTAGCTTAAATAGGAGAGAAATGAAGAATAACACAAAAAACATTCACCTCGGTCATTTTGGGGTCCTATGGGGGGGGGGGAGGGGGGGGGCAGCCTCACCCATCAGCTGATGCCGGGCGGCCTTCAAGCTTCCCGCCCGGCAAAACACAGCTGAGCGCGGCAGCATGGCAGATGTACGATGCGTCCAATTTTCGAGTGACGGTTATTTACACCACCCGAGCATCATGTGTGCCTTCATAGTTCAGATATTAGCAACATGTATCACATATTGTCATTGTAAGTGAAGTTACAGTGTGATAAGTGCATAGATTCAAGTTTTATAAGTGTCGAGGGTATCGTGTAATACGATAGTGTAAGACAATTAATGTGCTAAGGTACGTCTCTGTAACGTCACTAGGTATACGACAGTCTAACGTTCGTTCCCACGGTAGGGCACAGGACGATTAGATCGTGTTTTATAAGATTGTAAGTAAGTTAAGATTATAAAAGGCCTAATATGCTATTAAGCAATATTGACATGGTATTATGTAGTATATAATTATGAATTTATCGTATATATTGATTTAATTTATCGTACTGAGCAACATAGATACGGTACGATAATTTGGGCGCCTGGCGTATGCCAAGGCAGCAAGGTGAAGGGCTGGAGGAAACTCAGAGCCTTCACGAACACCAACCAGTTAACATCTAATTTCCGCATTCAGTTGATCGTGCTTTTGTGCCTCTAAATCACATTAAACGGCCAGCAATACACACATCTACACATTCACGACGCTTTCATCGACGCCATGACAGACAGATAAGCATATTATTCATGTCCACTCTTATATAACCATTCATTTAATTTCCCTGACCTGTGCTTTCGGGCCTGTCTCTGGTTTCCCCGCCGTCCGCCATATTGGGTAAACGTTCTCCTTTGTCTCATTGCCACGTGGTACTATTGGTGAGTTAATTCTTGGAATATTATTAACCCTTATAACCTTACCTTATATATAAATAATTGTGTGTGACCTTTGGATATAAATTAGCTTGTTTCAGATTGAATTCAATTTAGATTTGGAGTAATTTAATTTAGATTGATTTTGTTTGAATAATTAGAGGTTAGAGATATTTAACTTCCACTGATATTATACCACATTGGTGCCCAGACCCGGGAATTAGCTACCGATAGGGGATTTTTAAAGGCAATGAGCAAGGGGACATAAAACAGGATGCAGGAACAACTCTATGATAAACTGGTAGGACTAGCCAAGCGATGGTTAGAGCCGGAATGCAGGGTAGTATTGTTGCGCCTGCCAAAGTCCTACATCCCACCCATCATCTTCCCCCAATAATTCTCTTTTTCATTTCAGACTTCTTGTGACACATGACCTGACCTAAGATTTCCTTGTTCATTATGACCCTTTAGTGTGGGTATTGCTATTTGGTGTGCTATTTTTTCTCCATAACATAGAAGTCTGCCAGTCGGCGTCTCTTAACTAGGCTACTATTTTGCCGTTGTAATTGTAACATTTTAGGTAAATAGCCTACAGGCTTGCATACAAAATGAGTAAACAGGAAGAGACACCGTCTAGTGGGGTACTAAGCAAAGCCCCTAAAAATCAGAGGACGGGACTTCGGGGAGTATTAAATAGGTTAATTATTGATGTCAACACTTTCATCACTACTGCTGACCTCGAGGAATTAGAGGCTAGGTTAGACAATGTCCAGGCTACCCATGGTCGTATTGTTGCTCTAAGTGAGGTGATTGTGGCAAGCATGACAGAGGAGGAAGAGATAGTTGCAGAGTGTGATAATCGCGCCCTCTATGATGAAACTGTCTTTAAAGCAAAGCACGTATTACAACGCGCTGTCGCGAACAAGAAGCGAGGCGAGAACGAAGCCCATAGAAGGGTTGACCTGGAACACACTGTGCACCTCCCAAAGCTCAATCTTCCTATATTTGGGGGCAACTTGACTGAGTGGTTAGCTTTTTGGGATGTATTTCGATCTACAGTACATGAATCCTCTTTGGATAATGTCCGTAAGTTTCACTACCTGAAAGGACAAATGGAAGGAGAGGCCTTACATTTGATAGAGAGTTTTGCGGTAGTAGGTGATAGTTATCTTGAGGCAGTACAACTATTACAGTCCACATACGGGGATCAAGAGCAGTTGAAGATGGCCCATGTCGTTGCCTTGTTAAAGCTCGCAGAACCACAGTACAAGGTTGCGGAGTTAGCAAAATTTAGGGCAGATATGGAGTGCCATACTCGATCGCTAGACACCCTAGGGTTCACCTCACAGGAAATGATAGTTATTATATTACGACAGAAGCTTCCTATGGCAATACTTGACAAGGTTAGATCATTTGATCGGGGGAAGTTTAAAACTCAGTTCAGTAAAGAGATCAGTAATTTACAGTTGAGCAATGGGAGAATGAATGTGTCAGGGGGGAGTGGGAATGTGGAAATGAGGGGAACTGTAAGTATGACGGTGGGGACTAAGGGAAAAAAAGAGGGTACATACAAGAAACCCGCTCAGACTTTATGTAAGCTATGTAACAGTAACAAACATAAATGGAGTTTCTGTGTAAAATACCCAACAAATGAGTCAAAACTAGCACAGGCAAAGAGGTTAAAGCTATGTGTAGGTTGTCTGAGCAAGGAACATGGTAAACAAGGGCAATGTACTGCTACGTACTTAAGGCCCTGTCGTCACTGTAAAGGACATCACTTCGACAAGTTGTGTCCTACAGTTGACAAAGGCAAAGACGTCAAACCAGAGGGTACTACAACTTTGACACTAGATAGCACGAAAGACACCACTATATTACCCACAATAAAGATTCCCATGGAAGGTAATGACAGTAACAAGGTTTGTCGGGTGCTTCTTGATCAGGGGTCTCAACGATCCTTTATAAAAAGGTCCATATTAGGGGGACTTAAGCACCGAATCGTAGGGGCTGAGACTCTTCGGTTGCAGGGCTTTACAGGGGTTGATGACAAACAAAAAATACGAGATAGCGGAGATTTCCTATTTCTATCGTAAACAAAGGTACTTTATGTCATGTATCGTAGTAGACACCCTACCAGAATATGTATCTGTAGGAGTGAAGAAGGTGGAACACGTATTATGTAGCAAAGGGGTTAACTTGTCAGATCCCATGGGAGATCAGAGTGCAGTGCATGTTCTACTTGGTGTGGATCATTATTATGATGTAGTATACCCTGGATTTAAAAGAATGTGTGGTGTGATTTTGATCCCTACTAAATTTGGCTATTGCATGAGCGGAAAGGTACATACAACACAGTCAAATGCCCTGGTCGACACGGTCTCGATATTAAGGGTGAATGTAACCGTGGCAGAGGAGTTGGGAAGGGAGGATTCCCAACCTAGTGACCCTAAAATGACTGCTGAGTTCGACCTGGAACGACTGTGGAGATTGGATTACATAGGCATTAATCCTATGGAAACCGATTATGACTCGGAAATTGCGCTGAAGAAGTTTGAAGAGCCTGTGAGCTATAGTGCCTCAGACAAGCAATACAAGGTTAGTTTGCCCTGGAGAAATAGTGAGATGAGCCTGCCAACCAACTATGGATTGGCATTGGGTCGCTTGCGCGCATTGCAGCGCAAATTAACAAATGAACCAAGCACGCGCCAGGCGTATGACGATGTATTTCGGAGTTACGTAGAACGAGGCTTCATTGAAAGGGTCGATGTAAAAGAACCGATTAGGAAGGGAAGGGTTCACTATCTAGCCCATCATGGGATAAAGAAAGACAGTGCCACCACACCAATACGGGTGGTGTATGACTGCTCGGCCCACATAGGTCAGCAACCCAGCCTGAATGATTGCTTACTGACTGGTCCGTCCATGGTGTCGGATTTGTCACAACACCTATTGCGATTTAGGCTGGGGCAATATGCATTTACTAGTGACATTGAGAAAGCATTCTTGATGGTCAAACTGAAAGAGGAAGATAGAGATGCTACCCGCTTTCTTTGGTTCGAAGACATTAGCGACTCTGAAAGTCCGGTTGTCATCTACCGTTTTCGGGTCGTACTCTTTCGTGCTACATGCTCACAGTTTTTGTTAAATGCCACAATCAAGAAACATCTATCAGATACTCATTAGGACACAAGTAAACTATCTCACGGATTGTATATAGACAATTTGCAGGGTTCTAGCGATAGTCAGGATGATTTGTTACATACCTACTGGCAAGCACGTAGATTGTTTACAGAAGCTCATTTATTTCTCCACGAATGGGTTACTAATAGTGAAGATCTTCAGAGTCTAATTCAGATGGATGGTACGGCATCTCATAACCAGGAAAAGACCAGAAATTTGGGGATGATCTGGCAACCAAAACAAGACATTCTAACCTTTCAAACCAAGTCTTTTGTTCGACAGACGGGAATGCACTCGAAGAGAAGTCTGTTGAGCAAAGTTTCGCAATTTTTTTATCCTTTGGGTCTAGCATTACACGTTACCATAAGAGCTAGGATTCTGATGCAAGAAGTTTGGAGACGCAATGTAGGATGGGATGATAGTTTGCCCGAGGACTTAAGTGATCAAGGGACATTATTGTTGAAAGAGTATGACATCCTATGTACTAAACAGCTACCACGTAAGGTGGCAGCATACGGCGACGTTACATTACATACGTTTTGCGATGCTAGCGCCACGGCATACGGGGTAGCCATATATGTCGTTACTTCATTTGGGGCGCATTTAGTTACAGCCCATGCCAAGGTAGCCCCGGTCAGAAAGGTAACTATCGCTAAAATGGAATTGACTGCCATGCTGCTATTAGCACGTCTGGTGCAACACCATACACTTACCTAATAAATATGGCAGTACAATTGTTAAGAGCAAACCTGGTGGTCCCTCGGATATCCACCCCCGGCGGGGTTGGGTCATTGACACAGGGCCCTCCCGGTCATCATCATGCGACTGTGTCAAGAGCATTGCAACGTCCCAAAGCTGCTCGTCGGTGCAGCTTTTTCTTTAGTAATATAAGGGGACTTCACTCTAACATCAATTCTGTACACCAATTTCTTCAAGCAGAATCCCCTACTCTCCTTTTTTTGACAGAGACTCAAGTAACATCCACATCTGACACGTCTAGATTTAATTTTCCAGGTTATCAACTGCTCCAAAATTTCAGACCTAAAGGAGGTGTATGTTACTTCGCAAAATCTGAAATTGCCCTGGAGGAGGTTACTAGTTTCAATTGTCCCTATTTTGATTATTCTATATACAAATTAATTTCTGATGGTAAATTTAAATACATATGTTGCATCTACCGTTCCCCAAATACTCCTCCAGAGCAAAGTCTTTTTGATTCTCTGTCCTCACAACTCAGTGTCCTCAACTTAAATGCTTCTTCTGAAATCACTGTGTTGAGTGATTTTAATGTCCATAATGTTGAATGGCTCACTCATTCAGCCAGGACTGATGATGCTGGTCTTGAATGTGAGCTATTTGCAGACTCATTTAATCTCACTCAACTAGTCAACCAACCCACCCATGTATCAGATAATCCTAATCATAATTCCCACCTACTGGACTTATTTTTAACAACCAATTCAGAAAATTATGTTGTTACAGTGAGGTCCCCGCTTGGATCTTCTGATCACTGTCTGATACAGGCCACCTGTCTATCACCTACCACACCTTCCCACTCTGAACCTGTTTTGGTGACTAAATGGCATTACGATAGGGCAGACTGGGAGGGTCTTCAAGGTTTCTTTATTGATATTCCCTGGACCTCTTTCTTTTCTAATGATGCACACTCCACCTTGAGCCACATACAAAATGTTGTAAAAATTGGAATGGAAACTTTTATTCCTCATCAAAAGTACAGTAAAAGATCTAATTCACCTAAATGGTTTGACCATAATTGTGCTAGAGTAACTGAACAAAAAGCAATAGCCTACAATGCATACACAATATCAAAAACACATGAAGCCTTTAATTACTTTAGAACCATCAGAAATCATGCCAAAACTGTATTAAACCTAACTAAATCAAACTTTCTCCACAAGCAGGCAAATAAACTTCTAAATAATCCAAATGATAACAAAATATTTTGGTCTACTCTTAACTCAATCAAATCCAACTTCACTACTGCTTCATCCATTCCACCATTAAAATCTCCGACTGGCAATCTTGTAAGTGGCCCACGAGGTAAAGCTAACCTTCTTGCGGATATTTACTCCACCAACTCAACCTTAGATGAAATAAATCAAGATGTCCCTGTACTTAATTTAAATTCGTTTGAAATTCCCTCACTTAAGATCCACACCAGACATGTCAAAACTATTTTGCAGAATCTCTCAGTAGATAAGGCTCCTGGTCCAGATGAAATTCCTCCAATAGTACTTAAGAATTGCTCCTTGGTGCTCGCTCCTGTATTGGCAAAACATTTCCGTGTGTGTACTCATACCTCATGCTTCCCAGTACCCTGGAAAGAAGCAAACATCCATCCAGTTCCTAAAAAAGGTGCCTCTTCAGATCCATCAAACTACAGACCAATAGCTATAACTTCCACTCTTGGTAAAGTCTTTGAAATTATATTAAATAATCACATAATTAAGCATCTTGAGAATAATAAATTAATCAGTGATAGGCATTATGGTTTTAGACGATGTCGATCAACTGCAGACATTCTTTGCCTTCTTACGCATCAAATCAACTAAGCTACAGACCAACATGGTGAAACACATACAATAGCACTGGATATATCAAAGGCATTTGATAGAGTCTGGCATCAATCCTTATTGTCGAAGATGTCACACTACGGCCTTGCATCATTAGTTCCACTAATTTCTTCTTATCTTCATAACAGAAAAATATGTGTAATGGTAGATGGCCTTTATTCTCAATTTCACTCAATAAATGCTGGTGTTCCCCAGGGATCAGTTTTGGCCCCAACTCTGTTCCTCATTCATATCAATGATCTCATATCTAACACTCATAATCCAATACATTCCTACGCAGATAACTCAACACTCCACAGTTCCTTCACATTTACCAATTCTTTCACCCAACCCGATCTTATAAATTCAAAAATAAACACTGCAATTTCTCTGAACCAGGACCTTTCTAGAATTAATGAATGGGGACAAAAGAATCTAGTTTCCTTTAATGCACAGAAAACCAAGTACATTCAATTTTCTAACCGACAGAATCTCACTGACTTCCATATATTTTTGAATGATGTAAATATTCCCACTTCCCCTAGTATTGACATTCTCGGTGTAACATTAACTACTAACTTGAGCTAGACACATTATGTTAGAAGCTTTGCTAAGAATGCCTCTAAAAAACTGGGACTCCTGTACAGAATTCGAGAATTCTTCACTGACGAGCAGTTGGCCGTAATATATAAAAGTCATGTGCGTTCTCAGATGGATTACTGTTCACCTCTGTGGGGTGGAAGTGGAGTGGTTGCATTGAGGCAGTTGGACAGAATTCAAAATAAAGCTATTAGATTAATCAATAACCCTGCAATCACACAGAACCTTCCTACATTATCCTACGAAGAAACGTTGCATCCCTTGCATTATTCTACAGATATTTTCACAGCAATTGTTCCGAGGAACTTGCTTCAATTGTGCCGCCTCTCCACATCTTTCCCCGTAGAACTAGGGCAGCCCATGAATTTACACTTCCTCCTCCACAATGCAGAACTTCTGTTTATCAGAATTCATTTATCCCCAGAGCTACTACTCTTTGGAATTCACTTCCCTCGAATTGCTTTCCACAAACTTACAATCTACAAATGTTTAAATCCAGTTGTGACAAACGTTTTATGAATGGAGGATGCCTTTAGGCACATGGACCTTTTTGTTTTATCTGTGTTTTTCCTTCCTCCGTTCATTGTCTCTTAAAAAAAAAAAAAAAAAAAAAATGTACGTGCAGCATACGAGAGCGAGTTGAATATTGAGGTCGTTCACGTGTGGTGCGATAGTCAAGTCGCAATCAACTGGGTACATAGCAAGAAGTCTCTGCCAGCCAGTTTATGTGCGGAATAGGGTAGATGAAATTAGGGCCCTGTTGCCAGACGTTGTATATCACTATGTCAATACAAAAGACAACCCTAGTGATCTCATAACTAGGGGTATAACGGCTAGCCAGTTAATAAAGTTCGAGTTGTGGTGGCATGGTACAAATTGGCTGCTCCATGAAAATGAATGGACGATATGGCAAGCTGTTGGTGAGGGACTTCTACCACTGGAAACAGTGGCAGTTACAGCCCAACCAAATGAGACACCGGATCCAGTAATAGAGTGGGCAAGATTCGGTGACTATAATAAATTAGTCAGAGTTGTAGCTTGGGTGTTGAGATTTATATCCTATATCAAGGTTAAAGTAACGGGCCAACTCTGCAATAAGGGTCACAACATTAATGCTCGTGAATATACAGCAGCTGAAGTAACTTTGATCAAGTGGGTTCAAGCAGAAACCTTTTCCAATGAATTAGAATCTTTACATAGCTCTAATAAGTTAATAATGCCTAACTTAGTGCGTCAAATGAGGTTGCACCTAGATAATGACCTCATCAGGTGTGAGGGTCGCCTGAAGTGGTCGGGTGTAACGGACGGCACAAACCGTCCTATACTTATGCCAGCAAGACATCACGTTACTGATCTATTGGTCATACGTGCACATAAAGAAGTAAAACACTACGGGGTCTCTCACATCATTTCGAATTTGCGTCTCACATGGTGGATACCAGAGTTCGACAAGTAGCTCGACGCATAGTGAGGAAGTGTGTGATATACCAGAGACTAAAGGGTAAACCTTATGCGACTGGACCAGCTCCGCCATTACCTGAATGCCGTGTAAAACATATTGAGCCTTTCTAAGCTGTAGGGTTAGATTACACAGGTGCATTGAAGACGAGAGAGCAAGATAAGGTCTATATATTATTGTTTACCTGTGCAACGTCTCGAGCGGTACACTTAGAATTATGTGACAATATGTCTAGTGAGGAATTTATGCTGGCGTTTAGACGGTTTTATGCACGTCGTTCATTCCCTCAACTAGTACTTAGCGACAATGCTCCTACTTTTATCCAAGCATCTAAATACCTTAAGGATATGAGCAGTGATCCTACAATCATCACTTTTATGGGAGAAAAGAAGTGCGAATGGAGGTTCATTCCAGTTAGGGCACCTTGGTTTGGTGGAATGTGGGAACGGAATGTCGGCATTGTCAAATCAGGACTGAGAGCGGTAGTAGGACGTGCTTTATTGAAGAAGAGTGAGTTAATGACAGTTCTCACCGAAATAGAAGCAGTCATGAATGATCGTCCGCTCACATATGTGTACACCGACCTGCAGGAGCCACTGCCATTAACGCCAGCTCACTTACTATACGGTAAACCATTGACTGCATTTCCGTCCGATTTCCAGTCTATCATAGAACTAAAGGATCCTTCGTTGTTCTGAAGCAGCGGTGTCTAAGCGATACCAATATATTTCAAAGGTAATCGAGGACTTTAGAAAGAGGTGGATTGATGAATATCTGCTAGCGTTGAGGGAAAGAAGCATCAAACCCTCTGGTAGACCATCGGCACCTACTGTTGGTGAAGTAGTTTTAATGAGAGAAGATAGTCCTCGTTTGTACTGGAAATTAGGCCGCGTGTTGGAGGTGTACAAGGGGGAAGACTCTGTAGAGCGGGTGGCACTATTGAGGACGGCCACTGGAACTACTGTTCGTCCTATCGCACGTTTGTACGCTTTGGAGCTCGATTCCGCATTGCAATCTGATGCTCCACCAGTTATTACTGGGTCCGAGAATTCTCAACGTGACGATTCACCCCTTACGAATGGTGATCAATCTCGGACCGGGACGCGTCCCAGACGCGCTGCCGCTGGCGCCGTTGATATGTGGCGTCAGAGGATAGCCTCTGGGCAACTTTAATTTAAGGTGGGGTTCAGGTTATTTTTTGTGGGGGGAGTGTATCGTGTAATACGATAGTGTAAGACAATTAATGTGCTAAGGTACGTCTCTGTGACGTCACTAGGTATACGACAGTCTAACGTTCGTTCCCACGGTAGGGCATAGGACAATTAGATCGTGTATTATAAGATTGTAAGTAAGTTAAGATTATAAAAGGCCTAATATGCTATTAAGCAATATTGACATGGTCTTATGTAGTATATATGAATTTATCGTATACTGTATATTGATTTAATTTATCGTACTGAGCAACATAGATACGGTACGATAATTTGGGCGCCTGGCGTATGCCAAGGCAGCAAGGTGAAGGGCTGGAGGACACTCAGAGACTTCACGAACACCAACCAGTTAACATCTAATTTCCGCCTTCAGTTGATCGTGCTTTTGTGCCTCTAAATCACATTAAACGGCCAGCAATACACACATCTACACATTCACGACGCTCTCATTGACGCCATGACAGACAGATAAGCATATTATTCATGTCCATTCTCATATAACCATTCATTTAATTTCCCTGACCTGTGTCTCTGGTTTCCCCGTCGTCCGCCATATTGGGTAAACGTTCTCCTTTGTCTTGTTGCCACGTGGTACTATTGGTGGGTTAATTCCTGGAATATTATTAACCCTTATAACCTTACCTTATATATAAATAATTGTGTGTGACCTTTGGATATAAATTAGCTTGTTTCAGATTGAATTCAATTTAGATTTGGAGTAATTTAATTTAGATTGATTTTGTTTGAATAATTATAGCTTAGAGATATTTAACTTCCACTGATATTATACCACAGAGGAAGTGGCAAGCCTCGCGCGAGTCCTGGTTACCATGACGACTGGCGGGCTGGTGGCCATCTTGTTCATGGACTCACGCACGTACACACTGCCAGCTGACTGACACCCGACTTCCCCTTCACTCACTCTCACTTTTATTATGCCTCTCTCACGTACTCTGTTTATTGATTTAATACTTTACCGTATATTTTATAGTTAGAATACGAGTGTTACACATTGTTTTACAGTTTTGACTTAGAAATATGGGTTTTGACATATTCTTAGTGGGGAGACAGGGGAGGTGGTGGTGAAGGCAGGGGGAGTGGGGGAGTTCCAGTGGACACATAAACTTGCTGTGTACGTAGCAACATAACACACTATCTCGTCTCTTCTTACCCATACCATGACCTGGCGGAATTTGGAGGAATGTCATGGGGTCTGGGTCATCCTCCTCCTCCTCTTTCCCACTTGGTGGGGAGTCAACTATGTTATGGGAAGTGTTAGGGGAGCGATAAACATAGCGAGGCGACAAGGTACATCCAAAACTCACGATGTAAACAAGGCAACTGGGCCGGGCGGGAGGTGGGAGGCCGCCCAGTCCTTCCATTCCCGCGCTCTCTCTCCCCACTCCCCATCGCAGCGGGACTTGTATATTGCCAATTGATAAGTATTGTCACTGTTGGGCAACATCATAAGGTATATCCCATATGAATTTGAACCCTCTAGCTACCAAAGGATAAGAATAAATAAGCACAGAAGTGGCGGTGGGCTAAGTGGGTAAACTGGCTTTCCCCATCCACCCTTACTCACCCGCGCGGATGGGCTAGGGGGTTGCCGCGTACCGCCACTATTCGGCAACATCATAAGGTAGTTTCCCATACCATCTTCAAGCCTCTAACTACCATAGGACAAGAGTACATCATTTCGAAGTAGCGGACGCAACGTATGTGGTGCTGGGGTTTAGCGTTACATACATTGCCGACGCATACGCTGTGGCGCTGGGATCCAGTGGGTTAAGGATATACGGAGAGGAGGGGGAGAGGGTGCGGAAAGGTGAGGGAGGGGAGTGGGGATGGTGAGGAAATGGGCGGAACCCTGGAGGCACGGGAGGGGGGTTTGAAGAAGGAGGATTTGGTGGGAGGATGGGGTTGGGGATATGGGACTGGGTTAGTTGCATGTGTGGTTTAGGAACAGGAGGATAGGTAGAAGATACAGGAAGAAGAGGTGAGGTGACAAACGGATGTGGAGGTAGGGTAAGTCTATGTTTGGGTTGCAAAGGTGGGTCAAGATTATTAGTGGGGCACACATCAGTATCACTAGTTTGGTATAAAATTGTGGTATCATCACTCAGAGGGTGGAAACGTACATCCCTGTTTCTGTATGTGCGTGACTTACCTTGATGACTGATCGAGACCTGGTGACCTGGTCTTGTACCACTTTTTGTTGATGGTTGCGGTTCCTGTGGTTCCGTAAGGATCCTGAGGGTCTGCTGTGATGTTTACAGAAAGCGCAGGCACGGCAGGCATCGACGAAAGTTTTGGCTGTTTGGTGGGGTTGCCGAGTCCATTAACATTCCTGGAATGCAGAGAAGAGCTTCTTCCATCCCAGGTGGACGTCATTATGAGAATGGAGTATTCACATGACTTATTGGGCTACGGGCGGGCAGAGGATGATTTTCCCATCATTAGTGTAGAGGGTATCTCCTTGCTGGTTCAGGCCCGAAAAGAAGGTTGAAGGGATCCAAGGTGGTCGAGTCTCAGCGAGGTAGGACTGTAGTAGGTCTTGTTGGGGGTCGTCGTTCCGCAGGTCTTGTGGACTTGTCCGCAGATGGTCAGGCTGGGCAGGGAAGGTTTGTAGTATTCTGGAGGGGGCGTCGGGGTGCGGATGTCTGGCGTGACAGGCGATCCCTACCTCGACGTCTTGATGCTGAGGCCCGGTTCGGTATCCCGGATGTCTGGGGACAGGAGGGCGTCCTACGTCGCAAGGGGAGGTAACGAAAATGTCCTGGAGTGACATCAGGAGGTGACGTAAGTTGTCACGTTGTTGTGGAGTGAGACGCTTCGGTGATTTCAGGTAAGGTCCGGGGGAGTTGGGGGGAGTTGGCCAGCTGTAGCGTCTTGATCTCGGCATGGCTGTGCGGCAGTGTTGAGGGTCGATCGGATAGGGGCGGCGAGACACTTGGTTACTGACGCCTGGCAATACTCTGTACGTGTTGCCCGGTGACGCGGCCGGACCCAGGGGATCTGGCCCCAGGATATGGGTTCCCAGGGTTGCTCTGTCATAATTCACAGAAGGAATCCTGAGCCGCACGGTTCCCACTCCATGGGCTTCACCTGAGCCCATTAAACTGGCCTGTCTGTAGGCCGGACGGGAGTGGTTGCTGGCTGCGGAGCTGGAGCCTGATGTTTGGTGGGGCCTTGCTGATAGCCGCTTTTCTCTCTTGCTCTTTATGTTGACGGACTGCCATGATCAGCCTGATGACAGGCAGATCCCGTCGTAGCCCCTCGGTACCGTCATGGCGAAGTGGTCCCGGATGTCCAAAGGCAAGATTCTCAGTAAGGTCTTAAAAACGTTGTCGTTACGGGTGGCGGCTGAAGCAGTAGGGAAGGCTGGTATGACAAGGTGGCTCAGCTGACAGATGGTGGTGTTGATATCCCCGTCGAACTGGACGTCGTGGAATTGCTGGTTGGCGATCACTGAGCCCAGGGTTTGGCACAAAGCATTCCGGGTATACGCTTCAAACTGCGCCCAGGTCAGATCGGGGTTATCACGCGCATACCCTGAAACCAAGAACATATAACGCCCCAGTTTCATAACAACGGTGTGAATTTTAGAAGTATCTTCATCTTTAAAAACAATATCAAGTACAGGCTTGACCACTTCGAGATATTTTATAATGTTATGCTCCTCCGAATTGAAAGGAATAATTCCAATGCTTTCCCAGCCATTGTGCCTGTATATTGCTGTGATTGATTGGTGATAAACAAAAATAATGAAAAGGCCGTCCTCCCGAGTTGAGACACCGCTGCCACCAGAATTATGCCACATTTCTATGAAACATAGTATATTCTGATTCTCAACTATGAATACAACAGGAGGAACACCGTCCGGTCCATATGCCTTCTTAGTATTAATCCCAGAGAGGTTGGAAAGTACATCCTTGGAAGAGATTATGATGTTAGGCATAAGTAGAAGAGAGAGGGGTGGAGAGGGAGGAATAGCACCGGAATCATCCAAAGGAGTTAGTTTTTAGCGAAGGTTTTAGTGAAGAAATCTACTTTGTCAGAGGAAGAAGTGACAGTGGTGCCTTCAAAGTGGAAAAGAGGAGGGAAAGACGAAGAAGAAAAGTTGTTGGAGAGGTTTTTAGCTAGATGCCAGATAGCTTGGGAAGAGGTAGAGTTGGATAGTTCAGTGCATTTATTATTGATGAAAGAATGTTTGGCGAGTCGAAGAACAGATTTGGCTTGACTCCAGGTAAAAACATAGGAAGCATGAGATTCTTGAGTTTGAAGGCGACAGTACTGTTTGAATGCTTCCTCCTTATTGCGGACAGTGGTAGAACAAGCGTTAGTAAACCAAGATTTGTTTACATTAGGCTGAGAGAAAGAAAATGGAATGTATGCTTCCATGCCCGAGAGGATTACCTCGGTAACGCGTTCAGCACTCTCCGAGGCTCCCCGGCCCTTGAAGCAAAAGTCATTCCATGGGAAATCAAAGAAGTACTGCTGAAGAGCCTCCCAGTAGGCAGCACCAAAGTACCACAAGCGCCGCCGGCTGGGAGGATCGTGTGGCCGTATCGGAGTGATAGGACAGGTGACAGAGATAAGTTTATGGTCAGAGGAGCCCAAAGGAGAGAAAAGATTTTCAGTATAAGCAGAAGGGTTAGACGTTAGAATTAAGTCAAGAATGTTGGGCTGATCTCCGAAGCTATCCGGGATATTGGTGGGTTGCTGAACTAACTGCTCTAGGTAATTTAGGATATACAAGATGTAGGCTTGTTCACCAGGTTGGTCAGTGGAAAGAGAGGAGAGCCATTGGCGGTGGTAAATATTGAAATCTACTAGGATGGAGATTTCTGCAAAGGGAAAGATGGATAGAATGTGTTACACTTTGGAAATAAGATAGTCAAAGAATTTTGGATAGTCAGTAGAATTAGGGGAGAGATATACAGTGCATAAATAGTTGGTTTGAGAGTGACAAGAAAGCTTTAGCCAGAAAGTTGAGAATTCAGAAGAGTCAAAGTTGTGAACACGAGAGAAAGCAAGATTGTTGCGCACATATACGCAACATCCACCTTTGGCTTGAAACTGAGGATAGAGATAGTAGGAGGATGCAGAGAAGGGTTTGCTGTCAGTAGTCCCAGACACCTGAGTTTCGGTAAGAAAGAGAAGGTCAGGGCTGGCAGAGGAGAGATGGTGCTCCACAGAGTGGAAGTTAGAGGAGAGGCCACAAATGTTACAGAAGTTAATTGTAAGAGTAGAAGATAGTGGTCCAAAGCATTTTGGGGAGTCGTTGCCAGGGGTCAGTCGAATAGGGGCATTTGTGCCCCCCCCCCCCCCCCCCCTGGGGGACTCCGAGGTGGGTCATGTGTTCGTCATAATTTTTTGGATAAGAAAGGTAGTGTAGTATGAAAGGTGTTTGTAGTATAAGGTATTGATAGGAGGAGAGGGTGTTTTGGAGGGCAGGCTGGGGTTGTCCTCGATATTGATGAGGCACAGAAAGGATCAGCTAGGGAGGCCAGGTGGTGAAACAGGAGTTTCAGGTGTTCTTATCAACCACCTAACACGCCCTGATCGGCTGGTGCCTACAACCTCCTCTTAACAATTCTGGGTGTAGGATTCCCGGTTCCAACCCCCAGGGGCCATCTGAGCCACAAAGTGATGGGCGGTGGGGTCGCCACATCCCTACGCCATGGGCTAATATGTACACAAATAAATCAAAGATACAACATACATAAATAGTGAAATCCTCTTCAATGGCAAAATACTTAAACAAACATAATTATAGGATTCAATTTTAAAGCAATAGTTACAATTATACACAGTTTATAGCATAAAAGGAAGTACTCTCGAACATGGAGTCTTCAGTAATCTCAGTCGCGCACACACAGATTAAGTTCACCCAGTCTTTACAGAAAATTTTGATGATAGGGGTCACTAAAGGAAAAGAGGAAAGGGGTGTCACTTTGATGATTTGATTCTATGTGTATCACTGGGTGTGTGTAGTCTAGCCCAGAATTACATTACATACAGAATTACCCCCAGAGGATTAGCGTACGAAATATCAAACAGAGTACTAGGATAGTAGGCTATTATGTGTTTTGGTACTTATCCCCTTCTTTACCGGCGACGTCTTTTCAATTATATTCTAGCTATATTTAAATGATTTTGTGCCGTTTAAGAAGGATCTGTAGTAGTAATATTAAGGGTTAATCGAGATAGTTGATTGCCTGTTGATTGCTTGAGGCCCTTTTTTAAATTAATATAGTTGTCTAATAGTAGCCAGAATACAATTACAAGGACGGCATCGGTACAGAAGGGGTTAACAAGTGAGGCCTAACAAGTTAGAAGGTAGGTCTGTGATATAGCCTTGATCAAGCTAACGCTTTCTTCTTAGCCTTGGTTCCCTCATCGACGTTTAGCTGTTTGCTGGACAGGCCCTGGCTTCCTGGTGTGGTGGCATCAGGCAGGTAGAGGTCCTCAGCGTGGTAGCTGGCCTGTGGGTCCCGGCAGGTACACAAGTAGCGAGCTGCTTTATTGAGTTGGGTAGGAAAAGTCACTAGAGTTGATTAATAGGGGATCACAATGCCCAAAGCACAAGCAGTCAAATACCTATAAATCCGTCCCTGTATACACAACCGGATCTATCCTTTCGTCTTTCCAGCCAAAGTGTGGGAGTACTGAGATAGAACATTATTTATTCCATATACAATGGTTTATGTCAGCCCAAGCACAACAACAACTATTGTATAGTGGTCAACTTGATCAACATGATTCCCTGGAAAACTTCCCTTTCACAGTAGGCCACTGGCTCTCAATCTACTCGGGACTAATACTTGGTTTTAGTACTCCACCTAGTTTAAATTACCTGTGATTCATCACCGTTGACCACATACTAGGCGCAGGCAGGTAGGGGAACAGTCTGGCCAAAGCTTGGACCTATAAGTGGTGCTAAGTAACTACCCCATCCTGACATCCAGTGATTTTAGGTGGAATGGTCACAACCATGATTGAGTCGTCACTAGGTGTTATTTTGGATGAGAGAAGGGCAGCCAGGTAATGGACCTTATTAAGGGCAAGGTGTGAAGCCCTTCAAAGAGGGAGTATTCTCTGTGCTGGCAGCTTTGGTGTTAGAGGGGCCTTGGGTAGGAGGCGTCTTAGGCCGCTGTTGCACTGCAGCTACTCTCGTCTCTCTCTTCTTATCTTCTTTTGCTGTGCTCTCCGTGTTGGCCGCTTTGGTGTTAGAGGGGCCTGGGGTAGGAGAGGACTCAGGCCGCTGTTGCACTGTGGCCATTCTCGCCTCTCTCTTATCTTCTTAAATTTTGCCTTACACTACTGTTTCCACATGTCTCCTCGTCCTCATATCATTTTACTTCCCTCGTCAATAAGTAAGCCACGGCCCCGTGGCTGGAGGTCGAACTGTTTCGTGAGAGCTGGGGATATGTGTGGCGTGTGGGTGGACAGTAGATGATGCCAGCTTCTGGAATGGTCATCAGGCGCTCTGGAGGGGTTGAGGATTAGAGTTAGGGCACTGGGATAGACTGCATTCTTGTCTTTGTCTTAGAGTAGATCAGGGTGACCTGACCTGGTCCTTTTTGTTGGTTTGTGAGAACGGAAAGGTAGCAATTAATCCTAAGTGTGGACAGTCTCGGTTAGGAGAAGGTGAATCTGTGTTTGTTGATGAGGGTGTTTGCTCTGATTTTGAAGAGGGGGAGGGGGATGATGGTTCACTTTTATGTGAGGTTGTTGAGGTTGAAGGAGCTGATTATTTGTTTTGCTAAGGATGGGGTATATCTGAGTGGGGATTTGGAAGTATGGCCTGATTTGGTTATTTTTGGTGGAGAAATGGTCCGGCATGACGATTGTGATGGATGAGAGGATGTGGTGGATGGAGTACATTTGAGAAGTGGTTAACTTGGAGGTGTATGACTTGTAGAGATAGATGATTGGGGTTGTGGGAAGTGTGTGTGTGTGGAGGGGGGGGGGGAGGGTTAGGTGTAATCAAAGGAAATCAAAGGAAATCAAGCAACAACAGTTCTAGTGACCCTTCTAGGCTGCTTGTCCTCCAAAACACTGAAGATCAAGTGTCCAAACAGTGGTTTAGAGTGGGTAAGGGAACATTGGAAAGGGAACTAATGTCCGTGGCAGGATTAGGAAGTTAGTAGGGGACAGATGGGTTAGTAACTCAGGGGAGGATAAAATAAAGTTATTCATTTACAAACGCAGTCAGTCCCGGGTTTGATGCGAGATATTTGTCTATGTGGAGTTTAAATGAATCAACGGTGCTGCAGTCTATAACGTTTCGGGGAAGCCCATTCCACAAGTTGACAACTCGATTGAAGAAGAAATTCTTAGATTCATGTGAGTTAAAAGATTTACCAATAATTTTGCAACCGTTTCCCCCCGTGTAATTAGATTGGTCGATAGTGAAGTACTTACTACAGTTCATATTGTCGATGCCTTTGATGATTTTGAACACTTGAATTAAGGGTGATCGAATGGGGACTGGTGAGGTGGGGTGAGGAGAGGGTTGGGGAGTAGATGGTGTATTAGGTGAGGTAGGGGGTGTATTATGATTGGTAAAGTGGTGGAGGATTTGGGGTTAGTGGTGATGATAAGTTGGCTGGCTGGTTGGATGAGGTTGAGTTGGTGGAGCATATCTGGTGGGTATGGGAGGTTGAATGATGCTGGGTGAAGGGGAAAGGGGATAGGGTAAGGTATAATGCTGAGATGTTAAAGGGGTTGTATGGGGTGCTGTTGAGGTAGTTGTGGGTGAGGAACTGACTTGTGGTGTGACTGATATCTGAGGTATGAGGCATTTAGGAACTATGAATTTCTTTGTCTTTATTACAAGGCGAGGGGGTTGTTATATGGGAATGGTTTCTTTGGTAGGTTTGTTTGTTGATGGAGGGGGTAGTCGTAGGTGATTTTGTAGGGTATTTATTGAATGAACATGAGGGTGATGTGTGAGGTAAGGTCTGTTCAGGAATTGTTCTCTGCTTGACAGTTACTTGGGAGGGCTTTTTGACTGGAATAGATTGTTTGGAAGGCAAGGGAGTTGTATGACGTTTAGGTAAATTGGCAGAGGTAGGTGATTGTGCGGGTGTTATGTCACACATACTCAGAGACAATGATCGTGGGGTGAGCACATGTTGTGGAGGGGTATGAGTTTGAGTTGTTGATTTGCGAACTTTTGGTGAATGTTGAATCTTTGCGAGAGGCGTAAACACAGTGACAGGGGGAGCATCGCAGTTATCTGTTTGAGAAGATTGATCACTAACGATTGGATGTGAAGGTTTTACGCTGGTGGTTTCAGGCAAAGGTTTGAAAACTCTCATATAACTATTTCGGTAAATACGGGACTCGTCGTGATAATTGATAATGACCTGGAATGGAGAAGGCACCTTGATGATTTGGTATGGCCCGATGTAGCGAGGGCCAAGTTTGTTCATAGTCGTCAGTTTAGCAACCACGACTTGGTCACCTATAGCGAATGGATTTTCTTTGTGGAGGCGCGGCCTTTTTCAGGTCTTGGGAGAGTTGAGCGTGTTGCATTCGGTATTTTAAATGTTGTAGAGGATCGGTGGACGTTCATGGGGGGCTATGCCATCATCTCGTGGACATGTGTTCATGCCCCATTAAATTATCTTGACCTGGGGAGGCCAGTTGTCAAAATATTTAGCGAGTAGATGAGTCCTCAGTTGATTCGCCAAGGTCTTGTGGCTTTGTTCACATATGGTGTTGCCTTGGGGCCAGTATGCAGAAGAGTGTCATGTGTTGTACCCAAATATTTTGGAGAGTTGTTTCCAAACTTGTCCAGATAATTCAGGTGCATTATTAGAGTTCAGGGCTTGGGGCAGGCCGAACACAGGGAATGCATCGGTTAACATGGCTTCAGCTACATCCATTGCACAATGTTCTTTGACTGGGCAAGATATGACAAACTTGGAGCATGTGGTCAACAAAAGTTATGATATATTTCTTGGTGGACTTTGCTGGAATGGGGCCCATGAGGTCAACTGATAGCAATTGCCATGGTTGTGTGGCAGTGATGTGTCCTAATGCTCCTGGTGTTCAGGTTCGGTCTTTGCCTTGTCAACATGGTTTGCATGCTTCAGTGATGTGTCAGGCAAAGGTGGATAGGTAAGTTGTCCATTATACACAACTAAAAATCTGCACAATTTTCCGTTGTCCAAGGTGAATGCCGTTTCCTCCATTATATAATGTGCAATAGATCTTGGGTTGTTTGGGGGTCTACTGCTAGGTGGCCTGACTCAGTGTATAGTTGATCCCCAACTCGTTGCAGATTGTCAAAGATCTTCTTTAGGATCCACTCGGGCTTGATTTTAGTCGCCCATGCTTGAATTAACGTTTTCTGGGCTTCGTCGGTGGTTTGGCTGGCTGATGTTTTCTGTGGATGATGTTCAGGAGAGACTATACTGTTGAGTGGCAGTCTCGAGAGGGCATCAGCATTAGTACGTAACTTTCCGGGCTGGTAGAGTATGTCAAAGTTAAGTTCTTCTAAAGTTTCTCTTCAGCAAACTATGAGGGCATTGGCAGTCTCTGAGCGCCTCAGCCACTGTAACGACTGATGATCTGTGACAATGGTGACGTGACTACCGAATATAAAAGATCATTCTCGTTTTGTTGCTGCATAGTTTTTTCTGGGAGTTTGACTATGTGGTACTGGCACAGGCAATGATGTATTCTCTTCCATCCTGCACTTGAGCCAACACTGCACCGATGGCTACAAGGGAGACATCGGTGTAGAGTCGAAAGGGTTTCGTGTAGTCTGGAAAGGCGGCAGTTGGGGGCTCAGCTAATTTATCCTTAAGATGTTGAAAAGGTGCTTAGGTGGTTAGATCGAATAAGGACTTGGCGATGGTGGCAACATTCTTGACAAATCATCGATAGTATGCAGCCAAGCTCAGAATAGATCATACTCCTTTCACATCTTTGGGTGGTGTTCTGGCGGCAGTGGCAGACAATATTTTGGATCTGGGGCGATGCCATCCTTGGATATGACATGTTCTAGGAAACACTGATTCACAGCCTGAAGTATACTTGCATGGTTTGAGTTTTAGGCCTGCTTGTCTGATACGGGTGAACACAGTTTGCAGTCTAGTCTTTGTAAGTGTTCTTTCCAGGTCTTTGCAAACACTACCATGTCATCAAGGTAGGCCAAACAGATTTCCCAAGTTAAAAAATTCAGCACAGACTCCATGAGATGTAAAAAAAGTGGCTGGACTGTTGAAGAGCCCGAAGGGTAGCACATTAAACTCGTAGAGGTTTCCCCCTCTAGTTGTGAAGGCAGTTTTCTGTTGATGTTCAGGGTGGACTGGTACTTGCTAATACCCTGCTTGCAAGTCTAGTGTGAAGAACCATTTGGACCCACGCCGCAAGTCCAACGAGTCGTCAATTCGAGGTAACAGTGTGGCGCCTTTGATGGAGGCATCGTTTAGGCATCTGTAATCGACACAGAACCTGGTTGAGCCATCCTTCTTCTTGACAAGTACAACAGTAGAGGACCAGGGGCTTGTGGATGGAGTAGCTAATCTGGCATCAATCATTTCCTGTATCTGTCGATCTTCCTCTTGTCGCTGTAAAGTTTTTTTTTGTTGAGATGGTTGTCAAATAGCAGGCTCTGTGGTATGAATATGATGGTCGAGCACATGGGTTTTGCCTATTTCAGTTGGAGAGCTGGCAAACACATCTTGATATTGCAGCAGTAAAGCTTGCAATTCTTCACTTTGTTGGCTTGATAGGTGATATGGTAGGGTAGGTATGGCGGGCAGTGTGGAGGCAGTGTCATGGGGATCTACACCGTCAAAAGTTTCCAAATCTCCGATGATTAAAACCTTGGGCAAGGTGATGGGTAATACAGTGACATTCACAATTTGAACAGCATGATTATGTGGTGGTAGAGTGGCGGGTTGGATCAAGCATCTGGGAGTTAACGGTTGCTCTAACTTGGGCATGAGTATCATGCTGATATTGTTTGGTTTCACGATGGGCACCCATGCCTGATGGTGAAGTGGTATGGACATGGACTTGCTCGTGGCAGCAGTTGGAAGGATGGTTTGAGATGGTGGTAGAGCTTCGATGATGCTTGAAGATGTTGATTTTGTGGTTCGGGGTGCCTTCAATTCTTGTGATTTTCTGCTATCTGTTTGCTGGATGGTGGAAATGTTGGTATAATTTCGAATCTTAAGAATCTTGTTTATTTTTTCTCTGTTAAATTGCAAGAGTCGTGCCCCACAATCAATGTTTGCTTGAAGCCTCTCCATTAATTCGAGGCATAAATACTTGTCGTATTGGTTGCATCGTGAATCGAAAACTACAAACGGGTGGGCACATGGCGCAGTTGGTTCAGGGGTCATTATTTGCAATGGTGGAGATTCCCTTTTCAATGGGAGCATGGTGTCAGCGGCACATACTAGAGTCTTTCAATGGACCCAACTTTTTTTGTGTGCCCCATAAAACTTTGCGAATGAACATGAACGTGCAGCTCCTTTGTCTACTAGTAGCTTCACGGGTACACCATTAATCTTAAGTATAGTGTACACAGGAGGAGTAGAATATGAAAGCTTATGTCCCCTAGCCACAGCAGAAATTCAGAGAGGCTGCTGTTGGAGTTTCCGGATCAGTCTCCATTTCCTCTTCTCGGAGGTCTTGAACGTCCTCCGCTTTTCTATGTTAATCCTCTTGGTCTTCTAGAGAATGAATGCTCCGTTGTTGTTTCTGTTGGCGAGGAGAGGGAGGGATGTGAGTGACTGTCTTTCACAGTCTGGGGAGGGGAAGGAGGCGGATGACTTGGCAGTACTGCAAGTTTAACGCTACATTACCGCTAGATGTAGAGGTATTTACTTCAATCTAGCAGCCATTTTGTTTATATCTAGACACATTTACTAGGGATAATTTGAAAATTTCAGACATTCTAGTCATATTACATTGTAATATTTGCAACACAAACAAACCAAAACTCTTTAGAGATTGCGACATTATTCTAGCATTTTTTGACTATGTAGGCAACATGCTAGCGACTTTTGAGAACTGATCTAGCTGTATTTTGTGGTAACACTTGACTTCGGGTTGAGGGAGGAGGGTTAAAATAAGAGTCACACAGGAAGTTGTAAAAAATGTGAAGGTCCAGATCATTGTTATTAAAGTAAGCATTTGGCAATATAAGGAATTGTTAAAACCCTTAGCCAAAAATAAAAATGGAATTATCATTATTATTTGGTAGGGTAGTTATGTATAGGTAGGTTGGTTAAATAATTGGTGGAATTCGTAGGGACTCAAACCTTTTTGAGAGAGTTAAATTTAAAAAGTGCATGGATCTGAATGATGAGGCCAAGGATTATTAAGCAAAACTAGGGGATTCGGGGGAGCCGAGACTGAAGACTGGAAATGTTGTGTGAGTACAGAGTACGTTTTTAAACTAATTTCAGAATAGACAGTTTTCAATGCTTCAGTCAAACTATTCCACTAATTTCTATTCTTTTAGTACCAAAGCGTTTGGAATTGTAAGCCTCACCTAATTACGCAAAAATGGCTTTGATCATCTATGTAGTTTTCAAGATATGGGTTTTAAGTGTAATTCGAGTTTTTTTCAAGATTGCCGAAAAAACCCCACTTGCAAAGCAAAACATTTTCCATAACGTTTGTGGAGCATTAGTAGTGGGAGTCCGTATACCAAAGCCCAATCATTTCCTATGAGTGGGAGAGACGGTATTTACGTTTGAACATTTCCGGGAAACTGGCTGCCACGGACCTGTTTGGCCGCCATTTTGGATGTTTAGCATATCAAAAGTTACCTAATACAAAAACGCACCTTGTGTGAAAGTGGGTCCCGAACTGACAAGCGGTTCTGGAGTTATTGCGTAAAAACCCGGTGTACAAAAATAATTTGGAAGAATAAAGAAGATTTAATGATTACAATAGGGGTTCCCCGCTAGGGCTCAAACCCCTAATAATAATAATGATAAACGTAATTGTAGAATATATATAAATGACAATGGTAATAACGTTACCGGTAATGCGTATGTGAGAGAGAGAGAGAGAGAGAGAGAGAGAGAGAGAGAGAGAGAGAGAGAGAGAGAGAGAGAGGAATACGTGTGGTCAAAGGGTTTGGCATAGATATATCAGATTAAGTAGGAAACTAGGGGATTAGGGCTCTTTGAACAGAGGTGAAAAGTGGTGTGGTTGGTAGTCAGGTATAAGAGAGGCAGGGTACAGAAATATAAACAACGGCAATATTTTTAGTTTAAATTTTATTATATTATAAATATATAAGATAGAGTTTTCATTTGCATGAGAGTATGAATAATGTAAATATAAGAGAGAGAGAGAGAGAGAGAGAGATTGATTTTGATTTTGCCCCGAGGGGCGAGTTTATTGAGCAGCGTCCCCCATCCTGTGAGGGGACAACCACTAGTAAGGCGATACATACTGCTCAAAGAGCCATTATTCCACTGAAACAACAGCATCGTCGTCTGGTTACATTCATATTTGTGTTTATAAGTCAGGTTGGCATTATTCAGATGTGTTATTATAGTTTCCTCATTTAATTGTCACATGGTCTGTATAAAAAGAAAAAAAAACAAGAAAAAAAAATGTGACTGAATTATTAATTGACAGGTAAATAATAGCACTACAAAACTAGTGCAATCATATGAGGAGGCTATTCATGTTTTCTTACATCAATGGTTATTGAGATCATAGTTAGCTGAATACAATTATTACATACATGATGTGACTAATATTTCGAACTACATTAATTATTATGCAATAATAGTACCACAAATATATTACAATCATATGAGGGACACTTCACATTCTTCATTACATCAACGGTTATTGAGGTCATAGTTAGCTGAATACAAGAGTCACATACATAATGTGACTAATATTACCAACTACCGAAGTTATAATAGAATTATAGTAATACAAATATTTTATAAAGATGAGTTACATGGTTCAAATTCTTATTACAATAATGGTTATTGAGGGGATAGTTAGCGCAATATGACCAGTGGAGAAGTTTACATGCCGATAGTAATATAATATTTAGTAGGTTGTGTGGTTATGGGAGAGAGGGAGGGGGGTTGTAGGAGGTAGAGGAATGGGTGGGAGAGGAGGAGGAGTAGGGGGGGGGGGAGGAGGAGGAGGAAAGTGTGAGAGGGGAGGTGTGTGTGTGTGTATGTCCCTTCTTAAACATCCTAGAGGGACCCTACCCGTCGTGACCCAGTCACCAGACCCCAGCCAATGCCTTCTCTATACATAATTATGTATAGAGAAGGCATTAGAGAGAGAGAGAGAGAGACAGGTATATTCGGTTTATTGCAGTGACTCTACAACATAATTTAAGGCGATGTCACACGAGTGAGTTTTCCGACAATATAATATAGGAAACTATACTTAGATAAGAAATGTTTATCAATGTTCAGTAACCCAAGAATATTAAATGTTTAACCATCTTAATACCGGTGACGTCTTCTATGTTTTATTCTAGCTACATTTACACACATTTATGAAGCTTTGGTAGAATATGTGGTAACTAGAGGTAGTGCCAACAAACTTGACAATAATCTTGACCCCTTAACTTATAACTCAAAAGAGCCTAGAACAAATTGGCTGTAAATATCCACACCTATATCCTGGTGGACTCTTCCCAAATGATAGAAATGTCAGCTCGATTGCTTTAATTAATTTTGAGTTGAGAATTTAAGGGATCAAGATTATTGTCAAGTTCGTTGGCGCTACCTATAAAATTATTAATTTAATATTGCTGTAGCCTTTTCATTGCTAGACCTCCTTTCTTATCTAAATATAACCATCTTATAGTTGGCAAAATAATATGAAAAATACGTCACAGGTATAGAATGGGTTAATATAAGATCAACAGATGGGAATAGCTTCTAAATTGCTGGAAATGTGTTTATATGACACCGGCTTAAGGAGGCATGAACACACACATTCACACACACACACACACACACTCGCATACACACACACACACGGGTAGTGATGGTCCAGAGGTTTAGAACGTTGTGTCTTGCGAGCTGACCGCAAGGGCCAGGCTGGGGCGAGCGTTCGAATCCCCACCAGAATGCTAAAGTTTGTTTTCGGCCATAGCGACAGAGAGAATTGTATCATGGTTCCTCCCTAACCAAACTGCTATCAGCCTGTGTTAGCCTACACATCTTCTCACCAATGCAAAGTGCATCTGTGTATGTACTTGGTGGGAAGCCAGGCACATCACGGTCGCCAAAAAGGTTGCATGTGACCTCGTAGTTAAGGTAGAATAAGTATTGTACTGTACCTAGGTGTAAGAAAAAACTCTGTAGATTTTCAGCCTCAGGGCTGCAATGAACAATAAACCAACAATTATTATTATTATTATTGAAATGACAGCTCCAGAGGAAAGGGCTCCTCAACAACCTCGACAACAGCCAGCGGACAGAGTGCAGGATTGCAACTATCAGAGGACAAAAACAAACAAGGAAGTTTGCCCTCCTAAAGAAAGGGAAGACAAACAAAACAGTCTCCCCTATACCAATCTCAATGTCCCCCCATACCTGTGTCTCCCCTAGGGTAGCTGTTAATCCGCCCTCATTACCCCCTCCACCAAAAGGAAAATGGCCGACATCTCTCCAGGATTATGATGAGCATATGTTTATGCAACTTACAGTAGACATCAATCCCCTCCCTATTTCCCAATGCAGCTCTACCATGACCACCTCCGCAACAACGCAGAGAGGGAACAAGCACTATCTTTCTTATATCCTTCAAAAATGTCTTTTAACATATACATGATAATGCCTAAAAATACATAAATTAATAAATATATTTTCACTCGTTCCCATACACCATTACCTCATGCTATTTAATTTTAATAAATCAAGAATATGTGCACCCATATAACCATGTATACATTATATTTTTAAGATTGTTAATAACCGGAGCAATATTCAACAACTATATTCCTCAATACCTTTTTACCTCGAGAAGCTGTACCTGTGACTAATAATTAAATTGTAATATCACCTCACCGAACCAAGGTTCAGTAGGCAACAATCAAGGCTAATGAGCACACGATCTCACGATCTGTAATCTGTACGCAGCCATCCTTCATATCTCGATTGTGGTAGTACTCCCGTATGGGGAAAGCCATTCTCCCCTTAAAAGTACCCGACGGAGGTGTGTCCCAAGGACCAGCGAGGATACCTGTAGGAGAGTGTGTGTGTGTGTCTGGGACGCCCCACTGGACTACGTCAGACCTGGTTACTATGCCTGATCAGATCTCTCTCTTGGGCTACGTCACCTATACTTCCATCCCAAAACTTAAGTGCTTCTCGTTGTATAAAGTGTTTTTGACTTAAATATTGCGAAGGGTGATTAAGATATGCAGTGTTCCATTTAACGTTAATATCAGAGATTGTCGATTATCTCCTAATTTGCTATCGCCCCTCGTATTGCGAGAACTTTCCACATTCTATTTGCAGGGATTGATGTATGTATAATTCTGTGGATATATCGCTTATATTCTAGATCAGAGCTTTACATATATTCGTTCGGGATTTATGTACAACGCTCTACACGTAATTCTTGTGAACACCCAGCAGATCTTAATATTGTGTTTATTGTTGGCTGGGTACTTAATTACAAGATAAGTGTATACCGAGAGAGTTCTAAGTGTGTCTGTATCGTAGAACTGCGTTCAAAGATTCCGCTACCAAACCTCACCTTCCATTTTAACTTATTTATTATTGATTTAACTATTCCAGTCAATCCTTCACGCTTAAACCGCAGCGAGGCGATGTTCAGCCAAGTGTACTGGCTTAATTAATTATTATTCATTGAATGAGTTTATTCTTCAATGCTTAGACTCATTGAGTTTATTAAAATATTTATCTTTTATTTTACGAATTAACGTGCGAGTTATTCAGACCTCAGTTAATATCCTAATTTCCATAGTCAAATTCTATTGTGAGTCGGCTAATCCTCTGGCGGTTGCCATTTACCTTCAGGATATTAATTATTTGTTGTTGAGACCAAACCTCTCTGTGTTAGTTATTTTGATTCGTTACCTTGTTCTTTATACGTATTTTGATCCCAGTGTTTATCTTTAGTTCACTTATTATACAAAGTGAATTTATAAGTATTTTAGACCAATTATTATGATCCACATTCTTTCAAGCTCATTTCTATATACTTGTAGATGAAACTTGATTCATGTCATAATTGTACCCTAGCTACATAAGAAATAAAACGTGTGAACCGCAATTGTGTATTCTGTGACTGGTAGAGATTGATATCCTTATTGTATTATCCACGCCAGTTCTGACCCCGTTGGTTAATTTAGGTTCTCAGCTTCACGATAGTGAACATAACGAACCATTCTAAATACAGTAAAAATAATCTACTCACATAACAATTATTATTATTAATTTATTATTATTAACACACACACATACACACACACTACAATTTCAAGCAAATAGTAAACTGGTAGCTAGAGAATGCTGATAGTATATGATCAAATAGATTTGCGAATAATAAAACAAAAATCCTACATTTATCATTCTTCGGAGCGAATTACCAAGTAAAATAGCTGGGGTGGGGGGGGGGGGGGCTAGAGAGAAATGGCACTATATAAGTAACCTGAACATTATTATTATTATTACTCCTTTAGGTAGGGGGTATAAATGGGTCAAACTTGCGGCGGGTCGAAATCGCAGGGCAAGTCTATCAAAATGGGGCAAATTCGTTGTCCAAGAGCGGAGCAAATTGGTTTCGGGTCAAATTCTCCTGTACCCATTTGAGGTGGGAGGAAGGGAGTAGGGAAGGAGGCAGTGGTAAGGAGACATTCCACCCAATCACATATTGCTCCCATTTCACAGTCATTGGGGTGTTTTTTAATGTTGTTTTTAAGTGCCATTTCCAGAAGGAATGTCGCATTCTCCCAGTAAAACATTCCGGAAGGAATGTCACTGTTCTTGGGTTTAAGCAAAAGTTTAAGTCATGAAGTGCTAGTGAATGCAACAGCAGCAAATCTGAGTTAATAGACCATTTTTCCAAACATATTATGAATCTTTAATAATCACAAAAACAAATTCTTGGGCTGAGTACAAGAAGGAACAATGTCCAGAAATGCCAATGAGAAGTTTGATCTTTTAAACCATGCTTAACACAATCACTGCGGCCAATGTACTCAGGGGTGGGTTTACATGTTATGGGGCCCCTGTAAATGGGTGGGTGGTGGGCGAGCGAAGCGAGCCCCCTCAGCTGGGGGGTTTGGAAAATTGAGTACATTTAGGAGCAGTTTGAGGCCTATGGAGGGAGTGAAATCCTGTAATTTATAGTGGTTTTAATATAACCATAGTGCTTCTCAATCATGATAATCAAAGAGACAAAGACCGATCATATATACAGTAGGCCTATCTGAAGAAATTCTCTTCTCATTATCTGAGGATGCTGGATGGCTTGTCAGAGCAGGTACTAGCATTCAGATACAAATCAAACTGAAGTATTCTTCTTTAAGTTGCCAGAAACTGGCTTCTCATCTTAATTTCTGAGCAAATACCCTTTGGTAATTACAGACTAAATCAAATGCATGATGCAGTGGTCTTTCATATTAGTTTATTTAAAATATTTTCCATTTGTATTTAATGTATTATAATGTTGGTACTAGATTGTAGAACATTATTTGCTATAGTACTATTCAGTCTATACAGTGTAACAAATATAAAATAAAACGCACATGGTAGGTTTTCATATTTTCTTTGATTTTTTTTATATATCAACCTTATGGGTGGATGGGACTTGTTAGCCTCGGTAAGCAGCTCATCTAGGGGAGACAACCTTATACAAATCCGGGTGGATGGGACTCGTCAGCCTTGGTTGGCAACCTGTCTAGGGGAGTAAACCTGATACAAATTCGTACTGCTTACCTATGGGTAAGGCAGGTTAGTAGATGGATTAGCCGAACACCACTGTAGAAAAATAGTGCTAACAAGATACACAGAGGGCCTCGGAGTTGGACGGATCCTAAATTGAGTGGTCAATCCTGTAAGTCCTTCACTAAACTGGCTCGGGTTGTCCCTCTCACAGGGAATAGGTCCGCTTGGGAGCATTCTGTGTATGGCCACCCTCGTAAGGGGAGTAAGGCGTCCGGCAATAGATAGATAGATAGATAGTGACATGGTATAATTCTTTTGTATACCCCTATATTACCTACGGGGTAGAAGTTTGCGGTAATGCAAGTGAATTAAAAATTAAACCTATATGTATTAACAAAAAATTAACAAAAATTGTAAGAATAATTTAATCGGCTCATTGGCATTGCAGAAAACATTCGGCACCATTATTTAAATCCTTAAAGCTATTACCATTAAAAAAAAATGTTTCTTCAGTAGCTAAACTTATGTTTAATTTTAAGATAATGAAAGATCTTACTTGATCTCTCCATACTAGCGTATTTTTAGTTTCTTGATGTGAATTCAGGATTAGGCCAAGTACACTTTTCATATCATGCATAGAACCTGAAGAGAATAACACTGATTAGTCTAGTTATACTCTAGTAAAATAATTTACCAATATAATATGCAAATACTGTACCGAATCCAAAAATTAGCATTTTTTAAACAACCCAAGACCTAAATAATTTGGTATTCATTAAAGTTCTCATTTAAAACTCCACACCTTAAAAATGTAATTTCAGACAGATTAGTACAAATACATTATTGTTGCAATTAATATGAATATATACTAATCATTTGACACAATATGAGCGGCTGAGCCTATTTGTGCTAATTCAATATAAATTTTGATTATTTTGTCAATTGCCTAGTGATCACGTTATTTTGTTTAGCTTTGTAACTAGTAAATTGAAATAGCAGATGTATAGCCTACAGGTATGCAAAATTAACCATATATCTATGTACAGCAATGATAACACTGACAATATTGATTGAGTCAGAGTCTGATTTGCTAAAAAAAATAAAAAAATAAAATGCATATTTTGCAGCTTTTGCTGTAGGCCTATTGTAGCTAGGCTATGGGAATGGATCAGTTGTTGGCTTAGCCAAATAAGGCTTTGAACTTCTGTGAAATATAGAAAATCATTACTATTTTACTTTGATCAAGTTTTCAATGTGAAAATTGTCATTGACATTATGTCATATAAGTTAGAATTAGTTGCTGAAGATGAAGGCATGATCGCATTGCCAATTATATTTATCTTTAGACTAGCATGATAAAACCACCTTTAAATTGTAAACTACTGTCCAAGACTACAAACTATAATTGTAACTTATTACTTTTCTACTTAGCCTAATGCAAGACGGTATTGTAAGTGATTGGAAAATGGGCTAGACAACACTATTTTTCTTAAAATATAGTATAATAGATTATATAGAAAAAATATATATTGATATATAGGCCAATATACATTTGTAATATAATAAAATCGTATAAAAGAAGCCAGAACAAAAGATGGCACTGGTACTGAATGGGTTGAGCTAATGTAAGCAAACAGCCTAAGGAATAAGGAGATTGATTAGCATGGGTCTAGATTCCATAGACCTAGGCATGCAAAATTGCACCTCCACCTACGGGAACTATCATTATTTTATGTTTTAAAAGTCATAATGCCATTAGGCTAATCCCAATAGTACTGGGAATGGGGTAATCGCTAACAAAAAAATAATAACCGAAAATGCAAACTGTGAATCACCTTTCCATTTTTTTTTTTTTTTTTTTTAAATTCCAAGCCAAGGTGTGGGCCCCTTGGGGGCGCGGGGCCCTAGGCCATGGCCTACTCGGCCCCCCCTAAATCTGCCACTGATTATGTACCGATACTTCCTATATAAAAAAAGCCTATACTGCGGGCGGCGTACCCATACGTTTTGGTAGTACTGGCTGAGTTGGTTGTACGTACAATCCCACACAGCTTGCTGCCTGATCATTCCAGGAAGTTCTCAGCTTGCCACCCATAGTAAGGTCAGTGTGCTACATGCATTCATTGTGGGAGGGTGTGTGTCCAAGCAAGAGGTGTTTAAGAAGCTGAAATACACCAAAATCAGTGCTAATTTTACATAAACTTGTGACAGCTATATTCCAGGCATGAATGTGAGATTCATATCATGTTACAGGATATCACTCATACTGTTTAACAAACACATTAGTTGCTAAAATTACTAGTTATTTAATAGAGCTATCACAAGTGGAAAAAGACAAAAAATTGAAACATTAGGTTTCACCCGGTGACCCGGGCCCAATCTGAACGTGAGACATAGGGACTACTACCCCGCAACCAGCAAGCCCATAGGAGCTATGAGTGAAACACAAAGACTTATATAGGGAGCCTTTTTGCTGAATGTTTTAATGAGACCAGTTTCATTTGGTTTGCTATGATCCCTTTTGCACGAGGGCGTGCTATGGTGAAAACAAATTAGCTGGGCGCATTCTTTTCTATAGAAGTCGCTGCAATGCAAAGGTTAAAGATATGTACTTTTGAATGAAAAGGGGCCAATATAAGCATGAATACTACTAATGGAAGAGGAAATTGGCACTCTTATCAGTGAAAGAACAGATATACAGACATTAACCCTTCTTTGGCGGCGCGCAACTTATGTCGTGTGAAATAAATATGGACTAAGTGGCGGTTCACGACTTGTGTCGTGTGCCATTTTCACCGCGTAATGTTGCTGAGAGAGAGAGATGAGCGGTGGGAGGACCGTAGCAACCCTATGACTGCTCCAGACCACCGCGGCGGTGGTACTGACATGAATCCCACCCTCACCCTCCCTCTCTCACTCGCTACACAGGGAATTATGTAAGGAAATTACCTAATTATAGGGTTTTTGCACTCGTGTTGCTCGATTGTTGCAAGAGAACCAATGGTCGTACAAGGATGGTTCGGGTGTCATTGGAAAGCTCTGTTTATGCCCTTTCAGGGATAGATACTTGTTTTACGCTCTGGGGCTTATTTAGGCATGAAAATGAGCCTGCAAACTACCCTATTTAGGGTAAAACCCCCCCGCTGGGCGGTACGGTCAAATAGACCACCCAGGCCGCTCGTAAGGGGTTAATGAGCTAAAGTCTTTATTGGCATTTTTGGGCATTGGCCTTACATAACCTCCTAACTGCGCAGCTATGGTAGGCCTATTTGAAAGTGCCCACCATGCGAAGTTATTCTGATTCATTCCTCACTAAAATCGTTAATTTACCATATATATAACTAATACTTATCCAATATGTGCCTATTTTAGTTTTAATATGAACATATGAACATGGGAAAGCAATAAAACAAGTGGTAACAGCAATTGGCTGGTGAAAATCGTATATTTTAGCCCCGCGGTCGTAATCTGACCTTGAGCGATGAGAGACAAACACCCTCCCTATCTCTTGTCTCGGATGGTACTGAGAGACAAGGGGTGGACTCAGACTGGCTTGGAGGGTCAGATATACACTCCTCCACCACCCCTCTCTCTCTCTCCCACCCGTCCTCCCACGAAAATACTCGATAAATATCGGGAATAATAGAGAAATACCTGATAATTGAGGAGGCGGGGAGGGGGGGACACATGTGTAGGAGTGGTAGCAAGTAATGGAGGGAAATTATCTTACCCAAACAAGAATTGCTTTTGTTTTGAGTGCCACTGAGGTGTTTTAAAAGTTTTGATTTTAGGCCTTGGATCTTAAGAGTCTTCCTGCAGCCACCCAGTAGAACCTCTTAAGATTCTTCCAGCAGCTCCCGGGTTAAATTCAGATGGAAAATTATAAGTAAGAAAATTTATTTGCTTTTTATTGAGCGAGTAATCAAGAATGCCCAATGTTGTTTTTAAGTGCCATCTTCCGGAAGGAACTTTGCTGTTCGTGGGTTAAAGCAAAGGGTTTAAGTCATGAAGTGTTAGTGAGTGCAACAGCAGCCAATCATAGGCAATAAACCATTTTTCCAAAACATATTATATATCTGGCAGAGTTTGGTTCCAAGCATCTCTTCAAAAGCTGCAAACAGAAAGTCAGTTTGAAGTGCATCTAGCACAAGCTCACAGTCAACCCCCAGGGTGGTTTGAAGCGCCTCTGGCACAAGCTCACAGTCAACTCCGAGGGCGGCTTGAAGCGCTTCTGGCATAAGCTCACGGTCAACCCCGAGGTCGGCTTGAAGCGCCTCTGGCACAAGCTCACAGTCAACCCCAAGGGCGGCTTGAAGCGACTCTGGCACAAGCTCACAGTCAACCCCGACGGCTGCTTTAAGTGCCTCTGGCACAAGCTCACAGTCAACTCCGACGGCTGCTTTAAGTGCCTCTGGCACATGCTCACAGTCAACCCAGACAGCTGCTTGAAGTGCCTCTGGCACAAGCTCACAGTCAACCCTGATGGCTGCTTGAAGCGCCTGTGGCACAAACTCACGGTTATCCATGACAGCTGCATGAAGCGCCTCTGGCACAAGCTCACAGTCAACCCTGATGGCTGCATGAAGTGCCTCTGGCACAAGCTCACATTCAACCCTGACAGCTGCTTGAAGCGCCTCTGGCACAAGCTCACAGTCAACCCCGAGGGCGGCTTGAAGCGCCTCTGGCACAAGCTCACAGTCAACCCCGACGGTTGCTTGAAGTGCCTCTGGGACAAGCTCACAGTCAACCCCGATGGTTTCTTGAAGCGCCTCTGGCACAAGCTCACAGTCACCCACGAGCGTGGCTTGAAGCGCCTCTGGCACAAGCTCACAGTCAACCCCGAGGGCGGGTTGAAGGGCCTCTGGCACAAACTCACAGTCAACCCCGACGGCCGCTTGAAGCGCTGGACCTAGGACTATCGTGAAAACCCTAGTTTGAATTTACCTGGTTCACGATAGAGCAGTTTTCTCGTTTATTCACCTTGGTAGATACGTAAATATTAACTATGTATGATAACAATAATAATATATCCGTGGAGGTATGCTTCAATTAATATTACTTAATACTAGCTGATTTAAAGTATATAAACATGGTACATTCTTTCCTGTATCATTAAAACTTTATGGCTGGCAACCTAGCGACACTAGGGTCAGCAATTCGAAATATAGCCACTTGCTACCCAACCACCACGGTGTAAACTTACGTTCTCCTCCTTCCTCTCTCTGCCGGTTATTTATCCCTTGTACAACCATATTACCGCTACCAGACGTCCATCAAGCCAACTACATCTCAACAGAAGGCTAAATACCTGTTAATAGCTTAGAGAGTGTACTCCAGTAATATTAACAAGTACGCAATATTATAGGCTAGCCCAGGATCCACACAGTAGTGTGTGGGATCTGGGATAGCCTAGACCAACGAGATTGACACTACATTATTACAACTGTTATCATGATCAAGGTTAGTTTGTAATATTTATTGATACTACCTTTTATGTATTACTATGTAACCTATATAACATATATTTGCTTTATCCTATCAGTCCTTTTACCCTCCAAGGATTTATATTTGTGAATACCACTAATTCAGGATAGAGTGGTGCCTTGACCATCTACCATTGTTGCTGTAGGTCTGGTTAGGCTAGGCCTTCCTTGACTATTTTCTTGAACCTGGGATAGGGGGGTTGGTGTCATTTTGTTTGGTTGGGTTGGCTTACTCCATGTTGCAGGCTACGATGCATGCGCCGGGGGAAACTGCCTGACAATGGCGACCATTAGGGCAGGACTTTAATTAATGCCATCCAGCAAGACTGGGCTTCTAGTTCTATAGGCTAGGCCTTTCGAGCCTAACCTTCTAAGATGGTGTGTACTTGGACGATTCTGGTAGCTAAGGAGCACGTTGGAGATTGCTTGATGTAACACATTCGTTTTTCGAAGATAACGATGCTCGCGGGGGAGCTCATGAGTTACGGAGTTACCTTCAGGAGCCCGGGAACTGTTTAGGTTCTTCGGGGGTATTGTTGTCTTGGAAGGTATTTGTTGCATTTGGTTCAGCCTCTACACTAGCTTTTTATATTTGATATTTGAAAAGCGGCCTGACCAAAGCCTCACCACATCTGCCCTCACTGCAACCCACCTAACAAAGGAGTACAAAGGAAATCAAGCAACAACATATCTAGTGACCCTTCTAGGTTGCTTGTCCTCCAAAACACTGAGGATCAAGTGTCCTAACAGTGGTTTAGAATGGGTAAGGGAACATTGGAAAGGGAATTACTGCCCTGGAACTAATGTCCGTGGAAGGATTAGGAAGTTAGTAGAGGACATAGGGGTTAGTAACTGAGGGGGGGGATAAAATAAAGTTATTCATTTACAAACGCAGTCAGTCGCGGGTTTGATGCGAGATATTTGTCTAGGCGGAGTTTAAATGAATCAACGGTGATGCAGTCTATAACGTTTCGGGGAAGCCCATTCCACAAGTTGACAACTCGATTGAAGAAGAAATTCTTAGATTCGTGTGAGTTAAAATATTTACCAATAATTTTGCAACCGTTTCCCCGTGTGTAATTAGATTGGTCGATAGTGAAGTACTTACTACAGTCCATATTGTCGATGCCTTTGATGATTTTGAACACTTGAATTAAGTCACCTCTTAATCTGCGCTGGGTTAAAGGAAATAGATTTAATTCTCTAAGACGCTCTTCGTATGGTTTGTGCTTTAGGCTAGGTATCATTTTGGTAACTCTACGTTGAACTCGTTCTAGCTTGTTTATATCATTTTGGTAATAAGGGCACCAGGATTGAACGCAGTATTCCAGAAGAGGGCGGACTAAGGAATTGTAAAGGGTTAGGATAACTTCTTTGGATTTATGCACAAATGACCTGCCTATAAAGCCAATTATTTTGTTTGCCTTCTTAACAACTTCTGAACATTGTTGACTCGGTTTTAGGTTACTCGATATTGTTACTCCCAGATCGGTTTCTCTGTTTACATTCTTAAGCTGAGTGCCATTCATCGAATAGTTTGCTTTCTCATTTAGGTATCCGATATGTAGTACTTTACATTTATCCGCATTGAAACTCATTTGCCAAATTTGGGCCCAACATGACAATTTATCTAGATTGTGTTGCATATCGTCAACTTGTTCTTTTGAGAGTACGCTATTTGCAATTTTTGTATCGTCAGCAAATTTTTAGATTGTACAGGTGAGACCCTCATCTATGTCGTTGACGTAAATTAGAAAGATAATTGGACCTAGTACCGATCCCTGTGGTACCCCGCTACTTACATTGGTCCATTTAGATGCCTTACCGTTTATGAAAACTCTTTGCTTTCTGTCGCTGAGCCAATTTTCTATCCATTTCAACACACCATCTTGTATTCCATGCGCTTTTAGTTTTAGCAGTAAACGTTTGTGGGGAACTTTGTCAAAGGCCTTTTGAAAATCAAGGTATATAATATCTACAGCTTTACTCTCATCGTAGAGGTTGAGGATATTGTGGAAGAAGTCTAAGAGGTTTGTTAAACAGGAACGTTTTTTACGAAAGCCGTGTTGAGTATCTTTAAGTATGTTATTTTCCTCTAAGTGATTTACGAGTCTGTCTCGTATAACCGTTTCTAGCATTCCACATACAACTGAGGTTAAGCTAATTGGACGATAGTTACTGGGTAGGGATTTGCTGCCTATTTTGAATATCGGTGTTACGTTGGCTAGCTTCCACTGATCAGGCATAGTTCCAGACTGCAAGGATTTATTGAATAGTAATGTCAGTGGTTTGGAGAGCTCATCCTTAGCTTCCTTTAGAACTCTAGGCGAGATTGTATCAGGTCTAGGGGTTTTATTTACCTTGAGTTTATCTAAACAATTCAATACTTCTCTCTCTGTAACGGTGATATTGCTTAGAACATCTGAATTATCAATCTGAATCGGCGATGGTGTAGGGATATCACTGAGGTCTTCTGTTGTATGAACTGATGCAAAGAAGGTATTGAGGGCATTACTCATTTGTACTTCGTCTTTGGTGTATTCTCCATTTTCATCGACTAACGGTCCAACAGTTGAAGTAACTACTTTTTTCTTTCTGATATAACTATAGAATTCTTTCGGGTTTGTTTTACTTTGATTCGCAATATGTAACTCTAAGGTCTTTTTACTTTGCTTAATTAACTTTTTGGCTTTGCGTCGTAGCTCTACAAATTTCACCCGTTCTTCGTCATTTTGTGAGGATTTTAATTTATCATTAGCAAATTTTTTAGCAAGCAGGCAGTTTGAAATATCTTTATTCCACCATTTGGGCTTATTATTATGGCCTGGACGCCGTATTTTCGATGGTATGCAGTCTTGCACTGCTTTTAGGTAAGTGGTTTCGAATAACTTCCAAGATGTATTTATGTCGTTATTGTTAATTAAAAAGCTCCAGTCAGTTTCTTTAAACATAGCTCTAAGTTTATGGAAGTTTGCTTTCTTGAAATTAGGGACTTTTTCGATGCTACTATTTGGTTCGTTACTAGTAAAGTTTAAAGTGAAAGTTATCGTACGATGGTCGCTGTTACTGAATTCATCACCAACATTCAAATTCTCTATTAATTCTTCTTTTGTTGCAAGTACAATGTCAAGAACGTTATTACCACGGGTCGGCGTTCGAACAAATTGATAAAGCGAACTCTCTTGCAAGTTCGTATACAAGTCATGTCCGGAGTGTGAAGTAAGAGTATCGCCCCACTTGGTCATAGGTAAATTAAAGTCGCCAAAAATTACGGTATCTTGTGAGTTACTTACATCTGCAATTTGTTCGTAAATTTCTCGGTCAGTTTGCACTGATTGAGCTGGAGGTCTGTATATTAATGCAAGTATTATTTTTGTACCTTTATTATTCTTTATTTGCACAAAAGATGTGTCGACGTTCACAATTTGAGGTTTTGACAAGAGGGTAGGGTTAAGACTTTCTTTGATATAAAGTAAAACGCCACCTCCATTTCGATTTATTCGGCTTTTCTCAAACATTACATAACCGGGAAGTGAATACTCTGCTAAAAAGTCTCTATCTTCTGTATTGAGCCAAGATTCTGTTATGCCAATCACATCATAATTTTCTGTAAACACTAGCTCCTCTAAATCTGAAAATTTATTGCGTATGCTACGAGCGTTTGCATAGAAAACCTTTAAATTTGTTATTTTAGAACTCACGGAACGCTCTTTAATAATATTTTTGGTTCTTGTCGGATCTACATTTATGTTCATGGCTGTCCTCGGTCCTCGCTGTCTTCGGTCCTTATCGCTGGTGGTCCTCGGTTGCCTCTGTTTTTTGCTTGGCGTTGGATGATTTATGTCACTGCTGCTTCTTCTCGGATGGCTCTTTTTTATCCATGGCTGCGGACTGCTTCGTGTAGGAGACGACCCATGCGTGCTGAACCCACAGGGTTTAGATGAGTGCCATCCTTGTGGAACAGAGTAGGCTGGTTGTAGAAGTTGTCCCAGAGGTTGATGAATTCAACCAGCGACACCCCAGCAGCAGTGGAAAGAATTGGCTCTATCCGACACCTATCCACACCCACGATCGAGTATGTCAGAAACATATTCAAGTCACCCCCTTATTCAGCCACAAAAAACACAAAGCCACTCCGTGTCAAAGAAAACGCCTAACTCACCCATGTCCGATCAAACTATAATAAACCGGACAAATTGCCAACACGTGAGATCAGTCATACGCAGATTACTACACTCCTGCAACACCCAGAGCCTGCAATATTTCACACATCATCAACGCCAACTACCTCCAGCTTATGAGAGAGACAACCAGCTGAGAAACAACCCGGAGAAAAAGGAGCCAAAGTCCGGAACACGTGCGTCACTCAGCCCCCGCCGCTTCAACAACATTTTCCCATAATACAACCCTTACCCAAACCCCTTTACCAAATCTTTGCAAACCCCGCAAGGCCCTTGTGGTAAGACCCCGTAAAACTATAACCGGGCCCTCCCAATCACCTAGAACATATCTAAATAAACCCTGTAATAAGCCCCCCCAAAATAGTCAAAACACGAAAGATGCTACCACCAATATCACAAAAATAATAATAATAATAACAGTTTTAAAGTTAGCGCATGCTAAGCCAGCTAAGAATAGCCCAATAAGGCATATTTCCATTGGGGTCCTGTACTACTAACCCATCCCCTTGCTCATGAGGGATGGTAACGACTCAGTGCTTGTGAAAAATCTTTAATGCGCCGAGCGTGGGCACGATCCCGGGCCTTCTGGCTAGAAGTCCGAGACGCTAGTCACTACACCAGCCAGAAACGCCCAACGCAGTTCTACATCACTGTGACTACAAGGGCTGCCCAAAAAGGTAGCTTCTACCCCTTCTGCTCCTGCAGAAGGCCAAACCTCTTCCTGCATACCCTTGCTGCCCCGAAACACCTCCAGCCTGACCACGCAGCCAGAAGAGACACTACCCACGCTGGCCAGACCTAAGGCAAGCAATCAGCCTGCTGGCTTGAGACAAATATTTGAATCCTGTAAAGGTATTCCTAAGGTAGAAAGGAAAGAGGATACAAAGGCTTGTCACGTCGGGCTGCTTTGGGGTTTTCCCCCAAACTTGTATATAGTTATATAGACGAGCGGCGGAAGATATCGTGAAAACCCAGTTTGAATTTACCTGTTTCATGATTAGAGCAGAATTTATGTTCTTAGTTTCCTAGTTTATTCAATTTAGTAGATACGTAAATATTAATTATGTACTGTATGATAATAATAATAATATATCCTTGGAGGTATATTTCAATTAATATGACTTAATACTAGCTGAAATAAAGTATATAAACATGGTACATTCTTTCCTGTATCAATAAACATTTATGACTGGCAACTTAGCGACACTAGGGTCAGCAATTCGAAATATAGCCACTTGCTACCCAACCACCACGGTGTAAACTTACGTTCTCCTCCTTCCTCTCTCTGCCGGTTATTTATCCCTTGTACAACCATATTACCGCTACCAGACGTCCATCAAGCCAACTACATCTCAACAGAAGGCTAAATACCTGTTAATAGCTTAGAGAGTGTACTCCAGTAATATTAACAAGTACGCAATATTATAGGCTAGCCCAGGATCCACACAGTAGTGTGTGGGATCTGGGATAGCCTAGACCAACGAGATTGACACTACATTATTACAACTGTTATCATGATCAAGGTTAGTTTGTAATATTTATTGATACTACCTTTTATGTATTACTATGTAACCTATATAACATATATTTGCTTTATCCTATCAGTCCTTTTACCCTCCAAGGATATATATTTGTGAATACCACTAATTCATTAAAAGGACTTTGTCTACACCTATGCCAGGCAAATCTCTTCCATAATGACCCTTTGAGATTCACAATTAACTTACATCATGTGATATCAGGTCTCTTTGTTTTGTCAGGCTACAATGGATGGCGAGCTCTGTTTAAACCCACAATAATCATGTCTACTGTAATAAATTACATGACAAGAAAGAGGAAAGCCCATACTACAATAAGAATGCAATACACTTTGAAGATAATCAATATTTCATACTGAAATTTGTTTGAAAATAATAAAATGCATCGTTCTTCGGCGGGCAACTCATGACAATTGCGTTATATACTGAGCAATACATCTTTATCAAATTAAATAAGAAGAATTTTTCATTGGCTTTCCAACGGACTCGTCATAATTTGTTTATCATCAATAGTTTTGTATATGAATATAATACAAATCCTTACACTAGTGATTTTGAGCATAGCTGCAGAACTTGAAATGTTCATTCATTAGTGATATTCACCCACAATAATTGCATTTAATGCAATATATTATATCCAAAAAGATAGAGGAAAGAACAATCTAGAATATTTGCATAGAAAACCCCACAAAAACTCGAATAATCATAGATATAATTTATTCTAACTAAATACAATTCTCCATTTTTCCAACTACATCCTAATTCCCATTGCTTTTACTCAAATTTTTCAGTGACAACACTAGGTTTTTATATATGATGTAAGAAGTACTTTACACGTTATCTCCAAAAATACCATCAACATTTGTATATTATCAATACTTTTTATGAATATAATAAACAAGGAACAAATGGGCAGAAAATGGTATACATTACATTATATTTTATTGTTTTATGAGGTTTATATCTATATGTTATAGTTAGGCATATACTGTAGATCATGGAGTAATAAAGAAATTAAAACGAAATTGAACTTCCCAGGCAAAATAGTGTTTTTCTACGAATATTTATACATACGCTTTCTTGAGACAATTCTCTAAACACTCCATGCTGTTAGAGATTCTATTTACTACTTCCAGCCCACTAATAATACGATAAACTATATATATTTACAGAAAATAATTACTTAAACAGAATAATGAATAATGTATTATACATGTGGTACTAAATTTGGTAGCCAATCCACGACCAGAATTTGAAGTAAACACAGCATCCAAAGTTCATCAGATTCACAACCTAAGTGACCAGATATGTGATGACTAATAAACAACCAATCAGCAACCAGCATTTCGGGACAAGGAACAGGTGCTGCAGTGGGCTGATCAAACACTTTTTCTACTCACTGATTGGTCTGCGGCACATCAGTCACTTTCATCAACTTCTCGCTTCATTTATTCCGGCAAAGAGAACATTTTTCCCATGGTACAAGCCCCATACTCCCATAAGCCACCCAATAATAGATGACACTCATTGCCGGCATATTATTATGATGAAAGGAAAGCCGGAAAAGATAATATAGAAGATCAATCGAGCCGCCCAGACACCTGTCACCCAGGCCGGGCGGCTCAGTCAATCAGCATGCGAGCTTGTGTGACTGCTGGGTATAAAATAAGCGGAGAACAGGTAAGGGAGACAGAGAGAAGACAGCACAGGCCGGATCGGACCCATTCCTTGGCACTCCTAGAGCCTTCGCTATTTGTAGCGGAAATTTCACACGGATCGAGTTGTTGGCTTTTTGCCACCGAATTTCAGAAGGCTTGCCTTGGCTTAAGAACTCGATTCAAGTGGTTGTACACTTGAGGAAAAACCTCCAAACCACTCAATTCGCGGTTCTGTGCGTTAAAAGTCTAGCTAAGTGTTACTGTTGTCCTGACCTCCTCGGGTCCCTTTTTGTGACAGTGTCTTTTTCCATTTAGGAAAACCAATACACACCACTTAGCTTGTTTCCTCTACTTATCTGCAGGGAGCTTACCTGGTACCTCTTTAAATGGTGTGGTTTTGGATAACTAAGTATTTGGATTTAATTTCCATACACCTTGCCATCTGAAATTATATTGGAGAACCTTAATTAGTTCCCCCTGTGTCCATAGATTTTCTTAGTCTTCATTCACATACTGTATTTATATCTTGCTATACATAAAATGTGTTAGAACAATTTCCTTGTATTAGCGTTATGCATAAATAAGTTACCTTTCAGTTACTATAAGTGTAATCTTGCTCAGTGACTTTGAGTCATCATACATCCGTAGAAGTCAGTTGCCGTTGTACCTTTATACATTCTTTAAGGGGAGATGGGCAATTTTTCAGGTCCCATTTATTCCTCATGCTTATACCCAATACTTTTGAGATTTTAATCATTTGCGCCATTAGTTTCTCGATTTAAAGACCTTTCACCCCATGTCTCTGTCAATATTAAGCCTTTCGTGCCCTTTAGGTGTCAATTTTTTTTCCTGGCGAGCGATAGCGAGCCCGTAAATGTGGAGAAACCGGCCTTTGGCCGTGACATTTGTCTACTAAAAAATGTACAAATGAATCCCAAGGGGGGATCTATTGGATGTTTGTTTTTTTTAATTTGATGGTGGTCTAGGGAGGAAATTAAAAAATAAATTAATATATAAATAAGTATACCCCCCAATATAACCACTGTCCCCTTAATGATACTTGTGTTGTACAATAAACTGGAGTTCTCGCAGAGAGGCTCTAGTCCTGACGTTATTCTTGACTTACAGTGTGCCTGCTTAATAATCCAATAGGGTTCATACTACTTGAATTAATCCTGGATTATTTTTTGCCCTGTATTTCCTGTGTTCATGTTTTCTATAATGAAGGAGACAAAAGGCAGGCTGCCTGTAACTAGTGTCTCCCCCAAAGCCAAACGAGTGACAGATAGCCAAATTCAAGGGATGTAGGGGTAAAAATGCCTGGATACACACAGATTAAAGCAGTCTATGTCCCAGAATGAAGGAAGATTGATGGAGGGAGAGAGTTCTAGAGTTCACTTGTTGAGTAGAAGAAAAACATAAACATTTTGCTAATTCTTGGGTTGGAGAGCTGGACAGAATAGGAGGGGGATTGTGTTGAAAGGTGGGGCCTCCCATTCGCCATAAAGGAGGGGGGGGGGGGGTATGCACTTAGAGAGCTCTGAAGAACACTGATTGTTGTAATAGCGATAGAGTGAAAGAGTTGCAACATTGCGATGTGTAGACAGAGATGTAGGAACTAGTAAGAAGAAGTGAGTTCATGAGGCGAAATACTTTTGACTCTACCCTTTCGAGAAGTGCGGTATAGGTCAGACCTTCCCATGCACGCGAACAATACTTGATACATGGGTGCACTGTGTCCCTATACAGAGCAAGAAGCTGTGTGGGGGTGGTGAAGCCACGGAGACGGTTGAGCACACCTAACTTCTGGGAAGCTGTTTAGCAAGAGTGGTAATATGATCTTTCCAAGAAAGGCCAGAAGAAAAATAAATGCCATAATACTGAGAGAAGATAAGGGGTTGATTTTTATGTTGTTGAAGTATAAGGGATAAACGTGTGGAAGTTTTTAACTGGTAGATAAATAGAGAAATTGGGTTTTGGAAGCATTGAAAGTAACAAGATTCTCTCTGCCCTAATCGGAAATAGATGATAGATTAGCAGATAGGCGTACTATGGCCTGATGATGTGAGTTTTGGAGCGCTTGCATGCTTGGTCCTTGTGGAAAACTAGTTGAATAGTGCAAAAAGAGTCATCAGCATATGAGTGGATAGGACTGGAGGTACAGTTGAGAAGATGATTAATGAATATTAGAAAGGGAACTGGAGACTGGACAGAACCATGAGGAACACCAGAGTTGATAGATTGAGGAATTGAGCTATGGGCATCCACAACCGCAGCTATGGAATGGCCAAAAAGGAAATTAGAGACAAAGGCATAGATGGAGGGATAGAAACCGAAGGAGGGTAGCTTAGATAATTATGTTTTCTCCACTAACCAACTTTACTCCTAAACTCGATTAATGAAATTAACAAACACATGTGGCAGTCCGGGGATTCGAACCCAGGACGCTCACACCGAAAATCAACACACTAATTAGAGATTTGTGCCAGACTCTATTGAAGACTTTCGATATGTCTAGCGCGATAGCGAAGGCCTCTCCGAGATCCCTAAAAGAGGATGACCAAGAGTTAGTAAGATTAGAAAGATCACCAGTAGAGTGGCCCTTAACCCAGAAAGCGCGATAGGCCTCACGGAAGGGTCACCATAGCGAACGCGATAGGCCTCACGAAAGCAAGACCATAAAAAACTCTTCCCAAACACCCCAGCGGCTCTCAAAACAAAGAACTATATCATTAGGTGAGATAATTACCCTCCAGTACTTCCTACCACTCATCCATATGTTTCTCACGCCCAGGGGCAGACTGGCCCGCCGGGAAACTGGGAAAATTCCCAGTGGGCCCCCAGAGTAATTTCCCATTAACACCTTACGAGCGGCCTATGCGGTTTATTTATGTGTACCGCACAGCGGGGTGTTTTTAGCCAAAATAGGGCTGTTTACGTGATCATTTTCATGCCTAAATAAGACCCAGAACGTAAAACAAGTACCTATCCCTGAAAGGGCATAAACAGAGCTTTCGAATGACACCATAACGATCCTTGTATGATGGATAGTTTTCTTGCAATAACCGTGCAACGCGAGTGCAAAAAGCAGGTAATTCGGTACTTTCAGTACATAATTGAGTATGTAGCGAGTGAGAGAGGGAGGAGGGAGCTGAGATTTGTGTCAGTAGGTTCGCCGCGGTGGTCTGGAGCAGTCATACGCTCGCTAGTCTCCTGCCACCACTTGTCTCTCTCTCTCAGCCACATTACGTGCTGAAATTGCCACTCGAGTTATGTCGAGCGCCGCCACATAGTCCAGCTTTATTTAACTCGACTTATGTTGCTCGCCGCTAAATAAGGGTTAAGCACCTGTGATGAAATTTTTTTTTTTTTTTTTTTTTTTTAGTAGTAGTAGTTAAGGGATGAGGTCACGAGGAACAGAACATTTTTACCCTGTCATAGACCTATTTTACTGTTAGGCGATCAGAACAGAGGCATTATTTCCGCTAGCGTAATTTCAAAGTTGAAGGGTCGTAGCTCCGACAGTGCCGGTACCTGCCGCTATTGAAGAAGGTTGACGATCAGCTGATGTCCGAATTGCCGCCTGAACTTTAAGTACAGGCTAGCTATTCTTAGTTTTCTATATTTTCTTTTATTCCCGGCAGTGTTTTGTGAACACTTACCTCTTTTTCATGTGATAGTGCCATAGGTTTACCGTAACGTTACGTAGATCAACAGAAGTCAACCACAAGCCAATACAAACAAACCTAGATTATGGCTTGAAAAGCTTCTGGGGGCCCCTCTTGATCTGCTCATTAGGCCTGTTGTCTAAGATTAACCCTTGCAGAATATGACATCTGTAGACTAGTGTGTCGATACTACATTTTGACAATTTTTTTGCCAGCTTAGGAATGATCTGTGAGACTCGGAGGGATACAAACTAGGCTACTTCAGCTAGGCCTTAATTTCCATGTAGGCCTACCCTTCCTAATCTGAATATAATGGACCTAGTCTAATCTAATTATAATATCATGAACATTTATAGGCCTATCATATTAATAACCTGTTATAATGTTACTGTATAAGTATATCATTATAATATGCTTTATTTATTTATTATAACCTAAACAATAGTATGTTCATGTTACATGTAGATTACAGATGCCAAATACCTGTAATTAGTTTTGTTTACAAAAACACCTAGGCTAATTAGTGGTAATTTTCAAGACGAGGTTCGCATTGGCTACTGGTTATTTTCATCCCAAACTTTCAGAACACACACACACACACACACACACACACACATATATATATATATATATATATATATATATATATATATATATATATATATATATATATATATATATATATATAATATACCGGTATATAAAGTATATATATTGATAAAAATGTGGGAGAATGTTTCTTGTATGTTTTACTAACCTCTATTGTCTCGGTGGTAGTGTGCTGGTCTTGTAACTGTGAGGTCCTGAGTTCAAATCCCCCTGTGGAGGGGGATGTACCTGATACCCTCCAATTTTATAGATATTCTTATTAAGGGAGTAAGCAAATTCAAAGGTGTGGCTTGGAAGGGGGAGGGGGGGGGGCGGATTACTGTATTGCTTGGGAAAGGGTGGGGGTTGGGAACCCTATATATATATACTGCATTATATTTATATATATTTGTGCATTGTTACAATTACCTCAATATAGCTTTACATATTTTTGTATTTTCTATGTGAATGAGGGAGACAAAAGGCATAACTGTCTGCAGCGAGTGCCTTCCCCAGATTTCAAAGAGTGACAGGGCCGAAATCAAGGGACGTTCGAGCTAAAATGCCTGGACACACGGAGTTTGAAGCAATTTAAGTCATAGGAAGAGGGAAAGACTGATTCTGGGAGAGAGTTCCAGAGCTCAGCAGTTGAATAAAAGAAAGTCTGAGAATAGTGTTTCACTCTTGGGTTGGAAAGTTGCACAGAGTAGGGGTGGGATTGTGTTTCAAGGCGGGTATTACGTACCCTATGTAGAGGAGGTGATATACACTGGGAAAGCTCCGAGGAACACTGATTATTGTAGCAGCGATAGAATAGCGAGAGAGATGCAACATTGCGGCGAAGAGAGAGAGATTGCAGAGAGTTGGTGAGTGGATGGGAGTAAATGATACGAAAGGGTTTCCTTTCTACTTTATCTAGGAGTGCGGTGTGAGAGGATCCTCCCCACACATGTGAACAATACTCAATACAAGGACGCACTCTGCCCCTGTACAGAGCAAGAAGCTGTGCAGGGGTAAAGAACCCCTTGAGGTGGTTGAGCACACCCAGCTTCTGGGAGGCTGCCTTAGCGAAACTGGTAATATGGTCTTTCCAAGAGAGCAGAAGAAAAAAAGAACTCGAGAACATTGAGGGAAGATGAAGGGTTGATTTTTGTATTATTGAAGAATAAGGGATAGTCCTCTGGAGGTTCCTGACGGGTAGTAAGATGGATAAATTGAGTTTTGGAAGCATTAAATGCAACAAGGTTTTCTCAACCCCAATTGGAAATAGTAGCTAGATCAGAAGATAAGTATTTTATTGCTGCATTATGTTTACTTTTGAGGGACTGCTGGCTGGGGCGTTCAGGAAAACTAATTGAGTGGTGTAAAGTAGAGTCGTCTGCATATGAACAGATGGGACTGGATGTACAGTTGAGAAGATCATTTATGCAAATTAGAAAGAGAATAGGAAATAGGACAGAACCCTGAGGAACACCGGAGTTGATAGGATGAGGAAATGAGCGATGGCCATCCACAACCGCAGCTATGGAACGGCCGGAAAGGAAATTAGAGACAAAGGCACAGATGGAGGGACAGAAACCGAAGGAGGGCAGTTTTGAAATTGAAGATTTGTGCCAGACTCTATCGAAGGCCTTTGATATGTCTAGTGCAACAGAAAAAGTCTCACCGAAGTCTCAAGAGTTAGTAAGATATGAAAGAAGATCACCAGTAGAGCGGCCCTTAAGGAAACCATACTGGCGATCTGAGAGCAGATTATGAGAAGAGAAATGCTTTAGTAGAAATTTGGAAGCAAGAATGGTTTCAAAAACTTTAGAGATACAAGAGATGAGAGCAAACTTCCAGCAAGAAGGAAAGACGTTAGAGGAGAGACAGAGACGAAAGAGTTTGCCTAGGCAGGGGGTCAGCACGGAAGCACAGTTTTTAAGTACAACAGGAGGAACACCGTCCGGACCGTACGCCTTCTTAGTATTAAGCCCAGAGAGGGTAGAAAGTACATCTTTAGAAGAGATTAGGATATTAGGCATAAGTAGGAGAGAGGGAGGAATAGCACCGGAATCATCCAAGGTAGAGTTTCTGGCAAAATTTTGAGCAAAGAGTTCAGCTCTTTCAGAGGAAGAAGTGATGGTTGTGCCATCAGAGTGGAAAATGGGAGGGAAAGACGAGGAAGAAAAATTGTTGGAGAGGTTTTTGGCTAGATGTCAGAAAGCATGGGAAGAGCTAGAGTTGGATAGTTCAGTGCATTTATTATTGATGAAAGAGTGCTTGGCAAGTCTAAGAACAGATTTGGCTTGATTCCGGGCAGAAACATAGGAAGAATGAGATTCTTGAGTTTTAAGGTGTCGGTACCGTTTGAATGCTTCCTCTTTGTTGTGGACAGCAGTAGAACAAGCGTGAGTAAACCAAGATTTTTTTGTATTAGACTGAGAGAAAGAAAATGGAATGTACGCTTCCATGCCCGAAAGGATTACCTCGGTAATGCGTTCAGCACTCTCCGAGGGCCCTCGGCCACGGAAGCAGAAGTCATTCGATGGGAAATCAAAGAAGTACTGCTGGAGAGCCTCCCAGTCGGCAGCGCCAAAGTGCCACAAGCGCCGCCGGATGGGAGGATCGGGTGGCCGTACTGAAGAGATAGGACAGGTGATGGAGATAAGTTTATGATCGGAGGAGCCCATAGGAGAGAAAATATTTTCAGTCTAAGAAGAAGGGTTAGAAGTCAGAAATAAGTCAAGAATGTTGGGCCGATCTCTGAAGCGATCCGGGATACGGGTGGGTTGCTGGAGCCTGGACCAGCTGCTCTAGGTCATTTATGACAGAAAATACCTAGGCTTGTTCACCAGGTTGGTCAGTAGAGTGAGAGGAGAGCCATTGGCGGTGGTGAACGTTGAAATCTCCTAAGATGGAGATTTTAGAGAAGGGAGAGATAGATAGAATGTGTTCCACTTTAGAGTTTAGATAGTCGAAGAATTTGGGAAAGTCGGTAGAGTTAGGGGAAAGATAGATAGCACAGAAATATTGAGTATGAGAATGACAGGATAGTTTGAGCCATAAAGTTGAGAATTCAGACGAGTCGAAATTGGGAACACGAGAGCAAGTGAGTTTGTTGTGCACGTATGCACTGTTGCACAACATCCGCTTCTGGCTTTGAAACTAGGATAAAGAAAGTAGGAGGATACAGAGAAAGGGCTGCTGGAAGTTGTCTCAGATACCTGGGTTTCAGTGAGGAAAAGAAGATCAAGTTTGGAGGAGGAGAGATGGTGTTCGATAGAGTGAAAATTAGAGGAAAGGCCGCGAATATTGCAAAGGTTGATAGTAAGAGTGACAGGCCGTGGTCCAGAGTATTTAGCGGGGTCGTCAGGGGAAGGTCGGGCATGTGTGGGCATATTTATGTTCCCCCTGGGGACTCCGAGGCTGGGCCTGTGTTCATAATTGTTTTAATAATTATGAAGGAGGAAGTGTGGTGTGCATGTTAAGTGTGTTAAGTGTGGCTTCAAAATGCTCCTAGAATTGCTCGTATTTAAAAAAAAAATATCTTGGGGGGGGGGGGGGGGGGGGGGGGGGGGGTTGGGGGGGGGGGGGGGGGGGGGGGGGGGGGGTGGGGGGGGTCGGGAGGGGGTGGGGGGGAGGGGGGGGTGGGGGGGGGGCGGGGGGGGCGGGGGGGTGGGGGGGGGGCGGGGGGTGGGGGGGGAGGAGGGGGTGGGGGGGTGGGGGGGGGGGGGGGGGGGGGGGGGGGGGGGGGGGGGGGGGGGGGGGGGGGGGGTGGGGGGGGGGGTAGGGTGGGGGCGGGGGGGGGGGGGGGGGGGTGGGGGGGGGGGTGGGGGGGGGCGGGGGGGGGGGGGGGGGGGGGGGGGGGGGGGGGGGGGGTGGGGGGGGGGGGGGGGGGGGGGGGGGGGGGGGGTGGGGGGGGGGTGGGGGGGGGGGGGGGGGGGGGGGGGGTGGGGGGAGGGGGGGGGGGGGGGGGGGGGGTGGGGGGGGGGGGGGGGGGGGGGGCTTACAGCGCCCCCATGAACCCCCAAGCTGATTAGGCTTGCTTCGCTCGCCACCCCTGAGTGGGCCCCTTTGAACCCTTTTGAGGGTATCTTGTCGGGACTGTGGAGACAAGAGCTATATATATGAAACAGGAAATAATCACCTTGAAAATGATGATGTAAAACATAAATTTAAGCACTCATAAAAAAATATGGGTCCCAGTGATTATAGAAAAGGCTTATCTGAATGTACAGCGAATTATTGAAGAAGTTGAGTGGAGGATGTAGCAGATAATTGATGATCACTAATATTGAATGTTGGCAGATGGACTTCTATACAGCAAGTGAGGTCCCCTTTGTTTACATACGGGACCTCGGTTACGAATCTTAAGTCTTAACTAAGGGGTTGAATCTTTCATATTTATCTTATACCCAAGGTACACTCATACATTCACATATACATTGATCAATACCAGTAAATTAAATTGGATACTATAATGTATGAAAGTAATATTTAAACTACATATTAACTAAACAACTTATATTATTGTTACCAAAGAAAACGTATTGGAGAATAAACCAAGGTAGACTTAATTAATGTCAAGTCATGACACACTGCCACCACAAAGGTGGAATATTCAAATCTTATCCCGGCTGATGAAGGGCCTAAATACTAAACTTAAAGGTACTGAAATATCAGTCTTAATCCAGGCTACGAGCAATATCAATATTTACAATTACTGTACTTAAAATTAATTCTTAATCCAGGCTAGGAGAGATCAATACTTATAATCTCTTAATCTTAATCCAGGCTAGGGTACATATATATACAATTTATAGATTACAGTTGGCCAGAAGCTATTTTATTCCGCCATAAAGAAGCAGCGCCTAACGCGGCTTGACGGGAGGGACGTAACTCAATATCGCTCACCTCCCGATCAACGCCTAACGCGTTAAGAGGGAGATCTTGAGTCGACGGTTCATTGGAAGGGGCCACGCACTGACTTACTGCCTGTTCTAATGGGTACAACCTAACAATGGGGCGAGTGGTGACACCTGTACTCGTCTTAAGATATGCTACCCGACTTATTCCATCCATGACCCGCCTCTAGGCCAGTGATTTTCCCTAATTTCCACATTAGCCGAGGACCGTCGTCATGTATTAGGACAACATCCCCTAGCTTCGGCCATGATTTACCTTCAGTCCTCAAGTGACACTGTTGTGTCTCTCTCAATGCCAAGAGATAGTCAGACTGCCAACGTTTCCAGATATCTTTTGACAATTTATTCATATAGTGATATCTAGCAGTCATAACATTATCCCTGCGGAATGACGGATCTGTCAATTCCTCATCGGCTATCGCTTCTTTTGGGAATGATTTTAATTGTCTGCCTCTTAGCATGTGAGATGGCGTAATAGCATTCACATCGTTTAGTTCACCCGAGACATAACCAAAAGGTCGGTTATTTACACAGGCTTCAATTACACATAGAATAGTTTGCAGCTCTTCTAACGTTACCGATGCCCCTGCCGAGAACCTTTTTAATCCGGCTTTCACTATCCCGATTGCCCTTTCCCAAATGGCACCGAACCAAGGAGCTCTGTCGGGGATAAAACGCCACTCACAATGGTGTTCTAGCATAAAATTCTGAATTACTGGATCTTTAGAAATATCGGCCAGCTGTTTGGCTGCACTAACAAATGTTGTTGCGTTATCGCTTAGAATTATTTGAGGAAAGCCCTGCCTACTAACAAACCGGCGGAACGTTTGCATAAAGCTTTCGCAAGACATGTTAGTTACTACTTCTAGGTGAATCGCCCTGGTGATGGCACAGGTGAATAATACAATGTAAGCCTTAATAGCGGGATTACCCTTTACTAATAATGCGCCAGAATAATCTATACCGGTCACTGAGAAAGGATCTTGAGGCTGTTTGTACTCTAATACTAGGCAAGGGAGGTGCATTCCTTGGTGAGTAGGATTTACCCTGAAGTCTCTTACATACTATACACTTTCGTAGTACCATTTTTACCGTCTGTCTCATGTGTGGGATCCACCATTTTTGGCGCAAATAAGCTACCACATGACCCACACCATAATGAGAACATACTATATGACTTTTAACTATAAGCAAACGCGTAATTGTATGGTTAGATGGTAGGAGGATAGGATATTTACTGTCATTGCAGATAGTGGCCGACTGAATTCTACCCCTACATTTGATCACCCCACTGTCCACAATTTTTTTTTTTTTTTTTTTTTTCTATATTCCAACTACTCCCTCTCGGGCATAGGCTGAGAGCCTGCATACTTTACCGCTGAACACAGTGAGGCCTGTGAGGTCTTGTTCCAGTCTAGGGAGTGAGACATGCGAAGCACCTATTCACGGCTCGAACCCAACTCCATCTCTGAAGCTGCCTCGCATCTGCGCTTCACAGTCTCACTCCCCAGACTCGGAGCGTCACTCTCAGAACGCCACCTATTGAGCAATTAACTCACTAGGCATTGCCCCCCTGTAGCATATTTTGAATATGGGAATATTCATACAGTGCTATTTAATCAGGGAACAATGAGGGTATTTTTTTGGCATTTCGGTGTGCTGTGGTAATGCACTGAAACTAGGTACAGCACAAATTCCATCCCAATAATATCTTCCCATTGACATATTGGGATTCGAACCCGGGTCCATTGGATTACCAGCCTAGTGGCAAGACCACTCTGCCACACCTCCCCTAGTCCTAGTCCTAGTTGTCTCATAACATTAGTACCCGGTAAATTATGGTCGGTATTGGTCAAGATGCTCCATTCACTCATATAGGACTCCCTTTGCACTGTCATAATCAATAATTTTTCAGCGGCTCGCATTTCACTAACTAGCAAGGAAGGGGTTTCAGTTAAGAGCTCTCCCTTTACCTTTCGCCGCAAATTACATACATAACGGTTAACCCATGCAAGGACCCGTACTGCCTTATCATAGCTACTATATCCGTCCCAAGCAATTGTGATGCCATCAATCTCCTGAGTGACTACTGCTGCGGCCATTGATTCTACGGGAAAGTCTACCTGAACTGGTACGGCCGTTGCTCGATCCTCTGGCCACTCTGTTGTGGAAGTTAGCCACGAAGGCCCCTGCCACCACAACGGAGAATCGGACAACTGTTTGGCGGTAATGCCCCTAGTCAACAGGTCGCTTGGGTTATCCTTAGTGCACACATATCTTATAGTAGCATTGGGAAGTAGTCCATGGATCTCGTTCACTCTATTACTGACATACACGGGCAACACTTTCTGACTGCGCAACCATGCAATCGCAATCTGACTATTGGACCACAAATATACATTATTGAATTCATGATGATCCTTGAGTGCCTCTGTAATAAATTGAACAAGATGAGCGGTTAGCAAAACCGCAGTTAACTCTAATTTAGGTACTGTCACAGTCTTGATGGGTGCTATTCGAGCCTTGGCAGCGACCAAAGCACTTTGGTCTCCATCAGACAGGTACACTACAGCACCATACGTGGAGTTACTCGCATCACTAAACGCGTGTAATTCCACCCGTCTACTCGAGATGTTTTGACGTGGGAAACTTATACTCTGACAATTCTTTGTGGTCATGCACGGTACAGCGGAAGAGGTCCCAGAATTCTGTCCACTTTGCCGGGTCTCCACTAAATTTGGGAAGATGAAGTGTAGGTAGCTTAACCCCTGCTACCTTTGCCGTGGCATTACTGTTGGTCAGAGTAGGGGATTTTTTGTATATAGCCTCGAGTTTAGCCACAATCGCTTCCATGGCCTCAGAGTATTCGTCATCATCACCAGCTATAGTCACAATGTCAACGGTCTCGTCATATAGTTCGTAAAGATGGTCATTAACCGACTCCAGTTCATTGAGGCGCTTGCGAATCAGGGTAACTTTGCCCTTCACCTCGGATGCATCTGCCCGATCAATGAAGGCGTCTAAGTCCCTAGTTAGCCTAGTCAAACAGCCCCTCGCTATCCCTCTCTTTTTCTTAAGTTCTGACAAGGTGGCAGGCATGTTGAAATAATTTTAAGCTAGGTTAGGCCAAACGCACCGAAAGTCAAGTCAAGCTATCACCAACAACCCCATTACAATGAAAAACTACCACCCAGTACAAGTAGTGTTACCTACGGCTGTCTCCTCAATAAATCCCTCCATGCTTGTGTATTTTTTATAGTAGAAAACCTAGCTCCTGGCACTGCAAACTTACGCACAACAAAAGAGTCTTTATAAATGGGTTGATCAACGTAAATGCGATCTACGAAACTGTGTCCCAAGAGCGCTAGGGTCTTAAGAGGGTGAGGGTATGCTGCTGGATCGGGCTGGAATCCACTACCTATACTGCCTGCAGCAGCCGAACATTTATTATCATCCCGCCACATAAGCAATAAGAGGCAAAAAAGTGCTAAAAAAATAAGGCAAGAGAACATGAGGACTCCCTGCGCAAATATGGCCTAGTGCGGTAACCCTCCCGGCCACGAGAAAGAAAGCCAGGCTAAAGACCGGCACTAGGGAAAAACACTGCAGGGGTAGCCTAAGCCTCGCCGAAAAAATAGGCCCATGTGGGGGAAAAGTCAAATAACTAAATGAGATAGGCAAAAAGGCAAGAAGGAGAAAGTAAATAAAGTTCAAAGGATCATAATATGGTCCTTTGAACTTTATTTATTATCTTGTCTGGACTGTGGAGACAAGAGCTATATATATGAAACAGGAAATAATCACCTTGAAAATGATGATGTAAAACATAAATTTAAGCACTCATAAAATAAGATGGGTCCCAGTGATTATAGAAAAGGCTTATATGAATGTAGAGCAAAGTATTGAAGAAGTTGAGTGGAGGATGTAGCAGATAATTGATGATCACTAATATTGAATGTTGGCAGATGGACTTCTATACAGCAAGTGAGGTCCCCTTTGTTTACATGCGGGACCTCGTTACGAATCTAAGTCTTAACTAAGGGGTTGCATCTTTCATATTTATCTTATACCCTAGGTAAACTCATACATTCGCATATACATTGATCAATATCAGTAAATTATATTGGATACTATAATGTATGAAAGTAATATTTAAACTACATATTAACTAAAGAACTTATATTATTGTTACCAAAGAAAACGTATTGGAGAATAAATCAAGGTAGACTTAATTAATGTCAAGTCATGACAGAGGGGGTCCTTTAACCAGTTTTCCCTGTAGAAAATTTAGACCCAGTCCGCCACTGCTCACGCCCCCCCCCCCCCCCCCCCTTCCCCACCTTATTCCCCCCTCCTCAATTATCACCTATTTGTCCTCTTATTTTCATCATTTATCGGTTATTTTTCTCTCCCGAGGTAATGTAGCACAAGTGGGTTGCATAAGAGTCGCTATATAACACTGAGACACCTGCTTGCTTCAGTTGAGTCAGAGAGAGCGAGAGAGTAGGGTGTGTGTCTCGCTCCCTCACGCCAGAGAATACGACCGGGTGGCGAATATTTACGATTTTTACCACCCAAATGATTTTCCCACTTATTTTATCCCTCTTCAAGGTTCATACAATCATCATATATGTAAAATAAAAGCACATTGACAACAAATAATGCTTTATATCGTAAATATAATGAATTCTGTCTAGAATCCAAGGCTAGAAATTCACAAATAAGTACCCTTGCCCCTAGGGCATTTTCGCGCTTAATGGGTTAAGGAAATCATACTGGCGATCTGAAAGTAAACTATGAGAAGATAAATGTTTAAGAAATTTTGAATTAAAAATAGTTTAAAAAACTTTAGAGATGTAAGAAATGAAAACAATTGGATGATATTTGGAGGGTTGAGAGCAGTTAACCTTCTTTGGGACAGGTTGACTGAGAGCAAACTTCCAGTAGAGGAAAGACAGAGACGAAAGAGTTTGCCTAGGCTGGAAGTGAGCACGGAAGAACAGTTTTTGAGAACAACTGGAGGAACACTATCCCGTCCGTACGTTTTGTTAGTATTTAGCCCAGAGAGGGCAGAAAGTATCTCCTTAGAAGAGATTATGATATTAGGCATAAGTAAATGAGAGGGGGGTGGAGAGGGAGGAGTAGTGCCAGAATCATCCAAGGTGGAGAGTACAGCTTTGTCAGAGGAAGATGTGGCGGTGGTGCCGTCAGAGTGAAAAAGAAGAGGGAAAGATGAAGTAAAATTGTTTGGAGAGGTTTTTGGTTAGATGCCAGAAAAGAGGAACTATAGTTGAAAAGTTAAGAGCTGTTATAATAATAATAATAATAATAGTTCTTAAAGCTAGCGCATGCGCCAGCTAAGGATTACCCAATAAGGCCGATTAGGCATATTTCCATTGGGGTCCTGTACTACTACCCCATCCCCTTGCTCATGAGGGACGGTAACGACTCAGTGCTTGTTTATTATTGATGAAAGAGTTTTTGGTGAGTCGAAGAACAGATGTGGCTTGATTTCGGGCAGAAACATAAAATGTATGAGATTCTTTAGTTTAAAGGCGTTACTGTTTGAATGCTTCCTCCTTGTTGTGGACAGCAGTAGAATAAGTGTGAGTAAATCAAGATTTTTGTGAGCTAGTTTGAGAGAAAGAAAATGGGATGTATGCTTCCATGCCTGAGAGTATTACCTCAGTAATGGGCTCGGCACTCTTTAAGAGCCACGGAAGCAAAAATCATTCCAGGGAAAATTGAAGAAGTACTGCTGAAGAGCCTCCCAGTCAGCAGTGCCAAAATGCCACAAGCGCCGCCGGCTGGGGGGTCAGATGGCCGTACTGGAGAGACAGGACAGGAAACAGAGATAAGGTTATGATCGGAGGAGTCCAACGGAGGGAGAAGATATACAGTGTAAGCAGAAAGATTAGAGGTTATAAATAAATCAAGGATGTTGGGCCGATCTCCAAGCGGTCCGGGATACGGGTAGGATGCTGAACTAATTGCTCTAGGTCATTTAGGATAGAACAGATGTAGCTTTGTTCACCAGGTTGGTCAGAGAATAGAAAGGAGAGCCATTGGTGGTGGTGAACATTGAAATCGCCCAAGAGGGAGAGATGGATAGAATGTGTTTAATTTAATTACTTGTTCTTCCTGTTTAGAAGAACTCAATTATACCAATTTGTGCCTCGCATAATAGATGCGGTCAATGATTCATGCAGCCAAATTCGAAAGTCAACAAGGTGCTCATGAGGTACCTATGGGAGAACAACCGTCCCGCCCCTTCCCCAATGCCTGTACCTATCATCACGCCCCTCATGGAACTGAGATTTGAAGCCCCCAACCTTCCCCAGTATCAATCCGGGGAAAAGCCCAGATCCAAAATCAAAGGAGCCATGACCCCTGATTGGCTAGCCAAAGCAGCTGATAGATTCCCAGCCTTCAGCAGCATCAGTCTGGAGAAAACCCGGATTCAAGATCAAAGACGCCGAGAGGGATTAGATCTTGCCACACTATTGGTCCAGTCCATTACCACCGAAGCACTCTCTGATCCTGGGCTCGTCCTTATAAGGTGTAATGGATCACGTCCGGGTGACTAATAGGTTACTGTAACACTTGCCCCTTACCTAGGAAATAAATCTATATGTTGATAGTGTCGTTACTTTAGATCAAAAATAGACAAATATCCCTTGTGAAATTAAGACAACAAAAGTCCCAGAACATGCTATACATTTATATCTATACTGACTCGATGCAGTAATATATATTGAAAAGAAAATTGCAGTTCCCAGCTTGCGGGATATTAGAGTACACGGATTTATTGCAATGATAGATTATATATTGATAATAATTATATTCTTAGAGTTAGCAAGAATCAAAGAAACAAACATTCCTACTAAAATTGGTTTTATTGAATAGCGACACTGAAATTGTATTAATCAAGGAGACAATTTCATTCACACACTCAGCCACTCAATCTAACCCACTTATCTAATCCACTTACCTAAATACAATTACCCAGTATTATAGCTACCCTAAGATTACCCCAAATCATTATACTGATTTCTGCTAGTCATACGAAATCTCACATCAACCAACCCTTTAGTCTAATGTGACACTGATAACGTCTAGCCCAGCAAATGACCGCATGATCGAATAGGCACGAGATTTTCCCACACTCACAGTACCCGTCAATCACACTCATCACTCTCTCCACTCTCACCTCCTCACCTCACACACGTGACTCGCTAGACTAATGAGAGTTGTCTAATTAAAGAGTCTCAAAAAGGCAGTACGACAAGCCCTTCAAGCCGACAATCCTCTAGCGGTAGCCATCACCCTCTGTGGGGTTGAGATGCTACGGCGTCACTCTCCAACACACACGTGACTCGCTAGACTAATGAGAGTTGTCTAATTAAAGAGTCTCAAAAAGGCAGTACGACAAGCCCTTCAAGCCGACAATCCTCTAGCGGTAGCCATCACCCTCTGTGGGGTTGAGATGCTACAGCGTCACTCTCCAACACACACGTGACTCGCTAGACTAATGAGAGTTGTCTAATTAAAGAGTCTCAAAAAGGCAGTACGACAAGCCCTTCAAGCCGACAATCCTCTAGCGGTAGCCATCACCCTCTGTGGGGTTGAGATGCTACGGCGTCACTCTCCAACACACACGTGGCTCGCTAGACTAATGAGAGTTGTCTAATTAAAGAGTCTCAAAAAGGCAGTACGACAAGCCCTTCAAGCCGACAATCCTCTAGCGGTAGCCATCACCCTCTGTGGGGTTGAGATGCTACGGCGTCACTCACCCACACCCGCATACACACACGTGCACACCCAACACTCACCCCTGGCCACGTGCATAGCTAAACAGTGAGATATCGCCGCAGGGGAACTACGTCGCCCTGGGCATCCCTATAGCCTTTAGCAAGCCCTCTGTGGGGTCATGCTTACACCTGCCATTCCCGGCCATAGCATGAGCTAATTCGGTCGGCATCACAACCTTGGCCATGTGTACGGTCTGGCACAGTCTTGGTGACTGCACACAAACACACCACCACACATCACGCACACCACCGCACATCCCGCCGAATTCAGACATACGTTGACACTTGTCTAACTGAATTGGACTCGCCTGATTATGGTAGGATTTAGGGCACCTGGTACCCTCGCAGACCCGCCGACCCATTCATCGCGTGCACAACAAAAAGTGACTGGTTTCGTTGGGGTCGGGTAGGTGAGAAGGACTATCCTGGGCATCCCTGCCCCCTTTATAACCTCGGTCTCCCTCCCCAAAATTCATTTTGAATTTGGATCCAATAGGAAGCCTGGACACTACCTTGACCCCGCCTGCGAGCGCGAACGCACACACACACACACACACACACACACACACGCGAGGCGCCTAGCGGTAAACACTACACAAGCCTAGAAGAAAAACGCACACACGCACACATGTACGCCGACGGTCAGCCTACCCCGCGCACCTCTCACCTCTCACTCTTCCTTTCTTTCACTACAGCTGTTCCCACCTCCTCAATTTTTCCCGCGCTCGAGAAATATACCTAACCCCTATATGTATATAATCACAGTCACGGTCGGACCCGTGACATAAGGCCTGATTCGCCGCTAGAAACTCCCCTTCACCAAGACTAGCAACAAGTCTTCTCACTCCCTCCCTAAGCAGCAGCCTGGTGAATGGCAGTGGTGACTTGAGAGATTTACAAGAGAAAGAACAACAGAAAAAGGACTGACATCCCTCCTTGTGAAAAAGATAATGAGACTATCTCTTGCCTGCCGCAGCCACCCCTAGATGCCACACAGCCCAAGGAGTGTCCAGAGCTAAGTGCACTACAGACTCTGATCTCACCTGACAACTACTTTGAACAACTCAGCAGAGAGTGGAAGGAAGAGCTGCCCTGAACCCTCCAAACTGGCGAGAGGGTAGCCTATACCAGTGTCGGGTGCTGAGTCTGAGTCCGAGCTCTGGTAGTGGCCACCCAGGTTGCTGAAGTTGCAGGAATTCCTGCTTTCGTAGCTGAAGCTGAGAATTCTCACGATCTCGACCACTACCCCTGACCCTGTTCCTGAAGTAGCAGCATCCCTTGCAGTAGTAGAAGAAGCCGAGAGCAGCTACGGCCTCGACCACCGCCCCTATCCCTGTTCCTGGAGTAGCAGTCACCCCTGCAGTAGTAGCAGAAGCCGAGCGCCGCCATGACCTTGACCAATGGCCCTGCAGTAGCAGATGCCGAGTCGCTACGACCTCGACCACCACCCCTGTCCCTGTGTTCTTGACACCTCCCAGACGCAGTAAATAGTATGCCATGCCCCTTCCCTACCCGCACCCCCTCCAATGGGCATGAATACTGAAACGCATCTTTACAATAAAATGCAAGACGAATTGAATATTGAAAAACAATAATTCAGTCTTTGAGGCTAGTTACTATTATATTTGTTTCAATGTTGTAAATATTCGTGCTTGGGTCTATACATTTCTCATGATTAAGTAAAGGGGTCACTCACATAATAACCATAAGTTATCACCAACATTGTTAGCATTGGGATGGTCAAGAGACGGTAATGTGTCTCTCTCTCTCTCTCTCTCTCTACACACACACACACACACACACACACATATATATACTGTATATATATATAGTAGTGGCAATAAATTCTCCTCGGGGGAAGCGGAGTCTTATAAGGGCAAGCAACACCAAGGTAAACACGAACATCTTTATTCTGGTACCGGTAACGATTCGACATTAACATATGTCATCATCAGACCTAAAGCAATAAGAAATAAATGTATTAATACAGTATGTTGACATTTAAAGCAAATATATTTTTAATAATAATTTAGAAAAACATAAAAAGTTAGAAATCGCGAAAAAAGAGATAGAAACAAACACAAACAACAGAAACAGCTAACCCATATGTGAACTACGTGTAGATATTGTAGGCTAAAATATACACAATACCTTAGAAACATAATAGGTAGTAGAGTCATTTTCAGAGCTTCCGTGACCGTGTTTAGGATACCAAAGTTTCTCAGTGAATTTAACAAGGGCAACTGATGCTAAACAAAATAAGCCCCCATACACCTCACCAAAATGAAGGGAAAGGTGCTATTTTAGACGTTTTTCAAAATGGCCGCCGCCGTCATCTTAAAAAAATGATAAAGTTCTATTTCTTGAAGTGAATGGCCAAAAATGACAATTTTGGTGTCTATTCCCACTAATTTTGGTGTCAGAAAACCAATGGGATGGCATAATTAAAAAATAATTAATAACTAATTACCAAATCATTAAGAAAATAAGAAAATAATTAAGAAAATCAATGGGATGGCATAATTCATGATTTAGAGTCCCATTAACCTCAACATCTAAGACAAATATGATGTTGTTAAATCCACTGAGAAACTTTGGTATCCTAAACACGGTCACGGATCCTCTGAAACTTACTCAAATAATATAATATATAATTTAAAATGTAAACCAAGAATGTTGACTGATCAATTCCTTCTTTTTCAGGTTTGTTGCATCGAATTTGGCGTGAAGAATCAATAGCATGGAACGTAGAGGAGTTAGTGATGTGCCTGACCCAGGACCTGGATTAAAATGCATATTATGTCAACATCCCTGTATAGCTGATGATAGTACGGACAAGACATCTGATACAAAGTGGGAGAATCTAAGGAGCAAGTGTTTTCGGTAGAAGGAACTTGATAAATTTCAGCATGCCTATGCAGCAGTGGAGTGGGACAAGGGGCCTAAAGGCCTGTACATGCATAGTAAATGTTACACCTAGATCAGTAGTAATCGCTATATTCAGCAAGCACAGAATCGTAAACGGAAATCTGAACAGGAAGAAGTTCAAGCATCAACTTCAAGTCAACAACTCCCAGGAAATGTGCCTAAAAAGCTTCGTTCTAGTACTGGAGTGGTTCAAGATAAGAATCTCTGTGTGTGGTGTATGAAAGGACCACAAAAAACCAGTAATCCTGGCAAGTCCAAACTTTTGCTGCTGTCAACAGTAGACGCATGGAACCGGTTCAAGTTGCATACAGTTTGTCTGTCAGATGAGCCTATAAGAGAAAGATTGAATACCCTACTTGCATCTATCCCAGACAGTCGAACGGCGTTTGGATTGAAAATTCGTTATCATCGTGAATGTTGGCGCAATTATGTCAGCAACCCTCTGAAGGAGTCTTTTCCTGATGAAAAAACAGAGCATCTGCAACATGTTAATCTTCGAGAGGCCCAAAATATCTTCTTTCATCATGTCCGTCAAGTTATCTTTGAAGATCATGAAATCCGTACACTGCAAGGTCTTGTAAAGGATTACAAAGGCATTACTTCAAATTATGGTTACTATTCCACAGCAAAGTCCAGTTTCGTGAAGGAAATTCTGATCAAGGAATTTGGAGATGACATAGCATTTCATGAACGAGGTCAGAAGAATGTGAGTGAACTGGTATATGATGCAAGAGCTGCAGGTTCATATCTTGAGGCTGCAATATCCTCTCTAGGTGTAAGTGACGATCAGCTGGTGAAGAATGTAGCTGGGCGACTCAGAGATCAGATCATCAAAACAAAAACTGTTCCTTGGCCTCCATACATACATGAGCTAGAAGAATATGAAGACCTGAATGATCTCCTATTGAAGCTCATCACTTGGTTAAAGCACCCCACAAAGTCTGAAGTCGATGACAAGCCCCAAGTCAGATCAATTGCATCTATTTTGACCAGCTACATCACTGGAAGACGTACTGCATTTGAGACAAACCTCGGTGTACTGCTACATGGTATGACAAAGAGCAGAGAAATGGTAGACATATTACATAAGGATGGCCTGGGAATCAGTTACAATGATGTGCTTTTGCTTAGAGATTTCTGGGCAGTTACTGACCTGAAGCATTCAACTGAGTGTCCTTTTGAACTTTCTGAAGGAACACCGGCAATATGTATAGTCGACAACGATGACTTCAAAAGTGACACTTTGACTGGAAGTGGCCAATCACATCGTACAAATGTCATGTTTGTTCAGCCAGACCTACCTAAGCTAAATCTACCTACCCTAGATGATGATAGACCAGTTGCAAATAGCACCTTGCCTTCGTACCTCTCTGATAGCCTCAAAGAACTTGGGAGCCAGATGCAAAGAATTGAACCATACAAAACAGTCAAGCGTGGTGAACCACCCATCAGACCAAGGATATCGGATGAACAACATCTGGACACAGTTCCTCAAAGAATGAGAGGTGTCACCCATGCAATGGCCCGAGCTAAGGCAGACGGAACAAGACCAAAGCCAGAAGACCAGACTGTACCAGCCTTTTCTGGCTTCCAGGCCACGCTATCACCAGAAACCCAGAAAAGTCAAGCGATTTATCATATGACTTATCCTGATCCACCAAGCAAGACCATTCTGTATGATGCCCTGCGCAAGCTTGCAAAGGCAATTGATGACAAGAAGATGCCATTTGCCATTATCGTCGGTGATCATCCTGTCTACTCATTATTGCTAGAATTGAAAAGTGAGAATCCAGAGATATTTGCTGACATATTGACATTCATGGGGCCCTTTCATATCCAGATGTCTTTCAACAATGCAATCTACAAAAGGTTCAAAGGCTCAGGCATTTCAGATGTACTGGTGGCTGCAGGCGTCGTTGCAGATGGATCCGTGGATCAAGCTCTGCGTGGAAAACACTTCAACCGCGGTGTGCGTTGCCTTCGACTCTTCTACGAGGCTTTACTCCAACATGCACTAGACAAACGTTTGGAAGGTGCCACTCTGTGTGAAGAGATCCAGGCATCTCTCAATAAGTTACGCAGTTCAGTAGACCAACAAGAACTTAATGATGCACATGCTGAGTTAGAGAGCAATGCCGGTCTCAAGGGGCTCGTTGACTCCCTATTCCAGAACTTAGATGGTGCTCCACTAGCAGAATTCTGGATTTCATTCTTGGAGATGGTAGAGATACTGACTCAAAATATACATGCTATAAGGACAAGAAACTGGATCGAGTTCAAGTCTTCACTGAAGTTGATGCTTCCTTGGATGCATATTTATGACAACGATAGATATGGGCGCCATCTTCCAGATTTCATAGCAGTCCTAGAAAGTCTTCCCCATATCCAAGCACAATTCATGGAGAGTGGCATGTTTGCACAGTCAATGACCGGTAAACCCTACTCATGTGTTGCCCTTGACATATGGATAGAGTCAACGATGAATAAAGGATCCAAGCTTAAGTGTGGATGGTTGGCTATTCTAAAGAATGAGAAGCAACTCCTGTCAAACACGTGGAATGTTAACAACGTCAACCGGATAAGAGGCTGTGTTAATTGTCACGCAAATCACAAGAGACGAGGTTCAAGAAAGCATGCAGATTGTGCCCCAAGTAAGATGAAGATAGATGAACAATCTGTGCAGGATATCAGTGCATGTCTCACCGAGTTCCATTGTGATCCATTTGACCAATCAGATCTGACACTAAGATCCCTACAATCTGGAATTCAAGCCTCTCCAGCTCTCTTTGCTGATCTGAAGTCTGCAAAGGCCGATGGAGAAAGAAAAGTGGAGGAATTTGTAAATGAAAGAGTCTATTCCAAAACAAAGTCCCTCAATGCTCGAATACCACGTAGTAAAAGAGACAATTTTGCAACTCAAGAAATCGAGAAGACAGCAAGTGAAAACCTGAAACAGACAACTGAAGAAATGGAGAGTAAGGCATTTACCTCGGTCATCAAACTTGTTGAGGCAAGTGACGGCTTAAAGATGGAAGACTTAATGCAGCATCGAGTAACAGATGAGTGCCTTTCAATTTTCAATGCAAATGGTACTATGCGCAAAACGCAGAATTTCCAGCTTCAGAATCATCCATCACCAATTGGCCATGGATGGCACCTTGTAAATGGCTTATGCCTCCCAGTACGCTATACCCAACCTGCACTTCCATCATTCCTGGATCTTCTAAAAACTCCAAGTCATCCACAAATGGAGAGCAGCGATGATGACAGCGGAAGTGATTCTGACAGTTGTGCATCATATTTGTCCTGCAGTGGTAGTGCATCTTAATGCAGTAGGTCTCATGTTTTATTAATTTAGGATACCAAAGTTTCTCAGTGGATTTAACAACATCATATTTGTCTTAGATGTTGAGGTTAATGGGACTCTAAATCATGAATTATGCCATCCCATTGATTTTCTTAATTATTTTCTTATTTACTTAATTATTTGGTAATTATTTATTAATTATGTTTTAATTGTGCCATGCCATTGATCTTCTGACACCAACATTAGTGGGAATAGACACCAAAATTGTAATTTTTGGCCATTCACTTCAAGAAATAGAACTTTATCCATTTTTTAAGATGACGGCGGCGGCCATTTTGAAAAACGTCTAAAATAACAACTTTCCCGTCATTTTGGTAAGGTGTATGGGGGCTTATTTTTTTTTAATATCAGTTGCCCTTGTTAAATTCACTGAGAAACTTTGGTATCCTAAACACGGTCACGGAAGCTCTGAAAATTACTCTACTAAGGTTGGAGGAAAATTCGTGGGTGCCCAAGGATGGACTTCCCATTTCTAAACCATCCTTTTCAGCCATTCGAAACCATTGTGAACCTTTAGGCCATTCCATTAACAAAAAAAGATTTTTCAGTAATTTTCAGTTGTTCTGGTGACACCACCCGGTTAATAGCAGAGTCCCTCCTCACTCACCATCTTAAGCCCACCTTGGGCACCCACGAATTCTCCTCCAACCTATTATGTTTCTAAGGTATTGTGTATATTTTAGCCTACAATATCTACACGTAGTTCACATATGGGTTAGCTGTTTCTGTTGTTTGTGTTTGTTTCTATCTCTTTTTTCGCGATTTCTAACTTTTTATGTTTTTCTAAATTATTATTAAAAATATATTTGCTTTAAATGTCCACACAATGTATTAATACATTTATTTCTTATTGCTTTAGGTCTGATGATGACATATGTTAATGTCGAAACGTTACCGGTACCAGAATAAAGATGTTCGTGTTTACCTTGGTGTTGCTTGCCCCTATATATATATATATATATATATATATATATATATATATATATATATATACAGAGTGTTTCATAAATACCTTTCATAAATTTCAGAATGAATAGACCTAGCAATAATCAATATACTTTACTATGTGATGGTTTTGGAAGTATCTCATATTTACCGGGATATTACACATTTGAGCATAAATAGGAAAATCTAGGCCCCTAGAGGATGACAACGATCTGTAGATTACCATCACTTCAATTACTATATTTTATACATGACAGCAGAAAACACACTTACAGCAACGAGTGGACATCAGGAATGTTTTTCGATTAATTTTTGGGCCGGTATTCTTGGTGACCATCTAATGATTCTAATCGGACCTTTTCTGCTACACCAGATTTCTTCAGGATGACTTACCCATACTACTTGAAGATGTGCCTCTCAGAACAAGTAGACAAATGTGGTTCACCCATGATAGGGCTCCAGCTCACTTTGCGCGAGGTATGAGGGATTTCCTTAATGTTACAGTACAGGTATGTACCCTGATAAGTGGATAGGCCGTGGTGGTCCCATCGCCTGGTCACCTAGATCAACGGACCTAACTCCACTTGTCTTTTATCTTTGGGGACACTGGAAAAGCAGAGTGTATGCTACACAAATCAACACCTGTCAGCAACTGTGGCAACGAGTTCAAGAAGCTTGCAGAAAAGTAAGAAATACACCAGGGATTGTGTACGACAGTCTCTTATACGGCGAGATCAAGCCTGTATCATCAAGGAATGGAAAACTTCGAGCACCTATTGTAAACACTGTAAAATACATTGATGTTCAAAACTTAATGACAAAATAATGTAACTGAGGTGATGGTAATCTACTGATCGTTTTCATACCCTAGACTTTCCCATTTAAACTAAAATGTGTAATATCCCGGTAAATATGAGATACTTCCAAATTCGTCATAGAGTAAAGTAAATTTATTATTGCTAGGTCTATTCATTCTGAAATTTGTGAAAGGTAATTTTGAAATCCCCTCATCTCTCTCTCTCTATCTATCTATCTATATATATATACTGTATATATATACTGTATATATATATATATATATATACAGGGTGTATTGAAAAAATACTTAGACTTGAAGTGCTAAGTACTGAAAAAAAAAAAAAAAAATCACTTTATTCTATAACAAAATAACAAATAAATAATAATTAATGATTTAAAGGATATAAAGTAAAATATTCAGTGTCGTCCAAGCATGGGTTATAATCCGGACACTGGCATTGGTCTCCCCTTTCATGCTCCCCCCCCCCCCCCCTCCCTCATCTCCTAGTTTATACCCAGGAATATCGAATTATAAACATAATTAGTTTTCAGGGTGAAGCAATGTAAGTAATATTCCCTTTATACACCGTTTACAACTCAAATTATTTTGTTAATTCATTTTTATTTTATTTTTTTCAACGTAGGAAAGACCAAAGTCATCTTGGATGAATCAAATTACGATCCTCAAGTGGTCTGCAGACATTACTGCCATATGTTAGTAAATAAAAAAAGCAATGCTGAACGATAACAATACCAAAACAATGTGGGCATTACAAACTTATTGCCTAATGTTATTTAATTAATTGTACAGTAGTGAACATTTATTCAAATACAAACTTATTCGAAGCGGTTTCGGGTTAAATTGAATCTCCTTACTAATTCTTACTGAGCATTTGCATTTCAGAGATTCGTTTAATAAGTTCGAGACTTCAAAATCGATCAGAATTAATTACCACTACTGTACATGGTCATTGCAGTGTAATTAATAAGAGGAGATTAATTGAAATAATGTTAATTACCACCAACTGATATAATACAGAAATCAATCATACCCAATATTTTTAATCTTTGAATCTCTATACCGAATCGTAAAACATCTTACGTAATTTCATTCAAGATAGGAACGATCAGCCCGCAATGAATCTATGAATTAAGAACTATGCTTCATAAACGATTGAATTACCTTCAACTACGTTTGGATACTCGACCCAGACTTGGGCATCAGAGTTGACCAGAGTTGCAAATGTTACATATTTTTTTTTTACGCCTATCTGTTTAAAATAATTAGTATTTTTCTGCTAACTACCTAATATCATCACCATATTCTAAGATACTTTGATTTCGTAATTTATAATGTGTGAATAGGTAAACCTGTACTTTCCCTTTAGTTAAGTCCATAGTAAACATGTTAATCATGTATCAATTATTTAGTGCTTTATTTGTAACCCTGTTTTGCTAGATTTCTAAATAAGCATATATCTCATTAATAACACTTTTGGGGGGGAAATGTGATACGACAATATATGTTTATTTTCCATTTTACAATGTGTTCGTCATAGTCTGTAACAGTTATTTCAATACACCCTGTATATATAAAGAATAAACATCCCTAATTAATTTACTATATTCCATATGATACTTGATTATAATAATATGAAGTAATAGAACTGGTGACTCTTAAGTAAGGCACCTCACATAATCTTTAGATATTGTTATTAATCATCTTGTCCTAAACACTTTCTAACTTCAATTATATACATTATTATTATATTTTCCTGGCTGGCATTAGATGTCTTTAATATGTTTAGGAAAGATCTCTACAATGTAAAAGGTTAAAGACTATATCAATTAATCTTTCCCAAGCTGAATATTTAATTAATGTTAGTCAAAAGTGAATAGAAAACATACATCATATTAAGTGTTACATTGAGTACAGTGTAAAGACTGTCTGTATTTTTACGAAGAAATAATTGACTTATTTGTTTTAATATTTATCAAGTATTACAGCGGAAGTAAGGTTATCCAATTATTTGCAGTATTATCAAAGGATAGGCACTGTGAATTCAAATATATTACATTATATGTATACAGCAATTATTGTATTATATAATAACATTGGCAAGTTTATGGAGAATCAATACATTATTGCAGCAACCATTTCAATGCCATGGTGCAGCTATATATGAACTACTAGGCGACCATATATCCTAACCATTTCAGTATACCATGTCACATTTATATTATATTAATATCATCACTATTATTAAACAATTTAATGCAGTTTCCTCATCTTACGACTTAAGCTCCTGCAAATTACGTGTGTCCAGACATTTTGACTCCAATCTGTAGCTTGGATTTGGTTCTGTATCACTCTTTCAATTTAAAGGGACACTCGTCATTAGCAGCTTTATCTTTTGTCAGAAAATAAGAAGAAACACTATTGAGATAAATCTCTAGACATGAAAGGAGGATAACCATCTCAAATAACTTTGCAATTCCCATATAATAAGATATTAAGCTAACTAAGGTCGCCTAATGATGGCAAAATTATAAGACATAGGTGTCATAGTATAATGAAAGAGTTAATAATTTCAATTATAAGACATAGGTGTCATAGTATAATGAAAGAGTTAATAATTTCAATTATAAGACATAGGTGTCATAGTATAATGAAAGAGTTAATAATTTCAATTATAAGACATAGGTGTCATAGTATAATGAAAGAGTTAATAATTTCAATTATAAGACATAGGTGTCATAGTATAATGAAAGAGTTAATAATTTCAATTATAAGACATAGGTGTCATAGTATAATGAAAGAGTTAATAATTTCAATTATAAGACATAGGTGTCATAGTATAATGAAAGAGTTAATAATTTCAATTATAAGACATAGGTGTCATAGTATAATGAAAGAGTTAATAATTTCAATTATAAGACATAGGTGTCATAGTATAATGAAAGAGTTAATAATTTCAATTATAAGACATAGGTGTCATAGTATAATGAAATAGTTAATAATTTCAATTATAAGACATAGGTGTCATAGTATAATGAAAGAGTTAATAATTTCAATTAGATGGCGCCTTTAAAAAATATTTTAGCTACTACCATACAATTTTATTCAGCTTAGGAAGGACCTCTTGTAGTCAAAATGTTAAATGAGATAAACTATAGGTATCTCATTGCTATTGGTCCTTTCTAAGTTGAATAAGCTGGACTGTCTTTATCCAGACTAATATAAACATTGCGTTACCTGATTGAGAGTGTTAACCCTCTCTGTATTCGATGACGTCAGTATTATATTTTTTTCTTTTCTTATTTGACGATATCGATATTGGGTTCAGCTTCAGAGTTGTGGGAATTAGAGTTTTATTCAGGATAATTTTTTTCCCCTCTGATTACTAGAAATAATTTGAAAATTTAATATATTCATCTCTATATGACAGTCAGAATAAACTGTAAAAAAGCATCACAATATTAAGAGGATAATTGGCTGACCCTTGCACAACACTTCATCCGGGTATTATATTGCATTATTCACAAACAAAATTACCATTTGGGTCTTGTGCAATTGATTATACAAGAAATTACTATATAACTACATATCCCATTTTTGTCCCGGTAACAAACGTTTCCACTTTGTTACTGAATGAACAGAAAGGTTTTGCAATCCATCACAGTATTTTCTCAAAGCCCTAGTCACACGAGCAAATTTATCGGCGAATTGTATTAGAGCTTTGAATCCGCTACAATTATTTCTATTTTTCCGGGATTTGTTATCATTAATTAAATAAATATCATTATTAAAAAACGATTTTAATAACCCATATTTTAACTTCCCTGTTTTAAACAGAAGACCTGGTAGACACGGTAATAGAAGACTAAATACATTTAATAAAAAGAAAAGCAGGTCTGATATTATAATTATTGTTAATAATTTATATTCATTATATCGAAATTTCGGAATTAAAAAATTAAAAGATTCATTGAAAGGCCTACAAAAGAAAAGTTTTGCTCCTTTTATAGAAAATATTCTAAATAATAAACATAATTTCACAAATAAATTTAAGAATATAGTCTTTGCTTTTATGGGATATATTAGAGCTAATTCTAAGAAATCCAAAGATAACCGTATTAAAGATAAAGTCCTGTCCACTTTAAATTATTCCTCTAAAATTTTAGACAAAATTAATGTTAACAGTCTTATTAATTCAAAGAAAGTTAAGTCCATATTACCAGATGGTTGTAAAGATTTCAAACCATTAATAGTGTATTCATATGAACGACCTGTTGGGTCTATTATTTGTAATTATAATAAAGTTTTAGGAAATCTTTCAGATAATGATATTTTCAATAATAATAAATGCGTGTGTGAAAGAGTCATGGATATGCCAGCTAGCAGACGTGATGCACTAGCAAAGTTCATTTATAGTCCGATATGTCACATATTAACAGGTGATGTAGAACTAGTTAAACATTTTGCAAACGACAAATTAGCGGAGCTATGTCGTAAAGGGTTTAAATTTAGAATAGGGAGTAATAAAGTAACATGGGACATAATTTTAAAAGATATTGTTTTTTCAGTCAATAAATTAAAAGATAAATTGTTAAAAATTGCGTGCTGCAATGCGAGAGAACTAGAAGCATGGTCTAAATTATTAATTAAGTTAATTAGAAATAAAATTTTCTCGCTTAAAAATGAATTTAATCTTTCAGATTTTATAGACTATAATTATAATAAGCTTAAAGCTGATTTAATAAATTTACATAAACATTTTGTAATCACTACAGTAGATAAAGCCAGCAATAATTATAGCTTCACATGTAAGAAATTTTATCTTGAAAATATGAAAAAAGAATTAGGTATTAAGGGTAACATATTACGTAAAAATATTTGCGGTAATTCTGTTTATGAAATTCAAAATAATCTGAATATTGATAACTTAATCGATGAACATACCAAGAAAAATATAATATTTGATATTAAACTTTCTGATAAGAACAAGTGCATTGCAAAATTATACATGTTACCTAAATTTCATAAAAGACCTTATAAATATCGCTTTATTGCCGGAGCAAAATTTGCTACCACTAAAACTCTATCAGAACAAGTAGTAAATTGCTTAAAATACATTAAAAGTACTCATAAAAGATATTGTAATACCATCATGAGAAGAACTGGCATTAACTATTATTGGAGTGTTGACAATTCGTTAGAAGTTATTGATAAAATAAATACCATGCCGAAAGTTACCTCGGTACATAGCTTCGACTTTTCAACTTTGTATACCAATTTGCCTTTAGATTTAGTATATTCAGAGCTTTGCTTTATTATAGATTTGCACTTTGACAGGTTCGTTAGGAATGGTAATTATTTCATAAATGTTTATACATATTTTAATAATGCATCACTTAGCTCTACTCCCACTAGTTCTGTATATTTTGATAGAACTAAACTTAAAGATGCCCTTAAATTCCTCCTTTTCAATACTTATGTTAGATTCGGGCCGTACATTTTCAAACAAATATTAGGAATTCCTATGGGTGGAAATGCTAGCCCTTTAATTGCAGACTTATTCTTGCTTGCTTTAGAATTTAAATATATAAAAGACTTAGTTGACAGTAGCAAGAAAATAAAATTCCAGAAAAATTAGCACTTGCTAAACTGTTAAGTAATAATAGTAGATATATTGATGATATTCTTGTTTGCAATTTGTTAAATTTTAATCAAGTTGCTAAACTTATTTACCCTAATTCTATTCCCCTCACACAATGTAACGTAAATTATAAAGTTGAAAATTTTCTTGATATAAATATAGAGATTGTTAATGAACAGTGCATACTTAAAGTATATCACAAAGTTGATGATTTTAATTTTAACGTAATAAACTTTCCTTTCCCTAGTAGTAATATCGATAGTAAAATCACTTATAATTGTTTTTATTCCCAATTAATAAGATTTTGTAAAATCTGCACTAAAGTAGATGACTTTTGGGCTAGAGCTAGGTTACTATACAGACTCTTAGTGGACAGAGGTTTTGAGGCAAGTAAATTGTTCCATAAATTTAATCTTTTTAGGGTCAATTATTGTGACTGTATTCTAAAATTTGACATCAATAATTTTAATCAAGCATTTTTAACTTGAAGTTTCTTGTATAACCTCTGCTTACTTTTTGTCTGTATTTATTGTTTATCTTTTTCTTTTTCTATTATTATTATTATTATTAATATTGATGATTTTTTAAATTTATTGTTCTTGTTAAAAGAGTACTCTTTGTTTAAATCTGTTGTTACTTCATATTTTGCAATTATTTCTCTTTATATTATATGTATTCATTGTCGATAGTATCAATTGCTTACTTTTGCGATTTCCTTAGTTTATTTGTGCTATAAATGTAGGTTATTTGTAGGGTAGTTATTGATAGGGGTCACTTGAGGCATGCTATGCTTACAGGTACCTACCCGATAGCACTATCGTTAGTGAGTGCTGTACTGTATTTTATATATTATTTTGTAATAGTATAGATATCTTATCAATATTTGTATTTTTTACTATTGTTAATGTCTTGTCATGTTGCAAATTTGATTTTAAATAATATTTTGACATTTAACATGTAGTTTCTTTATTCATGCAGAGTTTAGTAAAATTTGCCAGAACGTCCCGGACTTCCCAAACTTGACTACTTCCTTTAACGTGACGATAGTGCGTTATTATATGTGCGATTGGTTTGCTTGGGAAACAGATTAACTTGCTCATGTAGTGATGTACACCCTATGTGGTGGATTGTGTTCTTTTATTTAATAATTTTCATTTTAGTAAGCGTTGTTTCCACATAGCGATTTTGATAATTTAATTTGACTTTATATTGTCCTTGTCCCAATTTTGGTTTGTTTAGTTTGCAAGTTTTACATTTTAATCTAATCTTGAAATAGATATGACTTCAAATATATCAGTAAAAATATTAAGATATCGTTATAACAAAGGTGATTAAAGGCCAGATAACAGGCGAAATGCGAGGGGAGGAGAAGAGAGAGTAGAGAAGAGAGGATTAGGTGTTCATAGCCTCCATTCAAGAGGGACCTAAGTGCACCTATACCCAAGGCCCCTCTACCATGCAAGGTTGCAATGCAAGCCATCTACTCAGGCTGTGCTAGTGCGGCTGGTGTCCTCCCACGACCAAGGAAATAGGGAGAGTTACCAAGACTACCCTCAAAAAGGCCACCAGTGACACCTCAACCAAAGCTGAAACTACCCCAGCAAAATCACTGGAGGTCAGGCAACTCTCAACTTGTATGTCGGGACCTGAAGTGCCACCCCATCCCAAGGATCTCTACCTCTATGCTGTCTACCATGCTGTGTAATCCAGGCCAGGACCAAGCCGCCAGAAACCAGACGTAGACGATGGACCACCCAATAAGAAGAAAAGTGTTAGCTTGTTGAATGCTGTTTTACACTTTCCTTATCACTGCGTAGGCCTCTTTTCTATGAGGACACAAGCCACATATTCTATCCTTGGCTCTGATAAGTATTCTGTATGCTGTCCCAGTTAAGGTTATAGTTTATGGTAATATTTGGCAAAGCCAAGCCCGCACGTACACCAATGCCTCACGTAAGCTCAAACCAATGCTACACCCATTCTTTCTTTAAGTGACCCTTGTAACTACTGTTTCTATGAGGAGTGCTTGTACCTGTGAATTGTCCGCTCATGAATTGTTGATTTGAGCTGTGACTATTTGAGAGCGTATAATTATTATGCATTGACTGTGTAAAGTCTTTTATATATTCACTGTAATTTCCGTTTGATTAATTTTGTTCTAACCTTCTAAGGGGATATCACCAATATTGTATATTCTCAAACTTCTCATTTTATATTAAATATTTGTGTGTTTATTAGCTACCCTTTGAAAGCCATTTTATATCTTACATGTTAAAATATTACCATTTATAATATTATGTTCTACTGTGTTGTACTAGTCCTGCTGCATATGTACTTTTTGATAGCTTCATTTCTTGCCCAGTTGAGACTGAATCCACTTACAGCATTATCTAAACCTAGTAAAAATCCTGGTATAACTGCAGGCTTTATTTCAGTATAATTATATTTGACTCCGATACTGTGACGCCTATACATCTGCCGCTAGAGTGCTCATGTGACGCTGGCTTGGAGGAATGAACCTTTGAACTGTATATTTAGTTTCAGTAATATTTTCCACCGTGAATTTCTCTTCAAAATACACTGGATTATTTTGATACACTCAAATTATGTTAGAGTTTAATACATTCCATTATTGTCTGTATTATAGCTGCATATGTATCTATTTGAGGCAGCTGGGCAGTTTATTAAAGTAGCAGTATAGAAATAAGACACAGTATATTACAGTATACTTAGCCAAAATCAAATCTTATACCAACATCTTAGTCTAACATCACACAGTTCTGGTTTTCTTAAAGTTAATGTCAGAGATATAAGCTCACTGTTATAAACCATGTAGGGCAGGTTGTGAGAGGAGGTATTATAATGGTAAGGTCTATAGCATTCTCATGCTGGAATATGAAACGTATCTATTCGGTTACTTTCACATTTGGTGCTTATATTCATCCATGGGCAAAACAATAAAAAAAAAAAAAAAAAAAAAATCACAGAAATAATTCGCCAACCGTAATACTTACATGATATAATTAATGCAGTCATTCGAGAAGTTATCTGAAGTAGGGATACTGTACCTTTACTGTTCACACACGTGCTACACCTCCAAGGAGTCCTCAAACACACTCATATCCGTAAATTTAGATGTTTTATCTTTGTAAACAATGACACACGGACACCCACATTTTATCTTAACATTCGTTGCCTTTATAATAAAATACCTTATACACACTAATAACTTATCTACACTCTAAAGCACTCCAATTGACATAACTGAAAGTCACACAAGACAAAATCAGGCATAGGCTCACAGACACACACCTATTGCCTTTAAACACTTACTGAATTACTCTTACTGCAATCATAAGAAAGTTACACACTCATACCTATTGCTCTGTATACACTCACTGAACGACCCCTACATGACTGATGGAACAATTGGGAACAACTGAGGGTGGTTGTTGTTGTTACTGCTGCTACTGGTGGTGGTGTAGTAAGGATGAGAGTGGGGGAAACTAGGCAACGATCACCCTCACAGTTGTCCAACCCTCGTCATCGACAAGTGTCCTGCCACAACCCTGAAACGTGAATAAAGAATATTACGTAAAGTAGTTGCAGTTTTCATTCTGAAAACAACATAATATTGGCAATTCAGGGCTGGTTAGTGCTCATATTTCACTCGATCTCGATTCATAATGTGTAGGGCGCTGGACTTGCGCATATCACACATATTGGGAGGTTTGACGACCTCCCTTATAACCAAATAAGGAAAACCTCTTATTTGGTAGCAGTCTCGGAGTATCCAACGTAGGGCTTATGATCTCAGCCGCTACCACAGCGGGCCGATTTATCGGTACTCACGCGAAGTAACCAAATAATCTCTGGAGTTGCACCTCAATTCACTACTAGGCACGTTGTACACACTCCGAGACGGCTAGGAAAGAAGAGATAGCGAAGGAGAGAAAGAATTGTTATAGTTACCCATTTAATCTAGCTGCTCTCCTCTGAGCCATGCTCCATGTTCTATGAGCCTGCGCCAGGACCTGCCAAAGTATCGAGGTATCAAGTAATCAGTTTAGATTGGATGGGCAGGGGATCGGCATGAGGGCGGGATACTCTGTCGTTGGATACTCCGAGACTGCTACCAAATAAGAGGTTTTCCTTATTTGGTTATAAGGGAGGTCGTCAAACCTCCCAATTTAGTAGCAGTCTCTATGTTTCCAACGTAGGGCTTGAATCCCAAATTGGAGGCGGACATCCAATAAACCATAAACCCCAAGCCGTAGCACAAGCAGAGGACCAAGAAAAGACACAAATAAACAAATCAGTTTATTATCAGAAAAAGAGCGTAACAGTACGGTGCATATTAACACCTTACGAGCGGCCTAGGCGGTTTATTTATATGTACCGCCCAGCGGGGTGTTTTTACCCAAAATAGGGCTGTTTACGTGATCATTTTCATGCCTAAATAAGGCCCAGAGCATAAAACAAGTATCTATCCCTGAAAGGGCATAAACAGAGCTTTCCAATGACACCATAACGATCCTTTTATGATGGCTAGTTTTCTTGCAACAACCGTGCAACGCGAGTGCAAAAAGCATGTAATTCGGCACATTCCCCATACAATTCCGTATATAGCGAGTGAGAGAGGGAGGGAGGAGGTGGGATTCGTGTCAGTAGGTTCGCCGCGGTGGTCTGGAGCAGTCATACGCTCGCTACTCTCCTGCCACCACTTGTCTCTCTCTCTCAGCAACATTACGTGCTGAAATTGCCACACGACCTATGTCGAGCGCCGCCAGATAGTCCAGATTTATTATACTCGACTTATGTTGCGCCCCGACAGTTATGGGTTAAGGAAGTACATGTTACCAGTATCAGTCTAGGGTCTTAACACCTTACGAGCGGCCTATGCGGTTTATTTATGTGTACCGCACAGCGGGGTGTTTTTAGCCAAAATAGGGCTGTTTACGTGATCATTTTCATGCCTAAATAAGACCCAGAACGAGCTTTCGAATGACACCATAACGATCCTTGTATGATGGATAGTTTTCTTGCAATAACCGTGCAACGCGAGTGCAAAAAGCAGGTAATTCGGTACTTTCAGTACATAATTGAGTATGTAGCGAGTGAGAGAGGGAGGAGGGAGCTGAGATTTGTGTCAGTAGGTTCGCCGCGGTGGTCTGGAGCAGTCATACGCTCGCTAGTCTCCTGCCACCACTTGTCTCTCTCTCTCAGCCACATTACGTGCTGAAATTGCCACTCGAGTTATGTCGAGCGCCGCCACATAGTCCAGCTTTTTTTAACTCGACTTATGTTGCTCGCCGCTAATTAAGGGTTAAAAGTGCCGCAGCAGGCTAAGGAATAGGTCATGTCGACCGGAGAATGGCACACCAATCTGGGAAGAAGGAAGGCAAGTTGTACATGAAGACAAGAATCTGAAGGCAAGGCACAGTAGGCGGAAGATCTCCAAGGACACTCTTTAATTACAAAAACCGGGTATGAGGCATAGACATACCAAACAAGTAACCCCTAGACAGTAGAGTCTATACGTAAAGAAGTAAGAGAGATAACCTTAATACTAAACAGGGATGACATACATGTAAAATGAAAGAGAGAAAGGCATTGTACAATCATACAAAATGACCCCCCCTCTTCCCCAGTGTAGGGAAAGGAAGAAAATACAGTATGGGATGAGAAGAGACACAGGATGGAGATGAATCACGTGACACATTGGCCTAACGCAACACAAGGCACACCTGGCCTGGCAGTGGACATGGACAGGTACGATGAGACAAAAGTGCTGTGGGAGGACCATAACCCTGTGTCGGCTATATCCGAAAGTGATGAATTGTTGAGAAATCTCACAGTCGCTGCATAAGAGCGGACATCATGAGCGGAGCCCTTCGTAAGGGGATTACTCGCAGTAATGACATGGCTTAAATGAAGTCCCACAGCACGTTTGGCTAACCGTGTCCCTGTCTTAGGGGCCAACCAGAGCGCCGTCCCCGACGTCGGCACAGCGGCACGCACATACGTATGCAAGGCTCTTACCGGGCATAGCGGATGATGCGTGCTCCCACATTTTAAAGCTGGTACAGTAAACGGCTTAAAAATTTGCGCCTCACGTTCATTCTTGGCCACAAAATGAACGGAAGGGGCCAAAGTGACTGACCCCAAGGAAGGCGAAAAACTCATGCAATTCGGGGCCCTCGACATGGCAGCCAACTCCGAGACCCTCTCTCTTGTAGCCAATGCTAAAAGAAACAAAGTTTTATTAAGCAGATGAACAGGTGTTGGGTTAGTGGTGTAGATGGGTGAGGTAAGGAGCCTGAGAGCCTTCGCCAGAGACCATTGAGGCGGGATCTGGCGTGGGGGCGGTCTGAGCCTAAAGCAGGCTTTCATGAAAAAAGACAGCTCCTTGTGAGGGAGCACCAGCCCCGTCAAGGTCTCAAAAGGCTCCCTAATAGCAGACAGGTGGTTCTTAATGATGTTGTACATGTATGTGCGTGTCGCAAACAAGTGATTAAGGTAATGGAAGACTAACGCAACCGACGGAACTGTTTGTCCGGTGTCATTGATCCATTTAGTGAAAGTATTCCAATGAGACTCGTAAGTCTTCCAAGTAGCCTTAGTCCAGTGCTGATTAAGCATATCAGTCAAGCAACGTCCATATTTCGGTAACCACCCTGCCTCACAAACATCCACGATGCGAATGCCAACGAGGTCCCTAGGTCTCCAATCTGTCGCAAGTGGAAGTCTGAGACAGACAGGGGAACGGGACTCGGGCACCATCGCTTCAGCTGAGCGTACCAGGCTTGGGCCGGCCAGAGGGGCGCGATTAACCAAACCTTGCCACGGTACTCTCTCAGCCTGTGTAGGACTTTGCACATAAACAGTGCGTCGGGCGGTGGAAAAGCGTAAAACGACTGCCACCTGCTCCAGTACTCGCTGAAGGCAGCTTGTTCGTCCCTGAGGAGGCGAACAAGTCCACCTGCGGATGGCCCCAGGAGGCTGCGAGGTCGTCGAAAACGCTTTGTCTTAATGACCATTCTACCTTGGTGCTCTGTCCTCTCGACAAAGCATCCGCCCAAAGATTGGCCGTCCCGGGCAGGTAAGTCGCATGCAGGGTGATGCTGTAATGATCGGCCAGGTAAAACAATTTCTCCGCCAGGTCTTGGAGCACAACAGACCTGGAGGAGCCCTGCTTTTGGATACAATGAACCGCGGACATGTTGTCCATCCTGAAGGCCACCGACTTGCTCGTGAGGGCCAGTCCGTGATGCCGCAGGAAGAACAACGGTACCAACAGTTCCAGGGCATTGATGTGGAAGTGTGAGAGCCCCGACCACCTGCCGTGGTTTTGATGTCCCATGTCTGATTGATAGCCCCACCCCACCTCGCTCGATGCATCTGTGTCTACCCAGATGGTCGGCGGAGGAGCAGTCCAGGGCACAGCCGCAGAGAGCGTGCCCCGAGCGACCCAGTGTGTCAGTTTCAGATGTATTGAGCGCGGTACCGTCCACAAACGGTAAGGGGGCGAGATAGGGAAGTGCCTGTTGCCCAGCTGAATGAGGCGTTTTAGACGGAGCCGACCCAAGGGCACGGTCAGAGACGCCCAATTCAAAGACCCTAGTAGGGAGTCCCAGATTTTTCGTGTTATCGAGATCGAGTGCAACACGACAAAGAGCTTCCTTCGAAGTTTCGCTGCATTCACTCGACTCTGGGAAACGGTGGCGCTTTGGAGATCCCAGTGCAAGCCCACCCACGTCACTTCTCGTGACGGTGAGAGGCAGGACTTGGGAATGTTTAGTTTGAACCCCAGGTTTGTGATATGTCTGACTACAGTGAGCGTGTCTTGTACACAGTGTGTGAGAGAGTCTGCGGAGATGAGCCAATCGTCCAGGTAAAACAGGACCTGAATCCCTTGTAAGAGCAAGGGGGTCAGAGCCTGCTTCACCAATTTGGTGAAGACCCGCGGTGCTATGTTGAGGCCGAATGGTAGTCTGGTGAATTGGAACACCCGTTGATCCGACTGCAGTGCTAGGCAGCTCTGGAACCGAGGAGCCATCGGCACATGCCAATAAGCATCCTTCAGATCCAGGGTGACCACCCAAGACAAGGGCTTGAGTGCCAGGCGTACCTGGTTGATGGTGAGCATGCGGAAACAGGCATTCACAATGTGAGAGTTGAGGACTGAGAGATCTACCACCGGCCTCATAGCAGCGCAGTCCTTCTTTGGGACCAGAAACACATGAGACAGAAATACCTTTTGTGTAGAAGATATTTCCTTAATAACGCCTTCCTCGTGCATGGACATGATCACTTGAGCCACTTCCTGAGACACTGGCCGCTGTCGGGGAGGGCACCTGAGAGGAGGCCTGGACCTCCACCTCCAAGTCAAACCCTTCTTGACCACCCGACGCGCCCACGACCGGCGGGGCCATTGCCGGTAGTGGGGACGGAAGAAGCCAGTGCGGGCGCCTTGTGTCAGGCCCATCACCGCTTCGACGAGATGGTCGGGCGAGGGAAGAGGGGACTGGCCAGGAGGAACTATGCGTTTTTTGGTGCGAAGCCCCTCTTGGACTTATCGTAGTGGGAGCTAGAGCCACCACGTCCTCCTCCAGACGTCCCCCCGCCCCGCCGAAACGATGGACGAGCCTCGCGCTCCGGCCTATCCCCCTCTAGGCTGTGTCTGGCAGCGGAGGAACTGGGGCCGTGTGCCTGCCAGCGCCGCATCCCCTCTTGATGGGGACGGCGATCCGGGGACCGACGACCACGGAAGGCGGGTACACCACGCCCCCTGTGAGCCAGTCCCCTGGCCACACCTCTAGCCTGGCGCCCTCTGCCAGCGACAGACCTGCCCCCGCGTCCGCGGGTGGAGGAGGATGAAGTGGGCTTCGCCACCACCTTCCGTTGAGCAGAGTATGTGTCACTCTGCGCCAGTAAGAAAGCCCCTTGCCAAGCCTCCTCAGGGAACAGTCCAGGGGTCAGAAGGTCAGTCAGTAGGAGGCGGTTGCGGACGTCGGCAGGGGCCTTCATACAGAAAGCCACCCGAAGTTGTTGACGGCAACGAGTGGCTTCATGGAGGGAGTGGCGGATGTCCTGAACAGGGTTGAGGGCAAGCTGCAGGGTGATCCGTCGGACATGCTCAAAACCTTGGCGATGATCAGCCGAGTCCAGCGACTCAATAAGGCGGAGGTGAACCCGCGCCAGTTCCAACTGAGCAAGAAGAGTTGAAAGGTGGCGCGCCGCTCGCTGACGGAACTTAAAGTCCCGGTTCAGTGGTGCCTTCTCCGGTGCCGTGAAAAAGGAACACGGAAGGGGGCCCACCGACAGTTTGGGAGCATTGAGCCACTCCCACACAGGCAGAGGGAAGTCCGAGGAGGTAAGGAGCATGCCCGACAGAAAAGATGATTCCATGGATGGGATGGCCGGCAAGGTCTCAGCCATGGACTGACCAAACTCCACTGCTTCACGGATCCATTCACCCCAGGGACCCGGACAGACGTGCGGGAGTTCGAGCATCAGGACCCCGTCCCGATCTCGCACATTCCTGAGGTACGGCGTCCCTGAGATGGCAGAGAGGGAGTGGACATCCGCAGACAGGTCTTGGCGGGAGGAGTCAGCCCAGGGCTTGGTGGCAGTGTAAGGCAAGACCGACGGACGATATGAAAAATACCGCATGTCTTGCCGGTTAGGGTACACCCTCACATCGACCTCAGGGACCAGACCCTGTGGAGTAATGGCCCTGAAGATGTTTTTCTCATTCACCTGGATAGCCCAGCCCTCCGGCACATCCCGCTCTCCGGTCGGCAGGTGGACCGCCCCCTCAGGGTTGGAGGCGATCACAGCTCTCCAAGCAACAGAATCCCCATACAGGGATGGCATCTTGACTTTGGGGACCTTAAACTTGGAGAGAGGCGGCACGGAGAGGGGGTGAGAGAACAACCCCAAACCCTGGCCCGGGATAACAACGGGCCAGAGAGGAGTCGTAGGCGGTGTCGGAGGCGCAGGTGATGAAGTAGATGACAACGGTACCACGACCGGGAGAGCAGGCCGAGATGGGATGTGGTCGGCAACAGGTGGGAGAGGAGCCACAAGCGGAGTCAGCAGAGGCACCGGGTTAGTAGTACCCAACCGGGAGACCACTGCCTCCATGGCCGCCGTGACAGAGGAGAGGATGTCTGCCTTATTGGAGGCCATCTCAAGACGAATAGACGCCAACTCCGCCCGTAACTCCGTCTCCGCAGCAGGAGGGAAGGACGTCTGTAGAGGAGACAGGGAACCAGCCTCACTGGGCCCACGGGCCCCATGGTCCGTGAGCGGGGAGAACTCAGGGGACGGTGGAGAGGACTGTGCCGCCACGTCGGGGTCCTCCTGGCCCGAATCCTGTGCACCGTCCGAAGACGAGTCGACCCCCATATCCTCGTCCTCCAGCCGATCAAAATCCGCAACCTCCATCTCAAGAACATCATCTAAATGGTCAGGGAGACGAGGAGGAGACTGCTGGCCACAAGGGATCGAGGCGTCGGAACCCCCAGGTTGAGGAGGAGGCGTGGAGGGCATCGCCGCCGGGACCTCCACAGCCGGGCCCGCCATAGGGAAGAGGCCGGGATCCCTCACAGGCTGGGAGGCAGGCAGAGGCTCGAACTCCACCCCACCAGAGGCTGAAGATGGTGCAGGATGGAGAACGACCTCCTCGGCAGGCGGGGCAGGACGGCGTTTGGCCCTGAAGACCATGGAACCCTGCGAAGGAGGGGGGCTCATCCTGAGGTGAGGAGAAGCAATACGGGGTCGATCAGCAGGGGACGGAGATCGGCGACGTTTCTTCCTGCCAGAAGTTCCAGAAGTCATGGATAGGTCGGAGGGAGGCACACGATGTTCATGACGCCTGGGGGCCCGCTCCCTGGAACGCGCCCTCCCGCCCGCCTGACCCGAACTCCCGGGAGGGGAGCCCCGAGCCGTATGAGGAGAGCGAGAGTGACGAACAGTAGGGGAGCGGGAACGGCGTGCAGCATCGGAGGTAGGTGGGATCCCTAACAACACCCGGATGTCATCCTCACGGAAGGAAGGAGCCCTGTGCAGGACCCTTTGGACGTGACGGGAGATGACGTCCCATGATCGGCATAGAGACGTCCTGGCCCGTTGTCCTTCCGCCGACGTAGGGAGAGTCTCGAGTAGTTGAAGAGCGGAGAGACCCACCCCACACCGGCGGGGATCGTAAACATCCTTTCCATAGCAGGCCGTGTGGAGGCAACATTCCCGGTGATCCCCCAAGGCCATCCGCTGACACGTCGGCCGAGAGCAGGGAGGAGCCGGCATCACAGCACTGAAAAATGGGGAAGCATTACCCACCAGTAGAGGTGAGACAGGCAATATGAGGCAGTAGAGCCAATTCAGCATGTAAGACTCAATAAGACAATATCCAGTAAGAAGCTATGTAGCAAGTATAACAGGAAAGTCAAAAGAAAACACCCACACCAGAGACCCTCAACACCAGGGCTGGGACAAGCCCCTTAGCGAGGCCCAACCCTGGGAACAGGTCCTAACCAAAATCGTGGGGAAAATGGTACCCTTCGAAATACCTGAGAACCCTCTGTGAGAGCGGAGGGAGGAGGCGGCGAAGCGGCGGCGGCGTAGGGACAGCCGGCAGTAGAGCGGGCACCAGCTGGAAGGAAAAGGTCAAGTGTGAGCAACCCAACAGTACCCTATAAGTGTAAATAGGGGTGGGGAGGGAATCCAAAACACACAGGACATCGCCACTTTGGGTCGAGTCCTAGGACTTTTCAGGTGGTCTTTGGGTCCTCCCAGTATACAAGGAGGACGCCCGTAGGGCGGGAACCAGGTACAGAAGGAGGACACAAGGAACAGGACATTAGGGATAGGAAAACAGCCAATCAGCCGTTGTCCAAAAAGCCCTGTCCAGGTACAGGAAGAGGGGGGCAGAACAGGGCGCATTTACCAAGTCAAGTGAAAAGCTATGTGGCCTAGGCCTTGACAAGGCACAGGGCACATCAAAAAGATAAAGACGCTTCTAGGGCGGATTTAAAAGGATGAAGGAGCTGAGGACACCAGAAGACCCTTGCCTGTGTGGCGAAAAAACGTGAGTAAACACGAAAATCGAGTCAACTTGTCCAAGCATATCCTCCCTGTGAGCGGGGCCCCTATCGCGTACAGTTTCCAGACATCCCCCCCCTTTTTAGTGATCAAGTAACCACAGGCAGGGGAAGAACAGAAACATGGACTTGTAAGAAAAACGAGAATTTAACCGAGAGCAACGAGACCGAGACTTCCCAGTCAGTGGAGACAAAAGGAAGACAGAAGGAAAGGACCTGTGTGGATCATTCCAACGGCGGGCAGCTCAAGGCAAAAACCGATTAGCTTAAACACACAATTAATGAGAATTTTAACAAGAGCGTAGAAGACCAACCAGCAAGTCAGTAGAGACAAGAGGAAAACAGAAGGACAGGACTATGTGGCCCAATCCGACGGCGGTCAGCTCAAGTTAAAAAACACAGGCCTAGCCTAGTTACACAATTCACATAAACGAGAAAAGACTAGGGCAGCGTCAATCCCTAAGTGAAAAAAACAAGTAACAAAGCTAAACACTGCCCGAGAAGCCCCACAATTACGTTAAATTAATAAAATAAAAGAAGGATAGCCTAGGGCTTGACCGACATTTTCACCAGAACCACGTATCCACGAGTCAAGTAGGCCCGGGGAAACGAAAAGGAACTGACAAAAGCGTGAACCATGCGAACGAAATACAAGACCACCAACTATGGACAAGTTTAATAAACAAGTCAGAAGGGCTATAGGTCAGTTGAGACCAAAGCAGCATGTTTGTGAGAGAATAAAGGCTATGTGGCCTATGCTCACACAAAGCAGAATCCAGAGAAACTTCATGCTCAAGTCTTGTAAAACATCGACACGTAGTCATATGAAAAAACAATAAAACAAAAAGTCACAAAGGGAAAGAAACACAATGCATCCCGCGGGAAGCATATCCCCCCCCCCCCCCAAGGTACGTTAAGGGTAGTTAAAGTGAACATGAACCCGAAAAGCGAGGGTAGAATAGACACACAACGACCGCTACGCGGCGTTGAGGACCAACCACCCCGAAGAAAACAAATAAATAAACACGTCTCCAGCACTACGCGCACACCCATAAACACACCATAAAGCCGTAGTAAAGTGCTGCTTACATCACTGAACATCCTTCTAAAACCTCAACAGCCTGAAAAGGCTCACACTCACTAATAGTTGAAGCGAAGGGGATGCAAAGCAGGCACTTGCGAAGCACAGACAAAAAAGGCGTGTGACATCGACGGTGGGCGCGAAGTGACTGATACTTTGGCAGGTCCTGGCGCAGGCTCATAGAACATGGAGCATGGCTCAGAGGAGAGCAGCTAGATTAAATGGGTAACTATAACAATTCTTTCTCTCCTTCGCTATCTCTTCTTTCCTAGTCGTCTCGGAGTGTGTACAACGTGCCTAGTAGTGAATTGAGGTGCAACTCTAGAGATTATTTGGTTACTTCGCGTGAGTACCGATAAATCGGCCCGCTGTGGTAGCGGCTGAGATCATAAGCCCTACGTTGGAAACGTAGAGACTGCTACTAAATAAGGGTATTATGGTGGAGGATGGGGGGAGCTAAGTGGAGGGTTTATGGCGTGTGTGTGATGTGGGCGAAATGTTCGTTTATTCTGTGTTTGAATGTGTCTAGTGTAGGGCTATTAATTGTATCTTCTGGGAGACTGTTCCAATCCCGTATGGTTCGTGGAAAGAATGAGTGCTTGCAAGAGTCAGTATTAGTGTGGTATATTTGGTACTTATGAGAGTGTGTGTTACGAGTGTTGCGGGTGTTTAAATTGTGTAGGTATTCATGTTTTTTAATGTCAATATAATTGTGTGTGATTTTATACATTACTGTGAGCCTGTGCCTGAGTCTTCGTATGTTAAGGGTTTCCATGTGTATTTGTTGTTTGATACGGGTTGTGATGCCTGGGGTTTGCGTGTAATTGTGTGTGACGAACCTGGCTGCCTTTGTGTTAATTTTTTCAAGTGTGTTAATGTTAGATTGTGTGTATGGATCTCAAACTGCTGCAGTACTCCAGTGTTGGGCGAACAAGGGTGTTATATGCTATGTGTTTGATGTCTCGTGTACAATTGTGTAAATTCCTCCTCAAGAACCCTAGTGTGCGGTTTGCCTGACTTTGTATGTGATGAATGTGGGTGTTGAATCTTAGGTTGGTGGAGAGGTGGACGCCAAGATATTTGTATGAAGGAACTGATTCTAGTGGTTGGTTGTGTAATGTGTAATTGAAAATGAGGGGTGATCGGGAGCGGGTAAAGCGAAGAAGTTTACATTAGTCGGGGCGGAAAGACATCTGCCAGGTGTTTTTCCAATGTTCAAGGGCGTTTAAGTCGTACTGTATAAGTCCACCGTTGTCTGTAGTCTGTACGGGCCTAAAAATCAAACTATCGTCGGCAAATAGTCTAGTAGAAGAGTTAGGTGTTGACAGAGGAAGGTCATTGATATAAAGAAGGAAAAGAAGAGGGCCAAGAACGGTGCCTTGTGGGACACTAAAAGAAACAGGGACAGAGTCTGAGGAAGAGCCGTCAAGGAGTACTCGTTGAGTCCGTTTTGTAAGGAAATTAGTGATCCAGTGAAGAGTAGGTCCAGTTATACCGTAAAAAGCTAATTTATGCTGAAGTCTTTTGTGGGGGACTTTGTCAAAGACTTTGACGAAATCGGGGACAATAGCGTCAACCTGTTTAATGTCTCGTCAGTCCAGTTGTTTAGTTAAGTCATGATATGTGGCAATGAGTTGTGATTCGCATGATCTTTTGGGCCGAAATCCATGTTGTGTATCAGTAAGGATGTTGTTTGTGTCAAGATGATTCATAATGTGTTTATGTATAATATGTTCAAAAAATTTGCATGGGATGGATGTGAGTGAGATGGGTCATCTCACTCACTAATTTTAATATGTGAGTAAAAGATGAGTAGGCTACCCTACTCATCTTTTACTCACATATTAAAATTAGTGTTCTGCTTAAGGTGACAAACACAGTGTCCAGTATGGTACCCTGGTAACTGTTTGAAAACGCTGCATGGTAGCCATATAAGGGAATACTACTTTACAGTTAGTCCCATAAGGGACCATTGTCAACCAATGCTGCATCTTACAAGAGGTGGCACAGTGGTACCTAAAACAGGGGCGTCTCATATAGGCTACCTGCTGTGTTGCAGTTGCGAATTCCTTTCTCTAACTGCCTCCAAATATGCATTATATACAGTAGAAGACTAAGGTTTATGTGTATGCATGTTTTTTACCGAATAGCATATCTATAATTAAAGTGCCAATATTATTAAGGCGCTTACTGGGGGTGCTTGATTGTGAAAGAATAACACAAGCGAAATACACAAGATATAAGTTATTTATACATATATAAAAAACAATCACAACTGTAGGATCTTCCAATAAAGCTAGGGGAACTCCATAAATAAGACACAGGAAGATGTAGCTCTTGTTTACTTCTCAAGCGCCTCAAGGTCACCTCAAGCACCTCAAGGTCAAGGCCACGTCACACTGTAGCTCCATACATTATCAAGTGTTTCTCGTAAAGAAAGTGCAATCGGTGATTACCAAAGACAGAATAACATACATAAACACTTAGTGAGTGCACATATACAAGAAACAAAGACCGAAACAGAAGGATTGAAGTGAAAATAAGAGAAAAAAAAAAAAAAAACAGTGACTAAGAACATGACGCCAACAATGGCCGGGGATCAAAACAAACCCGACCCAGAGTGCCCCGACTGCGGAATCAAGTTCGCAGGTGAAAAAAATGCAATCCAATGCGACTACTGCCAGGATTGGCTGCACTATTTTTGCACAGAACTCCCTGCCTATCAAATTCTCAACTATGCAAAAACGGCAAGGAAATTCATGTGCAAAACATGCTCCCTAACAAAGCTTGACACAAAAGGTGAGTGGGTGGCCGAGGCAGAAGCAGCCGTTCTCCAACACAAGGAACGAATAACCAACTCTGGAGCGATAAGTAAGGTAAGAAAAATCCATGTTCAGCCCCAGAGCAACAAAGATGTCACCAACACGCCAGCTGACAATAGGCCTACTCCAAAAACCAAGGAATTAACTGGGGACACTGACCTAGGCCAAGGCCTACCCATAAGCCCAGAAGTAGCCTTAGGCAAGAGTGACGGTGACAACCCCCATACCAGTAACTCACCAAACGTGGCTATAGGCCTAGATCTAGGGATGGGGAACACACCAGGAAATATTAGCATCACAATGCCAGATGCACATAGCCCCCCCACCGCAACACTAGCAGACACGGCAGAGCCCCCTCAAAATGCAGCAAGACAGGTGAGGTCGGGGACCCCAACGAGCCCACACCCCACATGCAACGGATGCGGCCAAAATGCTCCTACATACAGTAGAACAGGGGAGGTTAGTGCTGTAAATACAAATTCATGGCGACCTAGGCCCAGAGCTGATTACAGGGGCACCGATATTAGGAGGAAAAGAATAGAAGTATGCAATTTCTACCTAAGAAATGAATGCCGATACGGAGTAGTGGGCAGGGGATGCAAACAAGACCACCCAAAAATATGTGCAAAATTCATGAAGCACGGGCGGGATGAAAGAATAGGTTGCAAGCGTGGATGGAAATGCATCGACTACCACCCATATGTATGCAGAATCTCACTCAACAAAAGGGCATGTACTATGAGAGACTGCAATCTTCCACACATCAAGGGAACCAAAATACTGACGCCAAGAAACAACGTCAACAGACCAAGGGAACACGCTACAGGACACATTCAAAGGGAATTTGCTTACACACCAACATATGAGGAAAAAATAGAAAGTCAACGCAATGCCCTCAGAAGCTGGCCAACCATCCAGCAAACTCACAAGGCCAGACCAGCAGAGGTACACACGGCTATGCCCGACCAAGGTGCTTTTTTAGAGGTAGTAATGGGACGTCTTCTGGAAGTGGAAAAACGGTCTCAAGTGATTATGGAGAGATTCCTAGCCCAAACCGAGGGGCCAGACACGAACCACAGAGGAAGGTGCAACTACCACTAACTAGTTTTGTTGTGGGCAACATCAGAGGACTTTACCCACGAAACAATCAATGTAAAGTCCCTATGTTGGGAGAAATTGCAGAGGAAGACAACTCAATTTTTCTAGCCCTCACAGAAACACACCTGAACGAAAACATTTTGGATGCAGAGATCAATATCCATAATTTCACTCTATTCAGAGCCGACAGAGAGGACAGAAGCCACGGAGGAGTAGCACTCTACCTAAGGGAGGATATGGCTGCAAATACCGAAACTTTAGTTGCATTCTCAAACGGCACAACAGAGCTACTAGCAGTACACATAAGACAAACCGACATGCTCATCATAATTTTGTATCGACCTCCAAACACCACAGGGGAAATTTTCAAGGAGGTCACAGAGAAAATACAATCACTCCTACAAAATCTTCCAACTCCCGCTACAGATGTCATCATCACAGGAGACTTCAACCTGCCCATCATCAATTGGGCAACCATGAAAATAGATGGAGGAACCAGGGAGGAAAAACAGCAAGCCAAGGAGCTAATGACTATCATGGACACTGCATACATGAAGCAATACATCGAGGAACCTACAAGAGGCAACAACACACTGGACTTACTATTTGGCAACAACTTCGACCTGGTACACTCGTATGAAACTGTAAAAACTATAATGTCCGACCACAGCCTCATCAAAGTTAGAACCCCCACACCAACCGCCACACCACCAAGAAGATGTCAACAGGAATCAAGCCAAATACCCTGCACCTCTCTGAAAGATCTCAACTTCTACAGCAAAGATATAGACTGGGACAGACTGAGAGCAGAACTGGCAGGAACTGATTGGAGGGCACTATTCGAAGATAAAAACGTCGACGAAACTCTCAGTATCCTCCAGCAACAATGCCTGGAGACCTGTAAAAACACCATACCACCCAAATCAAGCAGGAAGCAGATCAAGCAGATTCCCAGAGATAGAAAAATACTAATGAAGAAAAGGACGTACTTGAGAGCCAAGCAAAGGAAGACCAGCTATGCGCACAATATCACCAAACTACAAGAAGAGCTTGATGAAGTGGAACGTAAACTCATCCAGTCACACCAAGAGCAAAGAACACGCGAAGAACTACAAGCAGTTGCAAACATACGAGTAAATAGCAAATTCTTCTATGCATATGCAAAAAGGAGACTCAGGAACACCACAACAATAGGACCACTTGCAAAACCTACGGGCGAACTTGAGAGTGACCCAACCGAAATGGTCAAGATACTCAAACAGCAGTATGAAAGTGTCTTCAGCCCGCCAAATGAAGACAAGAAAATCGAGAATGCAACGACTTTCTTTGGCAACGCTCCAGAGACACCACATCAACTCTCCTCGGTAACAGTATCAACAGAGGACATAATAGCAGCCATCGACAAGATTGGACCAAACTCTGCAGCAGGACCAGACGGCTTTCATGCCCAACTGCTAAAAAACTGCAAACATCAGCTAGCCCTGCCTCTAAAACTGCTGTGGAGCAAGTCCCTCCAAACTGGATATGTACCACAATCCCTAAAAGAAGGTAATGTCACACCAATACACAAAGGGGGTAGTAAAGGCATAGCCAAAAATTACAGACCAGTGGTGCTGACGTCACACCTTATTAAAATCATAGAAAGAACAATAAGAGCTAAGATGGTCAGCTTCCTGGAAGATAATGAGGCGTTCAACGAGGGGCAACATGGCTTTAGAAAAGGCCGCTCCTGCCTCTCACAACTACTATCACACTACGACAAAATCCTACAGGATATTCAAGACGGAGAAAATGTAGACGTCATATATCTAGATTTCGCCAAAGCTTTTGACAAGGTGGACCATGGGATCCTTCTACATAAACTCAAATCACTGGGAATAGGGGGAGACCTTGGAAGATGGCTCCATAGCTTCATCACCAACAGAAAACAAAGAGTCACGGTTCAAGGAAGCCTATCAGAAGCAGGTGGGGTCATCAGCGGAGTACCACAAGGATCAGTACTGGGACCTCTCCTATTCCTCATCATGATAGGAGACATCGACAGGGACCTGGAACACTCAACAGCCACATCGTTTGCAGACGACACCAGACTCATGAAGAAAATCACCTCACAACATGATGCTCAGCTACTACAACAAGACTTGGACAAAATCCTGAAGTGGGCAGAAGAAAACAACATGGCCCTAAACGGAGACAAGTTCGAGCTTCTAAGGTACGGGAACAAGAGAGCACTACAAAACGACACCAACTACAAAAGCGGACAGCAAGAAATTACCGCCAAGGACACAGTGAAGGACTTGGGAGTAAATATGAGCAGTGACGCCACTTTTTCCCAGCATATTACCAAAGCCACAACAACAGCAAAACAAATAGCAGGCTGGATCCTGAGAACCTTCCACACAAGAAATGAGAGGTGTATGCTAACATTGTGGAAGTCACTGGTCCTACCACGACTGGAGTACTGCTCCCAGCTCTGGTCTCCCCAAAAAGTAGGAGAAATAACAGAAATTGAAGCCACCCAGAGGACATTCACCAGTAAAATCCATGGGTTTCAACACTTTAACTACTGGGAGAGACTTAAGGAGCTGCAGCTGTACTCACTTCAAAGACGTAGGGAGAGATACATCATCATCTACGTCTGGAAGATTTTGGAAAAAAAGGTACCAAACCCAAACATCCAAGAGACTCAGCACCAAAGGCGAGGGAGGCTGTGCTATGTGAGGACTACGCCGGGATCAACACAAAAAATCAAATCCCTGATCCATCACAGCTTTACATACAATGGAACCAGACTGTTCAACTGTATACCAGCCCCTCTCAGGAACATAACCGGGGTGTCTCCAGACACCTTCAAGAAACACTTGGACATGTGGCTGGCCAAAATACCGGACCGGCCACCAACACCAGGATACCCCAGCACCAACTCCAACCGACTTCTGGAATGGAGAGTGGAAGAAAGGGAGCTGCCTGGTCGCAGTGGAGCCCCAGCTCAACTGTGTCACTAACGGACGGAATACAACTAAGTGTAACTAAGTGTAAGTGTAAGCGGTAGCTGTACATAGTTGCCAGATCGGTATCACAGTGTTGCCAAATCCTACATCTCCCCTCCAAGATCATTACATATTTGTTAAGATGGATGGAATGAATCTGAGAACATAAAGCTCTTCTAAAATGAGGGAGAAAATAATACATTGTAGCTAAGTAATATGAAAAATAAAAACAACTCGCCTTAAGTGACTGACGAAGTCTGAACAAAAAATCAATACAGTACTGGTATGACAAAGTATATGGGCTATACTGTACTGGTACGACATAGTAAGTCTGAAAAAATCAATACAGTACTGGTATGACAAAGTATATGGGCTATATAGTACTGGTACGACATAGTAAGTCTGAACAAATCAATACAGTACTGGTATGACAAAGTATATGGGCTATACAGTACTGGTACGACATAGTAAGTCTGAACAAATCAATACAGTACTGGTATGACAAAGTATATGGGCTATACAGTACTGGTACGACATAGTAAGTCTGAACAAATCAATACAGTACTGGTATGACAAAGTATATGGGCTATACAGTACTGGTACGACATAGTAAGTCTGAACAAATCAATACAGTACTGGTATGACAAAGTATATGGGCTATACAGTACTGGTACGACATAGTAAGTCTGAACAAATCAATACAGTACTGGTATGACAAGATAAATCTGAACAAATCAATACAGTACTGGTATAATGATGAACTTTGTACAGTAACTCTTAATTGTTATCTCATTATAGTATAGGCCTAGTATAACGTTTCATAGATTAATACAGTACTGGTATAATAAATGAAAATTATAACAATACAGTATTACGGAGACATACCTGCAACTCCAAAAGTAAAACAAATTAATAAATTGTGGCTTCAGCCTAATGTTAATGAAACTGAACACATATGTACTGCATATGTATATCTACCATCAGGCTAAACTATTTTTAAAAGCTAAAAATTATGAGAAAGAACAAAGTTATTGGAAATCAAATATAATATGAAATGCTAGTCTATATGATCCTAAAAGCTAAAGATACAGTATATGGAAAAAACAAAAACAAAAACATAATAGTTATAGGAAACCAAATAAAATATTAAAGGACAGAAGGCATCAGTACAATAAAACATATGCAATATTACATAAGAAGTAAACTGTCCTTACAATATACAGATAAAAGAGAAAGAAGAAAGAAATGTGACCATGACAGGGAGATGGAATACATGCCAGTAAAACAAAATACAAGTAACAAATCCTGAAGCAAACTGGCTATATAGGTAGACAACTAAATGAGGGAAGAAAGAAAAATAGGAGAGATAAAAGTGATAGGAAAGAAAAATGAGATAAGACATAGAGGAACACAGAAGTGACAATAATTGCAGAGGAATACAATTCATTGGACATAGTCAGCCAACCACTCTGGAATGGGCTTTTAATCGGCGTGGGCATGTAGGTACCTCCGCCGGTTGAGGTGAAGACGGTGCAGGAAGTGGTGACGACGGTGCTGGAGCTGCCAGATTGGAGATTGTAGTGTTCCTTGAAGGTGGGATGGGCGATGATGATGTGATGACTTTGAGGTGTTTTCTGTTCCTGCGAGACAGTCGACCACTACCATCTAGCCTAATTGTGTACTGGCGGTGTGGAAGAATCTCGATGATGATGCCTGACCTGTCCCACAGGTTAGATACTTGGTTCTGGACTGGGACATGGTTGCCAATGTGAAGCGGGGCTAGCCTCCTGGCAGTGCTGTCGGCAACCAACTTTTCTTGAGTCCTTGCCATTTGACACTCTCTTGTACGTAAAATGTGCCGCCAGTGCCTGTCTATTTGGTAGTGTTGCCTGAATGTAGGCACCCCATCTCGAAGCTGCCTGCCGGTCGCAAGTTGGGCTGGGGACTTCTCTATTCCACGGAGAGGAGTATTCAAATACTGTAGCATGGCCAAGGACACTTTGTCATTATCTAAACTGCCTCCTACTCCAATGTTGGCTCTGATAACCCGCTTTGCAGTCTTGACAGCCACCTCTGCCCTCCCATTTGACTGGGGATACTGAGCTGCAGAGAGGCGCACTATGACGCCCCATCTCTTGAAGAAAGTATCCATCTCTTCACTCACTAAGTTGGTGCCCCCATCCATGGAAACTTGTTCGGGGGCTCCCCACCGGGTGAAGTAAATCCTTAGTTGAGATTTGATCTTGTTCGAGGTGGCACTGTAAGGGAAGTGAGCAACATCTAACCAGCCTGTTAGCCTATCGGCATAGACCATGTACATGTGGCCCTCCAATTGAAACATGTCCACCACTGTATGTTGGAAGGGGTAGTCCGAGGGTGGGGTGAGGACCAGAGTCTCTGAGGGCTGTGAGGGTGCATGTATGTCACATGATGTGCACAACGTCCTGTGGTGCTGCAGGTCACCCTCCATTCCTGGCCAGTACACCGATTGCCTTGCTCTCCGCAACATAGAGTCTAGGCCCTGATGTCCGGCATGCAGGTTCGCAGCTACCTGGTCATGGAGGCCCTCTGGGATGACAAGGCGGACACAACCTTGATTGAAAGTGTAGGTGAGCAGGCCCCGAACCATAGCCAGCCGGTCCCTTACACTGTAGAACTGACGGAGGCAGGCAATTTCCTGGGATTTTTGTTGATGCCAATTCCCAGCCACAACCTTGGCTAACAGTAGCTGGTATACTGAGTCCTCTGCGGCCGCCTTTATGACTGTCTCCTCGTCCATGGTGTAGTCATCATGCACCATTGTTGCCACAGTAGCTGCTACTGCAGCCATTGTGAGGTCTTCATCAAGCTCAGCATCGAGAGTGTCGGGAGGTGCACGGAGGGCAGGGTACCGTGATAAGAAGTCGGCAGCACTATTTTTCTTTCCAGGCAGGTACTTGATCTGATACTTGTATTGCAAGGTTTTCTCCTTTAGTCTAAACAGCCTTGGGTTCAGGATATCTCCCAGGGCCTTGTCTGCCAGAAGCTTAACAAGTGGGCAGTGATCAGTGACAATTGTGAGGTTAGGGCATCCAAGGAGAAATAGCCGGGCCTTCTGGAGACACCACACAACTGCTAGGGCTTCCCCTTCCACTGCCGCATACCCCGCCTCTGCAGGAGTAAGGTGACGACTACCACATAAGGCGAGACGCCAGCCGCCTTTGCAGCAGAAGGGTGACTCGGCAGAAGTGCACATACAATATTGCTGTAGAACAACGAATCCAATCCTTTCCTTGCTCCAGTCTGTAATGGCTGCCGTAGGTCTAGTCTTGTCGTAGTATGCCAAGCCATCCTTGGCTAGCTGGCATATGGTGTCCTGGGCTTCGCGGAGCTTGGCACGTAGTTGGTCATCCCAATATACCCGTTTTCCTGATGGTTTCTTGAGTAGTTCCCTAAATGGATCCATGATTGGGGCTGTGGCAAGGAAAGGAGCCAACTGGTTGACGAAGCCATACCAGGAGCGTATGTCAGTGATGGTGGGCTCAACTGGCATGGGGAAGTTCCTTATTGCTGCCAGTCGGTCATCTGATGGTTTATAGTGGTCCCAGCCGAGGTGAAAACCCACAAACTCAACCTCTTTCCTACCAAACTGAAATTTCTGTGGTTGAAGTGTTATATCCTTAGATGCACATGATGTTAGGAATTCATATGTGTGCCAGAATGCATCTTCCACACTTATATCATAAAGAAGGGTGTCATCTACACACTTGTATTTTCTTAAGATGTCTTGAATTGCATCATCAAAGCGTCGAGTGTAGGCATCTGAGGCTGAACAGTGGCCCATGGGGGTTCTGCAATACTGATAACGCCCCCACGGCGTGATGAAAGGGGTGAGGCGGCGACTTTCCTCGTCAAGTGCCACTTGATGGAACCCCCAGTAGGCATCAGCTACAGTCTTGTAGGAGTGTAGTGGAACTCCAGACATCATGTCAAAAGGAGCAGGGGTATGGCGGGTCTCTCTAAGGCAACTTGCATTAGGCGCTGGTAATCCACTGTGCGTCTTGGCTGACCGGACTTCTTGGCTACCACCACCATCCTTGCACACCACTCTGTGGGTTCTCCTGCAGGAACATGCTGGATTACACCTCTCCTGACATCGTCATCCAGTTGTCTTTTGACTTCATCTTGCCAGTGCTTAGGGACAGATGCTGGTGTGTGGCAGGCATGTGGAGTAGCACCAGGTAGTAGATGGATGTGGTGAGGTTCACCGGCCATTACTGTAAGGGGTTCCCTGTTAGTATTGAAAGTGGTTGATGAGAAGTGTTGCAGGAACCACTTTTCCAGCCTCGGAACATTTTCATCTGAAGGTGCCAGTGGAATGGTTAGTGGCCTAGGTGGTAAAGTTGTGGATGTGGGTGGCAATGGAGTGTGAATCATCTCCCCAGCTTGAACTTGAGCTATCAAGGGGATATGGTGAGGTAAAGTGGCAGGGACTAGTCCCAGTTGCTTGCAGGCACCTAAGGAAAGGTAAAAATTCTTAGCAGACTGGATGAAGTAAATATCTTGAAGTGTCGATTGTCCTCCTAGGTTTATCCTGCAAGGAGCTGAACCCAGGCACTTGAGATACAGGTCTGCCACGTCTCGTAAGCCAGCCTGTTTACAAAGAAGTGAAGGCTTGATGTGTAGAGCAGACAGCAAGGAGGGGCCAGCAACACATACCTGCGCTCCTGTGTTAGCCACTGCTGATGTTGACGAGGCCTTGTCCTCTCCATGGGTGACAACAACTTCAATCTTGGGTTGTGTGGAGAGATGAGACTCGGCAATAACGACCCCTGAAGCTTCTGAAGGGGAAGTGCTTGTTGCTGTAAAAGCACTCACACGTGCCTTTGTGCTCCTACAATATCTTCTGAAATGGCCAAGCCTCTGGCAGCCATGGCAAGTGACTGATTTGGCTGGGCATGAAGCTTTGTCGGGGGCGTGGTGGCCACCACAATTACCACAGGACCGGTTGGAGGAGCGCTTGGAAGCCCCGTCTTGGCGTGCTGCTGCTATATCAGGTCTGAAGTCATCCATGGTGTCTGTACCAGCTGCCTGAGCAGTATCACGCCAACATTGTCCACCTAATGCATCTATACGTGCCGCTTCATATGTACAGCAAACCCCTCTAAGGGCATCAACATCATCAAAAGAATCACACATTTGAAATATATGCCTCTTTAATGCTGGATCACGGAGGCCAACCAATAACTTGCGTAGCAGCATGTACTCGGATAAATCACAATTACACTCAGGGCATTGGAACTCACAATCAGTAGCTTTCTGAGAACTTCTGATAAAAAATTCACTGACTGACTCACTTTGGCCCTGAGACACACTGAAGAATTCTGACCACTGTACTGCTTGGTTCGTAGCACGAAGGACTATCTTGGCAATGGCATCAAGGGTTGCTTCTGATGTGAGGGCACTCCACTGGTCGTAGGAGAACCTGGCGTCGACAGCTCGCTGAAGGGCCGGAACACAGTTAAGTCTGATGGGACAGGAGAAGAAGAAGCTGCAGACACAGTACCGGTAGTGTGAAGGGGGGAGTAGGGCACGGACAGGAGGAGCGGGATAATGTAGCTGCTAAAGGAATGGTAGAAAGATTAAGGATTATGTTTAGCAATGTTAATGTGTTTACCCAGGACAAGAAAAGAGAACTGATATGTAGGTTGCAGGATGAAGAGGAAAAACCCTGATGTCATAGCCTTACAGGAAGTAAGACCAAAAGATGCTAGAATTGAAAGGGAACTGGTGGAGTATAGTTTGGAGGGTTTTGAGTTGTATGAGAGGAATGCTATTAGAGCAGAGGTTGGAAGAGGACTGTTTATTTATGTAAGAAAAGAGCTCAAGGTAAATGAGGTGGATATGAGACAGCAGTATTGTGAGTATTTGTGTAGTGAAGTAAAATGTGCAAGGGGGTCAATTCTAATTGCCTCTATATTATATAGAAGCCCAAATAATAGTAGGGAAGAGGATGATAACCAACTGAAAGCAATGGAGGAAATAGATAATAGAGAGAACAAATATATGATTTTGATTGGAGATTTCAATTTGCCAAGGATCAACTGGGCAAATTGTACTACTCCAGCGGGACAGTGTAGCCTGGAAAACAAGTTTATAGAGAAAGTGAGAGATTGTTTTTTAATGCAACATATTACAGAGATGACAAGATATAGAGATGGGACGCAGGGGAGTGTACTTGATTTGATTTTTAGCAATGAGGAGGATACAGTAGAACATGTCAATGTGGATAGCCCTATAGGTCGTAGTGACCATGCCTGTATAAGTTTTAGTTGCAATATTAAAACAGAGAAGGATAATAGAAGCAATAAACAAAATATACATGTATGATAGAGCAGATTATGAGCTGCTGAGAAGGTGTTTGGACATTGACTGGGGGGAATACTTGAACGGTGAAGATGCTGAAGGAATGTGGAGGAAGATTAGAGTCAAACTGGAGAATGCTATATCCAAATGTGTACCAGTAAGGGAATATAAGGATAAAAAAAATTTGAGGAAAAGAACGAACCCAGAATTACCAATGAAAAGAAAGCTTTGGACATGGATAAGAAGAAAGAAACGATTGTGGGATAGACTAAAAGTGTTAAAAAAGAACAGGGGGTCTAGTATAGAAGCTAAAGAAGTGGATTTGGAACTTAGACAAATAAACAATAAAATAAGGTGGGAGACAAGGATGTGGGTGAAGGAGAGGGAGAGAGAGATTGCAAAAAACGTGAAGGATAATCCACAAAATATTCTGGAAGTACATTCAGGAAAAGTTAACAAGAAGAGTAGTTATCCCAGAACTGATAGGATAATTGGATGATAGGAATAGAGCAGAAACTGATAAGTTGATACTTTGGGGAGGTACTAACAGTGGAGTCGGATGATGCAGTGCCTACTATTCCCATCAAACAGGCACCGGCACTATAACTAATAGAGTTTTCCCATGCTAGAATAAGAAGGGCTATAGACAAAATTAACAGAAGTAAGTCCCCGGGACCGGATGGGATACATCCAAGAATTATAAAGGAAGGAGGTGAGATGTTAGTAGAGCCATTAACCCTTGTCTAGCAGGGGGTTTTGGGCTATTTTGGGCATATTCAGGCCCTCCTGAATGATCAATCAAGTATCTGCATGAAAATAAATTTATTCAGCAAAAAACTAGGCGCTAAAAGCTTCAAAATGAGACCAGAACGAGCTACGTAGCACTCCTCGTTCTCACGCAGTGGTACCGCTAACATGGGAGTTTAGCGTATAGCGGCATATTTTTTCCCACTACGGTCACTACTGGCAACACTGCCGGCTTCTCGAGAACAGAGGGAGCGTGAGTCAGTGGGCGGCGGTAAGCCCTGGGTGTCGGACGTGTGGCCTGCTGTGCTCCCGGCCATTTGCACTCGATTTTAAACCTTTAAAAGCCTTAATAATGCTCCTAACTTGCTGCAAATTGGAGCCCGACTTAAGGCGGGCCCCGCCAGTTAAGGGTTAAAAATGTTATTTGAGGTATCTTTTAATACAGGACAAATCCCAATGGACTGGAGAGAGGCGAATATAACAGCTATTTTTAAGAAGGGAAACAGAAATGACCCAGGAAATTATAGACCAGTCAGTTTGACAAGTGTTGTGTGTAAACTAATGGAAACGGTAATTATGGAGCATATGAAATCAAACCATCTTTTCAGTGGGAGACAGTTCGGATTCTTGCCGGGGAGGTCAACAGTACTACAGCTAATTAAGGTGGTAGATGATTGGATGCAAATTCTGGAGGATGGTGATGTTATAGATGTGGTATATTGCGATTTTATGAAGGCCTTCGATAAGGTCCCACATAAAAGGTTAATAGAGAAAGTTAGAAGCTATAATATAGGGGAGAAATGTGTGAAATGGATAGAAGCCTTCCTGAAAGATCGGAGACAGAGGGTACTGGTGAATGGAATAGGCCTGGGGTGGAGGGAAATTACAAGAGGGGTACCTCAGGGATCTGTGTTGGGACCACTACTGTTCGTTATATTTATCAACGACTTACCTGAAGTTATAACTAATGGAAGTGAGATATACCTGTATGTGGATGACACTAAGCTGTATAGAACAGTGAGGAGTAAGGAAGATGTGGGTTTGCTTCAAGGAGATGTGGAGGGCATGAAGCATTGGTTAATGTCTTTTCATCCAAAAAAAATGCAAGTACATGCAGATGGGACAAGCAAGATAGACAAGGTAGGATACATACAGTATGTATGAAGCGATGGAGGAAGTTAATGCAGAAAAGGATATAGGAGTAGTGATAGACAATAAGTTAAATTTCTCAGAACATTTAGCGGAAAAGATAAACAAAGCCAATAGAATTGTAAGGCTGATAAGGAGGACATTTGTGTCACTCGACGAAGAAATATTCAGGAATCTCTATACAGCGCTTGTTAGGCCGAACCTGGAATATGTGAACCAGGTGTGTGCTCCATATATGGTAAAGGATATAGAAGCAGAGGAGAGCTAGCAAGCTAGTACCAACGTTGAAGAACGCGGGCTATGAGCAGAGGTTGAGGATACTGGCATATAGGAGAAAGAGAGGGGATATGATAGAGACTTTTAAGATAGTGTCAGGAATGTATGATGAGGATGTGTGTGAAGGTATCTTCTTGATGCGGGAGGGAACAAGAACGAGAGGACACTATTAGAAAATTTACAAAGAAAGAAATAGGCTTGAAAAGGCAGAGAACTAATTTTGTGATAGAGTGGTAAATGAGTGGAACGCACTGCCCCAGTATGTAGTCGATTCCGAATCAATAAGGAAGTTTGAAAATAATCTTGATAAAGCATTGGGAAGACAAGATTTGAAGTTTGATTATAAAGCAAAAATACAGAATAGTAAAAATATTGCGTCTGCTACCGCCGCCGCCAACACCGTGAACGACCGCAGCAGTGCAAGTAATGGCACTGAGCTGGATACACAGGCCTAGTTGCCTTTTTCCAGAGGATCTACTGTAAGAAACTGTAATGTGTTGGACAGCCTCCAGGGGGGACCACTTGCAGAGTTGTAGCCAGCAAGCCATTGACCGCCTCCAATACCTAAAGGCAGAAGATGACATTTCCAACTCACACTTTTCAGGGGCAGCTGACACTGAGTTTCTTGATCTGGTTCCATGGCCCTGTGTGGCAAGGTTGACCATGATGGCTTGGAGGGATTCTATGGCACGCTGCTGGGCCGCAATTACCGCCTGTGCTTGAGTCATGGTGGTTGCTAGGTCGTGAGGCACTGCAGGACCCATGGTAGGAGCTGACCTGCATCCCCTGGGGGTGCTGTGGAATTTCCTGTGAGACCGAGACATTGTTGAAGGTCATAGGCCTTGGTCAAACACACTGCACCATGTAGGATCTTCCAATAAAGCTAGGGGAACTCCATAAATAAGACACAGGAAGATGTAGCTCTTGTTTACTTCTCAAGCGTTAACTGTACATAGTTGCCAGATCGGCAGATCGGTATCACAGTGTTGCCAAATCCTACAAAAACAGAAATACACTGACTAAATTATACAAGGGAAACATATACACCCCACACCCCACGCCGGCTCTAGCAGCGTCAACAGCTCTACATCGCCACTGACAAAACTCGATCATAATTTGAGTATTTCATAACCCTATTCCCTTTATTCATTGCATGAACAGTAGTTAAGTGCTTGTTAAACCTCCATATAGTTCAGTAGTTTCCGTGCATGTCATGTTATTGCTTTTATGATTGATAAACATAGTTGTTTACCTTTTTATCCTAGCTTGTGAGTGTAGCAGACGACGCGCACCTCTAATCGACCTTTGTATTTTCTTATTAACTAGTAGTTATTGTATTCAGTATCCTACTGTAGCTATATATATATCTGTAATTAAAATGTAAAACTTGCAAACTAAACAAACCAAAACTGGGACAAAGACAATATAAAGTCAAATTAACTTATCAAAATCGCTATGTGGAAACAACGCTTACTAAAATAAATTTTATGAAATAAGAGAACACAATCCACCACATAGGGTGTACATTACTACATGAGCAAGTTAATTTTAGTTGTTGCTTGCATGATCTTGTAGTAACCTTTGACTGATACACTTTGTTTATCTAAAAATAGTGCTGCTTTACTAGGCTACAGTCACAGTGACACCAGGGCCATCTGTTGATACTGTATATTAACCCTGTGTGTGCAGTTACACTTTATTTTTATATAATCTCTATTTGGTTAATTGTATATTTAGTTACATATTCTGTTATATATAATTTTTTGTTAAAGGTTAGGTTATCACCCCTGGTAGCCTATTTCTGCGTATTCTGCGTATTTCAATTTTTTTGTTTTCAGTTAGGGATCACCCCTGGGAGCCTATTTCTGTGTATTTCAATTTTTTTATTTTGGGTTAGGCTATCACTGCTGGTGGCCTATTTCTGCATATTTCATTTTTTTTGTTTTATGTTAGGCTATCACCCCTTGGCGGCCTATTTCTGTGTATTTCAAAATAATTTGTTTTCGGTAAAGGGTACTTCACACAGTCAGGAATGCGAGCTAGAATCACTAGGAGTAATGATTCCTGGTGATTCCTGGGAATACGACCGCGAATGTCTGCAATTTCCTGTGCACTCACAACACCGTAGGAACCAGTGGGAGTGTACCTGCAAATCACTGGGAGTCACTTGGAATCACTGAGAATCACCAGGAATCACCGGGATAAAACCAGGAATGAAGTGCGAGTTATTGAAAAGTTGAAAATTTTGGATTACTGTAATATACGAGTCGATAGGAGTAATATAGGAATCACTGGGAATTAGATAGGAGTCACTGGGAGTCACCGAGCATCACTGGGATTTGTTAGGAATGAGATGCAAGTATGCCAGGCATGGCCCCCATTGTGCACAGCCCCTATATAAGGGGCCCCCAAGCTGTGCCAAGCCACATGCACACTCACCACCGACCCACGGACACTATAACTACAGTCCCCTATTATCATCATTAAGTATTATGACTGTATTCATACATCATTACAGACATTAATATAATACGATAAGTCTGTATTATTATGTACCGTAAGGTCATAATATCAATGCTTACTATACTTTAAGAAACAAATATATTTAAACTATTGTCTAAATAGTGGATAGTTAATCCTTCCCACCTTCTTGTTTTCATTCGTTACCGAGTTCTGTAATATTTCATACGATTACCTAAATAGGTAACATTTATAGGTTGTGTTAGTTTTTTTTTCTTTCTATATTCCAACCACTCCCTCTCGGGCATAAGCTGAGAGCCTGTACATTCCACCGCTCAACACGGTGAAGCCTGTGAGGTCTTGTTCCAGTCTGGGGAGTGAGACATGTGAAGCATCCATCATGGCTCGAAGCAGCTCCATCTCTGAAGCGGCCGGTTGCTTCGCTCAAGCGCTTCACCGTCTCACCCTCCAGACTCAGACCCTCACTCTCAGAACGCCACCTATTGAGCAGTGAACTTACTAGGCATTGTCCCCCTGTAACATATTTTGAATATGGGAATATTCATACAGTGTTATTTAATCAGGGAACAATGAGGGTATTTTTTTGGCATTTCGGTGGGCTTTGTGGTAATGCACTGATACTAGGTACAGCACAAATTCAATCCCAATAATATCTTCCCATTGACATATCGGGATTTGAACCCGGGTCCATTGGATTACCAATCCAGTGGCATGACCACTCCACCACACCTCCCCTTAGGTTAGGTAAGGGGAGTTGCAGAACTTGTAGACTACAAGTAGGGTATTGTAACATTGACCATACATTGTTCACATTATTAATTACCTCACCTACCGTAATTTCCTTCTCTACACACAATCACTGGGTGAATACAATGTCTTGTGGGAAATTGTACATCCACTGTGAGGCTCCAGGCATGTGTTTGACCCTATAATTGAAATTAATTTGTCCTCAAGTATGTCTCTTGTAGGCTATAGCAACAGTCCTCTAATATCATCATTAAGTACAATGACTGCATTCATACGTCATTACAGACATTAAATATGATAAGTCTGTATTATTATGTACCGTAAGGTCATGGTATCAATGCTTACTATACTTTACGAAACAAATATATTTAAAATATTGTCTAAATAGTGGATAGTTAATCCTTCCCACCATCTTCTTTTCATTCGTTACCGAGTTCTGTAATATTTCATACGATTACCTAAAATAGGTAACACTTATAGGTTGTGTTAGTTTGCTTAAAGTTAGGTCAGGGGAGTTGCAGAACTTCTAGATTATTAACCGGCGACTACAACGGCCCCTAAACAACCAAGCCATGATTACGCTGGCTCAAAGTTTACCCCGGCGACTACAACGCCCCTCGAAGTAGTAATCCAAACTCCACTCTCCACCACCAAGCGAACTTGACATTTCACAACACATACAAACACGTATCCACCATTCTCGTTATGTTAGGTAAGGGGAGTTGCAGAACTTGTAGACTACAAGTAGGGTATTGTAACATTGACCATACATTGTTCACATTATTTAATTACCTCAACTGCCATAATTTCCTTCTCTACACACAATCACTGGGTGAATACAATGTCTTGTGGGAAATTGTACTTACACAGGTTAATACTAGGCCTATTTATAATGTTTGCCCAAGAAAAGTTAACTACCCATATACTGTATATTATACTTTCACGTGAGAAGTATTACAGGTTTATATGAATAATATATTTATTAAAGGGTACTTCACACAGTCAGGAATGCGAGCTAGAATCACTAAGAGTAGCTGAAAATTCGGATTCCTGGGCCTATTCGCGGTGACAAATCGATGACTCCTAGTGACTCCAGCGATATCCTAGTGATTCCTGTTAGACTCCCAGTGACTCCAAACCACTCACGGGCGATTGGCCCTGTCCGACAAAATGTTCACCGTGTTTAAAGTTCTCGCCACGAATCGGACCATTCCCAGTGACTCCCAGTTGATTCCCAGTGATCCCCAGTAATTCCCCAGTGACTCCCAGTGAGTCCTGGTGATTCTCGGTGATTCGTATCTGATTCGCGGACAGGTTTCGATTTCAGTTTCAGTTCTCACCAGAATCACCAAGACTCACTGGGAGTCACTGGAGAATCACTGGGAATCACTGGGAATGGTCCGATTCGCGGCGAGAACCTTAAACACGGTGAACATTTTGTCGGACAGGGCCAATCGGCCGGGACTGGTTTGGAGTCAACAGGAATCACTAGGATATTGCTAGAGTCTCTATGAGTCATCGATTTTCACCGCGAATAGGCCCAGGAATCCGAATTTTCAGCTACTCCTAGTGATTCTAGCTCGCATTCCTGACTGTGTGAAGTACCCTTTAGGCTATCACTGAGTATTTAAAAATAGATAACAATAAATAAATAAATATATAAAATAAATAAAAATAAAATATAATAAATTGTTATCGGTTAGGCTATCTCCTCTGGTAGCCTATTGCTGCGTATTTTTTTTTTTTTCTTGTTTTCGGTTAGGCTATCGCCCCTGATAACCTATTTCTGCGTATTTCAAAATGTTTGTGTTTGGTAAGGCTATCACCTTTGGTGGTCTATTAAAGTAAGTGAAGCGAGTGAAGTGTTTTACAGTGAGTTAAGTGTTTTAAAGTGAGTGAAGTGTTTTTAACCCGTCCAGCCCCGGCTAGTTTTGTAATGTTTGTTCACCAGAACCCGGCTGGTTTTCAAAAAATGGTTTTATTCCAGAAACAATAGCGAATGGGTTAGGAATGAAGGAAAAACCACGAAAAACCGCTCAAAAAGCTTAAAGAATGGTCCTACAGAGCCCCCGAAAACGTATTTTACAAGAGTAAAAAATTGAAGGCAATTACCCCAAAAAAACAGGTTATTGCGCGCTCGCGCGCACGCACGTGGACTTTGAGAGTTTTCAACCATCGGCACGGTTGCGTGGGATACGTACACAGTTCCCATACAAATCTGAGCCCTCTTCTACACCTGACGTTACGGTCGGCGCAATTAGGGTGACGCGCCAGGCGCGTCTCTGGGGCTGTGCGTTACATACATCGCCGACGCGCCAGGCACGTCGCTGGGGCTGTACGGGTTAAGTGAGTGAAGTGATTTGAAGTGAGTAACCGTCAACATGACTCGCACCTGTACGAACTGCGCCAGTAGGTTTGGTGCTGCCATGTTCGCCGTTGCTGACCGTCAAATCTGCTGGTTCTGCCAGCTCCATAAAGATTTGTCAGCAAAACTGGAGGAAGCTCACAACAAGATCAACACCCTCACCAAGAAGGTTGAATCTCTCCAGGAATTCATAACTCTCAACATAGAAGTGTCAACAACTGCCGAAATCAGCACTTCGACACCAACTTCCAACAGCCCGACGCCTGCAGCAGCGACCCCAGTGGACCCACCGGTTGCGGAAGAATCGAAAACAACTCGGCCCAGGAGGAATCAACTAGCAACTTCTGTGTCGTGAGGAACAGCAGTCGACCCACTCCGAGGAAGATCAACCCCATCACCGAGTGCCACAACCGTTTCAAGATTTTAGAGAACTCAGACGACAAGAGGAAACGGAAGAAATTCGGCTGGTTGGAGACTCAATGGTTCGTGGCCAACTCACGGAGTTCTGCGCCAGGGCACCTGGGACTAGGAATCGCTTCTGTATCCCGGGTGGTGGTGTGGACGACGTTGTTGCTGCAATCAACGAAGTGTCCAGACTAGCCCCACCAACCACAGCGTATGTCATCCACATTGGATCCAAAGACGTGCAGCAGACCCGATCAGAAGACCTTATGCTCAAGTACCGGAAGCTGATTAAGTCTTATAAGGAAAAGTTTTGCAGAATCTTAATATCAGGAATTATCCCAAGGATCAGAGTAGAGAGCCGGTTCTTCAATATAGCCACCAGCATTAATCGTCAGCTTGCTAACCTTTGAAAGGAGGAGGACATCGGATTCGTCAATACCTGGGATGCTTTCTACCACGAAGATCATCTGTTTTCGAAGGACGGAATACATCTAAACCAGGTGGGAGCAGCAAGGTTTGGCTGCTTGCTAAACGACGCAGTAAAGGATTTTTGGAACAACCCATTGTGCACACTCGTTGCTTAGTGATTTTTCTATAGTTAATTATTCACCTCAAATAAAAAGTAATTACAACTATAGTCGAACAAGTAGAGAAAACGTGACTTTGTGACAATAATAGAGACTGATTTCGCTAAATTTAACTCTTAGAAATTAATGAATAAAAACACCAAATTCACTATTTCAAATTGTATCGATTTAACCTACTGTATGTACTTGTACTTAAACAAAACAAGTTTGACTTGATCTAAGAACCCGCATCAATAAATAATTGTATACAGTAATTTAATCACGCACGTATTCATCTTGTGATTAGAGCATGCATGCCTTTTTACCTTTAATTTAAGTAAAGTTCATTTTTTATTTATATTTGTGAATTGTGTATCTTTATGTTCTATGTATTGTTCTTACCTTTATTGTGTGAACCTATAATTAATTTTGTATAAATTAAAGTGTTGTTCTGTACCTATTGTATGACTTGCCTTTGTAATAAATTGTAGTTATATATAAAATACTTATACCTCCCTGTTAGTAGAACTCACCAATAACTTGATTTGTTATACAGTAGCATAATACAGGAAAAATACCATTGATTACAACTCGCTGTTGTCTAGGCCTACCAGTTAGCCAACTCGCTATCCAAATAGTTACCACTGTATTGATGCCTATGGCATTACTTCTGGCATTAGCATAAAATGAGACACTTGTCAAACGCTTTTTAATTATCTAACGAAGGCATGTCTAGTTTTAATTTTGTTGTATTCACTCAGTATTTCATGGAACATTTCCAGCAAATTGCTATGTCATTATTGGTTTTGCCTGAAACCATGTTGGGATTCTATAATTAGTTTGTAGATTTCAAGGTAGTCAATCATCTTATCTACTAGTATCCCCTTTAAAAGTTTTACTATAATAGATGTCAAGTTTATTGGCCAATAATTCTTGAGGTACTCATGATCTCTTTTCTTGATGATTGAGGTCATGTTGGCCAGTTTCCAGTCTTCAGGGGCCTCTCCAGTTTCTGGTGATTTATTGAAGATTTTCACTTAGAAAGGTGCCACTTTATCTCACATTTGTCGGGGTTCTGTGTAGTGTCAAATCGAATTGATGGCATAAATATCTTCGGAGATATAACAAAAGCGTGTGAAAAACAAAAACCGTTATTCCCCAATGCCAGGCATAAACAAGGGAGTGCCAAGGGAACGATGGGTTTTTAGTCCAGTGTGCAAAGTTAAAATCGCATAATAGTGAAAAGTGGCTAGATCACGATTCATGTATGTAAACTGTATCTCATGAAAAATAAAAACTACCAGCATTTATACAGAACTTACAATTTCAAAAGAAAGTTTAGGGCCAGTGTAAGTGAGCGTCCTACCACCACCGTACCAAAACACATAAATCGCTTAGCACTTGACGAGTGTCATAGGCCCCCCTCTCACCAACACCACCCCTCCCCCTTGACGTGGACACATTCTAAACCGTGGTACCGGTATACGATTTTACCGAAATGGGAACTTAAACTCGAACAGGTAAAACAAATATAAACAAAATAAATAAAACAGAGAAGCATAATAAGTTAACTATTTAACAAATCGCATATCGCGGGATATTAGTAGTGACGTTATTGAGGAAGAACTCTCATGCAACCATCAATAGTGTAAATTCGGACCGGGGATAAGAGTGACAGGAAGTGGTTAGGGCAGTGATGATTCTGTTTCATAAGTTTATCGAAAGTGTTACTTAAAGTTTAAATCAAAGCCAGTGTTAATGATTGGAAGCTCGAACAAGTCCTAACCACAAAACAGTGACCCCCCCCCCCCCTCTCTCTCTCTCTCTCTAGCCCCTTTCCCTCCCCTGCGTCGTTACATACAAGAAAGTCGAGTAAAATATTCTTATAGTGTTAGATATGAATACCAATGACGTTTGCAGTATCTGTAGGGACAGAGTGAGAGACAAACATGGCACAAAATACCAAATATGCAAAGACAAGTTTCATTGGTGCTGCATAGGACTTTCACCACCGATAAACATGGCTTATAATAATAAGGGGAAGAACTTCCATTTTTGCAACAGCTGTGCCGAGTTCACAATGCAAATCATCCAGACTGTGGAAAAAACAGAGGTACAAGATAGACCTAAATATAGCCAAGAGGCGGTGTTATTCCAACAAAATTGGGGAAACACACCAAGAATTTCCCCTCATACATCCCTGACCACAACCGTATAGAATTCAAGTACTCCTATTTCGTCTCACCCAAAACAATCAACAACACCTCCCTCTGAACAAACACCACACACAACTCCTCCCACACAAAAACTCTCATCAGCCCCCTCCCTACCACCTCGAAACACGGAACGTCACCAAATACCACACCGCTGCCGCCTCCCGCCTCCCCACATGACCCGCCCCCCTCCACACCTCTGCCATCTGCCTACTTACGCCCGGCAGATCATGACACCCAGCCCCCCTCTACACCACCTCATAACACCACACCAACCCTAAACCACACCACTATTTCCCCCAACTACCAGACCTCCCCCTCCCAGACCCAACTAGCCCCGCAGCATAGCTCACCACCTGCTCACCTACAACCGACACGTAACTCCACCCCCCTGCAGGCCTCACCCACCCCTACACCAAGCCCACTATCAACCACAACCACACTTAGCTCACCACATAACCCCTCGCAGCCCCAGCCACACCTACTGGGGTTGTCTACACCAGTGTGCAGATATTATCTGGAAAGAAGGTGCTACTTTGGTCAAAAGGGCCAATATAATGGGAAGTCATGTAGATTTGCTCATCCCAAAATTTGCAACAACATAACCAGTCATGGAAAATGTAGATTTGGTGAAACCTGCAAATACCACCACCCATCCCTTTGCAAGACATCACTTGAGAACAAGACCTGCTACAATATGAAATGCCCAGCTTATCATATTAAAGGGACTTGGAGATATGCTAGACCTAACACGAATGGTAGCCCAAAAAACTCTCTAGCTATGCGAGGACGAGACAGAGGAAAAAGGCAAGGAGGGAAAAGGCAGACGAAGATGAAGAGACTGAGGGAGATGGAAGAGCACATAGAACACCTCGAGCACCTCCTGGCCTCCCAAGAGTGGCAAATACATCCCGAAGACTATTAGGTACACATAGTACTCCAAACAATCTCTCCCCAATCTTGTTTGCAAATATCCAAGGCCTAAAAAATAGAACCACGAACAAAGTACCATTTATTAGGGGCCTACTAGAAGAAGGAAACGCTATATTTGCGGCTCTCACAGAAACTCACATTCAAGATCAGGAAGATAGTGAGGTATGGATTCCTGGTTACAATCTACATAGGGCGGACAGAACGCATAGATCACATGGAGGTGTAGCCTTGTACATCCATGACTCACTGATATGTACTGAATTCCTAAATAACAGTAATGAAGTGGTGGAAATACTTGGAGTTAAAATAGAATCCCTAAATTTAGCAGTTATTGTTACATACAGGCCTCCAGACTCATCCCGAGAAGAATTCAAAACCCAGCTCAACAAAATAAAATCAGAAGTGGAAACCCTGGGAACCCAACACCAAATATTATATGGCTAGGAGACTTTAACCTACCAAACATTAAATGAAGACAACTAGAAAACCAGTTAGTGGCAAACAACACCGGAGAAGCAAATACGAGAGAGCTTTTTGAACTTTGCGATTTTTTTAGTCTTACCCAACATATTGCTGAACCCACACGGGAAAACAATATCTTAGACCTGGTCTTCACTAACAACGACTCTCTAGTACACAGCATTAACATATCGGACACAACATACTCAGATCATAAATTAATTGAGATCAAAACAACCTTAGAAAGTGTACAGACAACCTCAGAATCGAGAACAAAAACCGGCCCCTTCAGTAAATTTAACTTCAATAACAAAAACATTAGGTGGGAAGAGGTAAATCAAGAAATGGAGGAAATAGACTGGGAAGATTTAATGAATAACCTGACACCAGCAGAATGTCTAGTCTTAATAACAGAAACCATGACCCAAATCTGTAGCCACCATATATCTGCAAGACAAACAAAACGAAGAAGCAAACAAGATCGGGAAATGAGGAGGCTGTACAGAAGAAGAAAATTACTCGCACAAAGACGCACACATCAAAATCAACAGGATAGGTAAAAGGCCGAAATAGATAGAGAAATTGTGGAAATTGAACAAAGGCTAAGAATATCATATGAACTACAACATGTGGAAGAGGAGAGGAAAGCTATTGCAGGTATAAAGGACAATTCCAAATACTTCTTTTCATACGCCAAACAAAAGGCTAAAACAACATCAAACATCGGCCCACTGAGCAAAGGGGACGGCTCTTTCACAGGGGACAAAAAGGAAATGAGCGAACTCTTAAGCAGGCAGTATGAAATGGCATTCAGTGAGCCTGATGAAACAAAAGTCATCAGAGACCAAAATATATTTTTCATGGAAACCTCCCCCACTGAAACCCCTCAGATGCTGGATATTGATTTCGGTCCAAAAGACATAGAAGAGGCCATTTCCAACATGCCATCCCACTCGGCACCAGGCCCGGACTCATGGAATTCGATCCTAATGAAGAAATGTAAGGAAAACCTCTCAAAACCCCTGGCTATAATGTGGAGAAGGAGTCTAGACACTGGTGACATACCAGATAGCTTGAAAAACGCAATAATTGACCCACTGCATAAAGGAGGGAGTAAAGCACTACCAAAAAACTACCGCCCGGTAGCTCTAACCTCTCACATCATTAAAGTTTTCGAACGAGTCCTGCGAAGAAAAATGTCAACATTCATGGAGACAAATGAACTACACAACACTGGTCAACATGGGTTCAGAGCGCGAAGATCATGTCTCTCACAACTTTTGGAACACTATGACAAAATTCTTAAAGCGCTAGAAGAAAAGAAAAACGTGGATGTCATTTACACCGATTTTGCTAAGGCATTTGATAAATGTGACCATGGTATAATAGCCCACAAACTGAAAGGAAAGGTATAACTGGGAAAATCGGACGGTGGATATACAATTTCCTCGTAAACCGAAAACAATCAGTAGCAGTAAATCAAGTCACATCTGAGCCTTCGGATGTCAAAAGCTCAGTGCCCCAAGGAACAGTGCTAGCGCCCCTTCTGTTCCTCATACTAATTTGCGACATAGATACTAACACCAGACACAGTACGGTGTCGTCTTTTGCTGATGACACAAAATTAAGCAAGATAGTAAACACACAAGAAGACACGGGCCGACTGCAGGAAGATATGAATGTAATTTTCCAGTGGACCAGGGAAAACAACATGCAATTCAATGAGGAAAAATTCCAATTAATACGGTACGGAGATAATAATGGTGTTAAAGAAATTACAAATTACTTAACAGAATCTAACCATATAATAGAACGGAAAGACAGTGTGAAAGACCTTGGGGTATTAATGTCTGAAAATATGGGTTTCAAAGTACATAACCAGGTCAAAGTGGCGGCTGCAAAACGTCTAACGGGTTGGATTCTGCGTACTTTTAAAACACGTGGTGAAGTACCTATGATAACGCTCTTCAAATCTCTAGTGCTACCGCGGCTTGAATATTGTAGCGTATTAACATCCCCATACAAAGCAGGTGAAATAAATGACGTAGAGAGTGTACAAAGAAATTTCACTTCGCATATAAGTTCGATAAAACAGCTACACTATTGGGAGCGTTTAAGAGCACTGAATCTGTACTCACTGGAACGTAGAAGAGAACGTTACCTAATAATATACACGTGGAAAATCGCAGAGGGTTTAGTACCAAACCTACATACTCCGATAGTCATGAAATTCAGTGATAGGAGAGGCTGGGAATGCGAAATCCCCCGGATGAATAACAGGGGTACTATGGGCTCTCTGCGAGAGGGCTGGTTATCACACAGAGGCCCACGTCTCTTCAACAAACTCCCACGGCGAGTAAGAGACATGAGGGACGTCTCGTTAGACAGCTTCAAGAGAGCCCTGGATGTCGAACTGCAAAAGGTGCCATACGAGCCCATCCTCGCAAGGGAGCGAGCTGTCGCTTCAAACAGTCTACTGCACCAAATCACCACCCAAAAGAGGGGCGTCGCGCTCCTTGGTGCCGCTAGAAGAGTGGCGAACACATCATAAGGTATCATAAGGTAAGGTATGGACCAGATTACTTGAAGCTATTTGAGTTCTATTTCCTACCTCCTTTGGGTACATGTAATTCTGTTAAGAATACCACCTCATGCACTCATCCTGGACTCGGCATGTCACTGGTATCTTCCCTTTTAAATACTTGAGCAAAATTGTTGTTTAAAGACAGCTATTTCATTGTCAGAGAAATATAGGTGGGCTATTGGATCCTTTAGAGGTCCAATGCTATTTTTAAATAGTTTCCTACTGTTCACATAGCTGAAGAACTCTTTTGGATTCTCGTTGCAACCCTGAGTTCTTCGTTCCGTTTTTTCTGTCATCAGAAGTGCATTTTGCTGCACTTCTTTTGGCCTTTCTGTATGCAGCCTTTCTTTTTCCAATTGCTGAAGCTACAGTATGTCACTTGTGAATAATTTTGGTTCAAGTGAGCTTGATTTGATAAGTTTAGAGGGAACGAATGCAGCTTGTCGTCCTATAAACATAACGATTGCACCAAATAGCATTAACATACTCACCCTCAAGTCTGATCTGGGATAGCTTTCCCGCAGCCCTTCAATGCTTGTTCGCCATAAATCTAGTTTGTGATCATTACCTCTTAGTGATTACTTAACAGATATGCCGGTCACACTTTCTTCTTCAGTGGTGAACACAAGATCTAGTATGATATTGCCTCTACTGTTCACCCACTGAGATAAGAACTTATACTTAGCAAGTTTAACAAGCCATCTGTCATCAGCATTGACAGTTCTCGCTCCCCAGTTTACCTCCAAAGTAACCTAAAATCACACTGGTCTTGTTATCGATGAGACTATTCAATCTTGTGGTCGGAGGTTCATTCTTTTCAACATATTGATGAGGAGGTATGTATAATCGGGGGTATTAAGTGTTGTCATAGATTCCAGTGGTTTTCGCTCAACAAGTGTTATTGGTATCTTTATAGTTACTGGGAAAAGTGCTTATCCCTCAGAGTATTAGTCAGTGTCCGAAACTTTGTGAAATATCTGACAACACTTATTAACCTCGACTGTACACCAGAACAATCCTATAAATAGACTTACCTAGATAGAGGTCTACACCCAATATTTCATATTCTTACCTGATTTTGCAATACATTGGATTTATGATTTATGTGGTGTACACGAGATTTCCGTCTCCTTCCCACATGTTCCGGTGCTTGTGGAACATTTTATATCCAGGTATTTCAAATTATTTGGTATCACTGTGAATCCAGGATTCAGTGGTAGTCACATAATCGAAGCAGAGAGAGAGAGAGAGGAATAAAAAAACAAGAGAGCCTGCCGTATCATTGCAAAAGTTGTGATTGGGGGAAAGATAACGTAGGTGAAGCATGGCACAATACTCTACAGCAGTACTGGCATACTTACATAAGGCTGCAGACACAGTGCCACAGGACAGGCACGTCTCTTCTGCCGTGGCTGGCTGTAAAAAGAAATATATGGAAATACGGTTATATATGTTATGCTGTCTGTGTAAGGTTTGAGTACGTGTGTGTGTGTGTGTGTGTGTGTGTGTGTGTGTGTGTGTGTGTGTGAGAAAGAGAGAGAGAGAGAGAGAGAGAGAGACTGAGACTGAGAGACTAAACATAAAAGAAGTATGCAGGTTCCTAATCCCTCGAGTAGTAACAAAGCTGTAGTAATCCAATAACGATAAGGGGATGAGAGTGTGAAAGCTTTCTTTAATGTACTAAGTAAAAACTGAATGTAGCAACTCGTGCACAAACTAATGGATGAACAGAGTGATTGATTAAACTGTAATCATGTTATGGCAAAGGTAGAAATTATTAATCAAATATATACGAGATATATTCTAAATTGACAGGGTTGAATGATTTTGTAGATGTATATTTTGTATGATTTATGGGGTACAGGTGCCCTCATGAATTCGTATCCACTCCGTTATTATATTCATGGAACATATAGTATGGTTGAAATTCGAGTGTAGCTTGTTTTGTTATGTGAGTGAAGGAGACAAAAGGCAAAGCTGCCTGTAACAAGTGTTTCCCCAAAACTTGAAAAAGTGACAGAGAGCCAAATCAAGGTAAATTAGAGTCAAAATGTCTCGACACACGGAGCTTGAAGCAGTTTAAGTCATAGGATGAGGGAAAAGTAGATTGAGGGAGAAAGTTCCAAAGATTGCTTGTTGAGTAGAAAAAAGCCTGGGAAATTTTTTCAAACTTGGGTTTGATAGTTGGACAGAATAGGGATGTTAGTGTGTTGATAGGCTAGTGCCCCCCACGCTCCGTATAGGAGGGGGTATATCACTGAAATAACTCTGAAGAACATTGATTATTGTAATAGCAGTAGAAGAGTGAGAGAAATGCAACATCACAGCGTAGAGATAGATTGTAGGGAATTAGTGAGAGGAGGTGAGCTGATGAGACAAAATGATTTTGACTCTACCCTTTCAAGAAGTGCGGTATGGGTTGAACCTCCCCACACATGTGAACAATACTCGATACATGGGCGCACTGTGCCCCTATACAGAATAAGACGCTGTGAAGAACCCTCAGAGACGGTTGAGAACACCTAACTTCTGGGAAGATGTTTTAGCAAGAGTGGTAATATTATCTTTCCAAGAAAGGTCAGAAGAAAAAGAAACACCAAGTGTACTGAGAGAAGATAAAGGGTTGATTTGTGTATTGCTGAAGTAGGCTACAAGGGATAGACCTGTGGAAGTTCTTGACAGGTACATAAATGGAAAAATTGGGTTTGGGAAGCATTGCCAGTTACAAGAGTTTGTCTGCCCCAATCGGAAATGGTTGATAAATAAGAAGATAAGTCTGCTATGGCCTCATTACGTGCTGAGTTGTTCTAGAAAACTAGTTGATTAGTGTAAGGCAGAGTCATCAGCATATGAGTGGATAGGACTGGAGGTACAGATGAGAAGATCATTAATGAATATTAGAAAGAGAAATGGAGATAGGACAGAACCTTGAGGAACATCGGAGTAAATAGGTTGGGAAAGTTAGCTATGGCCGTCCACAACCGCAGCTATGGAATGACCCAAGAGGAAATTATTGACAAAGGCACAGATGGAGGAACACCAACCTAAGAAGGGTAGTTTGGAAATTAGAGATTTGTGCCAGACTCTATGGAAGGCTTTGGATATGTCTAAAGCAATACAAAAGGTCTCACTGTAGTCCTGAAAAGAGGATAACCAAGAGTTATTATGATAAGAAAGATCACCAGTAGCGGCCTTTAACCCAAGAATGGTAAGCAGACTCTCGAGAGGTTTTACTGGTGGAAGGCGAGCGTCCTCTATAGAGCCAAGGGATAACAAAAAAACTTTCAAAACACCCCACTGGCACTCAAAATAATGCAATATGTGATTAGGTGAGATAAATCCCCTCCATACCTCCTATCACTACTCCACATGTGTCTCCCCCCCCCCCCCTTTCCCCTCATTACGTGCTGAGTTGTTCTAGAAAACTAGTTGATTAGTGTAAGGCAGAGTCATCAGCATATGAGTGGATAGGACTGGAGGTACAGATGAGAAGATCATTAATGAATATTAGAAAGAGAAATGGAGATAGGACAGAACCTTGAGGAACATCGGAGTAAATAGGTTGGGAAAGTTAGCTATGGCCGTCCACAACCGCAGCTATGGAATGACCCAAGAGGAAATTATTGACAAAGGCACAGATGGAGGAACACCAACCTAAGAAGGGTAGTTTGGAAATTAGAGATTTGTGCCAGACTCTATGGAAGGCTTTGGATATGTCTAAAGCAATACAAAAGGTCTCACTGTAGTCCTGAAAAGAGGATAACCAAGAGTTATTATGATAAGAAAGATCACCAGTAGCGGCCTTTAACCCAAGAATGGTAAGCAGACTCTCGAGAGGTTTTACTGGTGGAAGGCGAGCGTCCTCTATAGAGCCAAGGGATAACAAAAACACTTTCAAAACACCCCACTGGCACTCAAAATAATGCAATATGTGATTAGGTGAGATAAATCCCCTCCATACCTCCTATCACTACTCCACATGTGTCTCCCCCCCCCCCTTTCCCCTCATTTCTCTCCCCTCTTCCTCCCTCCTCAATTATCAGGTATTTTGCCTATTATTCCCGATATTTATCGAGTATTTTCGCGCGAGGATGGCTGGGAGAGATGTGGAAGATGGGGGAGTCTTTCTCTGACCCTCTAGCTAGTCTGAGGCATCCCCTATGTCTCTCAGTAACATACGAGACGGTGGAGGGGATGGATGTTGTCTCTCGCCGGTCCGTCTGAGATTATGACCGAGCTGCTAAAATATAAGTTTTTCACCAGCCAATTGCTGTTACCACTTCTTTTATTGCTCCTCAATGTTCATAGGTTCATATTAAAAGTAAAATAGGTGCATATGGAGAAGTAATAAAGTTATATATTGAATATATGACAATTTTCGTCAGAATTGAAGCCAATATTTACGCACCACGGGCACTTTGAACTGTCATAGCTTCGCATTTCTCGAGTTTTAAGGAAACCATACTGACGATCTAAAAGTAGATTATGGGAAGACAAATACTTAAAGGTGGGTGTGAATGCGAAATTAAAATTAATTTATAATGTATTTAAAGAGATGTTTGGATCTCCAGTAATCAACCTGACTACTCCTTTGTCAAAACTAATCTTCAATATTAGAGAACAAATAAAAAATATATATTGAATTGCGACCCCTTGCAACTAGTACTCACGTGAGGATGTGACGTAGGCCCAGGCCAACATTTGGGAAGTAAACATTAGCAAGTATAGCAACAATGGTGAATAGGTGTGCTGTTTTCGGGTGTAGCAACATCCCTGGACCAAACATAGCACTACACAAGTTTCCAAGTGATCCACACCATTGTAACAAATGGGTGAAGTTTATACAAAGAACCAGAGTGTGGGAGGCAAAGCCCAAAACAAGCTTCATATGCAATGGACATTTTCGTGATGAATGCTTTGACAATAAAGTGCGGTGGAGTATGGGTATGGCTAGATGCTTACTACACCTATGGCTTTCATATTTCTACCACATGTACTTTCATACAAAAATGTATCCTTACTAAGATGACACGCACCATTTAGACTCAATGGACGAAGTAATATTGAAAATATTGTTTGAGCGTAGGAGGGGTTGGTAGCCCAGGGGGCGGATCCACAAAGCATTTAACGATTTCGACCTTGTTCGTATCTTTGCATTACTGACCTCGCCGAAGTGTATCAGGCTCATTTCGAGCGCAGTGGAACATTTTCTTCCTCCTGAAATATGAACCTGTATTGAGATTTCGCAGCAGTGCCAAGTCTTATTCCTTGCCATGAAGAAACGTTTCCGAACGAAATCTTAGCTTACCGACGTCGTAAAGTTTTGTGGCTCCGCCCCCTGGATTATAGGGCTAAGCGGTGCTCTAGATATAAGTGTATTATCAAATGGTGACACGTGATGCCTTTGTGAAAATAAATACAGAGAATACCACTGATGAAATTATTCCTGATATTACGATGTATAGCATTGATTAATACAATATGATAAGGAACAGATGTTTTGTGACATTTCAGACAGCCAGGCTTGCCAACTATACCGAAACTGCTTGAATCGTACCCCACTTTATGAAACTCAGCGTTCACGAGAGTAAGGATACTTTTTTGTATGATAGTACCTTACCCTTCTGGCTTCTTGCCACCACCAACACAACTCCCTCCCCCCACCCACTCGCTGACTATTGGTCGCCTCACAAAGAAAAAAAAGGAAAATATGTGGCGGCGAAACGACTGAACCAATCGGTTCCATATTTGTGTGACGAGTCCCCTACCCTTCTGTCTTCCCCCCACCGCACCCCCACCTCCCTCCCACCACCCACTTCCAGCGTATTTGTACGAAGAAAAGGAAAAAAAGGAAAATCCGTGGTGGCGAAACTACCTCACCAATCGGCTTAATATTTGTAACAGAGTCAATTACCCTTCTACCTTCCCCCCACCATCCCCCAAACCACCCTCCCACCTATATTTTCTGATACCATAAAAGTCACGGTGTTTACTCTGAAAATTTCAGCTACATTCGCGACCATAGGGGACCTGATTTCTGGAGAAAATGGACAAGGGGAGTGTTTTTTTTACCATTATCCTTCCTTTCTCACCCAACTTGATATATTTAGCCAAAAAAATAAAAATACAAAATACTCTGGCACTGGCTGGCGGTGACACAGCTTCACTAATTAGCTGGCACTCAGCGGATTATACCTAAAAGCTGATGCCATACCCACAATTTACCCTGCAGGTACATGTGCTACAAGTGTTCCTACAGTGTCATCAGAGCAGAGACCAGCTGCAGGGAAGCATCAAGTCCAAGAAGTGAGTGATATTTTTTTGGGGTGGGGAAATTTTCCTGTAGGCTACAGCATTGGGTAAATTTTTCCATAAAGTACGGTAGGCTACCGGGCATTAGTGAATTATGATATTTTAGATAGCCTAGCTAACTAGCTTAGTGACAGAAATAGAATTAGCCTAGGCTAGTAAGATCAGAAATTAAGGAAAATTTGCATGTAGGCCGGTAGGCCCTAGTCTAGGCCTAAGTGCTTGCCAATTTCAGGAGTCAGGAGAGTGGATAATATGGGCTAACTTAAGCCTAGCCCAAATTATACTACAGTCAGCGTCGATGGATATAGGCCTAACGTCCTAGGCTAAAGAAATTTATTGGTTGAAATTCAACTACTAGCAACTAGGCTTAAAAAACAAAAAAAAACAAAAAAACAGTGAGTGGCGCAAACATTGTTGGGAATGATATGTAGTGACCAGGCGTATGGTCATCATGTTTACATAAGTCGATCGCCGCGGTTAAGTTCCCGTCTATTTTTACGGCGATTTTTTCTGTTTTTTTGCACCCTGTTGGCAATGTATATGATGATGACAATAAGTCATGGAGGCGTGAGGGGCGGGCTTTCATTATTGTATCCAAATGCAGTCAAAATAGACGGGGACATGATCGCTAGCGTCCGCCGCGGCTCCGAGTAGTGTAAACAAGGCGGGCGGTAATCACAGCTGCTTCTCCCTCCTCTCCTGATGCTGGATCTCATCCTACAGGTTCATACATACACTGTAAGCCTGGACACCACCAATATTCATCACTTGAGGTTCTTCGCCATAATCACGGTTATCACCCTCAGTATTGGCAAACAAATCGGAACTACTGTCACTATCCTCCATTTCTACCTGTCAGAAGAGCTTGTTGTGTTGCTGGGCATACGTCATCAGAGCGCTTAAACTCCGAATCCAGAAAAGTGTCACCCATATCATATTTTGGCCATTATATAAATAATTAAACCATTGTAGCAGAAAATATTGCACCAAAAGCTATAGTGTACACTGCCGGTAATGATTGTGGAGGAAAATAATAGCATGCACACCCACCTTTAAGAAATTTTGAATTAAAAATAGTTAAACAAATTTAAAGATGCAAGAAATGAGAGCAAATGGACGATAGTTGGAGGGGGGAGAGCGGTCACCATTCTTTGAGACAGGTTGAATGAGAACAAACTTCCAGCAAGAAGGAAAATCGTTAGAGGAAATACAGAGCCGAAAGAGTTTGCCTAGGCAGGGAGTCAGCACAGAAGAACAGTTTTTGAGTACAACAGGAGGAACACCATCTAGTCCATACGCCTTCTTAGTATTAAGCCCAGACGGGGCAGAAAGTACATCCTTAGAAGAGATTATGATCTTAGGCATAAGTAAGCAAGATGGGGGTGGAGAGGGAGGAATAGCATTGGAATAATTCAAGGTGGAGATTTTAGCAAAAGTATGAGTGAAGAGTTCAGCATTGTTATAGGAAGACGTCGTGGTGGCACCGTCAGAGTGGAAAAGAGGTGGAAAAGATGAGGAAGTAAAATTGTTAGAGAGGTTTTTGGCTAGATACCAGAAAGCTTGGGAAGAGCTAGAGTTTGAAAGTTCAGAACATTTATTATTGATGAAAGAGTTTTTGGCCAGTCGAAGAACATATTGGACTTGATTCTGGGCAGAAACATAAAAATTACAAGAATCTTGAGTTTGAAGGTGATGGTGAATGCTTCCTCCTTTCTGCGGACAGCAGTAGAACAAGCTTGAGTAAACCAAGATTTTTTTGCATTAGACTGAGAGAAAGAAATTGGAATATATGCTTCCATGCCCGAGAGCATTACCTCGGTTATGTGCTCGGCACACTCCGAGGGTTCCCGATCATGGAAGCAAAATTAATTCCATGGGAAACCAAAAAAATACTGCCGAAGAGCCTTCCAGTCGGCGGCATGAGAGTGTCACAAGCGTTGCCATACTTGAGAGATAAGACAGGTAACAGAGATAAGTTTGTGATCGTAGGAGCCCAATGTAGAGAATAGATTTACAGTGTAAGTTTAAGGATTAGAAGTTAGAAATACTGTAAGTCAAGAATGTTGGACCAATCTCCAAGGTAGTCAGGAATGCGAGTAGGACTCGGGATTAACTGCTCTAGGTCATTTTGGATAGAAAAGACGTAGGCTTGTTCACCAGGTTGGTCATTGAAATGGGAGGACAGCCATTGGCAGTGGTGAACATTGAAATGTTCTAAGATGGAGATTTCTGCAAAAGGGGAGATGGATTGAATGTGTTCAGCTTTAGAAGTTAGATAGTCAAAGAATTTTGGATAGTCAATGGAATTAGGGGAGAGATAAACAACGCAGATATATTTAGTTTGAGAGTGACAAGAAAGTTTTAGCCAGAGAGCTGAGAATTCAGAAGAATCAAAGTTGGGAAAACGAAAGAAAGCAGGATTATTGCACACATATACACAACATTCACCTTTGGCTTAGAACTGAGGATAGAGATAGTAGGAGGATACAGAGAAGGGTTTGCTGTCAGTAGTCCCAGACAACTGTGTATCGGTACGGTGAGAAAGAGAAGATCAGAGTTGGCAGAAGAGAGGTGGTGTTCCACAGGATGGAAGTTAGAGGAAAGGCCATGAATGTTGCAGAAATTTATAGTAAGAGAAGGTAGAGCTCCAGAGCATTTTCATCGATCGGCAACAGGGGCCGGAACACTGGGGGCATTTCTGGTCTCCCTCCCTCACTCCTTCCCCCGGAGATTCCGAGGCGGGCTGTTGATCTGTCATTTTCTTTTTAACACAATCACTGCGGCACTTGTCATATGACAATTGCTTTGCCTGCACTGTACCATACTGGGGTTTTGGACTAAAAGTGACCCTCATTCCCTGCACATATTCATGTATAAACATGAGGTAGAATGTAATTTAATGATATATCTCTGAAAGTAGAGGAATAGACCTTTCCAATGACACCTGAATCATGTCTGTACGACCACTGTTTGCCCTGCAATATTATTGCAAGAGTAGGGCTAAATCAGGGAAAATTAGCAGATTTGAGCGGTTTTCGCTATCCCTAAGTCTGTATGGAAGCTGGAGATGTCTCACAGTAGCCTCAGTATACGCCGAGACACGGCGGGTGATGGATGGGAGGGTCACGCTCTGCTTAGACTCGCTTGCCTGCCTCCCAGGCCTTGTAATACGATGATTTTTGGCGATTGTCATATGACAAGTGCTGCAATGATGTCTGTATTTTTTATATAGTAGTCCCGCAGTCATTGAGTTAAAGACATTTTGAAAAGATAGTATTGTATGTCAAGTGTTTGTAGTAAAGTGCATTGAAAGAGAGAGGTGTTTTGGAGGGCAAACTGGGGGTGCCCTCTATTTTGGTGAGGTATGGAAAGGATCTGCAAAGGAGGCCAGGTGGTGAAACAGGAGTTCCAGTTGTCCTTACCTTAACCACCACCTGCAGCCTTTCTCGGGAGTACAGCCTCCTACTACTGTTTGTTAAGAAGCAGTGAATTCATATGATCAAATAATGGTTTTATCGCGTTTTCTTTTTTATAAGCTAAGATGCAGGAAGTTAAGATCAACAGCCTCACCACCATCCCAAGACAAGCCAACAAGAACAAGCAGCAGTCCCTCTTAATTCCCATAACGTCAGACACGGTCAGAGAATCATTGAATCCTCCCGTCTCTTATATAATATAACTTATATTTACTGGTCACTTCCTGATCAGAAGAATTTATGTATATTTCATAATTAGACTTCAAACACAAAACCAGCACTCTTTACGCAGTTGTGAGTTTTCCCAGGTACCCCCTTCCCCGTAATAGAAAACCTTACGTGGGGACCGAAGAAAACAAGCGATATATATTCACGGAGTCAGAGATTAGGGCAGACTATAATATTTTGCTCTCTGTCAAACCTCATTACTAAATAATTTCCTTTGAGACAGTAAGACCATTTCCATGGAGGTCGTTCTTATAGATTAATGATATAGTGTATGTACTGTAGTCATATTTTGATAAAGAATCAAGAGTCTGCTAACACTTATAACCAGATCGCTCCATAACTATTGTATTCCTGCATTTCGGACAATCTTACAAGTACTATTATTTAGTTTGGGGATATTGTAGGCACCAATTAAGCAGGGCAGTACCAAGGGGAGGCCACATAGGCATATGATTAGTAGTTGATGGAACTCCTGTTTCATTTGCCTGGCTTCCCTCCACTATTTCTAGTTGTGCTTTACCTACTGTATATAGAATAATCCAACTAACTCGGACCCTCAGAGAGTGGTGAATGCAGTATCGAGGTAATCTTCTCGGGCATGGAGGCTTACATTCCATTTTCTTTCTCTCAGTCTAATGCAAACAAATCTTGGTTTACAAATACTTGTTCTACTGCTGTCTGCAATAAGGAGGAAGCATTCAAAAGGTACCGTGCCTTCAAGCTCAAGTATCTCGTGCTTTTTATGTTATTGCCCGGAATCAAGCCAAATCTGTTCTTCGATTAGCCAAAATCTCTTTCATCAATATTAAATGTTCTGAACTTTCAAACTCTAGCTCTTCCCAAGCTTTCTGGCATGTAGCTAAAAACATTTCCAACAATATTACTTCCTTGTCCTTCCCTCCTCTTTTCCACTTTGACGGCAGCATCGTCACGTCTTCCTCTGAAAAAGCTGAACTCTTCGCTCAAACTTTCTCTAAAAGCTCCACCTTGAATAATTCTGATGCTATTCATCCCTCTCCACCCCTGTCTCACTTACTTATGCCTATGATCATAATTTCTTCTAAGGATGTACTTTCTGCCCTCTTTGGGCTTAATACTAAGAAGGCATATAGACTGTTTGGTGTTCCTCCTGTTGTACTCAAAATCTGTTCTTCCATGCTGACTCCCTGCCTAGGCAAACTCTTTCGTCTCTGCCTTTCCTTATTGCTGGAAATTTGCTCTCATTCAACCTGTCCCAAAGAAGGGTGATGGCTCTCAACCCTCCAATTATTGTCCAATTGCTCTTATTTCTTGCATCTCTAAAGTTTTTGCAACTATCCTTAATTCAAAGTTTCAGTTTTTGAAACTATCTTTAATTCAAAGTTTCTTGAGCATTTATCATCCCATAATCTACTTTCAGATAGCCAGTATGGTTTCCATAAGGGTCACTTTACTGGTGATCTCCTTGCTTATCTTACTAACTCTTGGTCATCCTCCTTTCGGGACTTCGGTGAGACTTTTTCTATTCAATTATTTCTGATTGGGGCACAGAAAATCTTGTTACTTTCAATGCCTACAAGACCCAATTTCTCTATTTAACTAACCGTCGCAATCCTCCATAAGAATATTAATTACTCTTCAACAATCAACCTTTCATCTTTTCTCAATATCCTTGGTGTATCATTTTCATCCAACCTTTCTTTGAAAGATCATATTACCACTATTGCTAAAACAGCTTTCCAGAAGTTAGGTGTGCTCAACCGTCTCTGTGGGTTCTTCATTCCCGCACAGCTTCTTGCTTTGTATAGGGGCACAGTGCGCCCATGTATCGATTATTGTTCACATGTGTGGGGAAGTTACACAAATATCGGACTTCTCTAAAAAGTAGAGTCCAAAGCATTTCACCTCATTAACTCACTTACTCTTACTAGTTCTCTACAAACTCTTTCTATATGCAGCAATGTTGCATCTCTTTCACTATTCTATTGCTATTACAACAATAATTTTTCCTCAGCGCAGGCGAGTGCGAGACTCCCGCCTTTCAACATAGTCCCACTCCTATTCTGTCCAACTCTCCAATCCAAGAATTGAAAAAAATTCTCATTCTTTCTTCTACTCAACTAGTGAACTCTGGAACTCTCTCCCTCTATCAATCTGTCCTTCATCCTATGACTTAAATTGCTTTAAACTTCGCGTGTCCAGGCATTTTGACCACAACGTTCTTTGAATTAGGCTCTGTGTCACTCTTTTGACTCTGAGGGAGATACTCGTTACAGGAAACCTGCCATTTGTCTCCTTCATACACATAAAGAACAAAACAAAACAAAAAACTCCCAAACACTACTTCCTCCTATTCATTTCACTACACTTAACATACGTTAACAAGCACATCATACATCTTTCCGAAACATCTAAATTACCTATAATGTACCTTGATTTTGGCTCTCTGTCACTCCTTCAACTTTTGGGGGAGACACTTGTTACATACAGCTTTGTTTATTGTCTCCTTCATGAACATAGAACAAAATATATATATTGTCATTGTATCTATGTTATATGTATTTGTCCATTATGTATAAATATATAATTGTATGTGTTGTTTCTGATTGTATGTACTGCTTTGTTTTGTTATAGTGTTACTATATTGAATATATTGTTTCTTCCCCTTTAGTGAATCCACATAATGTCTAACATAACATAACCCAATCATACTATTTTAAAATGGAGAAATTATACTCACTGATGGAAAATTGTTTTATTGTATTGACACGATAGTTTTCGACTCTCTTCGGAGTCCTCTTCGTGTGATATACAGTAGTTACAATAAAACCCTTTTTCTTCATGTGGGTATAATTTCTACATGCAAATATTCACGACACTGAATTTTCCTTCCCATACTATTTTATTCCAATACAAAATAAGAGGGAGTAGGTACGACTTTGTGTGGACAATTGTGCAATCAGACTCAAGAGTCATGGAAAACATCCGCAGCCATGTGCATCTTATTCTTCTTCTTATTAGATGTTCTAGTGCAGTTGAGAATCCCACCTATTGGAGTCCAAAGGTTCATTGAGATAATTTCTACTCTGATTTATAGTGATAACATATTTGGTGTTTGTTCAATGTTGGCTAAATAGTCGAAATTACTTTTGACTATAAGGTTTGTATTATACTGTATGACCCTACAGCTCTACAGGTACATAAGTTTAACCATTAGCTCTCAACCATTGCCAACTCAAACAATAAGGGTAGGTTAAGTGAGAATGTCAAAGGCGCCATTCTAATTTTATTCTGGCTCAATTTTTGCAATTTTATTCTGCTTTGCAAGAACCTCTGGGAATCAAAAGGATAAACTCTCTATCCCTTAATCCTCTAACTCCCACGGATCCTTCCTAAGCTGATTAAAACCGATACATAGATGACACATTCGTTTTATTCCAGTCTCCAGGTCACATTCCAATTTGTTTAGCTTATTTAAATTCACAACATGAAAACATAAAGTTAACTTCCGACACTGAAACAAATAGTAAACTCCCCTCCCTAGACATAAATATTAGCAGAATACCTTACTCATTTAATATATAAGAACCCGGAGTAAACAATGATATAATTATTCCCAGAAACCTAAAGGTACTAACTTACTTTAGATGTTTATAGTGATGGATAGCTCAAGGATAGAGTTAGGGATAGGTAGAAGCTATAGTGGCCACTAGTAGATATAGATTTAGAATGACTTAGCGTAAATAAGGTGTTTGTTGGAGCAGCTAGAAGGAGGTGTTGATGAGCTAGTCATCAGAGCAAGTCTGAGGGTTTTGCGGCGGGTAACCCCTGGGGGTAAGGGATTAGAATATGCCCCACGTGCCTTCTGCGTGTCGTAAGAGGCGACTAAAGAGGTTGGGTCGGTGGGCTTGCGAACCCCACCTGTGTAAAATACTTAAGCAACGAAAAACAAACGAACAGCCTCGGATGCGGACAGACCCTGTGTTGATGAACCCCGACCGACTATGGACAATTTTACGGACAATCTTAGAATAGCAACGTGGAATGTGAGAGGCATGAATGACACAAAAGAGAGAGAGGTCCTGGAAGTGTTAGTGAATGCCAGGCTGGATGTATGTGGAATAACGGAGACCAAATGGAGTGGTACAGATGTGAGAGAGTGAGTGAGGGAACAGCGAGAGAAGGTGCGTGTTTGTTTGTAAGTAACAAATGGAAGGATGTGTAAGAGACTATGGGTCTGTGGGTTCAAGGATTGTGTGGGTGAGAATGAAAGTAGGAATACAAACGTGGGTGATTGTGTGTGTGTATGCTCCGACAGAGGATAAACTTGTAAGAAAGAAAGAGGAGTTCTGGGTGAATGTGGAGGCGTGCCTGGATAAGTTTGACAAGAACGAAAGAATATTTCTGATTGGGGATATAAATGGGAAGGTGGGTGATAGGAAAGTTGATGGAGTGGTGGGAGGGTGGGGGGTACCGTCAGAGGTGAATGGGAATAGTAGTGCACTTGTGGACGTATGTGTGGGGAGGAGGCTGTGGATAGCCAACACCTTCTTCCGACACAGAATGATACACAGGTACACATGGAAAGTGGTGTGGAAGATGAAGGATAAGGATACGACAGTGGTGGAACGAAAGGCACTGATTGATTATATATGTGTGGATGAACGAATGAAAGAAATCTGTGCTGGATGCTAGGGTGTATAGGGATATTGGAGGAGGTCTGTTTGATCATTATGTAGTAGTAGCTAAAATCAGGATACAAAAGAAGTGGGTGAGTAGAGCTGGAGGGAGGCGAGAGGAAGGTGGAATGGCGAGGAGAGTGTAAAGTCTACAGGAGGAGGAAATCAGGGAAGAGTACAGGAGAGCAGTAGAAAGACGACTAGGTGGGTTTGACCTGGAAGATATGGAGGAAGTGCAGGAGATAAGCAAGGTGTTTAAGGAAGAGATCTGTGCAGCATGTGAAGAGGTGTGTGGAGTAAGGAGAAGAGGGAGGGGAGTGAAAGGTACAGCATGGTGGACAGAAGAGGTAAAAATAGCTGTGGAAGACAAGAAGAAAGCATATAGAGAGTGGTTGGGTAGTATAGGGAATGAAGATTTGGAGAGTCAGAAACGAGCAAGGTACATAGAGAGAAAGAGAGTGGTGAAAAGAGTAGTGAAGGAAAGTAAGAGAAGAGTAGATGAGGAATTTGGAAGGAATCTGAGTGTAAAATGGAGGGACTGTAGGAAACTGTTCTGGAAAGAAGTCAAGAAAGTTAGGGAAGGTAGCAAGGGAAACAGTAAGGGTGTGAAAGATAAGAATGGGAGAATGCTAGCCGAGAAGCAAGAGAGAGTCGAAAGATGGAGGGAGTACTTCAACGAGTTGCTAAATGTAAGGAATGAAGCGCCAGCAAACATAGATGGAGGGGGTATGGGAGAGAGAAGAAGAGAAGTAGTACAAAGGAGTACAAAGGGAGTACAAAGGAAATCAAGCAACAACATATCTAGTGACCCTTCTAGGTTGCTTGTCCTCCAAAACACTGAGGATCAAGTGTCCAAACAGTGGTTTAGAGTGGGTAAGGGAACATTGGAAAGGGAATTACTGCCCTGGAACTAATGTCCGTGGCAGGATTAGGAAGTTAGCAGGGGACAGATGGGTTAGTAACTGAGGGGAGGATAAAATAAAGTTATTCATTTACAAACGCAGTCAGTCGCGGGTTTGATGCGAGATATTTGTCTAGGCGGAGTTTAAATGAATCAACGGTGATGCAGTCTATAACGTTTCGGGGGAGCCCATTCCACAAGTTGACAACTCGATTGAAGAAGAAATTCTTAGATTCGTGTGAGTTAAAAGATTTACCAATAATTTTGCAACCGTTTCCCCGCGTGTAATTAGATTGGTCGATAGTGAAGTACTTACTACAGTTCATATTGTCGATGCCTTTGATGATTTTGAACACTTGAATTAAGTCACCTCTTAATCTGCGCTGGGTTAAAGGAAATAGATTTAATTCTCTAAGACGCTCTTCGTATGGTTTGTTCTTTAGGCTAGGTATCATTTTGGTAACTCTACGTTGAACTCGTTCTAGCTTGTTTATATCTTTTTGGTAATAAGGGCACCAGGATTGAACGCAGTATTCCAGAAGAGGGCGGACTAAGGAATTGTAAAGGGTTAGGATAACTTCTTTGGATTTATGCTCAAATGACCTGCCTATAAAGCCAATTATTTTGTTTGCCTTCTTAACAACTTCTGAACATTGTTGACTCGGTTTTAGGTTACTCGATATTGTTACTCCCAGATCGGTTTCTCTGTTTACATTCTTAAGCTGAGTGCCATTCATCGAATAGTTTGCTTTCTCATTTAGGTATCCGATAAGTAGTACTTTACATTTATCCGCATTGAAACTCATTTGCCAAATTTGGGCCCAACATGACAATTTATCTAGATTGTGTTGAATATCGTCAACTTGTTCTTTTGAGAGTACGCTATTTGCAATTTTTGTATCGTCAGCAAATTTTTAGATTGTACAGGTGAGACCCTCATCTATGTCGTTGATGTAAATTAGAAAGATAATTGGTCCTAGTACCGATCCCTGGGGTACCCCACTACTTACATTGGTCCATTTAGACGCCTTACCGTTTATGACTACTCTTTGCTTTCTGTCGCTGAGCCAATTTTCTATCCATTTCAACACACTGTCTTGTATTCCATGCGCTATTAGTTTTAGCAGTAAACGTTTGTGGGGAACTTTGTCAAAGGCCTTTTGAAAATCAAGGTATATAATATCTACAGCTTTACTCTCATCGTAGAGGTTGAGGATATCGTGGAAGAAGTCTAAGAGGTTTGTTAAACAGGAACGTTTTTTACGAAAGCCGTGTTGAGTATCTTTAAGTATGTTATTTTCCTCTAAGTGATTTACGAGTCTGTCTCGTATGACCGTTTCGAGCATTTTACATACAACTGAGGTTAAGCTAACTGGACGATAGTTACTGGGTAGGGATTTGCTGCCTTTTTTTAATATCGGTGTTACGTTGGCTAGCTTCCACTGATCGGGCATAGTTCCAGACTGCAAGGATTTATTGAATAGTAATGTTAGTGGTTTAGAGAGCTCATCCTTAGCTTCCTTTAGAACTCTAGGCGAGATTGTATCAGGTCCAGGCGTTTTATTTACCTTGAGTTTATCTAAACAATTCAATACTTCTCTCTCTGTAACGGTGATATTGCTTAGAACATCTGAATTATCAATCTGAATCGGCGATGGTGTAGGGATATCACTGAGGTCTCCTGTTGTAAAAACTGATGCAATGAAGGTATTGAGGGCATTACTCATTTGTACTTCGTCTTTGGTGTATTCTCCATTTTCATCGACTAACGGTCCAACAGTTGAAGTAACTACTTTTTTCTTTCTGATATAACTATAGTATTCTTTCGGGTTTGTTTTACTTTGATTCGCAATATGTAACTCTAAGGTCTTTTTACTTTGCTTAATTAACTTTTTGGCGTTGCGTCGTAGCTCTACAAATTTCAGCCGTTCTTCGTCATTCTGTGAGGATTTTAATCTATCATTAGCAAATTTATTAGCAAGCAGGCAGTTTGAAATATCTTTATTCCACCATTTGGGCTTATTATTATGGCCTGGACGCCGTATTTTCGATGGTATGCAGTCTTGCACTGCTTTTAGGTAAGTGGCTTCGAATAACTTCCAAGATGTATTTATGTTGTTATTGTGAATTAAAAATCTCCAGTCAGTTTCTTTAAACATAGCTCTAAGTTTATGGAAGTTTGCTTTCTTGAAATTAGGGACTTTTTCGATGCTACTATTTGGTTCGTTACTAGTAAACTTTAAAGTGAAAGTTATCGTACGATGGTCGCTGTTACTGAATTAATCACCAACATTCAAATTCTCTATTAATTCTTCTTTTGTTGCAAGTACAATGTCAAGAACGTTATTACCACGGGTCGGCGTTCGAACAAATTGATAAAGCGAACTCTCTTGCAAGTTCGTATACAAGTCATGTCCGGAGCGTGAAGTAAGAGTATCGCCCCACTTGGTCACAGGTAAATTAAAGTCGCCAAAAATTACGGTGTCTTGTGAGTTACTTACATCTGCAATTTGTTCGTAAATTTCTCGGTCAGTTTGCACTGATTGAGCTGGAGGTCTGTATATTAATGCAAGTATTATTTTTGTACCTTCATTATTCTTTATTAGCACAAAAGATGCATCGACGTTCACAATTTGAGGTTTTCACAAGAGGGTAGGGTTAAGACTTTCTTTGATATAAAGTAAAACGCCACCTCCATTTCGATTTATTCGGCTTTTCTCAAACATTACATAACCGGGAAGTGAATACTCTGCTAAAAAGTCTCTATCTTCTGTATTGAGCCAAGATTCTGTTATGCCAATCACATCATAATTTTCTGTAAACACTAGCTCCTCTAAATCTGAAAATGTATTGCGTATGCTACGAGCGTTTGCATAGAAAACCTTTAAATTTGTTATTTTAGAACTCACAGAACGCTCTTTAATATTTTTGGTTCTTGTCGGATCTACATTTATGTTCATGGCTGTCCTCGGTCCTCGCTGTCTTCGGTCCTTATCGCTGGTGGTCCTCGGTTGCCTCTGTTTTTTTCTTGGCGTTGGATGATTTATGTCACTGCTGCTTCTTATCGGATGGCGTTTTTTGATCCATGGCTGCGGACTGCTTCGTGTAGGAGACGACCCATGCGTGCTGAACCCACAGGGTTTAGATGAGTGCCATCCTTGCGGAACAGAGTAGGCTGGTTGTAGAAGTTGTCCCAGAGGTTGATGAATTCAACTTCTTCCCTCAGACACAAATATTTTAGTCGGCTATTTGTGCTGAAGGCCTTGTCGTAGAATTTGTCAGGTGCGTCGATCTTGGGGAGAATGCCTGAGATGATGATATTCCTTGACTTGTTTTTGTAGTGCTGGATCATCTTGCGATATTTCTCCATCAACTCTTCGGATCTGGTGCGCATGACGTCATTTGAACCAGCATGGATGACAAAAAGGGTATTTTCATTTGCATCCTTTGTGGTATCTTCGAAGGCTTCCACAATGTCGTCCAGTCCAGCTCCTGGAATGCAAAATCTTTTTCGTTGATTTGGGACTCTTTCGCAGAACTCTTCGACCTGTCCTCATAGGATGGAATCCCCAACGAGCCTGGTCTCTTGTGGTTCGTCTCCCATCTCTACCAATATCTCAAATCTGTTTGACATTGTGACTGGTAGATGAGACCTTTTCTGCGTTGGCCGTGCACCGTTCCTCACTGGTGGAGGAGGAGGTGGGGATCAGGAGGTCAGAAGTGTGGGAAGCTGTGAAAAGATTGAAGTTGGGTAAAGCACCAGGAACAGATGGAGTGTGAGCGGAAATATTGAGATATGGTGGTGAGATAGTGATCGAATGGGTATGGAAAATGTGCAAACTAGCATGGGAGAAAGGGGAGTGCGCCTGATGACTGGAAGACTGGTATAATAGTCCCCTATATAAGGGTAAAGAGGAAAGAGGAGTGTGTGGTAACCACCGAGGAATATGTCTTCTAAGCGTAGTAGGGAAGGTGTACAGTAGGGTAGAGATTGAGAGAGTGAGAGTGAGAACGGAGAAATGGATAGGTGAAGAGCAGGGAGGTATTAGGAAGGGAAGAGGATGTGTAGATAAGATTTTTACCCTGAATTGTGTTGTGGAGAAATATCTGGAGAAGCAACAAAAGGTGTATGTTGCCTTTATGGACTTGGAGAAGGCCTATGACAGAGTGGATAGAGAAGGTAAGTGAAAAGTACTTAGAATATACGGAGTAGATAACAAGTTGCTGAAAGCAGTGAAGAACATGTATGAGGGTGCAAAGGCGGCAGTACGTGTGGAGAATGAGCAGAGCGAGTTCTTTGACCTGAATGTTGGGTTGAAACAGGGGTGTGTGATGTCCCTGTGGTTGTTTACTGTATATATTGATAGGGTCATGAAAGAGATACAAGGAAGAGCAGTGGATGTTGGTGTATCACTGATAAGGGAGGGACATGAGTGAAAGCTGCCTGTACTGCTGTTTACTGATGATACAGTTCAGTTCTGATGAGCGATAATTAATGGGAGTTGCAGGGTCTGGTAAATGAGTTTGGAACAGTGTGCGAAAAACGGAATCTGAAGGTAAATGCGGGGAAGAGCAAGGTTATGGTTTTCGAAAGGGGTGAAGCCACAGAGTGTGATGTGAAGTTGAACGGTCAGGCTATGGAGATTGTCATCTCATTTAAGTATCTGGGCAGTGTGTTGAGTAAAGATGGGACTATGGATGAAGTGTGGGAGAGGGTGCAACAGGGGAAGAGAGTTGTAGGAACGTTGAAAGCAGTAACAAGAAATAGGGTGGTCAGTATGGAAGTGAAGAAGTCCTTGCATGACAGTGTGGTAATTCCGACACTGACTTACGGAAGTGAAGCATGGACGTTTGAGAAGAGACTCAGATCAAGAGTGAGAGGGGTGGAAATGAGTTACTTGAGAAGTGCGTGCGGAGTTACATGGAGGGATAGACAGACAAATGAGGAAGTAAGAAGGAGGTGTGGTGTGGAGGTAGATGTGCTGGAAAGTGTGAAAAGGAACTCCTTGAGATGGTTCAGCCATGTGGAACGTATGGGAAGCGAGAGAATGACTAAGAAGGTGTACGAGACGAGGTGGAAGGACAGAGAGGAAGAGATAGACTGAGGAGGAAGGATGGAGTGAGGAAGTATATGGATGAAAGCGGTGCTGGTTGGTAGGAGGGGCATCGACTGACTGGGGACAGAGGTGCATGGGGCAGTTTATTCGTGGCCACCACTTCGGGGATCACGGCGTCAGGCAATAGATAGATAGAACCCCCACCGTTTCCAAATAACGCATGCGCAGTGAATATATCCTAATCATTAATGCGTCATTTAACTAACTACAAATGTATTCCGGATTAATTATAATAATAACCTGATATAATTATGGATAATAAACCCATAGAAACTTAATACAAAATTGTACATATCTTTTATAAAGATATGGATGTTAGGCTAATACTGGCGCCTAATTTAAACTTACAGTATATTTGCTTATCCTAAATTGTCGAGGTGCTTACGAGTCTCGACACATTCCCACCACCAATATATACACTATATACAATAATCCCGCATGGATGTTAGATCTCCAAAGTTGTGAAGAACTAACAGCGGCTCGGCGAAGAAGTAGTTTTCTCACGGGATCGTTACCGACGGATGGTCCAACGACCGCTGTTGACGCAGAAGTGTAGTCGTGAGAGCAAACACCATCATCAGCGACCGCCGGCCGAAAGGTCGAATACATTTCGACATCCTGTTCCAGTGGATACAACTTAACGATGGGTCAAGTAGTCAGGCCGGTTTTTGTCCTAACCTGGACCACTCTAACTAAATCATCTCGTCCCGGATAGAGTTTGACTACTCTACCAAGTTTCCACAGGACACGAGGTCCCTCGTCATGTATAAGAACTATGTCATTTATTTTTGGCCATACACTACTTGATTAGCCTCTTTTTGTTTTATAGGCTTCTCTTAATGATGCCAAGTATTCACTAGACCAACGCTTCCATAAGTCCTGGATTAATTTATTGATGTAATTGTACCTGCTGTGCATTGCGGCTTTACTATCATAACTCGGATCCTGCAACTCATCTAGCTGAATCACATCCTTTGGGAAGTCACAAAGCCTATGACCCTTCACCAGCATGGATGGAGTAATAGGACTAGGGTCCTCCAGATCACTTGAGGCATATGTTAAGGGGTGATCATTCACGGTAGCCTCCAGCTCCAATAAGACAGTTGTTAGTTCCTCAAAGGACACTAGAGCACGACCTAGTACTTTTTTAAGCCCAGCCTTCACAATTCCTGTGGCTCTCTCCCAAATAGCCCCGAACCAAGATGCACGCGCTGGTATAAAACGCCATTCACAATGGATTTTGGTAATATGACCCTGAAGACTAGGGTCACTTTGGATGTCTTCCAGGTACCTGGAAACACTGACAAATGTAGTAGCATTGTCGCTTAACATTATCTGTGAAAATCCCTGCCTACTATAAAATCTCCGGAACGCATGGATAAAACTTTCACAGGTCATATTGCCAACTACTTCAATGTGAATAGCTCTGGTAGAAGTGCACATATATAATAGCATATAAGCCTTGTTGTGTGAGTCCCAGACAGGAATTGCTCCTGTATAATCGACCCCCGTGACCTCGAAGGGATCTCGAGGAGCAGTCCTGATGTCTGGCAGGGGAGCAACTCTGGCTGTCGCGTAGGTAATACCCTGTATTTTATGACAGGTTATACACTTACTGGTCACTTGTTTTACAGCTTGTTGGAATCCACCACCTTTGCTGTATATATGCGACCACGTAATTGACTCAATAGTGACAACAGACACAATGGCACATATTCATGGTAATGAGAGTGTGTTTGGAAGGCAGTAGTAACAATCTACCTTCGCATACAATTAAACCTCCTTTCATGACAAGTCCCAATTGGTTTATCAAAATATTGCGAGTACCCTTGTCACCAGACAGCATCTCGTACTCCTTTGGGAAGCATTCCTGCTGGCATCGTTGAGCTACAATCTTCTCTGCTACTTTTAGTTCCTCAATGCTAAGGAGGGTACAGTCTGTGGGAGACATCCCTGTAAGTTTTTACTTCAAATTATTCATGTATTGAATAGTCCATGCAACTACCCGAATAAATTTCTCATAACTGACATATTTTTCCCAGTTCCATAACTGTGTGTCCTGGTCATCATTGGTCCCAATGACTTGGCTAGTTACTTGTGGCGTTGGGTCATCTGGCCACTCATCTTTGTTTCGGAGCTACGGCGTGGGTCATTCCCACCAAAACGCAGAAGATTTCAGATGTTTTGACGAAACACCTCTAGACAGCAAATCACTAGGATTTTCTTTAGAGGACACATACCGAAATTGTGCAGTCGCAAGAAGGGATTTCATTTAAATCAACTCGGTTCGTGACATACACTGAAAGCTTCTTCATGCTGTGTATTGTGCAACCAATGCAATGTAACTTGGCTGTCGCATCATAATACAAGTCTGTTGAAATTTACAATGTTATGATAGGCTTCCTCCACAAATTTGATTAATCTGGTGGCTAGCAAAGCACCAGTTAGCTCTAGTCTTGGTATTGTTATGGATCATATGGGAGCGACCTTTGATTTAACGATGACCAAAGTGCAATCAGGTCAGGTGAAGGTATTGAGGGATAAGCCTTTACATCGGCACCTCGTAGCTACTTTCTACTTTCCTTTTTTTTCTGAATAGTGTAGAGAAGGGAGAAGGAGTGTTGAAGAGAGAGGAAGCTGTTGGAGTGGCTTTATTGTGTGTGTTATTAGTCTGTATACGTCGTCGAAGTGTCCCCCGACTGGATGCAAGCATATGAAACATGCTAGGACGTACTACCACACTCACTAAATATGTCCGCCTTGGCTGGGATTGAACCCAGGTCAAGGATATTCAAACATGAGCGTGCTCTCCACTCGACCGCCGGGCTCACAAAATATATCACAGCGCTGTAGGCGACACCACTAGCATCGTTATACGCATGAAGTTCCACCGAATCAGCAAATACCCTCCTCCGAGGATAAGTTAAGTCACTGCAGAGGCCTAGATCTTTAGAGATTGTAGACCATTCGGTAATGCAGTCTTCAGGTAGTGGATCGTCCAAATTTAGCTTTAGTCTCCATAATTGTTGCACAAAGATTCTGGACCTTATTATATCAGGCAGTAGTAGTAATCGGTACACCGAGTGAGTCGAACAGTTGTGCCGACACTCTTAAGCACTCTCTCTTTCTAGCCTTACTGGTCTCTGGAAGATTAGCGGTGAATGTCAACAGATCAGAATCAGGTAAAAACAAGATTCCTAATGTCTTTACTGTCTCATGATTTTTGGCAGCAACACCATTCATTTGAAGAAGGTCACATAGTTGAGGATTATTGGTAGCCCACTCTCTGAGATATATATGTGCTTGAGACATAATTCTTTGGGCATCCCAGTAATGCTCGATAACAGTCTCTTTATCACTGCCTGTTCTTTGGAGGTTGTCAATATACAAACCTTTCTTAACACCTTAAGAGCGGCCTAGGCGGTAATTTCTATGTACCGCCCAGCGTTCTTTTTTTACCATAAATGGGGTTGTTTCCGTGCTCTTTTTCATGCATAAACAAGACCCAGAGCATAATACAAGTATGTATCCCTGAAAGGGCGTAAATTGAGCTTTCCAATGACACCCGAACCATCCTTCTACGATCACTGGTTGTCTTGCAACGATCGTGCAACCGAAGGGCAAAAACGGTAAAATACGTCAATTTCTTTATATAATTACGTATGTAGCGAGGGAGTGAGGGTGGATGTAAGTGGAGTAAATCTCAGTAGGTCCACGGCGGCCGTGGCAAGTGGTCAGGAGGTAATCTACGCTCCTCCCACCGCTCCGCTCTCTCTCAGAGCACATTACGTGCTCAAAATTGCATTCGACAATAGCCGGACCCCGCCCATAGGCCCCATTTGTTTAGTTCGACAATAGCCGGGCGCCACCAAAGAAGGGTTAATATCCTCCACAACTTCGGGATCTTCATTAATAATGGAAAGATGCTTCAAGACTGTGGCATTAAGAAGAAACTGTGAGCAAGTCGCCCCGAACAACACTACCTTAAATCGGTAGATAGGTGAGGGTGAGGATAAGTCCAAGGGGTTTGGCCACAGAAATTGGGTATAGTCACGATCTTCTTCATGAAGTCTCAACATGAGAAAGGCCTTCTCGATGTCACTTATCCAGACAAATTTGTGTACTCTAAAGCGTAGCAATATTTTGGCGAGATCAGAGACAGAGATAGGGGAGAGGGAACTCGTTCGTGGTCTCAGACCCTAAGAATAGCAGCTTTAAATGTGCAAGGATGTAGTACGAATGAGAAGCGAGAAGACATTGGAAGGTTATTTGAAAGAAGGAAGTATGATGTGCTTGCACTGAATGAAACAAAGATGAAAGGAGAGGGAAAAGTAGATTTTGGAAACGTGATAGATAGAAAGTCTGGAGTAGATGAGGGAGTCTGTAGGAAAGAGGGAGTGGCTATTATCGTGAAGGAGGAGTTGAAAGAGTTTATAAAGGAGTGGAAAGAGGTGTCATCAAGGCTAATGTGGGTGCGAATGCGGTTCAAGGGTGAAAGGTGGGTTTTTGTAAGTAAGTGCTTATGGACCAGGAAGTGAAAGGGAGTTAGGCGAGGTGGAAGGTTTTTGGGAGTATTTGAGAGATTGTTTACAAGGGTTTGATGAAAATGAAAATGTTTTAATTTTAGGGGACCTAAATTCTAGGGTAGGAAATGAGCCTGTTGAGGGAGTCATCGGTAGTTTTGGTGTAGATGGTGTAAATGAGAGTGGAGAAAGACTGAAAAATGTATGTGGAGGGTGCAGATTGAGTGTAGGTAATACTTCTTAGGAAAAAGGCGTATACACAAGTACACATGGCATAGACTTGTGAGGGGAGAGATTGTAGAGAGGGCATTGATGGATTATGTGCTGGTGACTGCATGTGATGTGAATGTGCTGAGAGGTTAGGCGGAGGGTATGTCGGATCATTACCTGGTGGAGGGAAAGCTAAGAGTTAGGAGTTACAGGAGGATGAGAGACAAGCGTGGAGTAAGAGAGGTAATAAAAGTTAGTGAGTTAGAGAAGAGTGCAAAAGAGAGGGAGTACAAGGAAAGGCTAAATGAAAATGGGATGGAAGTGAGAGAGATGGAAGAGAGAGAAGTAGAGGTTGAATGGCAACAGTTTAAGGAAGGAGTGAAAGCAAGTGCAGAGGTAGTATGCGGTAAAAGGAAAGTAGGAGGCAGAGGTATCAGGAAGGGAAGCGAGTGGTGGAATGATACGGTGAGAAAGGCAGTAGAGGAGAAGAGACAATGTTTTGAGAGGGTTTTACAGGATGGTAGTGTTGAGTTATGGGAGAGGTACAAGGAGAAAAGGAGAGAGGCAAAACGAAAAATTAGAGAAGCGGAAAAAGATGCAAACGAAAGGTGGGGTCAAAGGTTGAGTGAGAATTTTGAAGAACGAAGGAAGATGTTCTTGAAGTAGGTAAATAGAGTAAGGAAAGGAGGACAAAAGAACGAAGAGTCAGTGAAAGATGCAAATGGCGAATTACTAGTGGAAGGAGATGAAGTGAGGGAAAGATATGCCGAGTATTTTGAATCTTTGTTAAATGCAAGAGATGGAAGAGAAGCAGTGATTGAAGCAGTGGTTGATGGAGATAGGTTACCCAGGCCACCCAGGTGGCAGGGAATGAATGAAAGGATTGAGGAAAATGAGGTGAAAGAAGCAGTGAAACAAATGAGAGCGGGAAAAGTAGAAGGTTTGGATGGTATTGCTGTGGAGTGTATAAAGAAGGGTGGAGATGTGATAATAGATTGGTTGGTGAGACTTTTCAATGTGTGCTTTGCTGTGTCAATGGTACCAATAGACTGGAAGAGTGCATGTATTGTGCCGTTGTGCAAGGGGAAGGGAGATCGGCAGGAGTGTTCAAGTTATAGAGGTATTAGTTTATCGTCAGTGGTTGGAAAGCTGTATGGCAGGGTGTTGATAGAGAGGATAATAAAGTGTACGGACAGACGTTGCAATAGGAGAAGAACAGTGCGGTTTTAGGAGGGGAAGAGGGTGCGTGGATCAGACGTTTGCAGTAAGACAGTTATGCGAGAAGTATTTAGAGAAGCATAAGGAGATATTTTGGGCTTTTATGGATTTGGAAAAAGCGTATGATCGTGTGGATCGTGAAGCAATGTGGAAGGTGTTAAGGATTTATGAAATTGGAGGAAATTTGTTAGAAGCAGTTAAGAGTTTTTATGAAAGAAGCAGAGCATGTGTTAGAGTAGGAAATGGTGAGTTGAGTAAATGGTTTGAGGTAAAAGTAGATTTGCGACAGGGTTATGTAATGTCACCATGGCTGCTTAATATGTTTATGGATGGTGTGGTGAGGGAAGTGAAAATGAGAACTATGGGAAGAGGATTGGGTTAAGTAGGAAAGAATGGTAGAGATTGGGAGTTGAATCAGTTGCTGTTCGCTGATTACACAGCGTTGGTGGTGGATTCTGAGGAGAAACTGCAGCGGGTAGTCAAAGAGTTTGGTGTAGTTTGTGGAAGGAGGAAACTGAAGGTGAATGTCAATAAAAGTAAATTAATGGTGTGTAATAGGAGTGATCGTAGGGTGAATCTAGATGTGAGGCTGGATGGGGAAAAATTGGAACAAGTAGAGTGTTTTAAATATCTAGGAGGAACAATAAGCAGGAGTGGAGGTATGGAAATGGAGGTGAAACAGACTGTGTGTGAAGGAAGGAAGGTCTTCGGAGCAATGGGAAGTATGTGGAAGACGAGAAATCTCGGAATGAAAGTAAAAAGTGCAATGTATCAAGGAATTGTTGTGCTAACAGTGATGTATGGGGCTGAGACATGGGCTCTGAAGGAAAAGGAGAGAAGAAAGCTGTATGTGATGGAGATGAGCTGCTTGAGGAATATGTGTGGAGTTACTCGTAGAGACAGATTGAGGAATGAAGAGATACGTAGGAGAGTGGGGCAGCAGGAACATTTGTCAGCCAGAGTGGACAGAAGAGTGCTGAGCTGGTATGGTCATGTTGAACGAATGGAAGATGAAAGGCTTACAAAGAGAATATGTGAGTCAGATACAAGGGGAGATGGAAGGGCAGGAAGACCCCCATTGAGATGGAGAGACTGTGTAAGACAAGCTTTGCATGATAGAGGAATGACTATAGATCAGGCAAGAGAAGTGGTAATAAACAGGAATGAATGGAGAATGCTTGTGAATAGATGAGTGAACACGTGGTCATTTGGGGGAAGGGGTCAGGCGCAAGTTGGACTAGTTAACCCGGTGAGACCCAGCGTCGCACGTGTTGCGTCGGCAGTGTTTGATCACCAACTCCCAGCGACGCATCACGTGCGTCCGACATATAAAAAACACTTACGTGGCTCGTAAGGTAGGAAATGGCGGGAGAATAGGAGGGGGAGGTACCGTAGTGTGTGTGGGAGCCGGGCCAGTAGGTGTGAGCCGGCCGAGACAGCCGTGCGGCTGGTGGTGGTGGGCTTCGTGGGGATAGTTTACACCCTTAGTTCACCGCCACTTTGAACCTTCATTACTCCGGTCGTATGGGAGCTAGAGGCTTGAGATTTATGTGAGACACTCCTTAGGATGTATGCCGTACAATGCCATATTCAGTTTTTACCCTAGTGCTCCCGGGCGGGTGGTCATGCGGGGGAGACGAACTATTGAAACCCCCCCCCCCCGCCCCCCAAATGACCGAAATGATTTTTTTTTATTTTTGTCATCATTTCTCACCATTCTCTTCCATTTTGGCTCAACACATTTTTTGAGGCTCCCCCCCCCCCCAAAAAAAATGTCCGAGGTGATTTTTTTTTTTTTTTTTTCATTTCTCATCCTTGTCTTCCATTTTAGCAAACACAAAAAATAAGTGAAAATGGCTTGGGACTGGGGTGAACAAAATATTATAACTAGCCAGGGCTCAACGGGATAATAGTCCATCAGGTGCCTGGCCCAGGGAGACAATTTATATGAAGGGTGCGCCTGGAAGTGTGGTGGGCGGGCTTGTGGCTTCGGCTCCACTGCATGTCTGCCTGCCGAGATCGGAACCTCTTCGGGTGGTCGGGGGCCGGGGGAGTGCTGGAGGGACCTTAGTGACCCGGGTCTCTGGGTCTTCTCCTGGATGACCTACAGTAGATGTGTGTGAATTTGCATTTTGTGTTTGTGTGTTCATTGTTTTCTGTTGTGTTTTGTGTTGTCCCTATTCTTGTTCTGTCTTGAGTCAGCCATCCCCCCCCCCCCCCCCCCTTCAAGAAAAAAAGGAAAAGTGAGGATTGGGCCAGAGTAAATAGATAGCTAGATAGATAGGTACTAGTGATAGCCCTGTGTAAAGACAGTCGCTAAGGCTTGGCCTGCCTTTGCCAATACTGGGGGAGCAGTCGTACACTATACATACGGGTATCGTTACGCTGTTTTTGGTTTCCCCGTGGTGTGCCAAGTAATGACAGTCTTCAGTAACATCGAAAGGAACCTCCTCAATGAAACCACGTTGAAGTTGATCATTTATAACGTTGGCGTAGTGACTACAGTATACAGGATTTTGTCGAAATCGCTTCTGCAGACCCCTTAGGCGACCCACTGCTAGACCATAGTTAGAAGGGAATTTCTCTTTATGCTGGTTCCACGGCAGTCTGACTTCATATGGCTGATTATGAGCGGAGTATGTTATTGTCTCCTTGTACATGTATTTTGTTTTCTTTTGAATCTTCGCTCGGAGAAACACCTAGGTGATCCAGTTCCCACAAGCATTTTAATTCATTATGACATGGATTATATTATGATCCCGAGAATGTGTATTGATCCATCGGGTTGACCGCGACTTGCAATATTTTAACTACTTCAACTTAGCCACTAGAATTGTTGTTATGGCAGGAGCCACTTAGTGCATAGCCAAATATGTCACCCTCTTTCTTGTACCCTGGCCACAACAAGTCATAATAATGATCGGCCCCAACCAACAAGTTCAGTCAAGATGTCTGTGTCATTAGAGGATCAGCTAAATTGTAGCCTTTGCTTCGCAACACCTTCATGTCGGCTTCTAGGCATTCCGATCCTTTGATCCGGAAGAGTTTCTACCACAACTGCTTGTAGAGGATAGTTTCTACCCCGGAACTTGTACTTTTTTTATTTATTTTTTTCTATGTGCATGGAAGAGCCAAAGGCAGGTTGCCTGTAACGAGTGTCTCCCCCCAAAGTTAAATAAGTGACAGAGCCAAATTCAAGGAACATTGGAGCCAAAATGCCTGGACACACAAAGTTTAACCCTTAATTAGCGGCGAGCAACATAAGTCGAGTTAAATAAAGCTGGACTATGTGGCGGCGCTCGACATAACTCGAGTGGCAATTTCAGCACGTAATGTGGCTGAGAGAGAGAGACAAGTGGTGGCAGGAGACTAGCGAGCGTATGACTGCTCCAGACCACCGCGGCGAACCTACTGACACAAATCTCAGCTCCCTCCTCCCTCTCTCACTCGCTACATACTCAATTATGTACTGAAAGTACCGAATTACCTGCTTTTTGCACTCGCGTTGCACGGTTATTGCAAGAAAACTATCCATCATACAAGGATCGTTATGGTGTCATTCGAAAGCTCTGTTTATGCCCTTTCAGGGATAGGTACTTGTTTTACGTTCTGGGTCTTATTTAGGCATGAAAATGATCACGTAAACAGCCCTATTTTGGCTAAAAACACCCCGCTGTGCGGTACACATAAATAAACCGCATAGGCCGCTCGTAAGGTGTTAAAGCAGTCTAAGTCATAGGATGAAGGAAAGACTGATTGAGGGAGAAAATTTCAGAGTTCATTTGTTGAGTAGAAGAAAGACTGAGAAAATTTGCCAATTCTTGGGTTGGATAGCTGGACCGAATAGGAGTGGGACTGTGTTGTAAGGTGCACCGCACTCGCACAAGGGAGGGGGTATACTCTGTGAGAGCTCTGAAGAACACCGATTGTTGTAATAACGATAGAAAAGTGAGAGATGCAACATTGTGGTGTGTAGAAAGAGAACATGTAAGAGGAGGCGAATTGATGAGGTGAAATGCTTTAGACTCTACTCGTTCGAGAAGTGCGGTATGGGTGGAGCCTCCCCACACATGCAAACAATACTCAATACAGGGGCGCACTGTGCACCGATAAAGAGCAAGAAGCTGTGCGGGGGTGAAAAACCCACAGAGAAGGTTGAGCTCACCTAACTTTTGGGAAGCTGTTTAAGCGAGAGTGGTAATATGATCTTCCCATGAAATGTCAGATGAAAAAGATACACCTAGAATGTTGAGAGAAGATGAAGGGTTCAGTTGTGTGTTGTTGAAGAATAGTTGATAGTCTTGTGGAAGATTGTAATGGAGAGATAGAGGGAGAAACTGGGTCTTAGAGGTGGTGAAAGTAACAATATTTTCTCTGCCTCAATCAGAAATGATTGAAAAATCAGAAGATAGGCATTCTATGGCCTCGCCATGTTAGATTAGGAGTGATTGCATGCTGGGTTGATGGGAAAAACTAGTTGAATATTGTAAGGTAGAGTCATCAGCATATGAGTGGATAGAAAAGAGGTACAATTGAGAAGATCATTGATAAATATTAGAAAGAGAATTGGAGACAGGACAGAACTCACAACCTACCGGAGTTGATAGGTTGAGGAAGTGAACGATGGCCATCCACAACTGTAGCTATGGAGCGGTCTGAAAGGATATTAGAGACAAAGGCACAGATAGAGGGATAGAAACCGAAGGAGGGTAGTTTGGAAAATAAAGATTTGTGTGAGACTCTATCGAAGGCTTTCGATATGTTTTTCAATGATGTCTCGAAAGGAGGATGACCAAGAGTTAGTAAGATAGGCAAGAAGATCATCAGTAGAGCGGCCCTTAACCCTTAAAAAGCGGCCCACCACTTAAGTCGAGTTAAATAAAGCTGGACTATGTGGCGGCGCTCGACATAACTCGAGTGGCAATTTCAGCACGTAATGTGGCTGAGAGAGAGAGACAAGTGGTGGCAGGAGACTAGCGAGCGTATGACTGCTCCAGACCACCGCGGCGAACCTACTGACACAAATCTCAGCTCCCTCCTCCCTCTCTCACTCGCTACATACTCAATTATGTACCGAAAGTACCGAATTACCTGCTTTTTGCACTCGCGTTGCACGGTTATTGCAAGAAAACTATCCATCATACAAGGATCGTTATGGTGTCATTCGAAAGCTCTGTTTATGCCCTTTCAGGGATAGATACTTATTTTACGTTCTGGGTCTTATTTAGGCATGAAAATGATCACGTAAACAGCCCTATTTTGGCTAAAAACACCCCGCTGGGCGGTACACATAAATAAACCGCATAGGCCGCTCGTAAGGTGTTAAGGATACCCTACTGGCGATCTGAGAAGATAAATGCTTAAGACATTTTGAGGCAAGAATAGTTTCAAAAACTTTAGAGATGCAAGAAATCAGAGCAATTGAACGATAGTTGGAGGGCTGAGAGCAGTCACCATTCTTTGGGACAGGTTGAATAAGAGCATGAAGGAAAGACATTAGAGGATAGACAGAGCCGAAAGAGTTTGCCTAGGCAGGTAGTCAGCACAGAAGAACAGTTTTTGAGTACAGCAGGAGGAACACCATCCGGTCCGTACACCTTCTTAGTATTAAGTCCAGAGAGGGCTGAGAGTACATCTTTGGAAGAGACTATAATATTAGGCATAAGTAAGTGAGAGGGGGGTGGAGAGGGAGCAATAGCACCGGAATCATTCAAGGTGGAGTTTTTAGCGAAAGTTTGAGCGAAGAGTTCAAGCTTTGTCATAGGAAGAGGTGACGGTGGTACCATCAGAGTGGAAGAGGACTAACTTCCACAATGCATTATAACCCTGGACAGACAACAATATAGCACTAAATCATAAAATATCCCCACAAAAAAATATAGGAAAATAGCATATTAATGTCCTCGGTATTTTAAATTATGCAAAAAAGTAAAATCCATTATGATATAATTTATGACAGTGAGAGTTGAATCGTATCTAGTGAGGGTTGAAGCGTATCTGGCAACACTGTTACTTACCCACCTCCCTCTCTCACCTCGCCAAATATTTATGGTCTGAAGTTCGTATTTGCTTATATTATCCTCTGTAGAAATGTAACCCTTACACGTGTCTCTATTAACCCTCTCACATCCTTATGACGCAGAGGTTGTCAGATTACCAATAAGAAATAGATTACTCTCACTCTTATAATTACCTCTCCAAAATTAGTTTTCTGCCCACAGCTAACTCAAAGACAACTGCAGAGGTTGAAGTAAATAAACTAAAGGTTTATAAATACCCCTGACGGTAACAAAGGCTTTAAAGTATCCCTAATAGGCTCAAAAATTGTGTCAGGACGTGAGAGGGTTAAGTAATGACATTTAACAGGATTCATGATTTAAATATAAGGCTAGATATTAACTCCTTCAGACATATTATGTTCCAGTAAGTCTACGGAGGCGGGAGCCCGGTATCCTTGCCACCGCCTTGCACTACACTCACAACAACACTGCGGCCGTTAGAATTATCGGAGGTGGCTGAAGTTGCCACCAACGGTTTTATCGTAAGCTAACTTATCGGACTTACTGAGCTCCATATGACGCACTAGCGTCATATAACTTATTAGAGAGCCATGAAGATAAGTCCATATGACGCATGAGTTTTTGGGGCACTCGGCCATATGACGCGGTAGCGTCATATATGTCTGAAGGAGCTAAGGAAGTACTGATTTGCTTTCGGGAAGCTGAAATATAATTTTTGCACAAATGGTAGTTATTAACACTTTGGCTGCGGGCATATTTCTGCCTATTTCCGCCATATTAGGGTTCATTCAGGCACTCCTGATTGATTAGGCAAGTGTCTGAATGAAATTAAATATATTCAGCCAAAAACTAAAGGAAAATAGCTTCAACATGACACCAAAACAAGATTCGTAGATCGCGGGATTCACCCGCAGTGCTACCGTAGACATTTGCTAAAATGAGCAATTATCACTAATGTCGCGCTACATTTGCCTTTGGCAGCACTGCATATCTCGCGAGACTCTGACTCGGAGCCCTCAGTGCCACGGCCGCCTGGCTGGGGGCAGGACATGTGGCCTGTCGCACTCCCGTTCCCTTGCACTCAATTCTACAGGCTTTAAGAGCCTTTAAAAGCCTATAAATTACTGTAAATTGATATGGCTTTCAGGAACGTCTCCCACAGGCAATGGGTTAATATCTGCGCTAGAGAGAGAGAGAGAATCCTTTTCGTTGCCTATGAGCATGTCTCTATATTATCTCCCTCCTCTCTCTCTTTCTCCCCCCCCCCCCCCCCTCTCTCCTTCCCCTCTATCTCTCTCTCTCTCTCTGGGCATATTACGCATATTTTGCTATTTATAGCTCGCCCAAACAGGCAAAATATTGAGTGCAGAGCAGTGAAATGATATGCAATGAGTACAGCTGGCCGAATTCTCCCCATAGACGTCTTACTCATGTGAGGCAGGCAGGCCTCCCACACAGCTTCGTAGGGAAGGAGGGGGCGAGTGTTGCCATACATCATGTTACTATTTAATTATTTATCTCCCTCTATATTTCCATGCATTCTCTCTCTCTCTCTCTCTCTCTCTCTGGAGATATAGAGGAGAAGGGAGATAAATAATTAACTAGTAACATAATGTAAGGCAACACTCACTCCCCTCCTTCTCTCTCCCTCTCTCTCTCTGAGTGAGTTTTATTACTAGGGTTGCTGATTATAATTATAAACATGGTAGTTTGTAGAGGTGTGTGTGTGTGACAATATTTGTTAATGGCTGTATGTGTGTTACATTACGATTGTGTCTGAAGTCAGGTTTGGTAGAAGAGAGATGGTGTTCCACGGAGAGGAAGTTAGAGGAAAGACCACGAATGTTACAGAAATGGATAGATAGAGTAGAAGGTAGGGATCCAGGGCACTTTGAGGGGTCCTGACCAGGGGACAAACCGATGGGGGCATTTGTGGTCCCCCCCCCCCCCCCCCCGGGGATTCAGAGGCTGGGCGTATTGACGTCATCTTTTCTTTTTTGTGCAAAGGTAGTGTAGTGTGAAAGGTGTTTGTAGTATAATGTATAGATAGTAAGAGAAGGTGTTTTGGAGGACAAGCTGGGGTTTCCCTTAATATTGATGAGGCACAGGAAGTATCAGCTAGGGAGGCCAGGTGGTGAAACAGGAGTTCCAGCTGTCCTTATCAACCACCTAGCACTCCCCGGGAGCACTGCCCTGTTCAGCTGGTGCCTACAGCCTCCTCCTACATACTTGAAGGACACTACTGGATATTTTTTACTCCTACATGCTCCGGTAAACCCTCGCAACTCTAGCTCTTCAACACCCAATTTTTCATATTGGATAGTATAGAGTGGAATTTAGAACAAAGGTGCGCTGTGAGCATTGATCCAGCAGCGTACGCATCTTGACTATTCTTCTTGGTTCTTTTACTGTTGGCAGCATAACAGTCGGAAGGATAATACTAGTCTTCTTTGAAGATACAGACATCGTTGTAGTTTGCGTCTTGGTCTTTGTTACCTTTTGAGGTTTCTACTCCTTCTTCTGACCGTCCCATTGAGATCTGGACTGACAGAGGATATGGTAGTGTCTGTTATGACAAAACTTGCAGTCACGGATATTTGGGTTTACACAGCCATTGCTCCCGTGGTCTGAGGATAAGCACTCAGTTGTTTTGCGCGTTTTACTTTTAGAGCACTGATCCGGTATTTCAGACACTTGAACCATATATGCGCCCCCTCGCACGGCTTACAACCTTTACTTCGCACTGAGGCCTCCTGCACCGCAAAGGATGCTGAAGCTACTGGTATGTGTGTTGTAGTCCGTTCTGCTACACTTTCCAGGTTAAAGACCTCTGTCTGGTTGTGCCTGTACAAACCTTTCTAGGTCCAGACCGTCGTCACCTAAAGTTCTTTGTAAAGTCTCTTTTAGTGGGGATGGCAACTTATTCATAAGAATCACCACACTAGCTTCATGAAGGGTAATCTATAGGGTCTCAATGGATCTTAATGTACTTTCAAAATTAGCATAGAATCCTTTTAACTCCTCAACATTGTAAGAGGGAGGACTCAAACTAAGTGACGTTGGTTATATGTGCCGCCTTAATTCTATCCCTGAGCCCATAGGTTTTCTGTAAAAGGGCAATAGCTGGTTGGTAGCTGGCTCCTTCTATTGTAAAACCTGCTTTTAGTTGTTTCGCCTTGCCATTAAGTTGACCTCTTAAGTATGTGAATTTTTGAATTTCACCGAGTTCCTCATTGCTGTGGACACTACAGTGGAACATATCCCAAAATCCCATTCACTGAGTGGGATCACTGTCAAACACAGGAGGGGTGATTTTCGGTAATCTTTTACTGGCATTTCTAGTAACCGCAGTACGATTCGGCTCCTTATGTTTAAGTTTACCTTTTAAATGGACAATCACCTGATCAAGACCCTCCATTTACTCCATGTCTGCTTCTATGTCCGCGAAATAATCCTCGTCGGCTTTATATAGGGTTTCCATTTCATGGTGACGTGTTAAATTCATCGACTTGTCTCTATATTGACGCCAATTTAGCCTCTGTCGCTTCATTGTTTGCGTTAACTAGAAATGTATCTATATCTTTGGTGATCCTTCTTAAACCACTCTTGATACCCCCTTGCATTGTTTATACTGGGATAAAGTCAACATGATGGCAATAAACAGGAAATAGAAATTAAAGTTATAGAAAATATTATACTTATATGGATGCGAAACGCACTAATCAAAGTTAGCTGACTTCAATATAGGCTAATTTGTAGGAGGCCACAACATGAAACACAATAATCAAAGTATATGAGTGACGTCGGTATAGGCAATAATAGAGGGAAATAAGACTTGGACACAATAATTACGGTAACCGAACAACACCTAAAATATCTCCACTCACAAAATATAAGTAGTTTACCCTACATTAAATGTGGCAAATTTGGTTAAAGTACACTAAGGAAGGGATGCCCAAAATGTTATAGGACAAGCCAAATTAATTTTACAAACATTTAAATAAAACTAGGCTAGCCTAACATCCACTGATATCAGATAAGTTTGTGGCAGTTACCCTTCTAAATTTGACTGAGAAGACCGTACATTTCAATTTTAGTCCCATTAACCCGGCAAAGACTAGACTATGGAATTTGAAATGTACCGCCATGCGGAGGTATTTTGGTTCATTCCCGACTAAAATTGTAATTTTACCATAATTGTTGTTATTACTTATTCATATGCGCCTATTTTACGTTTAATATGAATATATTAATATTTAAGAGCAATAAAACATGTGGGAATATTATTGGGGGGGGGGGAAAGACGTATTATTGCCGACTGGTCCATTCATGAGGGGAGAGCCGCGGCGGCATATGTCCTCTCCTCCCGAGTTCTCAAGCGACACTGACGTCTCTAAGTAGAAATCTCTCTGTTGCAAGGATCTCTAGATGCCTCGCCCATGCTATAGAGACAACGAGAAGGAAAGTCGTGCCAATAATTACCCGATAAAAGGGGGAATAAGAGGAAAAATAGGTGATAATTGAGGAGGGGGAAAAAGGAGGGGAAAGGGAGGGGGGCACATATATAGGAATGGTAGCAAGTAATTGAGGGGATTATCTCACCTAATCAAATATTGTTTTGTTTTGAGTGCTACTGAGGTGCTTTAAAAGGCTTTTTTTTAGGCCTTGGATCTTTGAGGACCTTCCCCTTCCACCACCAAAACCTATTATAAGGACGCTCGCCTTTCCCCGGGTTAATTGTAATTTACATTAATTTAAGTGGGTTAAATTTAGATACCTAATTTACCTAATGCACCGTAGAAAACAAATGAAAATTAGGAACACAAATTGATGGTTAACCCAATTTAAATCCAATTCAACTTAGTTAGCCTAGAAAACAAACATATGACAATCAGGAACACAAATTGATGGATAACCTAATTTAATCCTGTCGCCTCCCTTTCCTCATCCTCTGCTGATTCAAAGCTTCAAAGGCTGGTAACGGATGTGGCACACCCATGCCGCAGTGGTTAACAAGTACTGTATAGTTTGCCAAAAACGAAGTCCTGACTGGAAAATACCGGCCACACGACACAAAAGGGTACCAGGGAAGCGGCAGCAGGTGTTAGAAGGAAGGAAAAGCCAGGTCAAAGTAAGAAAAGGGAAAGGAATAGCAAGAAAATGCAAAGACGAAATCCTAGCATATGGTAGAGGTTCGAAAGTCGAAGGACCATTTCATAAAAACCCGGAGTAAACAATGATACAATTATTCCCAGAGCCCTATAAGTATTAACTTACTTTAGATGTTTATATTGATGGATAGCTCAAGGATAGAGTTAGGGATAGGTAGAAGTTATAGTGGCCACTAGGAGATATAGATTTAGAATGACTTATCATGAATAAGGTGTTTGTTGGAGCGGCTAGAAGGAGTGTTGATGAGCTAGTCATCAGAGCAAGTCTGAGGATTCCGTGGCGGGTAAACCTCACCGTTTCCAACTGACGCATGCGCAGTGAATATATCCTATTCATTAATGCGTCATTTAACTAGCTACAAATGTATTCTGGATTAATTATAATAATATCCCGATATGATTATGGATAATAAACCCATTATCATAGAAATGTAATACGAAATTGTACATATCTTTTATAAAGATGTGGATGCTAGGTTAATACTGGCGCCTAATTTAAACTTACTGTATATTTACTTATCCTAAATTGACGAGGTGCTTACGAGTCTCGACACGATACTTCAATTAAGAGGAAATCGATCTTCACTAGTTTAATGACAAAATTTAATTAATCTCTTCCGATACAGTACAAGCAAAAACTAATTTTAACATTAGTCACCCGTGCATACCACATTTGTTCCATATTTTTGTCTTTTCATAATGAACTGCAATATCTCAAACACATTTTTCATTCAAATGGTTCCCTATTTCATTAATTGAAAACTGTTTTGGTAAATAATTGAACAAATTCATCCAAGTCCCGAGCCTCTTACCGACTGCTAAAAAGACAATAATATTTATCACTATACTATTTTTAGGACCACCAAGGTACTCGATACGCCATAAAATCACAACATTGATTTGTTGCTTCTAGCCCCAAGTGTCCCTCATAATAATATTCAAACCTGCCAATACCTTGTCACATCACTTTAACCCTCTCCGACATATGACGCGATTTTGAGCCTATTAGGGATACTTCAAAGCCTTTGTTACCACCAGGGGTATTTAGAAACCTTTAGTTTAGTTACTTCAACCTCTGCAGTTGTCTTTGAGTTAGCTGTGGGCAGAAAACTAATTTTGAAGAGGTAATTATAAGAGTGAGAGAACTCTATTTCTTATTGCTAATCTGGCAACCTCTACGTCATATGTGCGTGAAAGGGTTTAATTCAAAGATTGTATCCCGGATGTTCTGCAATCCTCTATTGTTTATGTATACAAATGTAGCTGTTGTAATGCAACTTATATAGACCATTCAAAATGGCACCTAAACACAAGGATTGCGGAGCACCAGGGTCGATCTTATAAAACTGGACTTCCATTTCAAAACCACCCTTTTCAGCCATTCGAGACTATTGTGAACCTTTAGGCAATGTCATATACAAAACAGATTTTTCAATAATTTTCAGTTGTTCTGGTGATACCACCCGTTTGATTGCCAAGTCCCTCCTCACTCACCACCTTAACCCGGGAACGGCACCGAGACTCTTAAGAGGTTTTACTGGGCGCAGGCGACGGGACTCTTAACCTGTGGAGCCCCGGCTAGTTTTGTAATGTTTGTTCACCAGAACCCGGCCGGTTTTCAAAAAATGGTTTTATTCCATAAACAATAGCGAATGGGTTAGGAATGAAGGAAAAACCACGAAAAACCGCTCAAAAAGCTTAAAGAATGGTCCTACAGAGCCCCCGAAAACGTATTTTACAAGAGTACAAAATTTAAGGCAATTACCCCCAAAAAACAGGTTATTGCGCGCTCACGCGCACGCACGTGGACTTTGAGAGTTTTCAACCATCGACACGGTTGCGTGGGATACATACACAGTTCCCATACAAATCTGAGCCCTCTTGAGTGGCTACACCTTAGGTTACGGTCGCTGCAATTAGGGTGACGCGTCAGACGCGTCTCTGGGGCTATGCGTTACATACATCGCCGACGCATTAGACGCGTCGCTGGGGCTGTACGGGTTAAGATCCAAGGCCTAAAAAAAAATCTTTTAAAAGACCCCAGTGGCACTTAAAACAAAGGAATAGGTGATTAAATAAGAACATTTTCCTCCATACCTCCTATCACTCCTCCACGTGTCCCCCCCCCCCCTTCAATTATTACCTATTTTTCCTCTTATTCCCTTGTTTATTGGTTTATTATCCGCGCCAATATCCCCCACCCGGTTTCAAGGTCGAAAGGGAGGCATATTGAGATCGTGGCAAGAGAAAGCCTTCACTTACAAGGCGTCAGTGTCGATCGATAAGTGAGAGAGGGAGGGTGTGTGCTGCGCGGGCTCTGCTCTTATAAATGAACCGGTTGGCAATATTTTGTCTTTTTCACCCACCAAATACTATTCCCACTTGTTTTTATTGCTGTTACATGTTAATATTTTCATATTAAACGTAAAATAGGCGCATATGAATAAGTAATAACGATATTTATTGGATAATGACGATTTTAGTCGGGAATGTATCAAAATATCCTCGCCTGGCGGGCATTTTCATATACCATAGGTTCACCGTTTAAAGGTTAAGCCCACCTTGGGCACCCATGACTTCTATACCAACCTATTATGTCATTAAGATATTGTGTATAATATTATATTGTATCATACACTATCTACACATAGCTTATAAGTTTAGATGTTTATATTTTTTTCTCTTTTTGCGATTTCTAACTTTTTTTATTCTAAATTATAATTAAATATATTTGCTTTAAACGTCAACATAATTTATTAATTAATCTAATTTCTTATTGTTTTCGGTCTGATGATGACGTGTGCTAATTTCGAAACGTTATAAGAATAAAGATGTTCGTGTTCACCTTGGTGTTGCTTGCCCTTATAAGACTCCGCATACCCCGAGGAAAATCTCTCTCTCTCTATCTATCTATATATATATATATATATATATATATATATATATATATATATATATATATATATATATATATATATATATATATATATATATAGTATATATACTGTATATATATATATATATATATATATATATATATACCGGTATATGTATATATATATATATATATATATATATATATATATATATATATACAGGGTGTCCCAGGAGGAAAGGGTATAACTATGGGAAATGATAAAACAAAATATTCTAAGCCTAAAATGTTCTATAAGAAATATTCCAATTATCAACCAGTAAAGAGATATTGCATGTTGAAAATGGCATTTTCTTCAGTATTTCTCCATAAGGGTGGCCTAGCTGTCCTAGTACCTACCACACCTCCATCTAACTGCAATTATTTTACCATGTTATTGTGAAGATATTATAATTCTGTAAGTTGCAAGATGATTATAGATATAATAGCTCACTTTGGACCAGTTGGAAACCATCTGACATGGAAGAGTCCATTACAGTGAGGCGGGGGAGGACACTACATAATAGCTTCAATATTGTTTTAATGATTGAGATTTGGACATTTTCTTATAGAACATTTTAGGTTTAGAATACCTTGTTTTATCATTTCCCAAAGTTATGCCCTTTCCTCCTGGGACACCCTGTATATTGCCTCTATTGCACTAGACATTTTGAAGACCTTCGACAGAGTCTGGCACAAATCTTTAATTTCTATGCTACCCACCTTTGGTTTCTATCCCTCCATCTGTGCCTTTGTCTCTAATTTCCTTTCTGGCCGTTCCATAGCTGCGGTTGTGGACGGCCATCGCTCACTTCTTATCAACTCCGGTGTTCATCAGGCTGTGTCCTATCTCCCATTCTCTTTCTAATTTTCATAAATTATCTTCTCAACTGTACCTCCAGGCCCATCCATTCGTACACTGATGAATCTACCTTACACTACTCAATTAGTTTTCTTGAACGCCTCAGCCAGCAATCCCTCAAAAACAAACATAATGAAGCCATGCAACACTTATCTTCTGATCTAAATACTATTTCCAATTGTTGCCTTTAATGCTTCCCAAACCCAATTTCTTCATTTTACTACTGGTCCAGAACTCCCAGAGGACTATCCTTTACACTTCAACAATACAAAAATTAATCCTCTCAAAATTCTCGGCATCTCTTTTTCTTCTGCTCTCACTTGGAAGGACCATATTATCAGTCTTGCAAAGGCAGCCTCCCAGAAACTGGGTGTGCTCAACCGCCTCAAAGGGTTCTTTACCTCTGCACATCATCTTGCTCTGTACAGGGTCACAGTGCATCCTTGTATTGAGTATTGTTCACATGTGTGGGGAGGATCCTCTCACACCGCACTCCTAGACAATGTAGAAAGGAAAGACTTTCGTATCATTAACTCCTGTCCACTCACCAACTCTCTGCAATCTCTCGCTCTTCGCCGCAATGTTGCATCTCTCTCGCCATTCTATCGCTACTACAATAATCAGTGTTCCTCAGAGCTTTCCCAGTGTTTACCACCTCTTTTACGTAGGGTACGTAGTACCCGTCATGCAACACAATCCCACCCCTACTCTGTGCAACTCTCCAACCCAAGAGTGAAATATTATTCTCAGTCTTTCTTCTATTCAACTACTGAGCTCTGGAACTCTCTCCCATAATCAGTCTTTCCCGCTTCCTATGACTTAAATTGTTTCAAACTCCGTGTGTCCAAGCATTTTGGCTCGAACGTCCCTTGATTTTGGCTCTGTCACTCTATCAACTCTGGAGGAGGCACTCGATACAGGCAGTTCTGCCTTTTGTCTCCTTCATTCACATAGGAAATTTTTGTTTATACCATATACAGTATATATATAATATATATATATATATATATATATATATATATATTATATATACTGTATGTATATACAGTATATATATATATATATATATATATATATATAATTATATATATATATATATAGAGAGAGAGAGAGATGATTAAGACGATGGATACTACGCCACGGAATATGATGTGTTTATTCGAATTTTCGGCTCCTTCATGAAGCCATCTTCATGTAAAAAAACAACAAGTGGAAGTGTTCAAACAAATTAGACTTAATGCTATATTACCGCTTTGCTGTTATTTACTATATTGACTTATATAACTGTTCACAATTACTAATCTCTTATTGATAAATGTATTATATTTTTAGATCCATTTCGTATTCCAGCATTATTGAACTAATTTCATTTATAGTATCTGTTGTTATTTTCCTGAAGATTGCTTCATGAATGGACCGAATATTCAAGTAAATACATCATGTTCCGAGGCGTATTATCCCTCATTATCCTACTCCTCTCGAAATATTGCGGTGCCCAAGATCGCCTGAAGATGTGCAGATCTCTCTCACTCTGTGTGTGTGTATATATATATATATACATATATATATATATATACTGTACATATACAATATATATACTGTATATATATATATATATATATATATATATATATATATATATATATATATATATATATATATATATATATATATACAGTATATATATATATATATTAGCAGGGGTACCCGGCGTTGCCCGGGTTTAAATTCTACTACCATAATCACCATCATCAATCACTACTACCACAATCATCACAATACTACTACTACCATAATCACCGGCCTCGACCTCCCTGTGCCTCATTAAACGGCGACCTCGATTTCGGCCGCTAAATGACCTCCGATGCTGGATCATACCTCATCCGTACCCCCATTTTGGGGGGCTGCGAACAACTTTCGTTCCATACACCTTTTCCATCGGAGGCCTCCTTCTGCCCCAAACGGCCATTTTTATTTTTTATTTTTCAATTTCGGCCTCGAAACGACCTCCGATCGTGGCCTCGCCCCCTCTATGACCTGACCTAGGTCAATTGACACCCACATGCAAAGTTTCAGCTCCCCAGGTCCAAAACTGCGGCCGCCTATTAAGAACACACAGACAGACAAACAGGCACAAGAACTGATTTAATAATATAGATATATAATTTATATACTGTATATATATATATCTATCTATCTATATGCTCAGGCCCAATCCTCATTTTGGGGGTAGCCGACTCAAGACAGAGCAAGAACAGGGAAAACACAAAAACAACATAAAAGAACAAATAAACACAGATAAAAAGCACAAACTCACACACATCCAGGTCACCCAGGAGAAGACCCAGAGACCAGGGTCACCAAGGTCGCTCCAGCACTCCCCCGGCCCCCGACCACCCGGAGAGGTTCCGATCTCGGCAGGCAGACATGCAGCAGAGCCAAAGCCACAAGCCCTCCCACCACACTTCCAGGCGCACCCTTCATATTAATCGTCTCCCCGGGCCAGGCGCCTGATGGACTATTATCTAGTCCAACTTGCGCCCGACCCCTTACTCCAAATGACCACGTGTTCACTCAACTATTCACAAGCATTCTCCATTCACTCCTGTCCACCACCATTTCCCCTGCCTGATCTATAGTCATTCCTCTATCATTCAAAGCCTTTCTTACACAGTCTCTCCATCTCAATGGGGGTCTTCCTGCCCTTCTATCTCCCGTTGTACCTGACTCACATATTCTCTTTGTAAGCCTTTCATCTCCCATTCGTTCAACATGACCATACCAGCTCAGCACCCTTCTGTCCACTCTGGCTGACAAATGTTCCTGCTGCCCCACTCTCCTACGTATCTCTTCATTCCTCAATCTGTCTCTACGAGTAACTCCACACATACTCCTCAAGCAGCTCATCTCCATCACATCCAGCCCTCTTTTCTCCTTTTTCTTCAGAGCCCATGTCTCAGCCCCATACATCACTGTTGGCACAACAATTCCTTGATACAGTGCACTTTTTACTTTCACTCCGAGATTTCTCGTCTTCCACATACTTCCCATTGCTCCGAAAACCTTCCTTCCTTCACACACTCTCTGTTTTACCTCCACTTCCATACCTCCATTCCTGCTTATCGTTCCTCCTAGATATTTAAAACACTCTACTTGTTCCAATATTTCCCCATCCAGCCTCACTATATATATATATATATATATATATATATATATATATATATATATATATATATATATATATATGAAGTAAAAAGGGAATGCACATATATTTGAATATGACGATGAATAAGAATTCGACATGGATGTAACTAGAGATCTATAAATAAGAAAACAAAAACTTTGCAAACGATGAACTAATCATATGGTGCTTGGCTGTTCCAACAATTATTTAATATATGATTAATAGCTCCTATTTTTAACATTATGTAATATATAATATATTAATGATATATTGCATTATTCATTGATAATGTTTTAATTTTGATATACAATGCTTAAAATTGCTTACCTGAGCCGAAGAAACTGAAATCTGAAATATACAGAAAAGGAAAAATAGGTTATCTTAAATTTGAAATTATATCAAATTTGTAATGCTACAGTTAGATCATTTAATTTTGTTGTTCATTCTAAACAAGCAATAGAACAATGTATATGCAAAGAAGTGTATTTATTGTTATGGCTAACATGAGTAAGTGTACTACGACCTACACTGTCAAATATTACTGTGCATAAAAAATCATTGTATTAACCCGCTCAGTGCCAGGTCTGTATATATACGGACTGGGGTGTTATCACGCCCAGTGCCAGGTCTGTTGTTACGTCCTGGGATATATAAACACTGGGCTCTTTCTATTGGACTAGGTATGCGGCAACAAGCAACAACGAAAAACGCTAGATCCAACCCTTATCTATAAACCCAGGCAACAAACCACCCTAAACCGTCAAGAGTCCTGCCTGGACAACAAGGTATCCTATGACTCGGTTACAGGGTGCACGCACTATAGACTGCTGATAGTCAAGCAGGCTATATAAAAGATCACACAATTAAGTTGACTTAAAGCTTCAAGGAGAAGATAGATAACGGAATTAAATTGCAGAAACAATTTAATAACAAACTAGAAGAAAGTACATTTAACGTTACGTTAATTAATATAACTAATCACCCCTGCGTGAAAGAAGGTGAAAGCAAACAGTCCTCAAAACATCGTACAGGTAGACAAGATGCGGGTTTCTAAACTGCATGCGGCTACTGTAGGGTCTGATGCTTAGCAAAGAAAGTACGTTACGGATTTAGAGAACTCTTAACTCATAAGCAGGAATAAATACTAGTGATAGGACCTACAGTGTATAATGGCATAGGTATAATTAAATAAAGGTAGCAACTCGCAACATAACCACATACAGGTGTGCTTCTCACTCTTAGTCAGGCAAGCCTGCTCGGACAGAGTCTCTAAGCCACACCCTGACTCACAATGCTCACAAAAACGGTAAACTGTGGCACAATAACATACATACAGAGATAATAAACCCCTAGCTGTTAATCTGCCAGGTGGCAGAGGTCTAGCCGGAAGGATATAGGCTTCGGATACCCGGGCTGAGCCACCTGCTCTAGCCTAGGGACGTTCCCAGGTCTGTGCGCCAAATTACTCTAATTGAAAGGGTGCTCTCTTGAGAGACTCAGATCGCAAGTATCTGACTCTCTCCTGGCGACCCTAAAACAAAAGCAAGACGTGCTAGCGCAGAGCTGAGTGGACTAGGGAAGGGCCCTCACACAACACAATGCTAGACACACAGGGACACAGACAAGAAAATGCCCCCAGACTCCCACGGGTATCCTAGTAAAGTCGTGCGGGTCCACGGGACTCGCACCAGCAGACTTTACTTAAATGATCGCAAAAAGCCTCCCCTCCGGTCTAGCCCCTGCTAACCTGACACAAGAACACACTAGCAAGCATGAAACCACCAAATATGAGACAACAAAAAAGCTTCCTAAGTCTCATTAACAATTACATCCCTGCATAAGGCCCAAAATCCTTATCTAGTTATCTGAGAGCTCGTCGTTAATACAATAATAGATATAAGGTCTATCAAGGGGATGGGATAATTAAATAGATTGGTGAAGTAGTGGAAAAAAGGTATACAAAGTAAGAGAGAACGTTTCTAAGGGAGGTTGAGAGGGATAGATATCAAGGGGGTCCGAAGGGTACGACAATGAGGTGAGCTCTGAGTCTTGAATCTGTCTGGACCCCACCCTAGGCATGCAGAATACATCCCAGGCTTGGCAACACTCAACACAGTTGCCTGGTCAAAATCCTCTACCCCGTGCGTGAGTCGAAACTAAGCCTAACATTGCAGTCAAATGCATGTGGCAGCGCTTCAGGCTCGTCCCAAGCTGGTCTCTCTGCGCGAAGCAACGTCCCAAGCCGGTCTCTCTCTCTCCCGCTCGTCTCTTCCCGCTCTCACTAGACTTACATCTTATATATTATAATGAAACAATCAACTATCGAGAATAAAATATACTAAGATGTGTTGGTTAAGAATAAGGGCAGCTTCAAGCTGTGAAACAACATAAGAATATCCCAGACATTAGTTACATTGTCGTAGGATATATACTAAGGGAAAGCCTGCCGGCCGGCTACCACCAGCCGGTTTCTAAACGGCTGGGCAGCCGACGCGCGCGCATGCCCGCACGTGGTTACTATGCAGAAGCGTCACACTGTATATATACGGACTAGGGTGTTGTCACGCTCAGTGCCAGGTCTGTATATATACGGACTGGGGTGTTGTTACGCTCAGTGCCAGGTCTGTATATATTCGGACTGGGGTGTTGTCACGCTCAATGCCAGGTCTGTATATATACGGACTGGGGTGTTGTCACGCTCAGTGCCTGGTCTGTATATATACGGACTGGGGTGTTGTCACGCTCAGTGCCTGGTCTGTATATATACGGACTGGGGTGTTGTCACGCTCAGTGCCAGGTCTGTATATATTCAGACTGGGGTGTTGTCACACTCAGTGCCAGGTTCGTATATATACGGACTGGGGTGTTGTCACTATCAGTGCCAGGTCTGTATATATACGAACGGGGGTGTTGTCACGCTCAGTGCCAGGTCTGTATTTATACGGACTGGGGTGTTGTCACGCTCAGTGCCAGGTTCGTATATATACGGACTGGGGTGTTGTCACTCTCAGTGCCAGGTCTGTATATATACGGACTGGGGTGTTGTCACTCTCAGTGCCAGGTCTGTATATATATGGACTTGGGTGTTGTCACGCTCAGTGCCAGGTCTGTATTTATACGGACTGGGGTGGTTTCACGCTCAGTGCCAGGTTCGTATATATTCGGATTCGCCGAAAAAATGTGTAGTGCCGAAACTAGGTCACCCACACCTTCCATAATTATTCATACCCCAAGTACCCTAACCTTGGACCTTCTTCCACCCCCCCACCACCCCCACCCCCAGCCACCTCCCACCTCCCAAACACCATGTAAATGACATGTAAATATATGTGTATTAGAATTATAAGAATAAATATAAATATATGAATATTTACCAGTGATTATATATTACAAAACTATGTGACAATCATTAGTGTGTGTATGAGGGATGAAAGTCCAGCCCAATGCATTTAAATTATAAATAGTTGAAGATAATGTGACATAGAAACTTGTGTAGTTTGCGGACCTGTCAATCTTCTCCTGAGTGTGTTTACGTCCCAAATAACAATTGTGCATCGGAAAAGCAATTCATACTCAATGCTGATGTACTCCAAATAATCTCAAAGTGTACTTGCACAGAAATATATTAACTCCTAATTTTGTTTATAAAATCCATATATAATCTATTTTGCGTAACCATGGTGCTTCTCGTGCGCGTACTAAAGGTAGTCCATACTCAACATAACATTAGTTGAAATGCCTGCATTCATTGAAACCAGACGGTGGAAGCACTTGGAATTCGGTAAAAAAAAAAAAAACACGATAAAGTCTACAATAAAGGCTATATGGTATTTAGATTGATAATTTCAACTCACTATATTCAACATTGTCTACATATTTTGGGGCGAAAATGGACTAGGCGAATGCCTTTTTTACCACTATCCTTCCTTTTTCATCCAAAATGATAGATTTAGCCAATAAAAAATAATAGTTCATAGGTTGGCACTAGGAGTGACACAAGGTCAATGACATTCTGGCATTCTGCGGGTTAATATAACGAATACAGTTGTATATAATATATATAATTATATATATATATATATATATATATATATATATATAATATATATATATATATATATATATATATATATATATATATATATATATATATATATATATATATTTATATATATTTTTTTAGAAGTGGATGAGGGAGACAAATGACAAAACTGCCTGTGACGAGTGCCTCCCCCAGAGTTGAAAGAGTGACAGGGCCAAAATCAAGGAATGTTCGAGCCAAAATGTTTGGACACACAGAGTTTGAAGCAATTTAAGTCATAGGATGAAGGCAATATATATATATATATATATATATAAGATTTATTCACCTACGCACTAGTTACAGTGCGGAGCAGGCCGAGTGCCTTTCCTTATGTGAATTTATCTTTAGACAGGTTACAATAGATATTGTATATCTCTTTGAATAAATTATTATAGGTACACACAACTGTGTATGTTTTGGCAAAGGTAGTAGTAACGGTCGGTAAGGAAGGAGGCACGGTACTACACTCATTAGGAAATGAGCAACTACCGACTGTCCTACCACTTATGGGGATCTTCCCACACAAACATATTTTTATTTTTATTTTTTTTTTTTCTATATACCAACTTACTTCCTCTCGGGCATAGGCTGAGAGCCTTAACATTCACCCTTTACAATGAACAGTGAAGCCCGTGAGGTCTTGTTCCAGTCTAGGGAGTGAGACATGTGAAGCATGTAGAGTACAACGAGCACCTGCCATCTTGCCTTCAAATGAGGCACGGTGCTCACTCATGGCCCGAAACGACCCCATCTCTGAAGCCATCTCGTTCCCGTGCTTCACTGTCTCACCCCCTACACTCGGACTCTCACACTTACACACACACAACACCACCTGTTGAGCAGATAACTCACCAGGCATTGCACCCCTATAGCATATTTTGAATATGGGAATATTCATACAGTGCTATTTAATCAGGGAACAATGAGGGTATTTTATTGACGTTTCGGTGGGCTTGTGGTAATGCACTGATACTAGGTACAGCACAAATTCCATCCCAATAATATCTTCCCATTGATACATCGGGATTTGAACCCGAGACCTTTGGATTACCAGGCCAGTGGCAAGACCACTCCACCACACCTCCCCTAAGGGTGTATGGGAAGTATGGGAAGGTGCACACAGGTACGAGTGAACAATAGCGTGACTAAACGAAGGAAAATTAATGAGCGTACACTCAAAGGGTTAAGCCAAGACCACTTCTACACAAGGCCTGTTCGATGGGAGAGGTGGGGGTGGGGGGGGGGGGATCTACGTCATAGTAGTAGGAGGTGGTGGGAGGCGGGGTCAGGGTGACATCTGTCAAAGGGTGTATTGGGAGTAGCGATTAGCGACCTCATTACTGGAGAAACCTTGGAATTTGGAACTGACCTCTGTGAACCTGTTACTGTGGCCTTAATTCAGAGCATTTAAGATATTATGAACCCTAGTACCCTGACACAACGATGCCGTATTGATGGTGTGTGCCCAACTGCGATGGGAATTACAAACATGGGCCAAATGCACATATATTCAATTTTCCCCAAAATAAGAACTTATTGTGTACTTGGATCCAGTCTATCAAATATGATAATTTCAAACTCACCCTGTACAGCCAATTAATTAATTATAGTTTTGTCTTCTAGGATTAGACCATTAGGATGCATCAGTAGTTAATGTGCATGGTAAAGAAAGATAACGAAGAGATTGATATAGAGAGACAAGGTTTTGATCTTGGGCTGGATAGCATACAAAGTCCGAAAACACACACACTCACATACACTTTCGTTCATATATAAGCCTTTTTTGTCTTTATTGGCTTAATTATTAGGATTCATCGGCATGCATGGTAAAAAGAGAAAAATGAAAAAAAATGAAATAAAGGAATAGGCTGATAGGCCTATACGGAGACGAATGCGGACCAAATATGTTTTTCAATTGCACAGAATCGCATTGTTACATTTTATATTATTTGTAGCATATACTGTAATTGCAAACAATTATTTGTGTACGTTTGTCTATGCATGTCTGTCGACTGCATGTAGCATATTAACTTCTATACATTAGCTACACTTATAGTCTGCTAGGCCAACCCGATATTTATCGGTAATATTACACATTGACCTCATTATCATTTATTACCGTATATAATATTTTAACACAAAATGTTTTGTGATGGTGGTCAAAATACTGAAAAAGTTGAAACATGTTAGCGTGGGCTTCTACCAATGCTCTTCTTAATAATTTTAGTGCAAGGGTAAATGACTTCATACATTTTAACAAAGGCTCAGGAAAAATATGAAAACTACAGACTTTAACCTAAATATATTAGGCTACTGATGATTACAGTATATTAACCCCTTAAGTAAGATGACGCCAATTTTGTTTTAATTTAGCTACTTACAGACGATATTATTCAGCTTAGGAACGACCTCTATGTATCAAAGACGTAAAGACTAACGCAAATAATAATCCTCTAACTCTGAAAAGTCGAATACAATCTGCAAGAGGTAGCTAGAATGAAACAAAAAGTGACGCCATCTGATTAAAAGGTTTAAAAAAAAAACTAGTCAGCGCAAAAGCTAGCCGTATAAAGTAATAAGTAACCTAACCTAATTAAACCTCACTAATTCCAACATACAATGGTGTAATATAACCTAATGTAATATATATTAAGTAATAATAATCTAAGGTACCGTGTGTGTATAATTATACTGTATATACAGTATATATATATATATATATATATATATATATATATATATATATATATATATATATATATATATATATACAGTACGGTATATTCCGTTACTTACTGTGTTTACATTCTTCTTCCTACCAGAACAAACCATGTCTGTAAATTTATCACATAGTAAATATATGTATTTTGTATAATGTGAATAATTCATATTGTAATTTATAAACATTTAACACTGCACAGTCTCTATTTATAATAAAAACTTACATGAACTGTCTTTAGATGATTTTCTCGACACCACTTCCGTCTAGATCGAGATATTGTGCAGATTTGTGTATTACATGTCTTAACACTTACGTTGCGGGCATATTTCCGCCATATTAGGGCTCATTCAGGAACTCCTGATTGATTAGGCAAGTGTTGAATGAAATTAAATGTATTCAAGCGAAAACTAGAAGAAAATAGCTTCAAAATGACGCCAGAACGAACTTCGTAGCTCGCGGGGTTCACCCGCAGCGCTACCATAGACAAACGCTAAAATTAGCAATTCTCGCTAATGTCGAGCTATTTTTGCCTTTGGCAGCACTGTATATCTAGCGAGACTCTGACTCAGACCCTTCAGTGTACGAGCCGGCTGGCTGAGGGACGGACGGGTGGTTTGCCGCGCTCTCGCTCCCTTGCACTCGAGTTTACAGGCTTTCAGAGGCTTTAACACCTTAACACCTTACGAGCGGCCTATGCGGTTTATTTATATGTACCGTACAGGGGTGTTTTTAGCCAAAATAGGGCTGTTTACGTGATCATTTTCATGCCTAAATAAGACCCAGAACGTAAAACAAGTACCTATCCCTGAAAGGGCATAAACAGAGCTTTCGAATGACACCATAACGATCCTTGTATGATGGATAGTTTTCTTGCAATAACCGTGCAACGCGAGTGCAAAAAGCAGGTCATTCGGTAGTTTCGGTACATAATTGAGTATGTAGCGAGTGAGAGAGGGAGGAGGGAGCTGAGATTTGTGTCAGTAGGTTCGCCGCGGTGGTCTGGAGCAGTCATACGCTCGCTAGTCTCCTGCCACCACTTGTCTCTCTCTCTCAGCCACATTACGTGCTGAAATTGCCACTCGACCTATGTCGAGCGCCGCCACATAGTCCAGCTTTATTTAACTCGACTTATGTTGCTCGCCGCTAATTAAGGGTTAAGAGCGGCCTATGCGGTTTATTTATATGTACCGCCCAACGGGGTGTTTTTAGCCAAAATAGGGCTGTTTACGTGATCATTTTCATGCCTAAATAAGACCCAGAACGTAAAACAAGTATCTATCCCTGAAAGGGCATAAACAGAGCTTTCGAATGACACCATAACGATCCTTTTATGATGGCTAGTTTTCTTGCAATAACCGTGCAACGCGAGTGCAAAAAGCAGGTAATTAGCCATTTTCCGATACAATTCCGTATATAGCGAGTGAGAGAGGGAGGAGGGAGCTGAGATTCGTGTCAGTAGGTTCGCCGCAGTGGTCTGGAGCAGTCATACGCTCGCTAGTCTCCTGCCACCACTTGTCTCTCTCTCTCAGCAACATTACGTGCTGAAATTGCCACTCGACCTATGTCGAGCGCCGCCAACAGTCCAGCTTTATTAAATACGACTTATGTGGTGAGCCTCTTTTTAAGGGTTAAAAGCCTGTAGCTTGCTGTAAATTGCCATGGCGTTCGGTAACGTCTCCCGCAGTCAATAGGTTAAGGAGGCTCAATTGTTGCACAAGGGCTACTTAGTATGAAAATGAATGTCGATAACCATCTCTTGCATACAGGTATTTATGTTTTGTTTATGCCCTAGACTAGATAATTATACAGTAAGTAGTTGTTTTTACTCTTGAAATTAAAACAAAATGAATATCAATGATATCATAGTTTATATCCTTTTTTTTTCCTTTTTTCTATGTGATTGAGAGAGGCAAAAGGCAGAACTGCCTATAGCGAGTGCCTCCCCCATAGTTGAAAGAGTGACAGGGCCAAAATCAAGGGACGTTCGAGCCAAAATGCCTGGACACACAGAGTTTGAAGCAATTTAAGTCATAGGTAGAGGGAAAGACTGATTCTGGGAGAGAGTTCCAGAGCTCAGCTGTTGAGTAGAAGAAAGACTGAGAGAAACGTTTCACTCTTGGGTTGGAGAGTTGCACAGAGTAGGGGTGGGATTGAGTTGCAAGATGGGTACCACGTGCCCTACATAAAGGGGGTGGTATACACTGAGAATGCTCTGAGGAACACTGATTATTATAGTAGCGATAGAATAGCGAGAGAGATGCAACATTGCGGCGGAGAGAGAGAGATTGCAGAGAGTTGGTGAGTGGACGGGAGTTAATTATACGAAAGGCCTTCCTTTCAACTTTGTCTAGGAGAGCGGTGTGAGAGGAACCTCCCCACACATGTGAACAATACTCAATACAAGGATGCACTATGCCCTTGTAGAGAGCAAGAAGCTGTGCAGGGGAAAAGAACCCCCTAAGGCGGTTGAGCACACCCCGCTTCTGGGAGGCTGCCTTAGCAAGACTGGTAATATGGTCCTTCTAACTGAGAGCAGAAGAAAAAGAGACACCAAGAATATTGAGAGAAGATGAAGGATTGATTTTTGTATTGTTGAAGAATAAGGGATAGTCTGCTGGGAGTTCATTACGGGTAGATAGATGGAGAAATTAGGTTTTGGAAGCATTAAAGGTAACAAGGTTTTCTCTGCCCCAATTGGAGATAGTATTTAGATCAGAATTTAAGAGTTCTATGGCTTCATTACGTTTGTCGTTGAGGGATTGCTGGCTGGGACGTTCTGAAAAAATAATGGTGTAGTGTAAGGTTGAGTCGTCTGCGTATGAATGGATGGGAATTGAGGTACAGTTGAGGAGATCATTTATAAAAATTATAAAGAGAATAGGAGATAGGACAGAGCCCTGAGGAACACCGGAGTTTATAGGGTGAGGAAGTGAACAATGGCCGTCCACAACTGCGGCTATGGAACGGCCGAAAAGGAAATTAGAGATAAAGGCATAGATAGAGGGATAGACAACCGAAGGAGTGTAGTTTAGAAATTAAAGATTTGTGCCAGACTCTATCGAAGGCTTTCGATATGTCAAGTGCAATAGAAAAAGTCTCACCGAATTCCCGAAAGGAGGATGACCAAGAGTTAGTAAGATATGAAAGAAGATCACCAGTAGAGCGACCCTTAAGGAAGCCATACTGGCGATCTGAGAGCACATTATGAGAAGAGAAATTTGGAAGCAAGAATAGTTTCAAAAACTTTAGAAAGACAAGAGATGAGAGCAATTGGACGATAGTTGGAGGGTTGAGAGCGGTCACCCTTCTTTGGGGCAGGTTGAATGTGAGCAAATTTCCAGCATGAAGGGAAGACGTTAGAGGATAGACAGAGACGAAAGAGTTTGCCTAGGCAGGGAGTCAGCACGGAAGCACAGTTTTTGAGAACAACAGGAGGAACACCGTCCGGACTGTACGCCTTATTAGTATTAAGCCCAGAGAGGGTAGAAAGTACATCTTTAGAAGAGATTAGGATATTAGGCATAAGTAAGAGAGAGGAGGGTGGAGAGGGAGGAATAGCACCGGAATCATCCAAGGTGGAGTTTCTAGCAAAAGTTTGAGCGAAGAGTTTAGCTTTGTCAGAGGAAGAAGTGATGGTTGTGCCATCGGAGTGGAAAAGGGGAGGGAAAGACGAGGAAGAGAAATTGTTGGAGAGGTTTTTGGCTAGATGCCAGAAAGCTTGGAAAGAGCTAGAGTTGGATAGTTCAGTGCATTTATTATTGATGAAAGAGTGTTTGGCAAGTCGAAGAACAGATTTGGCTTGATTCCAGGCAGAAACATAGGAAGAATGAGAGTCTTGAGTTTTAAGGCGTCGGTACCGTTTGAATGCTTCCTCCTTATTGCGGACAGCAGTAGAACAGGCGTGAGTAAACCAAGATTTTTTAGCATTAGTCTGAGAGAAAGAGAATGGAATGTATGCTTCCATGCCCGAAAGGATTACCTCGGTAATGTGTTCAGCACTCTCCGAGGGTCCCCGGCCACGGAAGCAGAAATCATTCCATGGGAAATCAAAGAAGTACTGCCGGAGAGTCTCCCAGTCGGCAGCGACGAAGTGCCACAAGCGCTGCCGGCTAGGAGGATCGGGTGGCCGTACTGGAGAGATAGGACAGGTGACAGAGATAAGTTTATGGTTGGAGGAGCCCAAAGGAGAGAAAAGATCAACAGTCTAAGAAGAAGGGTTAGAAGTTAGAAACAAGTCAAGAATGTTGGGCCGATCTCTGATGCGATCCGGGATACGGGTGGGTTGCTGAACTAACTGCTCTAGGTCATTTAGGATAGAAAAGACGCAGGCTTGTTCACCAGCTGGGTCAGTAGTGTGAGAGGAGAGCCATTGGCGGTGGTGAACGTTGAAATCTCCTAAGATGGAGATTTCTGAGAAAGGAGAAATGGATAGAATGTGTTCCTCTGTAGTGTTTAAATAGTCAAAGAATTTGAGAAAGTTGGTAGAGTAAGGGGAAAGATAGACAGCACAGAAATATTTAGTAAGAGAATGACAGGAAAGTTTGAGCCATAAAGTTGAGAATTCAGAGGAGTTGAAATCGGGAACACGAGAGCAAGTGAGTTTGTTGTGCACATATGCTTAACATCCGCCTTTGGCTTTGAAACTAGGATAGAGAAAGTAGGAGGATACAGAGAAGGGGCTGCTGGATGTTGCTACAGACACCTGAGTTTCGGTGAGGAAGAGAAGATCAGGTTTGTAGGAGGAGAGATGGTGTTCAACAGAGTGAAAGTTAGAGGAAAGTCCGCGAATGTTGCAGAAATCAATAGAAAGAGTAACAGGCCGAGGTCCAGGTAATTTTGTGGGGTTGTCAGGGGATGGTCGGTCGGGTGTTGGGGCATTTATGGTCCCACCCCCCCCCTGGGGACTCCGAGGCTGGGCTAAAATTAATAATTTGTTTAAATTTTGGTGTGGAGGAATGAAGTGTGGTGTGCATGTTTAGTGTAGTGAAGTGGATAGGAAGAGAAGGTTTTTGTGAGAGCTAGCTGGATTGCTGTCAGTGTAAATGAGGCACAAAGAAAATCAGTAAGAGAGGCTAAGCAAATGAAACAGGAGTTCCAGCGACTCTTTATCACATGCCTATAACCTCACCTGGGTCTAGCCCTGATCGATTGGTGCCTACAATCTCCCCACTTATCTAGATAACTACTGTATAAAGTTTATCTATCGGGAACAGCTTCAATAATCATTGCCATTCATTAAATTGAATACATACTGTACAGCTCAGAGAAGTCAAGAGGGGTTGTTAGGCTCTATAATACATACTGTACAGCTCAGAGAAGTCAAGAGGGGTTGTTAGGCTGTATAATACATACTGTACAGCTCAGAGAAGTCAAGAGGGGTTGTTAGGCTCTATAATACATACTGTACAGCTCAGAGAAGTCAAGAGGGGTTGTTAGGCTCTATAATACATACTGTACAGCTCAGAGAAGTCAAGAGGGGTTGTTAGGCTGTATAATACATACTGTACAGCTCAGAGAAGTCAAGAGGGGTTGTTAGGCTCTATAATACATACTGTACAGCTCAGAGAAGTCAAGAGGGGTTGTTAGGCTCTATAATACATACTGTACAGCTCAGAGAAGTCAAGAGGGGTTGTTAGGCTCTATAATACATACTGTACAGCTCAGAGAAGTCAAGAGGGGTTGTTAGGCTCTATAATACATACTGTACAGCTCAGAAGTCAAGAGGGGTTGTTAGGCTCTATAATACATACTGTACAGCTCAGAGAAGTCAAGAGGGGTTGTTAGGCTCTATAATACATACTGTACAGCTCAGAGAAGTCAAGAGGGGTTGTTAGGCTCTATAATACAAATATATAAATATCTGGTAATTTAAAAATGTTCTCCATATCACTGTATTCATTATTTTGTTTGTGTCACAGATTTTCCACACTCATTTTGTATCAGTTATGAGTTATAATTGCAACTCAGAACAATAAAAGTAAAGCATATTGGTTCTATAAACTAGTGTAAAGTTTGGAGAATAGAGCGCGGGTGACACCACAGACGTAACGTCAGGGAAGATGGAACAGGCCTTGTGTAGAGATGGTCCTGGTTAAGCCCGTAAATAGAGTAGGCCTACAGGTGCAAATGACTTTAAGAAGCTTTCCTAGGGGAAAGGGAAATGTGTCAAGACGTCTGCACCGCACTAATATAATGATAATGATAATTATTATGCAAATATTTATTTGGTTCATAGATATACAGGTTGGTTGAATTAATAAACTGTAACATGAGCTAGCTCATTGATGAACATGTTCATCGCTTAAGAGGTAAAGTATTGTAGGTATATATTATACTCTTATAGTATTTCTTTATAAAACATACTTGGACACTGAAATTAAATAGATTGGTTTGAATAAGAATATTATTTAATCTAGATAACTTAAATTTAGCCACATCGAAATAATATAAGGATTGTGTATCTATTTTAACCCGGCAGCTGCGGGAAGAATCTTAATAGGTCCTACTGGGTGACTGCAGGAAGACTCTTAAGATCCTAGGCCTAAACAAAACATTTAAAACACCCAAGTGGCACTCAAAAAAAAATAATTTGGGTTTAGGTGAGATAATTTCCCTCCATTACTTGCTACCACTCCTACACATGTGGGCCCCCCCATCCCCCCCCCCCCTTCTTAATTATCAGGTATTTTCTTTATTATTCCCGATAATTATCGAGTATTTTTGTGGGAGAACGGGTGGGAGAGAGCGAGGAGGGTGGAGGAGTGTAACTCCGACCCTCCAAGCCAGTCTGAAAGCTCCCCTGGTCTCTCAATCCCACGCGACACACGAGAGAGTGCGGGTGTAAGTCTATCACTGCTCCAGGCCACATTACAACCGCGGGGCTAAAATATACAGTTTTCACCAGCCAATTGCTGTTACCAATTGTTTTATTGCTTTACCATGTTCATATTAAAAATAAAATAGGCGCATATAGATAAGTATTAATTATATATATGGTAAATTAACAATTTTAGTGAGGAATGAATCAGAATACCTTCGCACCGCGGCACATTTAAATACCATAGCTATATAGTTTAGAGGTTAACATAGCTATTTATCTTTTAAGGATGATCTTGAAACTGGGAAATGAGCATATATTTACAATATCAACTGGTAGGGAATTAAAAACCATTGTACCATGATAACGAATATTGAGTTGTGAATGAGAAGAGGACATAAATGGTATTAACCCTTAATTAGCGGCTCACCACATAAGTCGAGTTAAATAAAGCTGGACTATGTGGCGGCGCTCGACATAACTCGAGTGGCAATTTCAGCACGTAATGTTGCTGAGAGAGAGAGACAAGTGGTTGGTGGCAGGAGAGTAGCGAGCGTATGACTGCTCCAGACCACCGCGGCGAACATACTGACACAAATCCCAGCTCCCTCCTCCCTCTCTCACTCGCTATATAAGGAATTGTATCGGGAAAGTGGCTAATTAAATGCTTTTTGCACTCGCGTTGCACGGTTATTGCAAGAAAACTAGCCATCATAAAAGGATCGTTATGGTGTCATTCGAAAGCTCTGTTTATGCCCTTTCAGGGATAGGTACTTGTTTTACGTTCTGGGTCTTATTTAGGCATAAAAATGATCACGTAAACAGCCCTATTTTGGCTAAAAACACCCCGCTGGGCGGTACATATAAATAAACCGCATAGGCCGCTCGTAAGGTGTTAATAAGTGAGCATCATTTCTTATTGGATATCTGCGTGGTTGAGTGGTTAAAAAGTATGAATGGTTGGAATTAAGACTGTTAACCCACTGGGCACCAGAGCCGCAGCGTATGTGTCGGCAATGTATTTAACGCTAAACACCAGAGCCGCATAGGGTGCATCAGCACTGTCAACCTTATTTACTCTTGTCCTACAGTAGCTACAGGGTTCAAATTTGTATGGGATATACCTTATGATGTTGCCGAACAGTGGCTGTACTCGGCAACTCCCAGGTCCAGCCGCGCGGGTGGGGACAGGCGGGTGAGGAACGCCAGTTTACCCACTTATCTCACCGCCACTTTCAAGCTTATTTACTCTTGTCCTATGATAGTTAGAGGGTTCAAATTTGTATGGGATATACCTTATGATGTTGCCAAACAGTGGCAATACTTGGCAACCCCCAAGTCTAGCCGCGGTGGGGAGTGGGGATCGGGATGCGCGGGAGGAGGGGAGAAGACAGTTTTCCCGTTGATTTCGAGAGTGTCTGACCTACCATGTCGTCTCGCGATGTTGGAATAAGGGAGGAGAGTGGGTATCGCTCCCCCACTGCTCCCCATGATATAGTTGCTTCCCCGCCAAGTGGGGAAGAGGAGGAGGAGGACGACCCCGACCCCATGGCATTCCTCAAAATTCCGCCAGGCCATTGTAGGGGTCAGAAGAGACGAGCTGAGGATGAGAGGTGTCATGTTGCTACACACGTGCGGCATGGTTCTCCCCAACGTCTGCCTTCACCACCACCTCACACTCTACCCACTAAAAATACACTGTGAAAACATATATTTCTAAGTCAAAAGTGCCTAAAACAATGTGTAAAACTCATATTCTAACTATAAAACATACGATAAAGTATAAACTCAATAAACAGAGTGCGTGAGAGAGGCATAGAATGAAAGGGAAATTGAAAGGGGAGTGGGGTGTCAGTCAGCTAGCCGTGTGTACGTGCGTGCATCTTGGGCCAAGATAGGCGCCCATCGCCATGGTAACCAGGACGCACGCGGGCCTTGCCACTCGTCGGCATTTATAAAACTTGAATCTATGCACTTATCACACTGTAACTTCACTTACAATGAGATTATGTGATACATGTTGCTAATATATGAACTATGAAGGCACACATGATGTTTGGGTGGTGTAAATAACCGTCACTTGAAAACTGGAGGCATTGTACATCAGTCATGCTGCTTCACCCAGCTGTGGTGTGCTGGCGTGGGAGGTTTGAAGATGTGCCCGGCACCAGATTTTCCCTCGCATGCGTAAGAAACTTAAAGAAATTATTAGAAGTGAGCTAGACGTGATCGATATAATGAAGTAGACCGAATTTCGACCTACAAAAACGAAATAGTTATGATTACGACCGTGAAACAAAAAACTAGATGTTTGAATAACACTGAACCGTATTATACTGAATTAACACTTAGAAAACACTATGAAGTGAGTGGTGAATGATAGCCGATTTTCTATACCAGAGTGAGTTAGAGTGAGTGGTGGTAGAGGTGAGTGGTCAGCAACACTGTTGATCAACACTCTCGCCGTCTCAGCACAGCTGACGCACGCAGTCTCTTCCCTCTTCCTATGACTTAAATTGCTTCAAACTCCGTGTGTCCAGGCATTTTAGCTCGAACGTCCCATAATTTCGGCCCTGTCACTCTTTGAAATCTGGGGGAGGCACTCACTGCAAACAAAGTCTGCACCCGCCAAAGTTGCCTCCCTGCAGCCACTCGTCCTATCGTCAAATGGCCACTCAGGAATCGCCGTAGATGAACTTGTAGAATCGTAGAAACTGGTAGACTGGTAGAAACTGGTTGACTCTTTGGGTGTTGAAGTGGTTTTAACTTAACACATTTTTTGTTTTGTGGTTGGATATTTAACAGAGATACAATGAAAAGGAAACTCAGGAACATTCAGGAACACCGGAACTGGAACACCGGAACTGGATAAACTGGATAATGGTAGTGTAGAAAGCGTTGAATAATTCTTCGAAGGAACGTGGTGTTCTTTCCTCAATTAACAATTCAATGAGGACCACCGTAAGCACACTATGTTATGTTATCAGATATCTTGTTATGTTATGATATACAGTATATAACCAAGTTAGGTAGTATAGTTAACTTTATTAGGAAGACGTTTTGAGGTACGTTCCTATATAGTTATAAGTTGATTGAAGAAGTAGGTTGAATCATAGCTCTCCGTCCTGCTCTCTCGTTGATTAATAGAATAATTAGATAGGTAAATCGCCGCCACCAATCCTCTTATACCTTATAAATATAATATTGATACTAATAGGTAAAGGAAAATTAAAGGTCTCTATATCCAAAACCACTTTGATTTATTTAAGTAACAACTGAAGAATTATACAGATGTACTTATAAAATATATGACAGAGAAATCCCTAAGATTGAAGGGAAGCTCCCGGGGTATGTGATCGCCCCCGATGCTCGTGTCTATCTCTCGTCAAAACCTCCACCATACCTCCTGCCTACCTCTGACACCTTTCCACACAGCCTATAGGTGAGTGGTGGAAAATTCCCTCACTCCTTCCGGTCATACGATCAGAGCATGGGTGATATCAAAGTGGAAGAGTAAGCTACAATGCGTGGGAAGGGAATTTGAGTCATGAAAATCTAGGAGGAAGTTACAAAGAGTTACAATGAATACACCCCCATGGATGTATAGTCACCTGCATAAATATCATTCATTGCAAGTAAACTACCTTAAAATTATATGAGATATGTAATAAATGAATTCATAGTAAAATACTGAATCTAAGATGTAATAGCAATTTCTAATGGTTTAAGAGTGGATTTGTTTGCTGGTCCCCATATTGTTTTACAATAAATCAAATTATCATAAACTAACAAATAATACTGTTGTACTTATTTCCAATTTAAGTATCCTACTCGGGTGGGAATAATTCGACAGTTGTTCATAAGTTCGTATCTTTATTTTACAAACTCCCTGGTAGCATATATTCTCATAGCAATTGATTCTCTGTTCGGGCCGGAATGGGTTCAATCCACGGATTGAATAATATCGTCGACCCAATAGAGATTGTACGGTGGAACTCTTAAGTTCCCGTTACCACCTATTTGGATACCCGTTATTCAGGCATCGACTCACTCCGACTTCGATCCAAAGGCATATCACTATCTCTGCAATAAATGACAAACTTTACCGAGCCTCAATATGTTTAATCGTAAGACCAAGGCTTTACTCAATTTGATCTCAATTTCCCAATCCTTATAACATATAATTCACCTATCTTAAAACAAGCAAATATGTACCCGTAGGCAATTACATCAATATAACTCTCTTCCGGAGTGTCCCACACTCTTGCTTCCTATTTAACAGATGAATTAACTCAATAACACTTATACCACTTATACTATATTCAATATTATTAAAATTTACATAATATATCTCATTACATTCTCCGATATAATCACTATTTCAGAAATACCTATATCACCATTACAATATTCAACACTTGATCATTTCCTATGTCATGGTTACAATATCCGACTCAATGTTCAACTCAATTGATACTTATATCATGAATACTATATTTATCAACTCACTAACTACTTATCTCCGGGTTACAATATTACTCACAATAGTTGACTCAACTTGTTACTTATGTCATGATCACAATATTCATTACAATAGTAAACTCAATAGTTACTGAGGTTATGATTACAATACTTTATCACAATAGTCAACTCATTAGTCACTTATTTCATGATTACAATATCTCTCTCTACTTTGCGGGCGAGTTGCCCTTCTTAGATGCTACTAATTATAATGTATTTGATCGAATAACGATGTTTCCTTTATAACAAAAAGGTATATTTCATCATATGGACTAGAGTCCGTCCTAACTATTTCTCAAGCTAGGTCTAACCAATCAGCAACTATCATTTATCCCCCTTTTTAAACACTTCTGATAACCCCGTTATCCCTGTGGTTGATTATTAATCAATCAGACTCCCATTCTAGTCTTTAAGCTCTTTTTGAATCTTCCCCTTATCTGTAAAGATTACATTTATTTATTAACCAAGAAGATCCTATACTATTGGTAGCTAAATGTCATGGAGCCTTTTCTAACAATAAGCAGCTATATTCTCTCAACACTTCATAATTTTATTTTATCATAAGTCTAATCCATTTCTCTGTATTTTGTTCTATAAGAACACATCTATTATAATGGTGTTACGACCGGGGCTACGAATAAAACAAGGGCACTTAATGATTGGACTAGTAATAGGGCACTATGCAACAACGGTACGCTAGATCCAAACCCTCGAACTTATATGCCGGCGAACAAAACACCTATACCCTCCAGAGCTAATCTGCGATAACGGGGTATCCTTAACTGGGCATAAATATACTTTACTTCAGGCTAACCCACACTGGTATAGCCTGATAACAAACAAGATGCAAGTTACGTTAAAATGCATAAAAGGGAATCTATGGAAAGATCAATTAAATCACTGCAAGATTTAATGCAATAAAAAGATGATTCAATACAGTTACTCTAAACAACAATAAACTCTTCACTCCTTTCTGAAAGAAAGTGAAGTATAGTCCTACAGCATAGACCTGGAAACTTCTGAAGAAAGTCTGATGCTCATAAGATGCTCGTATCTTAAACTATATAAAGGCAGGAGGCAGGACACCACACGTGTAAATCGAATACACTAAAAGATAGGACATATAATGTTAACTGACATGAGAATACTATAATTGCGCAACGGTAGCAATGCTCGACACTAAAAGAAGTACTTCCTCATCAAAGAAACAGCCTACTATGGTTGTGCGGCTCAGCAACAACCTAAATTTATAAATGCTGTGAATAATAATGCGTACATATCAAAGAGCTTATATTAAATACTAACAAGTGTCTACTCAATTAATAATGTCTAGCTGGGATACTCTAGGTAAGGAACTGGGGTTGAGCAAGACAGGCTCGTAGCCTAGCGATGTCCTTAAGGCTGCATCCTTTAAGTTACGTTAATTGACGAGGGGGCTCTCTTGATAGATCCAGATCACAAGTATCTGGTTCTATCCTGGCGACCCTCTAAAGACAAGCAAAGAGGCAGCAAAGTGAGGAACTGGTACAGGCCAAAACCCTCAGTCAACACAAAGCTGCACTCGCAAAGGACGCAACCGAAAAGACAACACAGGCTACCACAGGACCAGTCGAAGTCGTGTAGGTATAAGCAAACCGTACATACATCGGAGGCAGCGACTACAGTTACCTTATCCCAGTCTAGCATTAAATAAAAGAGCAGAAACACTAAATCAATAATGGAGACACACAGAGTTCATAACCTATACTAACTAAGAACCCTCAAACCTATTCTAAGTACATGTAAATATCTCAGAGGACGGCGCATGCAATACAATGGGCCGGCTATGGAAACCGTATGCAGAACCCAAGGGGAAAAGTAAATGAATAAAGGCGAGAAGTAATGGAAAAGAAGAAGTTCAGAGAGAGAAACAGTTCTATAGGTGGTGATCGGGGAGAGTAAGCAAAGGGATGTTAGATGTACGCGCGCCTAGCCTGTCCTGACGAGGACAGCTCCTGGGAACCCTCATGTAGGAGGCAAGTTACACAGGAGCCCGCAAAGGCGCGATGGTCGGCCAATCACGAGCCGAGACGTCACAAGACAGCAGGTGTCATGTGACACAGCGCCCGCACCTACAGACACTCACTACCATCGCGCTCTAAAAAGTCTCTCTCTTCCCACGCTGGTATTTTCATCACTACTATTGATATAAAATACAACCCGTTGTCACAGACGAAAACAAAGACCACCACTGGACTGTCTGTGACAATACGATTACTAGGAAAGAAAGAACAACATTCTCTGATAACTGTAGCCCATAACGATGTCCCTGGCGAGCGCTAGTGGCTAACGAGAGGCGATTCTGCCAACGCTGGTAGACGTCACACCCCGCTCAAGATATGAGACGCTCAACATTAGGCGAGCACCATATCTGACAAGGCAGAATACCGACAAGACCCGCCACACCAAGCCACTCCACCAGAAATTAAATGCAAAGCTCAATCTTAAATAAAACAACATATTAGCATAAAGAAAATCTTATAACCCCTCCCAAACACAATAGTATAATATAGCCTGCTATGCTCCCTGAGGGAGCTTCACAGAGCCCAGCCTACTAAGTAGGCTGAAATAAATCAAGATGTCCCTGTACTTAATTTTAATTCGCCTGAAATTCCCTCACTTGAGATCCACACCAGACATGTCAAAACTATTTTGCAGAATCTCTCAGTAGATAAGGCTCCTGGTCCAGATGAAATTCCTCCAATAGTACTTAAGAATTGCTCCTTGGTGCTCGCTCCTGTATTGGCAAATGTTTTCCGTCTGTGTACTCATACCTCATGCTTCCCAGTACTCTGGAAAGAAGCAAACATCCATCCAGTTCCTAAAAAAGGTGCCTCTTCAGATCCATCAAACTACAGACCAATAGCTATAACTTCCACTCTTGGTAAAGTCTTTGAAATTATATTAAATAATCACATAATTAAGCATCTTGAGAATAATAAATTAATCAGTGATAGGCAATATGGTTTTAGGCGATGTCGATCAACTGCAGACATTCTTTGCCTTCTTACGCATCAAATCAACCAAGCTACAGACCAACATGGTGGAACACATATAACAGCACTGGATACTTATATCAAAGGCATTTGATAGAGTCTGGCATCAATCCTTATTGTCGAAGATGTCACACTACGGCCTTGCATCATTAGTTCCACTAATTTCTTCTTATCTTCATAACAGAAAAATATGTGTAATGGTAGATGGCCTTTATTCTCAATTTCACTCAATAAATGCTGGTGTTCCCCAGGGATCAGTTTTGGCCCCAACTCTGTTCCTCATTCATATCAATGATCTCATAATTATCTACCACTCATAATCCAATATATTCCTACACAGATGACTCAACACTCCACAGTTCCTTCACATTTACCAATTCTTTCACCCAACCCGATCTTATAAATTCAAAAATAAACACTGCAATTTCTCTGAACCAGGACCTTTCTAGAATTAATGAATGGGGACAAAAGAATCTAGTTTCCTTTAATGCACAGAAACCAAGTACATTAAATTTTCTAACCGACAGAATCTCACTGACTCCCATATATTTTTTAATGATGTAAATATTCCCACTTCCCCTAGTATTGACATTCTCGGTGTAACATTAACTACTAACTTGAGCTGGACACATTATGTTAGAAGCATTGCTAAGAATGCCTCTAAAAAACTGGGACTCCTGTAGAGAGTTCGAGAATTCTTCACTGACGAGCAGTTGGCCGTAATATATAAAAGTCATGTGCGTTCTCAGATGGATTACTGTTCACCTCTGTGGGGTGGAAGTGGAGTGGTTGCATTGAGGCAGTTGGACAAAATTCAAAATAAAGCTATTAGATTAATCAATAACCCTGCAATCACACAGGACCTTCCTACATTATCCATACGAAGAAACGTTGCATCCCTTGCATTATTCTACAAAAATTTTCACAGCAATTGTTCCGAGGAACTTGCTTCAATTGTGCCGCCTCTCCACATCTTTCCCCGTAGAACTAGGGCAGCTGAGAGCGCCCATGAATTTACACTTTCTCCTCCACAATGCAGAACTTCTGCTTATCAGAATTAATTTATCCCCAGAGCTACTACTCTTTGGAATTCACTTCCCTCGAATTGCTTTCCACAAACTTACATTCTACAAATGTTTAACCCTTATTTAGCGGCGAGCAACATAAGTCGAGTTAAATAAAGCTGGACTATGTGGCGGCGCTCGACATAGGTCGAGTGGCAATTTCAGCACGTAATGTGGCTGAGAGAGAGAGACAAGTGGTGGCAGGAGACTAGCGAGCGTATGACTGCTCCAGACCACCGCGGCGAACCTACTGACACAAATCTCAGCTCCCTCCTCCCTCTCTCACTCGCTACATACTCAATTATGTACTGAAAGTACCGAATTACCTGCTTTTTGCACTCGCGTTGCACGGTTATTGCAAGAAAACTATCCATCATACAAGGATCGTTATGGTGTCATTCGAAAGCTCTGTTTATGCCCTTTCAGGGATAGGTACTTGTTTTACGTTCTGGGTCTTATTTAGGCATGACAATGATCACGTAAACAGCCCTATTTTGGCTAAAAACACCCCGCTGTGCGGTACACATAAATAAACCGCATAGGCCGCTCGTAAGGTGTTAAATCCAGTTGTTACAAACATTTTATGAATGGAGGATGCCTTTAGGCACATGGACCTTTTTGTTTTATCTGTGTTTCCTTCCTCCGTTCATTGTCTCTTTAAAAAAAAAAAAAAAAGTGAAAGACAGGTTCAACTTAGGACTTTAGCTATAACATTGGCAACTTACAATTAACTATAAAAAAGAAAGAGTTTTTATGTGATTTTTTTTATTTAATTTTTAATGTTGTTTTTGACGGCTGCTCTACAGGGGCAAGCCTGTTTTTTTTCTCAACTCTCAAACACACACTGACTGAACGGCGAGGGTGCTCCTTGAAGCGTACCCCTCCCATGAGAAACAATCAGCCACAACATTATCAGCGCCCTTAACATGCCACACATCCAACTTGTGTTCCGGCAGCAAAACAACACCTGGCACTGATAAACTGCCCAGTTCATCACAAGACTGACACTTTTCTTCGCTCTCTCCGGCAACGGGACCTGCCAATAACCTTTCACTAGTTCTACCTTCGTGATAAGCGATGCAGCCCCGATGCGGTCTATGGGATCGTCAACTCTGGATAAGGTATAGGCGTCTGTCAGGGATAATGCACACACACTCTTGCAATCAACATACACACAGATCTTGCCACTTAACACAGGTTGCAAAGTTACAGGCAACGACCACTCACGACATTCCTTATCCCTCAGACCCTTCGTCCACATGTAGTCCAGCTCTGCTTTCACAACAGGCTGTCGAGCAGGATTTATACGGTAGGGAGCCAATTTGAACCTTGCACTGTCTCCAGCCTCTATGTCGGATTCTACCCCGTACATGAGGCCTGGAGAATGAACAAACATGCGGATGTACTGCCACAGCCTAGTAAACAACTTCTCTTGGCGCTCAGGAACAAGAGGTTGCAACTTATCTCGACGAACAACATGCTCATTGCCCTCCCACAACCCAGCCGAGACCACAGTTTCTACACTATAGCCTCCCTCCTTCTCCACCTTTGTCCCTAGAACAGCCAGGTCATGAGAGTGACAATCTGTACCACCTGTGCAGTCACTCCCACAGTTCATAATTGCTAATGCTCCCCCGCCGATACCGTACATGCGCACCCCCGCATTCCTTGCAACTACATCTGCCTGCGCAGCATCACCGCCTTCAGCGACATGGCCAAATACAGTCGGTCTATGGTAGGGCTGTTGCATAATACTAGAGCAGCATTGGGAGGCTATGCGACGACCGTGCACATCCACTCCACAGCCAACCTCACCAATCTGCTCAATGTCCTGATTCTGACCACTACCCTTAGCAGCCATGGGTCGACCCTGACCTGACAACCATGCCAAAGCCTCGTCGCCCACCTTGAACCACTGAAACAACGAGGCCAACGGTCTACTCACACTCAAGTGACCTGTCAGCGGAACCTCGTGCACCGCAAGAGTTGTGAGGCCTCGGTGCTCGGCACAAACAGTGGGGTATGAACCGAGCGGGTGCTGGAGCGCTGCACACTGCTGCTCAGGCAGGTGCTCTAGCCCTTCCACAGCCACCTGGCTCGTGTCCCCCGCCCACTGCTCCACCGAGACATGACAATCCCAACTCTCCTCCACCTGTGCCCCACTGCCCCCCTCTCCTTCTCCACCTTGGCCGCTGCAGACCAACACAGGGACAGTAGGCTGCTCAGGTGGTTGCCTCACCAACTCTAACAGGTTCACATGACATGTCTCCCCGTCCTCATTGAGTTCAATAGCCCCGTTACTACACTTCTGAAGTTCAGGATCATCTAACTGCAGTCGACAGACATCCGAAGGAGCCAATTCATCCAAGCACTCCCGGAGCAACTTATGGCCTCCCCCGATACTGGACTGCTCGATCCCATCCTGCTCAAGTGTGCAACTCTGCCGTCTCGGAGCTTTCTCATGCCCCACCTCCTCACCAAGTGTGACAGGTTCTGGGGCCACTCCGGACCTAAACGTTGGTGCTAATACTGAGTCGCCAAGAAGAGCCGCTGGATCAAAACTCACAAAACTTCTCCCAACTTTAGCTTTCTCCTTCCGACCATTCCTCCGCTGGTCTAGAGACTGAGGAATAGGCTGTGACACCTTAGATGCACGAGATCGGGTGACAACACACGCCATCTGCTGTAATTGACACCTCTCGACCAGCTTCTGCCCCTCTCTACTCACATCGGCCGCCCTCTCGGCAGCGACTAAGGGTGGAACCTCAGAAGTAGGCACCCCAAAGTCGTTGCCGAGAAGAAGGTCGACGCCCTCTACCGGCAGTTTCTCTACGATTCCAACATCTATCTCTCGTGTCACACCATCAACCTCCAGCTCCACTCGAACCAACGGGTATGACCGTGTAGCATTAATACCCTGCACCACAACTACCCGTGCCGTGTTTATAGGTTGGCCTGTAAAGTTTTTCATCAGAGTCTGGGATGCACCTGTATCACGCAACAACTCCAACCCATGCTTGCAACCAGCCCAACTCACGCAGTCACTCCCTCTATGGTCGCAAAAAGCATCGCGGACAGGTTTCGAGCCTTCCGGACACTCCTTCACTGGCTGTGCCCCCGCATCTGACATATCACCCCGGGTAAATGCAGAAGACCTCAGAGACACCCCAATGTTGCTAGCCAAAGACACGACTGCTGTAGGTTGGTTACTAGGGCAGGAACGTGCAAAATGCCCCTTATTATGACACTTAAAACACTCTACTTCACCCTTGGACTTCCCCTGAGGTGGGGAAGGGCCCTGACCTTTCTTAAACGGGACGGTTTTTGGTTTGTGATCAAAATTAGTATCATTGCTATTACTTTGGTTATTAAATGTTGCATCACTGACTCGGGGGGGTGGAGTGTTGCGCCCCTTGTTAACTGCATCGGTCCGTTGTGCAGACCTGCACCCACGAATCAGCGATACCCTGAGGTCAGCCAACTGAGCCGCCTCCTGCAGAGTTTTAGGTTGTTTCTCTTTGAGGTTCAAAGTCAGGTCACCGCCTGTGCATTTAAAAAATTGCTCTAGAAGGACTAACTGCTCAATCTCTTCGAACGTCGTCACCTTCTCTGACCTCAGCCAATTTCTCAAAGCATCAGACAGTTCCCGGGCATGTTCTAGAAAAGTGCACTCACGACCCTTCGTAACACCCTGAAACTTCAACCTATATGTCTCTGGTTGTAACTCGTACGCCCACAGAACAGCTTCCTTTAATACCTCATAATCGAAGCAAGACTCCAAGGGCAACGCATCATATGCCTTGAGTCCTTTGCCAACCAACCTAGAGGAAACAAGGGATGCCCACTTAACCTCGGGCCATTGGTGCTCCCGGCACTTCTTCTCAAAACGCAGGAAAAACTCGGTGACACCCGACTCGTCAAATGCAAGGACTAACTTAAGAAGGTGCGATAAAGACTGATCAAGACCTCGATTCCCAGAACCGAGACGCTGCCCTGTCGACTCCACCCGAGACTTCTTAAGCTCTATGTCTGCACAGTACTTCATAGCCTCAACCTGAAGCTCAACCTCACGTATGGCCTTTCTCTCCTCAGCCTGAATCCTAACCATCCCAAGCTCAGATTCCTGCTGCTGCCTGAGCTCAGATTCCCGCTGCTGCTGCTGAATCCTAGCCATCTCGAGCTCAGTCTCATGCTTTCGTTGCTCAGCCTGCTGGTTAAGTTTGGCGAGTTCGAGCTGAAACAACATCTCGGCAAACAAACCTTGAGGAGGGGGTGCTACTATCGGGGACCCACCCTGTGAATCACCTAGAGGTATACCCAACCGCCAGCGGGCATCGGCCTGCAGGAACGTACCCGGCTCCGGAGCCCGAGGGGGCGCCATGGTAGGAGTCGAGTGGAATGGGGGCTGGGCAGAAGGTGCCCCAGCTCCTGCTCCACCCGACACCCCACGCACCCTACCGAGCACACATAACCAGCTCACCTCTCGACAAACCGCTAGTACCGGGAAACCCTAAGACCGTGGCTACACACTGCACTCCGTACCGGTCTAGCCCCGACACCCGATCCGCTGACACAGGCTCCTCCAAAAATATCCGAGCATCCTCCTCACTGTTCACCACCCAAGCGCCCCTGGACAACTCCACCTTCTCCACCTCCTCGCCTGTTTCCCGTACTGTGTCCTCACTGTACACTGATCTGTCGTTCGACATAGTGTCCACCGGAAATCCTCAACGTTTATAAAAAAAAAGTACCTAAACTCTCATGTAGCACTATTCACTCAAAAAATGCTTGAAGACAACTCAAGTGCTATACTACGTTGCCAAAAAAAAATTCCAACGTGTCCAAAATATTCCTCAAAAAACAAATGTCCAAAAATCCTGCAATTATTTCTTAGTTCACTAATTTCGCCATTTGGTATGACGACTAAGATAAGATACTAGGCAAGGTCGCCATTTGTTACGAACGGGGCTACGAATAAAACAAGGGCACTTAATGATTGGACTAGTAATAGGGCACTATGCAACAACGGTACGCTAGATCCAAACCCTCGAACTTATATGCCGGCGAACAAAAACACCTATACCCTCCAGAGTTAATCTGCGATAACGGGGTATCCTTAACTGGGCATAAATGTACTCTACTTCAGGCTAACCCACACTGGTATAGCCTGATAACAAACAAGATGCAAGTTACGTTAAAATGCATAAAAAGGAATCTATGGAAAGATCAATTAAATCACTGCAAGATTTAATGCAATAAAAAGATGATTCAATACAGTTACTCTAAACAACAATAAACTCTTCACTCCTTTCTGAAAGAAAGTGAAGTATAGTCCTACAGCATGACCTGGAAACTTCTGAAGAAAGTCTGATGCTCATAAGATGCTTGTATCTTAAACTATATAAAGGCAGGAGGCAGGACACCACACGTGTAAATCGAATACACTAGAAGATAGGACATATAATGTTAACTGACACGAGAATACTATAAATGCGCAACGGTAGCAATGCTCGATACTAAAAGAAGTACTTCCTCATCAACGAAACAGCCTACTATGGTTGTGTGGCTCAGCAACAACCTAGACTTATAAATGCTGTGAATAATAATGCGTACATACCAAAGAGCTTATATTAAATACTAACAAGTGTCTACTCAATTAATAATGTCTAGCTGGGATACTCTAGGTAAGGAACTGGGGTTGAGCAAGACAGGCTCGTAGCCTAGCGATGTCCTTAAGGCTGCATCCTTTAAGTTACGTTAATTGACGAGGGGGCTATCTTGATAGATCCAGATCACAAGTATCTGGTTCTATCCTGGCGACCCTCTAAAGACAAGCAAAGAGGCAGCAAAGTGAGGAACTGGTACAGGCCAAAACCCTCAGTCAACACAAAGCTGCACTCGCAAAGGACGCAACCGAAAAGACAACACAGGCTACCACAGGACCAGTCGAAGTCATGTAGGTATAAGCAAACCGTACACACATTGGAGGCAGCAACTACAGTTACCTTATCCCAGTCTAGCATTAAATAAAAGAGCAGAAACACTAAATCAATAATGGAGACACCCAGAGTTCATAACCTATACTAACTAAGAACCCTCAAACCTATTCTAAGTACATATAAATATCTCAGAGGACGGCGCATGCAATACAATGGGCCGGCTATGGAAACCGTATGCAGAACCCAAGGGGAAAAGTAAATGAATAAAGGCGAGAAGTAATGGAAAAGAAGAAGTTCAGAGAGAGAAACTGTTCTAAAGGTGGTGATCGGGGGAGAGTAAGCAAAGGGATGTTAGATGTACGCGCGCCTAGCCTGTCCTGACGAGGACAGCTCCTGGGAACCCTCATGTAGGAGGCAAGTTACACAGGAGCCCGCAAAGGCGCGATGGTCGGTCAATCACGAGCCGAGACGTCACAAGACAGCAGGTGTCACGTGACAGCGCCCGCACCTACAGACACTCACTACCATCTCGCTCTAAAAAGTCTCTCTCTTCCCACGCTGGTACTTTCATCACTACTATTGATATAAAATACAACCCGTTGTCACAGACGAAAACAAAGACCACCACTGGACTGTCTGTGACAATACGATTACTAGGAAAGAAATAACAACATTCTCTGAAAACTGTAGCCCATTTCGATGTCCCTGGCGAGCGCTAGTGGCTAACGAGAGGCGATTCTGCCAACGCTGGTAGACGTCACAATGGTTGGAACCGCTGGGTTTGTCTAGCATTTAACTCTCTTTAGTAAGTCTGTTCGGGCCCATAAGGGTCCTTTAACCCCCCAAAATCGGGGCCTTTTGTAACATCTACCTGCCAAGTGGGCATATTTACCCTAAACAAGTTTCATTCCATGCTCTTTTTTATGCATAAAGAAGAGCCAGAGTGTAATACAACTATGTATCTGTGAAAGAGCGATAATAGAGCTTTCCAATGACACCTGAATCATCCTTGTACGACAACGGGTTCGCTTGCAACGATGTTGCAACACAAGTACAAAAACACTAAAATACGGTAATTTCCCGAGATTTTACCCTGTCTAGCGAGGCGAGGGATGTGTAGGTATGTGTTATAAACGCCAGTAACCTCGTTAGGCTCGGGCCAAGTGGTCAGAGCCCGCCTGCGGTCCTCCCACCGTGTGGACTCTCTCTCAGAGCCGATAATGTGCTCAATATATCTTGCGACTTAAGTCGGGACCCGCTGTTTAGGCCATGGTTCTATAACCCGACTTAAGTCGAGAGCCGCAGCTTGAGGGTTAAAAAGTATCAGGTAACTTGTTCGGAACAATCTTCACCACCCCAAGGGCGGCCAATACATCTTTTGTAGTTCTTCAGTCCCGTCTACCACTTGCCGTCCATCTTGAGTTGCTTGGCTGTAGGTGTGCAAGCTAGCAATATGACGACAAGCACCAGGATACTGAAGGTGTATCTGGTCGGCAGACGGAGGCTGTGTTGGGCCAGAGGTGGAATTTTCTTGGTTACGGCAAGCGAGCTGGTAGGCTGGAGCAGGCTTGGCTAAATTCCCATCAGTGTCCAAGTGAGGGAGGGAGAGATGGCAGCTAGCAGGTGAGCCCAGTGGTACCCGTGACAGTTCTCTTGTCTGGGGCCCCGCCCACCTCCCTTTATACCCCCGTCTCACGATTTGGCGGGCTGTGATTGGTCGAGCCAGGCTCCCGGGCGGAGCTACCACCAGCCGCACGTCTTGAATGTCCTTCGCTCTCTCCTCCTTATCTATATCGTCGTAATATTTCCCTGGGAGCTTGTTGCAAATATCTTGTAGTGGCTGACAGGTGTAAGAGGGTTGCACCGGTGTAATCAACTTTTTGCAACCCGGAGAAAATGTGCGTGAGTGGAGCGAGAGCGATTTAAAGGGTGGGCGTGTAGGTGCGGCTGGATCAGTCGATGTTTGGAGCATCAGAGGGAGCTTGTGATTGGTCGAGCTGGAGGGTGTGGCAATGTTTTGATACAAGCAGGGAATGTAGGGTACAGCTGGCTTACAGGGATGGTCTAATTCTGCTTTCTGATTGGTTGACAGGGTTCTTACTTTAAATAAATTTATATTAACCTCTGGACTACGAATCTACTTATATAAGGTGTACCGGTGCGCTGCGGAACTCCTTATATAATCCAAGGCCTAAAAAAAAACATTTAAACCAGCCTAGTATCAATTGATTTATTTTTTATTTTTATTGTTTTTATTATTGCCCCTTGGCCATGCCAAATATCACTCCTCCACATCCTCTCCTCCCCCCCTCCCCCCTTCAATTATCACCTATTCTCTCTGTTATTCCCTTATTTCGTCGATATATTTTCGTGCTATCAATAGCGATTCATAAGCAGGCTGTGCTTGTATGTGCTACACAGCGAATGAAAGAGAGAAAGAGAGAGAACTACAAGACAGTGTCTCTCCAGACGTCGTGAGGGGTGGATGTTGGTGAAGCTGGCTCACCCTTTAGTTATGTAACTCTCGCATTCATTTCCCGATTTTGACCAGCCAAACACTGTTTCCACTTGTTTTATTGTTGTAACAGGTTAATATCTTCATAATCAACATAAAATAGGCGCATATGGATAAGTATTAATGATATTTATGGTACGATGACGATTTGAGTGAAGGAATCAGTCTAAATACCTCCGCACAGGGAGGGGTGGCCACTACCCCACCTGCGCAGCTACGAGGTTAATGAATGCTTGCTAATGCATGTCTAGTTTGATGCAAAATGCCACATTGCCTTTATACCTTGTTTCTTACATACAGAACATGCTTTAATTAAGGCAAGCTGGGTAGCGGGAATCTATTTATATCTTTAACCCTTTCACTCACCAGAATATGCTCTAGCATCTTCGCATACCACCCTCTAGATTTCCCATGGTGCGATTCTTGCCTGCATGAAACTAAAATCGTTGGCATGCCAGGCATGAATCTCCCACAGATACTAATCACGCCTTACTCCGGCTGTGAGAAGCTGAAGAAATTAGGAATTATGTGATACTAGCAGGGGTACCCGGCATTGCCCGGGTAATCACCATAATCACCATCACTACTACCACCACTACTACTACCATAATCACCATCATCAATCACTACTACCACAATCATCACAATACTACTACTACCATAATCACCGGCCTCGACCTCCCTGTGCCTCATTAAACGGCGACCTCGATTTCGGCCGCTAAATGACCTTTGATTTTGGATCTGACCTCATCAGTACCCCCATTTTGGGGGGCTGTGAACAACTTTTGTTCCATACACCTTTTCGATCGGAGGCCGCCTTCTGCCCCAAACGGCCATTTTTTATTATTATTCTTTTTCTATTTTTTTTCAATTTCGGCCTCGAAACGACCTCCGATCGTGGCCTCGCCCCCTCTATGACCTGACTCAGGTCAATTGACACCCACATGCAAAGTTTCAGCTCCCCAGGTCTAAAACTACGGCCGCCTATAAGGGGAGGCTCCACCTTTGTTGACCCTAAAAGCATCAGTTTTCAGTTATTTTTTTTGTATGCTAAAATCCTTCCTATAGTGTAGGAAAGTGAATGTGAAGAGTAGAAAACACTATCCGACATTTTCAACATCCCCCCCCCCCCCCTTACGCCTCCCCCCCCCAAACCGTATATAGCAACGCCGTAACTTTTATTGTATTATTATAGGCTATAATCCTTCCTACAGTGTAGGAAAGTGAAAGGGAAGAGGAAAAAATCGACATCTGACATACCCCCCCTCCCCCAACCCCCTTCCCATGTACTCACTTACATAATATCGTAATAATAAATAATAAATAATAAAATATTTGATACAAAATATTTTAGTTACCCATTTAATTCTGTTTTCGTAGACGTGGCGCGTCAGGTTGTAACCGAAAACGGTATTATGGCGGTAACTAAAATATTTCAACCAGACTCTCAAAAAATGTGCTCAAACTTTGATTGTTGATTTCTGAGAGATAATCTGAGATATGGTTTATCTACATCTAAAATACTAATATCTGCTGATTATTACTCTATATTATTCATACTTTGCAGACATGTTCCATAGACCTCTACGCAAGTTTCTATTGAGGGAATTTGTGTTTACATATATATATATTTTTCAGCAAATATTTGTTGGTCATTATACAGGGCCCTTTTCCCATACACATACTGAGACAAGTATTTTCATAGCCTGTATGCAGAATTTGGGAAAACTGCTCAATAAAGTTGTAGGTGATATAGTTAGGCTACTGTACCAGAAAAACTGGGGATTTCTATGTGAAAAATTTAGGAGTTCTATAATTTAGAGTCGCGAACACTGAATTTTGTGGCTACGCGCGCGCGCGCACATAAGGTTATGAAAATTGCACCATATATTCCTTAAACCATTGGGTTCAAATACATATATGTGCTTAAACAATCCTGGGTATACAGCTGGGATTAGCCTACAAAGGTGGAGCCTTCCAGACAACCGTAAATATTATATAGATAACTTGCAACACTGTAACCCCAAAACAGTGTGACAGCGAAGGCTTCAAACTAAACCGAGAATCAGTGCTAGGTGTAAGGATTGAGATGAGATTATGCCATGGATGGCCCTCCAGATCTATTATTTTACTATATACTGTATATGGCACGTTTGGGACAATAGTCTATTATATCCAAGATGGTCTTTATATTGATTACTCGGCTATTACAAAGGAGTACAAAGGAGAACAAGCAACAACAGGTCTTGCGACCCCTCAAGGTTACTTGCCCATTACAAGGATTATGTGCCGAAATATGTTGTTAAATGTGAAACCTGGCATAAATATGATGCAGAAACATAATAGGTGTTTTATTTATATTTGTTTATATTAATATTTTTTACTTTACATTTAATTATACAAAAGTCAGCTGCTAAGGGATTGAATTTACCCTCAGCTGAAAATAACAGATTAGAGTAATCGAGCTAATATTTCTACCAAATAGGAAGGCTTGGCCAGGGAATATGTGCGGATATTGACAACTTATTTGCTCTAGCCCTTTTTTGAGTTACAGAGGTTAGAGGTTACGATTTGTGCCCAGCCTAGAATGAACCGACTATAGTAAGAATGTTAACATTACGACTTTAGGTAGTTACTATATTTAATAATTTATGTGATTTATTTTTCTGTGTGTATGAAGGAGACAAAAGACAGACTGCCTGTAACGAGTGTCTCCCCAAAAGGAGTGACAGAGAGCCAAATTCAAAGGACATTGGAGTCAAAATGCCTGGACACACGATGTTTAAAGCAGGCTAAATCATAGGATGAAGGAAAGGTTCATTAAGGGAGAGATCTCCAGAGTTATTTAGCTGTTTTCTGTCAACAAGGGTTTACCACAGCCACACCCGGAAGTTGTAGTAGGGAAGCCTCACAAATACACCCCTTTCGGTACCATTCACGTCATTTTAGAGTGGAGGGCAGCTACATTTAGATGATTTTATGAAGCTTACGAAGGATGTGTGGTAGGTTAAACGTTTAATTGAGATCATCTGTAGCCTTTTCATTAGTCGACGTCCTTCCTAAGCTGGATAAAAACGTGTGAATTTAACCTACCCGTGTTCACTTATTGCCTCTCCACTACTATAGTTTATTCACTGTAAGAAGGCGAAAAATTATGACTTCTAACCTCTGTAACTCACATAACGACAAGAGTAATCGAGCTAATATTTCTACCATTTGGGAAAAGTCAGTCAAGGAATAGATGTGGAAATTTACAGCCAATTTGCTGTAGCCCTTTTTGAGTTACAGAGGATAGAGGTTATGATTGCTAGCCTACTTACAGCGAATAGACAATATCAAGTAACTAAAAAAAATCCGCGAGTCATAAAAACTGTCCGCAAATCATGTTAGAATCATGTACGAAGCACCGCGAGTCACTGCGACGAGAATGGAGTCACCGAGAGTCACCGGGACTCACTGTAAGTCAGTGCGAGTGATCTGACTCGCAGCCCAAATTTTCAACATGACCAATAATTTTTCGGACGGCCAACCAGCCGCGATTGGTAGGGCATCACTGGGGGTCTAACGTGAGTCGCTAGAGTCACCGCGAATAGGACCGTGAGTCCAAATTTTCCCCTACTCCCAGTGATTCAAGCTCGCACTCCTGACTGTGTGATGTACCCTTAAGAGACTCAAAATATACAATGGGGGAGGGAGAGGGGCGAGGAAAGTGGTCAGTTGGCAGCAGACACACAGGAAAATCGACTTTATATTATCATGAACAGAGAAGAATTTTGTATTAAAGTTCAAACACAGTTGCCAGCTGGTCTAATTATACCGGTGATCATGAGGTAAACGTTTTATCAATACATATGCCACGGTGTAAATCAATTGTTTAATATATAATCAGGCGTGTCATAATTCTCATTTGGATAAATGCAGTAAAATATGATATACTCTGTAATATTTCATTCTGGCTACTGGTAATTACAACCATGATGAACCTATATCTATCTTACCTATACATGCAATTGATTTGACAAACTTTGTGAATCATGATAACTTTAATCAATATTGAACAAACTCATTATCAACTGTTATTCTCAACCCATTGTTTCAACACGAAGAAATTTTTTCGAAATAAATAATATTTTACCTCTTATGTTAATTAATTGATGTAATTATGATATTTACCGTATGTTTATTAATAATCTCAAATACCGGTATAATATAAACAGTATTTATTAACAAATACTATATAATGGTGCTGTTTTTACTTATATATTTACATACATAATGGGATGCAGTTATTATGGAATAGTATATTTAGTTTAAAACAATTGTGACTGTTCAATACCATTGGCATTAAATGTTGTCACCAAGTCTATTAAGGCATTATATGACCTTTAGTTTAACCCGTGGAGCCCCGGCTAGTTTTGTATTGTTTGTTCACCAGAACCCGGCCGGTTTTCAATTTTTTTTTTTATTCCAGAAACAATAGCGAATGGGTTAGGAATGAAGGAAAAACCATGAAAAACCGCTCAAAAAACTTAAAGAATGGTCCTACAGAGCCCCCCAAAACGTATTTTACAAGAGAAAAAAATTGAAGGCAATTACCCCCAAAAAACAGGTTATTGCGCGCTCACGCGCACGCACGTGGACTTTGAGAGTTTTCAACCATCGGCACGGTTGCGTGGGATACGTACACAGTTCCCATACAAATCTGAGCCCTCTCGAGTGGCTACACCTGAGGTTACAGTCGGAGCAATTAGGGTGACTCGTCAGACGCGTTGCTGGGGCTGTGCGTTACATACATCGCCGACGCGTCAGACGCGTCGCTGGGGCTGTACGGGTTAAGCTAATAAACATAGTTTTCAGTCTGAATTAACGTTTTCTCCAATAATTTCGTCAAAACTGGTTATATTCAGCACTTGTCATATAAATTCGCCATGCTTTAGGTGATGTGCTTACGTAATGTACAAATTAAACGGGAAACAAGAAATATAACTGACATTTGGCATATATAAATTTCAGTTCCAACAGGAGGAGGCGTATGGGTTTGTCTGTCTCTCTCTTTCAACACGCTCCTGTATGTCGGTCATTATGTCTGACATTGTCTCACCCTGTCTTATAGTAAGTTGCTATTCATTATATTGTAATACTGTCGGCAGTTAGTAGAACAACAATCACCCACGTCGGTGTTTTCCCTCTCCCCCCCCCCCCTCCCCCTCCCCCACCCACCCACACGCACACGCAAAATCGTTCGCCGCTGTTGAAAGATACCACCTGCCATTTTTGTGTCAATATATATACACAAATCTACAAACATTTGGCGATATTTCATTATCTTACATAGTAGTTTATGCATTTGTATTATACTGTATACATGCTTTATTTGTCGTGTTTAATATTATGTTTTGACACTGATATAGCCATAATTGGATCTACCCATCACAATCCCTGTAAGACACGCCTCCTTACTCTCTATCTATCTATCTATGTTTTGCCTGACGCCGTGATCCCCGAAGAAGTGGTCTTGGTGATTTAATTGTTAATTGGAGTTTAAGGTCTCTAATATTATTATACTGTGTTTTCCGTAAGCATACGTAAAGGAATAATAAGACATAATTTGAAATATTCAAAATATGAAACATGGTAGCTAGTAAGTTGAGTGTATAATCGAAGATTAGGCCTACATACCATTATTTACAAATCTATATTTTATTAATTTCACGACAACACCCAACACTCCCAATGAAATTAATTAAAGTATATATGATCCGCCAGGATTCGAACCCGGGTTATCACAGACAGATTTTTGCCACCTTAACCATTACACCACCAGGACGGTTAAAAGGTTTGTGCACACGCCTACGACTTATTATCCATTCTCGAATACTGGATATTAATCTATCATGTTCATACTCCTAACCGCGCTAATATACGACCCAGGAATTTCGGTATTGTATTCTCCTTTTTCGTGAACTGTACTGGTCTAATCGTTAGCTATATTTCATAGATAACCTATGAACTTAACCTTGTGAGAAAGTTGAGTAGCATCATGCGATGATATTTGTAGAATAGGCTAAACTATTAGGCCTAGAAATGTTTGTTTTTGTCTTCTAATTAATTCTTTTTCTAACTGTAGGGGGTCTAACATATACAATTTAGACATTCTTTTTGCTATCGAGGTTTCATCTAGTAATTATTATACTCTACTCTCAGCTTACGATTAATTACAAAGTTCTTATAATTTTTGTCGGTTATATTTTAATTTGTGGTGAACTATGGTCTTACTAAACTTAGCTTGATCATGAAATAGATGCATAGTCGTTTTATATTAGTCAATTAAGTATGGGGCTTACAGCGAACCCCCGAGACCCACCACCTGCTTTAGCTCGCTTCGCTCGCCACCCCCCTGAAGTTGAATCCCCTCCCCCTTTTTTTTTAAGCAGCAAGCCAAGATTCCGAAAGAGATTATGTAAACGAGTTCTTTGGAACACCAATACGAGCTAATTTATTTGCATACGTAGTTACGAGAATACTCACAAGAAGTGTATTACAAGATTACAGAAGACCATTCAATGTCAATAACGAAACCAAGAGATTAAACACTTGCCCATAATACTTGCTGTTCACTAAGATATTAATAGTACCGTTCATAAGAAGGTAAAAACAGAGATTAAAGACTCGTTGTAATCGAAGATTAAATACTTGATTAGAGAAGTTATTTAAGACTTGCCTATATAATAAGAGATAAAGCACTTGCCAATAGTAAGATATTAATTCCTGTTATGTATATATTTGTAACTCAATAATTTACATATTTGGTTACTCCTTGTTGTTCATTTTTTGTTTTCTATGTGATTGAGGGAGGCAAAAGGCAGAACTGCCTATAGCGAGTGCCTCCCCCATAGTTGAAAGAGTGACAGGGCCAAAATCAAGGGAAATTCGAGCCAAAATGCCTGGACACACGGAGTTTGAAGCAATTTAAGTCATAGGAAGAGGGAAAGACTGATTCTGGGAGAGAGTTCCAGAGCTCAGCTGTTGAGTAGAAGAAAGTTTGAGAGTAACGTTTCACTCTTGAGAGTTGCACAGAGTAGGGGTGGGATTGAGTTGCAAGACGGGTACCACGTGCCCTACGTAAAGGAGGTGGTATACACTGGGAAAGCTCTGAGGAACACTGATTATTATAGTAGCGATAGAATAGCGAGAGAGATGCAACATTGCGGCGGAGAGAGAGAGATTGCAGAGAGTTGGTGAGTGAACGGGAGTTACTGATACGAAAGGCCTTCCTCTCAACTTTGTCTAGGAGAGCGGTGTGAGAGGAACCTCCCCCAACATGTGAACAATACTCAATACAAGGATGCACTATGCCCCTGTACAGAGCAAGAAGCTGTGCAAAGGAAAAGAACCCCCTAAGGCGGTTGAGCACACCCAGCTTCTGGGAGGCTGCCTTAGCAAGACTGGTAATATGGTCCTTCCAACTGAGAGCAGAAGAAAAAGAGACACCAAGAATATTGAGAGAAGATGAAGGATTGATTTTTGTATTGTTGAAGAATAAGGGATAGTCCACTGGGAGTTCCTTACGGGTAGATAGATGGAGAAATTGGGTTTTGGAAGCATTAAAGGTAACAAGGTTTTCTCTGCCCCAATTGGAGATAGTTTTTAGATCAGCATTTAAAAGTTCTATGGCTTCATTACGTTTGTCGTTGAGGGATTGCTGGCTGGGGCATTCTGAAAAACTAATGGAGTAGTGTAAGGTTGAGTCGTCTGCGTATGAATGGATGGGAATTGAGGTACAGTTGAGGAGATAATTTATAAAATTAGAAAGAGAATAGGAGATAGGACAGAGCCCTGAGGAACACCAGAGTTTATAGGGTGAGGAAGTGAACAATGGCCGTTCACAACCGCAGCTATGGAATGGCCGGAAAGGAAATTAGAGACAAAGGCACAGATGGAGGGATAGAAACCGAAGGAGGGTAGTTTAGAAATTAAAGATTTGTGCCAGACTCTATCGAAGGCTTTCGATCTGTCTAGTGCAATAGAAAAATTCTCACCGAATTCCCGAAAGGAGGACGACCAAGAGTTAGTAAGATATGAAAGAAGATCACCAGTAGAGCGACCCTTAAGGAAGCCATACTGGCGATCTGAGAGCAGATTATGAGAAGAGAAATTTGGAAGCAAGAATAGTTTCAAAAACTTTAGAAAGACAAGAGATGAGGGCAATTGGACGATAGTTGGAGGGTTGAGAGCGGTCACCCTTCTTTGGGACAGGTTGAATGTGAGCAAATTTCCAGCATGAAGGGAAGACGTTAGAGGATAGACAGAGACGAAAGAGTTTGCCTAGGCAGGGAGTCAGCACGGAAGCACAGTTTTTGAGAACAACAGGAGGAACACCGTCCGGACCGTACTCCTTTTTAGTATTAAGCTCAGAGAGGGTAGAAAGTACATCTTTAGAAGAGATTAGGATATTAGGCATAAGTAAGAGAGAGGAGGGTGGAGAGGGAGGAATAGCACCGGAATCATCCAAGGTGGAGTTTCTAGAAAAAGTTTGAGCGAAGATTTTAGCTTTGTCAGAGGAAGAAGTGATGGTTGTGCCATCAGAGTGGAAAAGGGGAGGGAAAGACGAGGAAGAGAAATTGTTGGGGAGAGGTTTTTGGCTAGATGCCAGAAAGCTTGGGAAGAGCTAGAGTTGGATAGTTCAGTGCATTTATTATTGATGAAAGAGTGTTTGGCAAGTCGAAGAACAGATTTGGCTTGATTCCAGGCAGAAACATAGGAAGAATGAGAGTCTTGAGTTTTAAGGCGTCGGTACCGTTTGAATGCTTCCTCCTTATTGCGGACAGCAGTAGAACAGGCGTGAGTAAATCAAGATTTTTTAGCATTAGTCTGAGAGAAAGAGAATGGAATGTATGCTTCCATGCCCGATAGGATTACCTCGGTAATGCGTTCAGCACTCTCCGAGGGTCCCCGGCCACGGAAGCAGAAATCATTCCATGGGAAATCAAATTAGTTCTGCCGGAGAGCCTCTCAGTCGGCAGCGCCGAAGTGCCACAAGCGCCGCCAGCTAGGAGGATCGGGTGGCCGTACTGGAGAGATAGGACAGGTGACAGAGATAAGTTTATTGTCGGAGGAGCCCAAAGGAGAGAAAAGATTGACAGTATAAGAAGAAGGGTTAGAAGTTAGAAACAAGTCAAGAATGTTGGGCCGATCTCCGATGCGATCCGGGATACGGGTGGGTTGCTGAACTAACTGCTCTAGGTCATTTAGGATAGAAAAGACGTAGGCTTGTTCACCAACTGGGTCAGTAGTGTGAGAGGAGAGCCATTAGCGGTGGTGAACGTTGAAATCTCCTAAGATGGAGATTTCTGAGAAAGGAGAAATGGATAGAATGTGTTCCACTGTAGAGTTTAAATAGTCAAAGAATTTGAGAAAGTTGGTAGAGTTAGGGGAAAGATAGACAGCACAGACATATTTAGTAAGAGAATGACAGGAAAGTTTGAGCCATATAGTTGAGAATTCAGAGGAGTCGAAATCGGGAACACGAGAGAAGTGAGTTTGTTGTGCACGTATGCACAACATCCGCCTCTGGCTTTGAAACTAGGATAGAGAAAGTAGGAGGATACAGAGAAGGGGCTGCTGGATATTGCTACAGACACCTGAGTTTCGGTGAGGAAGAGAAGATCAGGTTTGTAGGAGGAGAGATGGTGTTCAATAGAGTGAAAGTTAGAGGAAAGTCTGCGAATGTTGCAGAAATCAATAGAAAGGGTAACAGGCCGAGGTCCAGGTAATTTTATGGGGTCGTCACGGGATGGTTGGTCGGGTGTGGGGGCATTTATGGTCCCCCCCCTGGGGACTCCGAGGCTGGGCTAAAATTAATACAAAATTAGGTGTGGAGGAATGAAGTGTGGTGTGCATGTTTAGTGTAGTGAAATGGATAGGAAGAGAAGGTGTTTGTGAGAGCTAGCTGGATTGCTCTCAGTGTAAATGAGGCACAAAGAAAATCAGTAACAGAGGCCAAGCAAATGAAACAGGAGTTCCAGCGACTCTTTATCACATGCCTATAACCTCACCTGGGTCTAGCCCTGATCGATTGGTGCCTACAATCTCCCCACCATGTTCTCCCTCATCCTTACACCAGCAACTATTATTTATATATTTTATCCACAATATATTATATATTCCTATTATTTATTATAATAATCTATAACTACACTTAAACAACCATACATGGCACCTGCATTACCTCACTCGTAAACACCTTACACACAAGTCTTCACAAACACTCCTAAGATGTACTCTCTGCAACCCAGCCTCTAAACATGTCAATCATAACATCCCGAGTAATCACACTCCTGTGAGACAGATTTTAGTCAGCATTCTTAGGACAGTGGATTCGGGTCACAAGAATGCTTACTCCTGCCTACTAATGCAATAGCTCGAAGGTTTGCAAAACACCAATGATGCAAACCCTGTTTTTTTACACCAATATACTGTTTAGTCTATTACCAGGTGACAGGTGATAGCTGCCTATATAATGAGGTAGATTTCACCAATTCAGGTAGAACACCATTAACACTCTTAGGAGACACACCCCCTAAATTCTCCCTTCGTTTACCCAGTTACCAATAGAAGATCTGCACACCCTAGGCTCACAAACCTTATTACTTTGCACTTAGTACTTATAATCACTCTAACTTCTTTGTAGAAGTTAAACCTTAGTACTTTACACTTGGGACTTAAGTTACCCACTTAACCCCTTAACTCTACACTACCTTATTCGTAAGTTAAACTCGTTACTCCACACCAACCCCTTTCCTAGTTATATATACTCTACACAGTTATAATCTAGTTATATTCATTATACTCTCATAAACCATTATTACAGTAATCGTATCACTTAACACCAAGTATATATATATATATATATATATATATATATATACATATATATATATATATATATATATATATATACATATATATATATATTTATATATATATATATATATATATATTAAGATACTCCATTAATCTCAATAACCAACTCTGTATTTATAACTTCAATCAGTTATTATAATCTCACAACCATAACCTTAAACTATCATTTAGTTTACTGTTTTCACTCCTTTACTCAATATTGACTCCTGTTAAGTTTATAACCATACTTATATATAACCTATCAACGAGTTATTCTATATTCTTATTGTAACCTGTTGCTTAATATACTGTATATCCAATACACCTATTAATATTTACTTATTGTATCCCTTCATTATTACTATCATTGTGTAACCATCACAAATCCCAGGTTACATACTGAATGAATAGAATGCTGTTGTAAGGTTCAGTGAAGATATTGACTGTGGCCTACGGGTCCATCATTATACACTTATACTGTATTAAGATACTCTATTGTATATTTCTATTGATTGCATTTCGTGTTTTACAATTTTGTTGTGTTATTCAGTTCCCAACCTTATAATAATTGCATAACAATACACACACACACACAATATATATATATTTATATATATATATATATATATATATATATATATATATATATATACTGTATATATATATATATATATATATATATATATATATATATACAGGGTGTATTGAAATAACTGTTACAGACTATGACGAACACATTGTAAAATGGAAAATAAACATACTGTATATTGTCGTATCACATTTCCCCCCCAAAAGTGTTATTAATGAGATAAATGCTTATTTAGAAATCTAGCAAAACAGGGTTACAAATAAAGTACTAAATATTTGATACATGATTAACTTGTTTACTATGGTTAACTAAAGGGAAAGTATAGGTTTACCTATTCACACATTAGAAATTACAAAATCAAAGTATCTTAGATTATGGTGATGCTATTAGGTAGTTAGCAGAAAAATACTAATGATTTGAAACAGATTAGCGTAAAAAAAAGTATGTAACATTTGCAACTCTGGTCAAGGGGTATAATGCTGATGCCCAAGTCTGGGTCGAGTATCCAAACGTAGTTGAAGGTAATTCAATCGTTTATGAAGCATAGTTCTTGATTCATAGATTCATTGCGGGTAATTCCGAAAATGTTTTACGACTCGGTATAAAGATTCAGATATTAAAAATATTGGGTATGATTGATTTCTGTATTATATCAGTTGGTGGTGATTAAAATTATTTCAATTAATCTCCTCTTAATAAATTACACTGTAATGACCATTTACAGTAGTGGTAATTAATTCTGATCGATTTTGAAGTCTCAAACTTATCAAACGAATCTCTGAAATGCAAATGCTCAGTAAGAATTAGTAAGGAGATTCAATTCAACCTGATACCGCTTCGAATAAGTTTGTATTTGAATTAATGTTCACTACTGTACAATTAATTAAATAACATTATGCAATAACTTTGTAATGCCACATTGTTTTGTTATTTTTATCATTCAGCATTGCTTTTTTATTTACTAACATATGACATTAATGTCTGCAGACCATTGAGGATCGCAATTTGTTTCATCCAAAATGCCTTTGGTCTTTCCTATGTTGAAAAAAATAATAATTAACATAAAATAATTTGAGTTGTAAATGGTGTATAAAGGGAATATTACTTACATTGCTCCGCTCTGAAAACTAATTATGTTTATAATTCAATATTCCAATAAACTAGGAGATGAAGGGAGGGGGGGGGGGGGGGGGGGGCATGAAAGGGGAGCCCAATGCCAGTGTTCGAATTATAACTCATGCTTGAACGACATTGAATATTTTACTTTATATCTATCTATCTATCTATTGCCTGACGCCGTGATCCCCGAAGGGGTGGCCACGAACGAACCGCCCCCATGCACCTCTGTCCCCAGTCAGTCGACGCCCCTCCCCCCAACCAGCACCGCCTTCGTTCATGTAGTTCCTCACTCCATCCTTCCACCTCATATTCGGTCTACCTCTCCCCCTCTGTCCCTCCACCTCGCTCTCGTACACCCTCTTAGTCATTCTCTCGCTTTCCATACGTTCCATATGGCCGAACCATCTCAAGTTGTTCCTTTTCACACTTTCCAGCACATCTACCTCCACACCACACCTCCTTCTTACTTCCTCATTAGTCTGTCTATCCCTCCATGTAACTCCGCACGCACTCCTTAAGTAATTCATTTCCACTGCTCTCACTCTTGGTCTGAGTCTCTCAACCAACGTCCATGCTTCGCTTCCGTAAGTCAGTGTCGGGATTACCACACTGTCATGCAAGGACTTCTTCACTTCCATACGGACCACCCTATTTCTTGTTACTGCTTTTAGCGTTCCTACAACCCTCTTCCCCTGTTGTACCCTCTCCCGCACCTCTTCATCCATAGTCCCATCTTTACTCAACACACTCCCCAGATACTTAAAAGAGTTGACGATCTCCATAGCCTGACCGTTCAGCTTCACCTCACACTCTGTGACTTCACCCCTTTCGAAGACCATAACCTTGCTCTTCCCCGTATTTACCTTCAAATTCCGTTTTTCGCACACTGTTCCAAACTCATTTACCAGACCCTGCAACTCCCATTCATTATCACTCATCAGAACTGTATCATCCGCAAACAGCAGTATAGGTAGCTTCCACTCAATTCCCTCCCTTTTCAGCGATACACCAACATCCACTGCTCTTGATAGTATTTCTTTCATAACTCCATCCATATATACAGTAAACAACCACGGGGACATCACACACCCCTGTTTCAAACCAACATTCAGGTCAAAGAACTCGCTCTGCTCACTCTCCACACGTACTGCCGCCTTTGCACCCTCATACATGCTCTTCACTGCTTTCAGCAACTTGCCCTCTACTCCGTATATTCTAAGTACTTTCCACAAACCTTCTCTATCCACTCTGTCATAGGCCTTCTCTAAGTCCATAAAGGTAACATACACCTTTTGTTTCTTCTCCAGATACTTCTCCACAACACAATTCAGGGTAAAAATCTGATCTACACATCCTCTTCCCTTCCTAAAACCTCCCTGCTCGTCGCCTATCCATTTCTCCGTTCTCACTCTCACTCTCTCAATCACTACCCTACTGTATACCTTCCCTACTACGCTTAGAAGACATATTCCTCGGTGGTTACCACACACTCCTCTTTCCCCTTTGCCCTTATATAGGGGGACTATTATGCCAGTCTTCCAGTCATCGGGTGCACTCCCCTTCTCCCATGCTAGTTTGCACATTTTCCATACCCATTCTATCACTATCTCACCACCATACCTCAACATTTCCCCACACACTCCATCTGTTCCTGGTGCTTTCCCCAACTTCACTCTTTTCATGGCTTCCCACACTTCTGACCTCCTGATCCCCACCTCCTCCTCCACTACTTCTCTTCTTCTCCCTCCCATACCATATCCAGCTATGTTTGCTGGCTCTTCATTCCTTTCATTTAGCAACTCACTGAAGTACTCCCTCCATCTTTCGACTCTCTCTTGCTTCTCGGCTAGCATTCTCCCATTCTTATCTTTCACACCCTTACTGTTTCCCTTGCTACCTTCCCTAACTTTCTTGACTTCTTTCCTGAACAGTTTCTTACTCTCCCTCCATTTTACACTCAGATTCCTTCCAAATTCCTCATCTACTCTTCTCTTACTTTCCTTCACTACTCTCTTCACCACCCTCTTACTCTCCACGTACCTCGCTCGTTTCTGCCTCTCGGAATCTTCATTCCCTCTACTACCCAACCACTCTCTATATGCCTTCTTCTTTTCTTCCACAGCTATTCTTACCTCTTCTGTCCACCATGCTGTACCTTTCACTCCCCTCCCTCTTCTCCTCACTCCACACACCTCCTCACATGCTGCACAGATCTCATCCTTAAACACCTTGCTCATCTCCTCCACTTCCTCCATAACTTCCAGGTCGAACCCACCTAGTCGTCTTTCCACTGCTCTCCTGTATTCCTCCCTGACTTCCTCCTCCTCCTGCAACCTCTCCACCCTCCTCACCATTCCACCCTCCTCTCGCCTCCCTCCCGCTCTCCTCACCCACTTCTTTTGTATCCTAACCTTAGCTACCACTACATAATGATCAGACAGATCAGACAGACTTTATATCCTTTAAATAATTAATTATTAGTTATTTGTTATTTTGTTATATAATAAAGTGAACTTGATTTTGTATTCGGTACTTAGCACTTGAAGTCTGTAAGTGTTTTTTCAATATATCCTGTATATCCTGTATATATATATATATATATATATATATATATATATTGTTACGTATCTTGATCCTCAAGTGGTTAACTTGATGAATCTAGATAGCACAGAGATATATATTAAGGTATCAGTCAGCTGAAGGCAAAACAAAAGTAAAATCTAATAACATAAATTCCTGTTGTTGCTTCCTTTCCTTTTGGATCATAGGACTTGGTATCCTTTATTGACTGATACTCTTTAATTATGAAAAATACTGAAACTAATTAAAGTCATGTAGTATTTATAAAGAATTATTATTTAACCGAAGCTTAGTAGGCTATGGTTATGAACCGAATAAGTTATAGCTAAAGAAGGACTATTAATTTTATAAAAAGTCTTGAAAGATAAATATTAAAGTAAGAATATTTCTGTCTCTTACCCTTTTTGAAATGAATAGATAGTTTTCTTCTATGTCCTTTTATTTATATTTAATGTAATTATTCTTGGTTCTTGTCTTACGTTAATAGTATTATATTATTATTATCATCAGGAGTAATATCAAAGTCACATAAAAAGTTAGATATATATTTAATAATTAGTTAAATTTATTTCTTAACCACGTAACATTGAGGTTTGATTATGAGTAAATAAAGTTACAGGATCGTTTCATAGATTCGATTCAGGTCTCACTCAAATAATATAAAAAGCAAAATATAATATTTTGAAGCAAAAGAATTTTCTTCAGCTTAGAAAATCACTAGAAGTAATATTAACACAGCCATGTTAGTCTAAGGCGATATTACTAATAAGAGACAATAGCATCACCGTACTAAGCACCATTAAGCACTGTAAGCTTAATTCAAAGAAAATGAAAGAACTCGTAAGTATTAATATAAAACAATAGTATTACTTTCATCATAACCCAATTACTTAAAGAGTTGCTTTAGTCCACAAGTTAGTCAACTAAAATAGTTAAGTACATAATAATAGCGTTAACGTTAATTCGCAATCAAATAGTTAAAGCACATAATAGTAGCGTTAACGTTAATTCGCAATTAAATAGTTAAACACATTAAACACATCACGTTAATTCCCAATCACATATCTCACTAACCAACATAACGTAAGTGTTTACACCGAACACACTTAACACACATTTATATAATCTGACACAGTCACAATCCCACTATAATACTTCACCCCGTCTTCCTCCAGCTGCAAGTTCACCTTCCCCAACTCCAAATGAGACTGATTTGAATGCCCACAACTCGGGTCTTATATACCAAACAATGATGGTGTAGGAACGAATCAGGAGGCGAGTGATGGTGCGCGCTCCAATCATAGCTCCTCGAATCACATAACAGGTGTGTCGTCCACTCACAGCTCCTGGCGTCGATCATACGTCATAGCATCGGTCATCGAGGTATGGGGCGAGCTGGTATGGGGCGAGATAGTTTGCCCACTCGCTCGTTCGCTCGCTAGTCTGCTTCACCACTTGGGTAGTTTGGCTCCTTGAACTCTAATTCTAACTCTTAAATTAACATACAGGGCTCCGTATGTCAGACCTCCCCCCTAGAAAAGAGTTTAAGGAGTATAGTACATAATATTAAACATAATACATAAATAGATTCACCACCAGATTGGCAACAGCAAGATTATAATGAGGATATAAGAAGGATATCACCCAAAGTAGGCAACGTCTCCAGGTACCACATCAGAACATAGCCGGAACGTAGCTGGAGCGTTATTCGAACTGCAAGGCATCTCACAGCTGAAGGCTTAAAAGCGCACTACAAAAACATGATATTTACCTCGCTACAAGGGAGAGCTAATTGCCAAAATCCTCTCATTAAATTATACTTACTGCTGCATGAGGCCAAACTGGTAAATGCAATCTTTGATCCGTGGCAGTGGGTAGGTATCGTTCTTTGTGACAGCATTGACTTGCCTACAGACCCTACAAAACCTATGGCTCCCGTCTGGCTTTGGCACAAGTATGACCGGACTACTCCACTGGCTTAAGGCCCTTGTGATCAGCTGGTTTGAAAAAATTAAGTCAAGCTCGACCTGCAGTATACTCCTGCGTTGTGGTGAGACACGGTAGGGGGATAGTTTAATGGGAGTTGCATCCCCTACGTCGATGTCGTGCACGGCCAAAGAAGTAAGCCCTGGAGTATCACGGAACACACTGGGAGACTGAGATAAAACAGAGATTAGTTGGTTCGCTTGATCAGAGGGAAGATGACATAGTTTAGATGGTAATTCCCTCAAAGCCACTGAATTATACTGAAAGTTGGATAGGCTACATGACAAGTCAAAGTCTGCATGGATACCTTCAGGCTCTGGAACAGTCTGTTGCGGGTCAGTAAGAGAACTGAAGACTTTGTCCGCACCAGGCTGCTCACAGGTCCTGACATTCACTGCCACAGTGGGAGAATCTGGAGGAGAGGAATCAGGGGACCTATGGTAGGGCTTCAACATATTTATATGGAATACTTGCGTGGGCTTTCTCCTGTCTGGGGTAGTTACTAGATAATCGGTAATGCTCACCCTCCGAATGATCTTATATGGGCCCCTGAACTTGGCAGATAAAGGTTGGCCAAAAAGGGGGAGCAGGACCAAAACCTCACGAGTAGCAAATAAAAGAAAAGGTACCCCCTTATCCCACTCAACTCCGGTCTCTGTACAATACTTACGTAACATTCCCTTTAATGTCTGATGATATCGTTCGAGAACCCCTTGACTCTCTGGGTGGTAGGTGCTAGACTTTACATGCTCGATACCCAACTCCTTCAGGGACTGCTGGAAAATGTTAGAGGTAAAATTAGTTCCTTGATCACTTTGCACCTCATGGGGGAAACCCATTCTGGTGAAAAATTTGAGCAGTTCCTTGATTACAGTTGGAGCAGAGGTAGTCCTTAAGGGTATAGCCTCTGGGTAGCGAGTTGCCATGTCCATGATAGTTAATAAATAAATGTTACCTTGGGTAGTCTTAGGCAATGGGCCTACAATGTCCACTACCACCCGAGTAAAAGGATTCTCGAAAACGGGCAAGGGCACCAGAGGATGTACAGGCACCTTCTGATTGGGTTTTCCTGTCATCTGGCAAGTGTGACACACTCTACAACACTCCACTACATCTGCACGCATTCCTGGCCAGTAAAAGTGGGATCTGATTCTGTCTAGAGTTTTTCTCACACCTAGGTGTCCTGCCAATGGTATACAATGTGCCATTTCCATGATATCTTTACGACAAGGTTTGGGGACTACTACTTGATGGACGTCCCAAGCCCCGTCATCGATTAGTCTGTGTGGCGGTCTCCATCTTCGCCACAATACTCCTCCTTTGAGGTAGAAACATTCACCACCCTCCTTCTCACATTCCTCTTCACTCACGGACCTGGCAGCTAACTCCTTGCATTCACAATCATCTCTCTGTAGCTCTACCAGGCCACTAGGACAATTTGGAGGGGTTTCATGGTCATCGTTAGGGTCAAGATGAGCCATAAAGGTGTCAGATAAATCCACCTCAGTCACATCATCAGGCACAGTTGGAGCATCATTCACACTCTCATCATCCCTTTCATCAACTCTTACATTCGGTAGATTTCTGTCTGAGGGAACTGCTACTTGAGACATTGAACGTGTGACAGCACACACAGGGAAAACAGTTGGCATCTCCTTTTCGAGCTCACCGGTTAGTGGCTCGTTAACAGGGGAAAGTGACAAAATGGGGTCTGGTCGGACCTTCTCACCTGCTACATCATTCCCCAAAAGGAGAGTTACCCCAGGCACAGGGATATCTTGGGACCTACACAAAGCTATGGTGGCCTCACCCTGTAGTAACTCGCATTCAATTTCGCCTTTTACCAAGTATGCATAAAACTGGCCTCCAGCACCTCTCATTACAACTGGTTCGCCAGGTGGGCACTCAGTGTAAGGATTCACCATGAGGGTGTTAGTAGAACCTGTGTCTCTCAGAATTTTTACCTCATGTATGCAACCATTTAATCTCACGTTGCCAGATGAAATAAAGGGACGGTAACTGTCCTGCACTGATGGTGAAATTATTATTGGTTTAACCCTTGTGGGTTGCACCACACATGCTACTACACCCCTGTCTAGATGATTTACGTTAGCTGCTAGGTACTCCTTCTGTCGAGAGTCCTGCATTAAAGGAACTTTTGGTGCTAGGTACTCCTTCTGTCGGGAGTCCTGCATTAAAGGAACATATGGAGTTTGAGATACGGCGGCAACTGTCTGCCCCGATCTCTCGGTTCTCTCCTTGGCCCAGCACTGATAAGCTAGGTGGCCTCTCTTGCCACAAAAAGTACATACTTTAGGGGATACGGGAAAGTTCCCTCTTTGAGCATTACTATTAGTTTGGGGCCCACCTCTGTTACCATTGCCCTGAGTCACATTTTTAGTTGGGGAAACATTTCTATTTTGGCTAGCTGGGGAAGACGTTATAGGCTTGTGACTGGGTCCGTCAGATTTGTGATTGGGATACTTAAAATTAGAACTAGAATTATCGTAGGGCTTCTTTCCACGAAATTTGTTGTTGAGCACGTATGAGTCAGCCATGTCAGCGGCGTCAGCAAGACAATCTACCTTTTTCCCCTTTAAATGATAGGATACAGAAGAATAAATTTTCCATAGGAAATTTTCTAACAGGACCAACTCCTTCAGATCGTTGTAGCTTGTGACTTTCTTACTCTTGACCCAATGATTGAAAGTTTTAGTCATGGTCCTGGCAAATACCTTATGGGTTTCTTCTACTTTCTTCTGGTTTTTACGGAAAGATTGCCTGTAAGCCTCAGGCTGCAATTGATAGGTTTTTAGGATAGCTTCTTTGAGATTGTCATAATCCTGCCTAACTTCTGCTACTTCTGACAAATACGTGGCTCGAGCCTGCCCTGTCAAAACGGTTTGTAACATAAAAGGCCATTGATCTCTAGTCCACTTCATACCTCCAGCAACTTCCTCAAACAAAACAAAGAAATCCTGCACATTATCCTCAGTGAAAGGTGGAATGACACTAGTCATAGTCAATCCCAGAGGGGGAGCAATTTCGGGAGCATTTGTATGGACATTTAGTTGAGCCGTACGATATTGATATTCACATTGTTCGGTCGTTGCACTGGCATTTAGTCTGACTTGTTCGGTCTTTGCTTCGGCATTTATTCTGGCTTCTTCGGTATTTGCTTTTATTCTGGCTAGTTCTAGTTCGAATATTTGATCACCGGTCAAACCAGGTGGCAATTGTTCATCAAGTTGGCTAGGTTTACTAGGGATCCCACCAACTGCTCCGTCACCCTCCCCGCCTTCTACAGGGAACAGGTGGGTTTTTATGGTCTGAGCCACCTCTACTTTAGACATGTTTGAGACAGTTAATTGGAGATGTGAGGCAAGCACTTTCAGTTCAGATTTTGACAGACAGTCAATATCAGGGGATGTGGGTTCTGATTCTATGAAAACTCTAGCATCTTCGTTATTAATTAGTTGAGGCATGATTAATATTTGATTGTTAAGTAGTGAAACGTTAATGAAACAGAGTGAAACCGTATGAAACGAATCCTGGCAAGGTCGCCACTCTTCTGTTACGTATCTTGATCCTCAAGTGGTTAACTTGATGAATCTAGATAGCACAGAGATATATATTAAGGTATCAGTCAGCTGAAGGCAAAACAAAAGTAAAATCTAATAACATAAATTCCTGTTGTTGCTTCCTTTCCTTTTGGATCATAGGACTTGGTATCCTTTATTGACTGATACTCTTTAATTATGAAAAATACTGAAACTAATTAAAGTCATGTAGTATTTATAAAGAATTATTATTTAACCGAAGCTTAGTAGGCTATGGTTATGAACCGAATAAGTTATAGCTAAAGAAGGACTATTAATTTTATAAAAAGTCTTGAAAGATAAATATTAAAGTAAGAATATTTCTGTCTCTTACCCTTTTTGAAATGAATAGATAGTTTTCTTCTATGTCCTTTTATTTATATTTAATGTAATTATTCTTGGTTCTTGTCTTACGTTAATAGTATTATTATTATTATCATCAGGAGTAATATCAAAGTCACATAAAAAGTTAGATATATATTTAATAATTAGTTAAATTTATTTCTTAACCACGTAACATTGAGGTTTGATTATGAGTAAATAAAGTTACAGGATCGTTTCATAGATTCGATTCAGGTCTCACTCAAATAATATAAAAAGCAAAATATAATATTTTGAAGCAAAAGAATTTTCTTCAGCTTAGAAAATCACTAGAAGTAATATTAACACAGCCATGTTAGTCTAAGGCGATATTACTAATAAGAGACAATAGCATCACCGTACTAAGCACCATTAAGCACTGCAAGCTTAATTCAAAGAAAATTAAAGAACTCTTAAGTATTAATATAAAACAATAGTATTACTTTCATCATAACCCAATTACTTAAAGAGTTGCTTTAGTCCACAAGTTAGTCAACTAAAATAGTTAAGTACATAATAATAGCGTTAACGTTAATTCGCAATCAAATAGTTAAAGCACATAATAGTAGCGTTAACGTTAATTCGCAATTAAATAGTTAAACACATTAAACACATCACGTTAATTCCCAATCACATATCTCACTAACCAACATAACGTAAGTGTTTACACCGAACACACTTAACACACATTTATATAATCTGACACAGTCACAATCCCACTATAATACTTCACCCCGTCTTCCTCCAGCTGCAAGTTCACCTTCCCCAACTCCAAATGAGACTGATTTGAATGCCCACAACTCGGGTCTTATATACCAAACAATGATGGTGTAGGAACGAATCAGGAGGCGAGTGATGGTGCGCGCTCCAATCATAGCTCCTCGAATCACATAACAGGTGTGTCGTCCACTCACAGCTCCTGGCGTCGATCATACGTCATAGCATCGGTCATCGAGGTATGGGGCGAGCTGGTATGGGGCGAGATAGTTTGCCCACTCGCTCGTTCGCTCGCTAGTCTGCTTCACCACTTGGGTAGTTTGGCTCCTTGAACTCTAATTCTAACTCTTAAATTAACATACAGGGCTCCGTATGTCAGAATATATATATATATATATATAACTCGTAGTCTGGAATCTAGTTCCAATTGGAAAATAGTTTCACCATCTTGTAACCCAGTCGTAACATGGTTGTTATTAGCGGGCTTTATGATCGAAGTTACGCAGTTTCGAGCCCATGGGAGGGGTCTTGTAAATATATAAGCGACAAGTAGGTCTATATCCTGAATTACACAAGCCTAACTCAAACTAAATGAACCTTATCTAGTCCATCATATCCTACCCTGATCTAACTTACTTTTAATTACAACTGACAGGGACTGATTTATTTTGATGGATCACACTAACTGAAACAAATCACCGGATAATAAGCCACTCACCGAAAACATTGTTGTTGTTGGTTGTTGACATGTTAGTTCGAGGCTTAGGCGCGTCTTTAGTGGGGGCCGGTGTGCTTGTGGTGGTCGTAGTGGTGGTGGTGGTGGTTGTTGTGGTGATGATGGGCAGATCTGGAACAGATGGAGGGGTTACCATTATATTACATAACTCTTATTAATTAGCGTTGTGAAGCAGCACAACACGCAGGTTATCCATCCCCTTGTCATTAGGTCATGTTTACAAATAACCCAGGTTCCATAAATTGCAAACACAGTTATTTTAGTGGGTAGTATCTATTGAACACAAAAACTTGTACTGAATTACATAAAACTGACTATTTACTATCATCTGGCATTGTGATATACTATATATATTGTTATGCGATGCTATAATTCTGCACGCTTTAAGTTAGTTCAGTATTTCCACTTTAGGAAAGCTGAGAACTACAACACTCAACTTGAACATAACTGACTCTAATCATATAAATCTTAATTAACTCAATCTCCACCAATGTCACAGAATACACAATTGCGGTTCACAAGTTTTATTTAATTTATAGCTAGGGTACAAAAACAAATGACTGTAGTCTGAGTCTTATTCATATGGAAATAAGATCGAGACAACACGTGGAATAAATCACTATTCCTGGATCATATATGAATTATTATGTTTTTTACACCAAAGAAAAATAGTTGTTCTTAATAAATAATAATAAGAAGAAAAGCAATATGATGAATATATTAATAAGTACAAATAAACACAGGTTAGTCTCAAACAGAAGCTGACATCCTGAGGTAAAGTAACGCGAGGTAACGCGTGAACGAGGTAGGTAAATATTACTGAGGTCACACATATTCAGTGAGGGTAAAATATATAATTTAAAATACCAGCTGATATATAAATAACTTGAAAGTTAGCGCAACGTGTAGAAGATATAAATCGTTATTAACCTATACAGTCACAATTATGAATATTAGTTCGGGGAACTGAGAATAATTAATATTAGCCTTTGTGAGAAGCTGAGGTCTCATCGTATAAATATTAACGTGACGTGATATAAATAGAATTTAATAAGGAATTCAAATAATGCTTAATCTGAGGTTGAAGTCAGGAAGCTAAGAGACAAAATAAATTAACACACTCTGTGAACACTTATACGCAATAACATACCCAGCTAATAATACTTAAACATAGAATAAGATCTGCTAGGCATTCACTGGTATTTATGTGCAAGATTTGTGTATTATTTCCGAATGGATATATCTATAAACCTTAAATGTAATATAGGAATATATAATATTACAAAGTATATAGATACATCAATCCCAAGACAGAGTTTGTATGGTCTCTTCTCACGAGCAAGGATTACTAGAAGGCGAGAATAGTTAATCTAGGTGGTTTACGTTAAAACAGAACACGTAACATATCCTATCATCATTTTGCAATAATTAACAAACTCATAATATCGAACAAGAAGCACTTAATTTGGGTTGGAGTATAGGAGGAAACAGCCGTGAGAGATCTGGTCCCACGTGGTGACTAGGTGAGGTGTCCATCTGCCTGTTTACATCGGGGGAAGAGACGATACCTTCACACAGTATAGCTAGGGTACTTTTTTCCTAGGTCAGCTAACACAACTCTCTCGGTCCTCCAACACAACTCGCAGCTTGTAGATACTTTTAAGGGGAGTTAGGCTAGTCCCTACGGAAGTATTCTCCGAGTTGACTGGGTCACGTATAATCCAAGTACAGACGGATCCGTACTAGACAGTGAATCAACTTTGCTTAATTTTATCCTGTTTTTGGTCAGGTAGTATTACACATTTCAGATGGTGACATGGCTGATGGGTTTCGGAACATTAGAGGCATGAGAATTACAGTTTTTGAATTATTGCTCGGTTATACAAAGTCTTAAAAATTTAACACATACATGGTTATATGGGGAATGGTATCCTTTATGTATTTATTTTAAAAGTAGGTCTTAGGAGGCTTGTATAGGTACATGATACATTATTTACAGTTTTCACAGGTTCTTGATATTTGGAGGCTTCTATGTAATGCTATGGTTGTTAGATGGAATTTTCTGGTTGTAGTTGTTGCCTCTCTTTGGAGCGGTAAGGGTAGTTATTTCCGTCTGGGTAACTAGACGTAAATGGAGGCGGCTGGTGTTGTAATTCCATAAAATATGCTTCGTCGTAATCCAAATCCGGTTCCTGCTGTGAATTTTGACCCTTTAAGGAGGGCGTCCATTTTTTATATAGCTCCCGGGGTCATTAACGAGGGGGGACTGGGGACGTATCTTAAGGATCCAGGTGACTCTCGTTTTCTATCTGCTTGTTGTAGGTGTGACTGCTGCAGGTGATTCCTAGTTTTGAGGGTAGACTAATGCTTTGTTCTTCTCCTCTTGGTTATGGATGCAATCCTACAGGTTGGGGTTGGGGGCTCTTCTGTAGGTGTGGATGGGTTATTTAAGGTGTTGGGCTCCTTTTACTTTCGCCCTGTCAACTCATATAATTATATACACGTGAGCTACTAAATGTTTTTATACTCTCAACGGGGTTCAAACCTACGACAATCAGGACGATTGTCCATGCTTTAACCAACTCTACCACGACGTGATAAAGGATACTTAACCTTTTCCTATTTATGTTAAGAAGGGAAATCCTACTTTGAGAATGTATTTCAATTCATACACAAGTCGTATGGTGTTCTGGAATATGGATCCTACGACTTGTGCATGAATTGAAATACATTCTCCAAAAATAATTTCCCTTCTCCTTTCTATATATAGGAAAAGGTTAAATGTGCTCTATCATGCCGAGGTAGAGTTGGTTATACCATGGACAATCATCCTGTCGGTTGTTCGAGCCATGCTGGGAGTATATACAGTATATACCGTATATACTGTATATATATATTGTATGAAGGAAACACATTATTGTATATCATTATATTCTACTGTACATTACTCCTTACCATCTAACTGCTTCAAACAAAGTACATTGTAAGGTTAATAGGGTTAACCTTTTTAGCAGTACAGTGGTAGAGCGCTGTCATCCTGTTTGGGGGTCCCAAGTTCGATTATCGGCAGTTGCACCCACCCATCATATATTAACCCGACATTGTACACTCGGATACCATAGTCTCTAGCCCACTCAGGAGAATTCGTGGATCCCCCCCTATGTTTTTCTCCATGCAATTATATCTATCCGGATTAATTTTTGGATAGAACTTGTTTTTCAATAAATAGTATAATTGATATAGTTTTGTAGTTGATTTATGAATCATTATATTCATAAATTAGTTTCCATAGATATGCTTCCATAACTAGAAATAGGTGAAGTCCAGGAATTTGTATGAGTGGGCTAGATACTATGGTATCCGAGTGTACTTTGCCGTGCAGTAGTTAGATGTTAAGGACGATTGTAGATTGTATATATATATATATATATATATATATATATATATATATATATATATATATAATATATCCGTAGTAGGTTCGCCTCCAGAGTATCGAATCTTGTATATGTAGGATAGGAGCCAGGGTCGTACACATTTTGGCGTATATTGCTCTATGAATTGCTTAAGATTCATAAGGCCAATCATTTCGGCAATTACTATTGCAGGATACAACTTGTCAATACTTCTAATTCAAATCATAAATCCTCTCACATAGAATAGGTATTCTATAGATAATTCTGCAAGTTTTGTAAAAGAGATACAAACACTACAGATACCAGATAATTTCGTTATGGCAAGCTTTGATGTGCAATCCTTATTCACTAACGTTCTCTTAACTGAAACTATAAATATAATTCTTGATAACTACCTTCGGACCTTCCTCATGAACAAATCTACAGTAAAGAAACTCTTGAATTTTGCAACCTCAAAATCGGTATTCATGTTTGATGGAAAATTGAATAATCAAATTGATGGCATAGGTATGGGTTCATGCTTAGGTCCAGTTTATGCGGGTGCCTTTGTGTCAGAGTGAAGATAAATGGTTAGACAAAAACAAATCCAGCTGATGTTAAGCCTATATTTTATAAAAAATATGTAGATGACTCTTTTTTTATAATTTTTGAAAAGTCTGAAAGTATAGACAAATTCCTAGAGTACTTGAATAATAAATATCCTAACATTAAGTTAATGTGTGCAATTGAAAAGGATAATTGATTACCCTCCCTAGATATTTTAATAAAATAAACTGAACATGGACTAACAACAAATGTGTACCGTAAGCCAACGCATACAAATTTAGGATTACATTGGTTGTCTTTGTCCCATGATTTACAAGACAAACTCTTCTGAATAGAGCTTACAACTTATGTTCGAATTATATGCTTTTAGATCTAAAAATGAAAACCCTGAACACATAATTTGTGAATAATAACTATTGCTCAAACCATAGACCACAGTAGATGTGGACTGGACACGAAAATGGGACTTTGCAGTAAGGGACCCAAAATTGGAGAACGAAACCTCAAGTTTGAGCCTCTAAACCGCGAAAATATCAAATTTTCCCGGATTCGAGGTTCGAACTTGGGGTTCGTTTACCGAGGTTGGGTCCCTTACTGCAAAGTTCCATTTTCGTGTCCAGTCCAGATCTACTGTAGTCTATGCTCAAACGTTTTTCACAAAATAGTCAAGACCTTTCTTTCATCTAAATACAGTAGTGAAATTGTCATGAATAATGTTCCAAAACTGAAGAAATATATCAAATTGCCATTTTACAGAAAACCTAGCTATGAGCTAAGAAAGCAACTAAGCACATTTTTAAGTGTCAATTTTCTTGCAAATAATTTTCGCATAGTTTTCACAAATTAAGTAAAAATTCAATCTTGTTTTCAAAATTCAGTATGTTCCAATATTGTTTATAAATTTGAATGTCCTCACTGCCCTGCGAGGTATATCGATTGCTCTTCACGGGCATTCCGATCAAGAATATTGGAACATATGGAAAAGAGTATTCGAACAGGTCAAACTCTACAGAAACAAGCATTTTTTTTTGCTATTAGAAATAACGCTTGAGAGTCAGACCACCGATTCAGTGAACATCATTTTAAAATAATTTCAAAGTTTATGAACAAGACTGATGCTTTCATTGCTGAGCGACATTATATCAATAAATATAAACCTGAATTAAATACATAGGTTAATATTATAAGTGATAGTTAGATAGTTCAAATTGTTTCGGTAGTCTTTCATCATTAGTGGGTTAGGATTTCAACATTTGGTTTTGTTTCATTTAATCATGTGCAAAAGTTTTCACTCAGTATTAGTTTTAAATAATAGTTAGTAACTCCTCCATAATTCCTGCATAATGTATAAATAGATGTTTGGTTGTGTATTTTGGTTACACAAGGGACTGGGGTTCTCGTAGAGAGGCTTCAGTCCTGACGCGAATCTTGACTTACAGTGTGCTGGCTTGATAATCCAATAGGGTTGATAGCCTCGGAAGTCCTATTTTAATTTTGTTTTTGTTTTTTTGTTTTGGTTGGTCTTGTAGTGGTAAGCGGTCTGTCAACAATGTAAGTGCTCTGAGAATTATTATCGTTGTTTCATAAAACAAACTATACAATTCTAGTTATAGTAAAATATTCTAAATATAGCAATTTTCAATACATTGTCTTTCTTACTTACATATTAAATATACTTATATAATCATTGCCATAAAATATATCGTGTTCAGTATGTTTCATAAAACTGAAATTTTTAAAAATATGTATATAGTTCAATGACTACATTCAAAATATTGTTAATGAATTAGGTATACTACGATATAAAATTATAGGTAATTAATTTATTAACTTGTTAATTGATCGCCTCTCTATTGCAGTTTGTGTGGATTTATATTTCATGTTATGTTAAGTCACTTAGTGAATATATAGCTACTTAATCCCTACTGTACCATAGGGTACAGTAATAAAAGTCCCCCCCCCCCCAGTCCCAAGCAATGTGGCCAAAATGGCAAGATACAACAACTTCCCACCTCAAAAGATGGAGGAAAACTGGCTCTCCCAGCCTGCAGAGGCTTGGATATAAGCTGAGAAGTGTTGCCAACTCTAGAGCAGTGCTCAAACGGACGTGGTACCAGGCACTGCCTGATACTGTCAGTTACAAGGATCATATATTACTGACGGCTCCCTGCCGTCTCTGGGACTGAACGGGTTAATAAGGTTCGAGAAAATTAATTTTATTTAGCCATTATATAATTTGATCGGAAGTATCGATTCAATGACATCCCATTTAAGTTTTTTAATTAACAGCTCTTCTTATACCGAATTGCTTGGAAGATCAAATTCATATTATTTTTGTTACAAATGTTTATAATTAGTAAACGGTTTTATATGACTAACATGGTTCTGTATAAGTTTTAATTATTGAATTGGATAAAATGATCCTATATTTGTACAATCTTTTACAAGCATAGGTTTTTACTTTCTTTTAGGATCGATAAACATGCCTGAAGATGGATGTAGGTACACTCTCTAGCCCACTCATACACATTCCTGGACTTCACCTATTTCTAATTATGGAAGTATATCTCTGGAAACGAATTTATGAATATAATTTTCTATAAATCAAATGCAAAACTATATATACTATTAATTAACAAGCAAGTTCCATCCAAATATCAATCCAGATAGTTATAATTGCATAAGAAAAACATAGAGTTTCCACAAATTATTATAGGTGGACTATGGTGTCCGACTGTACATCCGAAAATTTGCAATAATCGTCAACATTTAAACGACTTTGGCTCTTATCCTACTATGGATAATAAGTTGTTGGCGTGTGCATAAACCTTTAACCGTCTTGGTGGTGTAATGGTGAAGGTGTCTAATAATCTGTGTGTTATAACCCAGGTTCGAATCCTGGTGGATCACATATATGCTTTCATTAACTTCATTGGAGGAGTTTGGTGTTGTGTTGAAATTAATACAAAATAGATTCATATATGTATATATATCTATATATATATATATATATATATATATAATATATATATATATATATATACAGTATATAATAAGTCACAAATATTTGTGATCAAATTATGTAGTAAAACTCCCAGGAAAAATGAAACATTGGAACACCAAGCTTTCGTCTATTCTCTCAAGACATTTGCTAAAATAGCTTCCCATAAGTTAGGCGTGCTCAACCTTCTCCGTGGGTTCCTCACCCCCACACAGCTTCTTGCTCTGTATAGGGGCACAGTGCGCCCCTGTATTGAGTATTGTTCGCATGTGTGGAGAAGTTCCACCCATACCACACTTCTCGAAAGAATAGAGTCAAAAGCATTTTGGCTCATCAACTTACTTCCTATTACTAGTTCCCTACAATCTCTTTATACACACTGCACTGTTGCATCTCTTTCACTCCTCTATCGCTATTACAACAGTGTTCTTCAGAGCTCTCTCAGTACATACCCTCTCCGTTGCGGCGAGTGCGAGGCACCCGCCTTTCAAGACTATTCTATTTCACTCCTATTCTGTCCAGCTCTCCAACCCAAGAATTGGCAAATTTTTGTCTTTCTTCTACTCAACAAGTGAAGTCTGGAACTCTCTCCCTCAATCAATCTTTCCTTCATCCTATGGCTTAACAAGTATACATTCAAGGATGGTGTGAGTCAGGTATCATGGGATCTTGTTTTCGCTGCCACAAACCCACAAATAGCTTATAATAATTTTGAGTTATTTTGTTCTACAATGTTCAAACAGTATTTTCCTTTACAATCTAAACATATTAAATCAAAGCATGTTGGCAAACTTTATATTACTCCAGAGAAGAAGTATGATGAAGGAAAGGAACAAATTACAAAGAAAGTGTGCCAAAAAAAAAATATTACCAATGGTGAAGCATTTCACAAATTACGTAACCAGATCACGGCTGCTATCAGAACAGCCAAGTCGAATTATTATAAAAATAAGTTGGATGAGAATGCGGGCAATTGGAGGAAAACGTGGGGCGCTATAAATGACATACTAAGCAGAGATATATCTCATGAAAGCAATAGTGATGTTTTTGTTATTAATAACGCCAATATTTCTGATCCTGTTTCCATTGGTAATCACTTTAATTATCATTTCATCAATATCGGGAAAGCACTTCCTGAACAAATAAACGAACTTAGACTCTATTTCACATCTTATTTACCACAGAGACAGGACAACTCTTTAATGTTATCACCCATTACCGAACTGTATATAATATTATGTAACAAAATAAAAAGTCTACGGAATGCAGCTGCAAGTTATGATGACATACCAATGTGGCTGGTTAAGGAAGTTGCTCATATTTCGGTACCTATTCTGATGTTCCTATGTAATTTATCATTTACTACAGGGATATTCCCAGATATCCTGAACATAGCTAAAGTCACACCAATCTTCAAATCAGGTTATCGAAAATGTGTTAATAACTATCGGCCCATTTCGATATTGCTAGCAGTGAGCAAGATCCTTGAAAAAATAATGTATATTAGGGTGAACACATTCTGTGACAGCAATAATGTTCTTACAGACTCTCAGTTCGGGTTTGGAGATGGCAGGTCAACCGAGGGTGCTCTCCTATCATTTATTAAAGATACTCTATCCTCCTTTGATGCAAACCAATATACTCTGGGCGTATTTTTGGACCTGGCAAAGGCGTTTGATACAGTGGATCACCATATATTGGTATCAAAGCTTGATCACTATGGAATAAGAGGTATCTCCAACAAATGGTTTTCTTCATACTTAAGTCAGCGAAAACAGTTTGTTCAATTTAGCCAGTGCCAGTCCAAATTTATGCCCACAGAGTGCGGTGTGCCTGAGGGGTCTGTGTTGGGACCACTTCTGTTCATATTATATATCGACGACTTTGTTCTTGCCACCCAACATATGAAATGTATGTAATTTGCAGACGACAGTACCTTTTATGCTAGCAATCATGATCTTGGTGAACTTATTTCTTCTGTAAATCATTTTTTTTTAAACATACACAATTGAATAACCAGCAATAAACTCACCCTAAATATAAGCAAAACCCATTACATAATCTTTCATAGGAAGAAAACTACTCCGGCCTTTCAACAACCAATTACAATAGGTAATACTTTACTTCACGAAGAAAGTAGCTCAAAGTTCTTGGGAGTAATAATTGAAACACTTCTATCATGGAACCTTCATATAAACCATCTTCAAAATAAAATGAGTAAACAATGTGGCATCTTATATTTAGTCCGTAATATGCTTTCTACACCTGCCCTAAAACAAGTGTATTACTCATTATTTTTCCCAACTCTTTTTTACTGTAACACCGTGGGGAGGTGCAAATAAAAAAGCACTAAATTCATTATTTAACACTCAAAAGAAAGTCATACATACTATTGACAATTTACGAAAGTATGACCATACGGGTCCTTCTTTTAAGAGGCTCGGTATTCTCAAGCTTAAGGACTTAAATTCATACTGCTCGGATATTTTTGTTTACAAGTCGACTAACAATATCATCCATAATACTTATGTTCAATGCAACTTTAATGGTCGCTACAACTTTAGAAACAGTGACCTTCTGAGGATTCCCTTCGTGAATTCGAATCAATCCCAAACCTTTATTATATACCGAGGTGCTAAAACTTGGAATAACATCCCTGACCATACTAGACAGAAAACGTCACTTGATTCTTTTAAACGCAGTTACAAATATAACATATTGATAGACTATTGACTGGAAATTAAATGCTCAATCCTTAATGAGCGCAGTTAGAACATCTGTTTGTGGTGCACTAACCTATGAGAGGGTGAACGTTAATTATTGAAACTCGTAAACCAAGTTTCGGAAGATCTACCATTAATAAGATTCAAAAGGAATAGCCTAGACAAATTGTGTTCCGATTGATCACCATGACTTATGATGTTGTAGGATGTTTCTGTGTCGGTATTATTTCGATGGTTGTGTTTGTGTACTCGCGGGCCATTGGAGCAGCCCCACTCTGCCGAACCTCCGACACCTCATATTGATTAATTTGGACTATAAACTCATTATTGTATTATCGCTCGGGTGATTGAATGCCGAGATGAATGGGTGCGTTCTTATTATGGCTTGCAAGTGTGCATTGTGCTGATTTACTGCGCCGTTACTTGAACATTTGAAATTGTCATGATTTAGTGTATTTGCCTTGGAATTATAAACTACAGTATATTAACAGACCTACAGTACTGTACATTCGTGTCAAATAATTAAATGTTATGGTATAGCTTTAATTATTTAAATATTCATCCATAATATTATTTTCTAGTAAAAAAAACGATACGCTGCTTCTACTGTTATTGGATTATTACTATTTCAAAATAATGATCATTACTTACAGTATATTCATATTTATTTATTTATGTATATATATATTGTTTCCCTACTTTATCTACTACAACTAGTGTTATATTGTAATTATAATCACTATTATTAATAATTATTTGTATTATTATTATTTTTATTAATATTAGTATTTGTATTATTATCACTTATAAATATTATTATCAATATTTGTATATTATCATTATTATTATTGATTATTATATATTCACTTTACTATTTTTAAAATAACACAATTATTAAAGCCCCCACAACGAACAAAAGGAAAGAAAATAACACCTTTAATGAAGACCCCCATAACCAAGAAAAGGAAAACCCTGAAGAACAAGGAACGAAACATATGAGAAAACTTTCTAAGAATAAAGAAGGAGGAACTTAAACAAAATGAATAACAACGAAGGGCAGAATAAGCATGGAAGAAATAACCACGAGATTCAGCATTCCAGCCCCCCATATCATCGCCAAGAATAACGACAATAAGAAGAACGAAACCAAGAAGGAGATAGAGAAGGCAGTAACAACAGAAGATGTGAATAGAATTAAACAACGAAGAAATAACAACTAACAGGAAGGACAAGATGGCCGCCACCAGGGAAAACGACTTCCGGAAGAGAATAAAGGAGCAACTAAACTAGAACAAGGACAATTACCAAAGACGGGAATAATAAGGAATCAAATAAACATAATGCCCCACATCGCCAATAAGAAGAACGAAAAGAAGAAGACCAAAGTCGGGACAGAAGAAGAGAAGAGCATCGACAACAACAAAACACGCACGCATAGTAATACCACGTGTACAGGATCACCACCAGAATTCTACGAGTAATGCCCGCAAATATGTTCCCACTAATATTACTTCCACGCCCTCTACGAACAACAGACGAGATGCCCGAATTGCCACCATTGCACCAGAACTTCCAGCAACACCAGGCAAGAACATTACTATAACATCAACACCACAAGAAACTCCTAAAAGAAGAATAGTATTCAGCCAGGGAAAGAAGGACCACCATCACCATCACAAGAGCAGGCACTTACGCCCTACTTCCACCCAAAGGCCAAATCACCTGCCTGCCAATTTCTAAGGAGCCCACCTAATCCCCTTAGATCCGCCCCTGACCGGACTTATGACCTTTTGACCCCCGCACACCTACCCCAGGAAATCTCAGCCAAAGTCGTCACTATCCCGCCGAAACCTGAACAGGACAAACAATTCTAGGGCTTCATAACACTGGCATACTAGTGGTAAAGTCCTAACATAACTCTCCCATTCAAGTAAGGATAGAAGACATGTCTAATATCCTGAAAGGTCTGCTGGAGTAAGACTTCCTATTGAGGAATTGTTGTATGTACAGTTGTACGTACAGTAATAACATTAAGGTCCAAAATAGGCTGCACCTTTTAATACTAGAAGTATTATTGACGGACATGTCCCGAGGTACTTCTCTTATTAAATACGTACTTCACAAACTATCGAAGGATACTTGACATGTCAAGGTCATTCGATTAGTTCCAAGGTTTTGCGAGACACCGTAACTGGCACTCAGCATACAGAAGTCCTTAGTACATCTGTCCAACAACATGTTAGCGGACATTTGTAATTAAAAGGTTGAAACACCGCCCCGAGTTCTCTGAACCTCTTATAACGGTCAGTTGGCAGATCGAGAAACATGGTAATGGTCATGACCTTATTATCTACTCGCGTTAGCTCGATATGTTGTCACTGTGTCATGATATTTGAGACATCGTATTAAAGACCCCACACCAAGAGTACCTGAACAAAACTTCACCACCGATTAGCATAACGGTCAGGATAGTCGAGTAGCTCTAGCCTAACGTTAAACATGCTCGCGTTAGTCTGATGAAGTGCCCAGTGTCATTTAAGACCCGATACCAACTAATCCAACTGTAACTTAAACAACTGATCCACACGACAGGCCAACCTGGACGGTCCAATGGAGACTCGGACGACCCCAAGCTGTTACCTCAACTCATCACTCCTCCAGCTCCAAGTGTTAGCTTAGGAGTACATATTGAAAACCAGTAATCTATATTTTAATAATTTCACCACAACACCAAACACCTCCAATGAAATTAATGAAAGTATATATGTGATCCACCGGGATTCGAACCTTGGTTATCACACACAGATTTTTAAACACTAACCATTACAGCACCAGGACGGTTAAAGGTTTATACACATGCCTACGACTTATTATCCATTCTCAAATACTGGATATTAATCTAATCATGTTCATATTCCCAACGGCGCTGTGGTAGCCTAATGTTTAGGTGAGAGGAAATAATATTGATGGGGCACATATCATATAGACCGGCCTCGCTACGAAATATCCCTGAACCTACTAATAATCTATATTTTATTAATTTCACCACAACACCAAACACCTCCAATGAAATTAATGAAAGCAAATATGTGATCCACCGGGATTCGAACCTGGGTTATCACACACAGATTTGTAAACACTCTAACCATTACACCACCAGGACGGTTAAAGGTTTATGCACACGCCTACGACTTATATCCATTCTCGAATACTGGATATTAATCTAATAAGTCGATACCCAGCAACAAGGTATATAAAGTTAGAGTCCACAAATATTGACTCTGCCTAATTCTCACCAGTGCATAAATAAGTTAGAGTCCCCAAGCATTGACTCTACCTAAGTTCCCACTAGTGCGAAAGTGCGGAAATAAAGTTAGAGTCCACAAATATTGTTGTAAACCATTTATTCACATATACATATTAGTATTGTTAGCCTAGGAGTTAGATAAATAAAATACTGTTCATAAATATACTCGGTGTTATATGTGTTATATGTATCCTCAATTTGTCTTCTATGCACGTGTTGTATGATTTGGACTTCTCCAGTTAAGTAGAACCTTCCACATCCAATCTCAAAACCTGGTAAAAAACCTGGCATACATTTTTTAGTTACATGTATATTACTACACTATAGCCTTGACATTTTCTATCCTGTATGTACTATCATAAATATTAGACAAAGTTCTGCTGTGCAACCAAAAGTGTTATATTACAAGGTACCTTTAACCCTTATTTAGCGGGCTACGTGGTCTATTTGACCGTAGCGCCCAGCGGGGTGTTTTTACCCTAAATAGGGTTGTTTACGTGATCATTTTCATGCCTAAATAAGACCCAGAGCGTAAAACAATTTTCTATCCCTGAAAGGGCATAAACAGAGCTTTCCAATGACACCCCAACCATCCTTGTACGACCACTGGTTCTCTTGCAACGATTACGCAACACGAGTGCAAAAACCATGTAATTAGGTACTTTCCCTACATAATTCCCTGTGTAGCGAGTGCGAGAGGGTGGGGGAGGGTGGGATTCATGTCAGTAGGTCCGCCGCGGTGGTCTGGAGCAGTCATATGCTTGCTACACTCCACCCACCACTCATCTCTCTCTCTCAGCAACATTACGTGGTGAAAATGGCACACGACATAAGTTGTGAACCGCCACTTAGTCCATATTTATTTCACACGACATAAGTTGCGCGCCGTCATTAAAGGGTTAAAGATAGTTCTACTCTCAAAAGGGTCAGCCTTATAAAATCTTTATATTGCATTTTGTATTATTGCATTTGCTTGGCTAAATACAGATTTTCTTTACTTACTTTTGTTTTACTTGCTTTTACTTAAACTGCTTTAAACTTCGTGTGTCCAGGCATTTTGACCTCAACGTCCCTTGAAGTACCCTGAAGATGTCTTGAGATAATAGACAAAAGCTTGGTGTTCCAATGTTTAATTTTTCCTGGGAGTTTTAATATATATATGCTCGTATATTTGTGTTCCACAAATATATGTTCGTAGTTAAAATGTACGGCACCATATTATACTATTTTTGCAATACAATAACGATACATTTTGGCGGCACCCGGCTAACTATGATTATGGTTATTTGGTTCAAAGGATTGTACGACTATAACACAAATATTTGGTTTCAGTTCATCCAATTTACAAGTACAGTTCAAAAGTTTATCAATATTTGTTTTTTCTCATGAATTTACCATAAGGCAGCCCAGACTATTTCATGAATTTTGATGTCAAAGTCAAGTATAAAATATAAAACTCTGATTGGTTGCATTACAGTGGATATAACGTTGTACACAATTGTTTGTATCCTAAGATTTAGATTGTCGATTGATCATGTTGAAAGTTAAACGAGAGATGAGATAAGCTCAGTGATGCCAGAATAGCTAGAGTCAATAATTTCCCAGGACTTAGATGAAAACTAATTGTGTAAAGATTTTGTGTATTAAAGACTTTATTCCCTTGAAAAGTATTACACGTTTTAACAGTATATTCTTGCAGCTCTAAAGTTTTTGAAACTATTCTTCATTCAAAATTTCTTAGGCATTTATCTTAACATAAACTACTTTCAGATCGCCAGTATGGCGTTCTTCAAGGCCTCTCTGCTGGTGATCTTCTTGCTTAATTCTCGGTCATCCTCCTTTCGGGACAACGGTGAGACTGTTTCTATTGTGCTAGACATATAGAAAGCCTTCGATAAAGTCTGACATAAATCTCTAATTTCCAAACTACCCTCCTTCAGTTTCTATCCCTATATCTGTTCCTTTGTCTCAAATTTCCTTTCCGACCGCTCCATAGCTGCAGTTGTGGATGGCCATCGCTCACTCCCTCAACCTATCTACTCTGGTGTTCCTCAGGGGTCTGTCCTGTCTCCAGTTCTCTTTCTAATACTCATTATTGATCTTCTCAACTGTACCTCTAGTCCTATCCACTCATATGCTGATGACTCTACCTTATACTATTCAACTAGTTATTTCACAACAACCTAGCATGCAATCACTTCAAAACTCCCGTGTCAAGGCCATAGAGCACCTATCTTCTGATTTATCAATTATACCCGATTGGGTTAGAGAAAATCTTGTTACTTTCAATACTTCCAAGACCCAGTTCCTCCATCTATCTACCAGTCACAATCCTCCACAAAATTTTCAATTATTCTTCAACAAGAGACAAATCAACCCATAAGTTAGGCGTGCTCAACCTTTTCCGTGGGTTCTTCAGTTTAGTTTACGTAGTGGGACCCGCAGAGGGCCGCTCTCAGGCGGCATGATATGCAGGGGTTGTGCATGGGGACTAGTGGTTGGGGACAGGATCAGGAAAAGGATCAGGATTAGGGATGTATTGACTGTTGATCCTAGTTATAAAAGAATCAAAAGTGGGGCTATTAACTACATGAAATGGGAGGTGATTCCACTTTTGGATGCTGCGGGGAAAAAATTATTGTCTAAATATGTGCGTGCTTGCATGATAGATGTGGTATTTTAGGTTGTGGCTGCAGCTCCTAAATCGTATACTTGTAGGGTGTAATTATATGTCTTTATCTATGTCTACTAAGTTGTTAGTTATTTTATATAACATCTGTTGTCTGTGTATTTGTCTTCTTGTTGCAAATGGGTCTAGTCTAATGTCTTGTTTGAACAAAGTGAAAGATGTAGTGAGTCTGTAATCACGTCTGATCCATCTTGCAGCTTTCTTTTGTATGGCCTCTAGTATATATATATGTTATTGTGAGTGTGTGGATCCCAGACGGTGTCGCAGTGCTCCAAGTGTGGCTGAACAAGTGTTCTAAATGCTAGAATTTTGATGTTGGCGTTACACTTTGTGAGATTCCTGCGGAGGAACCCAAGGGCCTTATTCGCCTTTGCTCTGATTCTGCTAACGTGAGTGGTCCACCTCATGTTCGCTGAGATGTGGACCCCCAAATATTTGTGGGAGGGAACAGTATCTAGAAAGGTGCTATGGAGTTGAGTGTTATTCACATGTATGGAGAGGTTTCTTTCCTTCATCCTATGACTTAAACTGCTTTAAACTTTGTGTGTCCAAGCATTTTGACCTCTACGTCCCTTGAATTTGGCTCTGTTTTTTTTGTTTGGCTTTGGGGGAGACACTTGTTACAGGCAACCTGCCTCTTGCCTCTCTCATACACATATAGTTAGGGAGCCCACTGGAGTTCATTTACACTTTTGGGAACGAAAGGTTTGATGGTTTTAAGCTGTTGCTATTAATAGGTGAATGAAAAAAATCCATTTCTTAAGTGTAGCATTCCTGGGGTTTAGAGGGGGCAGACCCCTAAACCCCCCAAAAATGAAGCCTTCATTTACACTTTGGAGAACAAGGCTGAAATTAACATGGATTATTACCATTATACTAACAGATTGAAATATGCAACTTAAGAAAACACAAATTATAGGTTTGACTCCTGTAAGGAGATAAAGAAAACCTAATATTTAGTAGTGGCCCCGTAATCATTGACGAACATGCCTATTACATAAGGCATCCTCTTCAAACACTAATCCGCCGTAGTTTTGAATCTACCGCGCAGAGCATTTAAAAACTGAGGAGCCTTCATCATGAGCGCACGCGACCTCACTCATGGCTTCAGTCATTATGAATTGGGTTCTCACTACGAAAAAACTTCGTAAAAAATAAAAACAAAAAGAAAATAAGAATAACTATCCAATAAGCTTTCCATCATATCGTGGATGTACTTGTGTGGATCTCTGACCAGACGCTGATTCAGCCGTCATTCCTCCTTCACTGACATATCAAGTAAACCAAAATCCTCAATACATCAACGAATGGGAAGGGGACGGTCGGGAGGGCCCCAGTCGTCAATGATTACGGGGCCACTACTAAATATTAGGTTTTCTTTATCTCCTTACAGGAGTCAAACCTATAATTTATTAGTGGCCCCTCCATCATTGACGAACATGCCTGATTTCTAAGACTGGAGGGGGACATTCGTAATCATATCATAACTCTAGAAAAGCAGATAATAAAAACAACCACATAGTATTCTTACTTTTGAAAATATATTTAACAACGGCGTAGGCCGAAAAAATACAAGAAAAAGGGGGTTCAGGCAGGTGCGTGCTTCAAAGAAGCCTGCCTGACAAAAAATGGGTAACCCTGAAGATTCTGAACACAGATCTGTAGTTACAAAGGCACCCCACTCAACGAGTGGTGACAAAAAATAACAAGTTATAAGTTTATATGTGCACATAATAAACCCCAACATAAACTTGGAGATAAATTGCAAAGGAACTCCATTATTCTAATATTAAATTGCTTTCGCAGCTAAACTACTCTAACAACACCGTTGTTTTGTACTTAACATTGTACTAGCACAATTTCTCACTGAGAAATTTTCATATCACATTTTAACCTTAAATTGTATCACAGCTCTCATACTCCGGCGGGGTCTAGTAGACCAGTCAAAGTAGGGCTGGACTTAGAACAAATTGCAATAGAAGGTTTTTTGGCTTTAACTTGTTTATTAGGTCCCTCTGATGAACATATAAAAAGTCTCCAACTTTTGGACACCGGGAAAGTGGTTAATTTGCATAAATTCAAGATGGCCGCCGTCCAAAGCTTCAATTTACAGATAACTTTTTTCTGGTTGCTCCTAGACCCTATAAATGTATTACAAACAACGTTTTTTGGCTTTAACTTGTTTATTAGGTCCCTCTGATGAACATATAAAAAGTCTCCAACTTTTGGACACCTGGAAAGTGGTTAATTTACAGCCAAAAAACCTTACAGCCAAAAAACCTTCTATTGCAATTTGTTCTAGGTCAAGCCCTACCTTTACTGCACATTATTGTCTATTACATTTTGCCTAGGCCTATACTAATCCCATCATCTTTGTATTTACTCAACACTTCACTTCGTTGCTGCGGAAAGCCATCGCCAGGGAACGACGCCAATGCTGACATTCGACCAACCGCTTTATTGGAAAGCGAAGACGATCATTGTTCATGAGAAGGAAGGAAGCGAACTGAAACCCATTGTTTTGAACCTTGGTGGCTTTCACTCTGTGATGAGCTTTTTGGGATGCATGGGCCATGTTATGGAAGCATCTGGGCTTAAGGAGGTTTTGGAACTTATATACGCTGAAAATGCTGTGACCCAAATGCTGAGTGGGAAAGCCTATGCACGAGCAATCAGAGGCCACTTCTTGGTTGACACAGCCTTGAGTTCGATTGTGTTAGGCAGGGCATACGGTGTCAACCTCTCAATGGTAGATGAGGAAAGTGACGCATGCAAGGACTTCCAGGAGGCTGCAGATCTTTTGGATAAGCTGTTGCGTGAAGACGTTTCACCGGATGAAGTCTGCAGTAAAGACGTTTTCAACAGAATTTCTGAAAAACTTAAAGCTGAGAAGAGCTCCTTAGCAGAGCATAAGATGGGAAAGCTATGGATTCAATACATGGACATGATTGACCTGCTGCGTCGCTTCCTGAGGGCACTGAGAATGGGCGATTTCCTACTGTACCTCGGAACACTCCAGGAGATGTTGCCGTACTTTGCAGCGTGTGGTCATAACAATTATGCCAAGTCAGCCCATGTGTACATTCAAGACATGATTGAACTTGAGCAGCTCAACCCAGACATGTTCTGTCAATTGAACTCCGGTCTATTTGTGATCCGCCGAAGTGATCGGCTGTGGGCAGGACTGCCAAGCGACTTGGTTATAGAGCAGGTTTTGATGCGCTCTTTGAAAACGAATGGTGGATTGACACGTGGTAGGGGCATGGAGGAAACGCAACGCCTGCGCTGGTTACTTGCTATGCCAGCCTGCGCTGAGGTGAGTGAAGTTATGCAAGAACTGACAGGGAAGCATTTCCACACCTCTGAGCAGCACAAAGAAATGACTGAAGCAAGGCGTGAACGAGATAGGAAGGACACAGAGAAGGTTCTCGCATTCTTCAAGGATTATGATCCATTTCAAGAATCAAATGAACTCAGGAATATTGCCAACGGTGTGACAGGACCAGCCTCGGCCAATCCTCATTTACTGTATGAGGTTGGTATGAACATTGTGCAGAAGATGGAAGGTAGCAATGCTTTTGACTTTTCATTTAGGAAGAAAGATCAAGTTGAGTCGTTGGGTGCAAAGGTTACAATCAGTGCTGAAAAAGTACCAATCGACCCACAGCTCCTTTTCCAGAGGCTCCTCATCTTTGCTAATAACAGGGACTTAGGTGTTGAAGAGGTCTTTGCGTATGAGTTGTCTAGCTACCCTACTGCTCTGTTCGATAAGTGGGGGAGGCTCAGGGAAGCCAATAAACCACAGCTAGGAGATGAGATAGCTGCTGTTGTTCCCAAGTCGTCATTGGAATCATTTGAGGAAGAAAGGACTGTGACCCATGTTCTGGATGGTGGTTCCTTATTGCAAAGGATTCCATGGAAGAAGGGTGACACATTTGAGGACATTGCAAGCATGTACATGAAGCATGTTTCCAAAAACTTTCTCAACCCGGTGGTTGTATTCGACGGTTATAAATCAGGACCTACTACCAAGGACATGACACACAATCGACGATCAAAAGGAGTCTTTGGTCAAAAGGTGATGTTCACTCCAACCATGCCCCTTCGGTCAAAAAAGGAAAACTTCTTGTCAAACTCGGACAATAAGCAAAACTTCATTGACTTATTGTGTGAAACATTCAAGGCAAATGGAATTGACTGTGTCAATGCGCCAGCAGATGCAGATGTCATGATTGCGAAGAAGGGAATTGAGCATGCAAGGGAAACCGTGACATATGTGATAGGTGAGGACACAGACTTGTTGGTGCTGTTGTGTCATTATGCGGAACGAGGGATGAATGATTTGTACTTCAAGTCGAGCAAGGAAGGTGGGAAATGTTGGCATATTAACTCAGTAGCAGAAGCTCTCGGTGAAAGCATCTGTCGTGTCCTGCCAGTTGTCCATGCACTCTGTGGATGTGACACAACCTCACGACTGTATGGTATTGGTAAAGGGGCTGCCTTGAGGAAAGTGAGGGAAGACAACGGTTTCTTGAAATGTATAGAAGCATTCTGTTGCCAAAGTGGAAGTAACGACGCGATATCATCAGCTGGTGAAAAGGCCTTGGTTTATTTGTACGGGGGAAAAGGAAATGACACCCTTGACGGACTGCGAAAGACAAAGTTTTGCAACAAGGTGGCAAAAAGTTCAACTAGCGTTGAAGTTCACAGCCTTCCCCCAACAACCGATGCAGCCAAATACCACTCGTTCCGAGTTTATTGTCAGGTCCAGGAATGGATGGGGAACTGTGTGGACCCCGAGAAATGGGGCTGGTGTCTGTGGAAGGGACAGCTTGAACCGAAGACGATGGATTCGCCAGTGGCTCCTGATTCACTACTGAAATTGGTCAGATGTCAGTGTAAGGGCAACTGTGACACTCAACGCTGTAGTTGCAAAGGGAATGAGCTTGAATGTTCCAGTGCATGTGGTCAATGTAAAGGACTCTGTCAAAATAGCAACTTTGATGCAAGCACCGATGATCCAAGTGAATACGAACTCCTATCATTAATTACATAATTGGCTCTGAATGACGTCATACTACGTCATGGTTTTTGTTGTTTTTTTTTTATAAAAAAGAGGGACAACAGGTCAAAAAACCCATACAAGCACAAAGTGCCTGTGTCACCCCTTGTGAAATAGACAGTTCAGCCTGTCTGTAAGGTTTTTCGGCTGTAAATTAACCACTTTCCAGGTGTCCAAAAGTTGGAGACTTTTTATATGTTCATCAGAGGGACCTAATAAACAAGTTAAAGCCAAAAAACGTTGTTTGTAATACATTTATAGGGTCTAGGAGCAACCAGAAAAAAGTTATCTGTAAATTGAAGCTTTGGACGGCGGCCATCTTGAATTTATGCAAATTAACCACTTTCCCAGTGTCCAAAAGTTGGAGACTTTTTATATGTTCATCAGAGGGACCTAATAAACAAGTTAAAGCCAAAAAACCTTCTATTGCAATTTGTTCTAGGTCCAGTTAAATGATTGCTAGATTTACTGGACTATAGGGTGTCCTATGTCAACTGACTGCACCCCCCCCCCCTTCCCGTGAAAGTAAACAAAAGTGACTGCAGGGCCACCTAGATCCTCTGCCTTAAAGCTATACATGGTAAGGAAGGTTTGTCTAGAGCAACTGACAAGTATCTAGACAGAAACTTATGATTAGACGCCCACAACTGCGTGGACGCTATGTCTTCAACTGAAAAAAAATTCAGGAAACGTAAAGAGGCTGCCCATTTGCGTAAATCGTGGGCCCGACCCACAACGCCGGGATTACTTTCTTTAATGACTTCTACCAGAAGAGAGGCTAATCGCCGTTTAAGTAAGCGTTTACCCGTACTTGCTACCCATAAAGCACCTTGGGGGTTTCGAGGAGCTACTCTCAAATATTTGGTTAGAGCTTGCACTGGACATAGATTATGATGCACCTTTCCCCTTTTTAACGCCGGCACCGTGAACTCAGAAAACACGTGTGCACTATGCTCATTCTTGGCTACAAAACCTGGGGAGGGTGCAATGGAAATACATTCATTAAGTCTACCAAACCTAAGACAATTAGGTGTGTTGCTCATCGCCGCCAGCTCAGACACTCTGTTTCCGGTGGCCCAAGCCAAAAGGAAAACCGCCTTTTTTAAGAGTAATGCAAAGTCTGCAGTATTTTGGTACAGACGAGAGTGAAGCAAAGACAAAGCTTTGTCCAGAGACCAAGTAGGCATGAGCTGACGGGGAGGTGGGTGGAGTTTAAAACATGCTCTCATTAAACCTGTTTCCTCCGCCACCGGTATGGAAAGACCTGTAAGGTCTAAAAAGGGCACTCTAATCGCAGTTAAGTGATTTTTTAATGTTACCACAAATAAACGTTTCTGCTCAAACAGATAATTCAAATAATTAAAAACTAATGCCACTGAGGGTACAGTTTGTTCTGTCCTAACGATCCAAGAAGTAAAGGCTTGCCAATGTGATTGATACTGTCGTTTTGTAGACTGAGTATATTGATTGAGTAATTTATTGGTCACATCTCTACCATATGGTGCTAGCCACTTGGCCTCCTGAATGTCCATAATGCAAAAGTCAGCGAGGTCGCTAGGTTGCCAATCGTGTCTAAGTGGAAATACCCGACCGGGAGCGATACCGGGTCCGGGCACCACATTTTCAATTGCTGGTACCACAACTGCGCCGGCCACAGTGGCGCGATTAGCGAGACTAAGCCTCGATAATCTCGTAGTTTGTCACTAGGGCGTCTGGCCCCCCTGCCGGCGTTTTCGCCCGGCGGGTGAGGTATAGAGGGAGTTTGTGAGTCTCCTCGGACGCAAAAAGATCCACTTGTGGATGGGAGAGCTCTGCAATCATTAGGTTGAAAATGGGTTGCTTGAGCTCCCATGCTACTGTCGTGCTCTGTCTCCGGGACAGAGCGTCTGCCCAGACGTTCGCTACGCCTGGGAGATAAGATGCGTGAAGATAAATATCTAGACTGTTGGCTAGAGCAAAAATCTCTTCCGACACGTTTAGCAACTTCCTTGACCTCGTTGACCCTTGTTTCTGAATACAGTGGACTGCATTCAGATTGTCCATTCTGAAGGCCACCGACTTGCCCCGTAATGCCGGGCCGTGAGCCTGAAGGAAATACAAGGGGACTAGTAATTCTTTGACATTGATGTGAGAGATTTCTAAGTGGGACCAAAGCCCCTGACCCTGGTGCCCCTGATTTGACTGAAATCCCCACCCTATTGTGCCTGACGCATCCGTGTCTACCCATACCGTTGGTGGAGGAGAGGTCCATGACATTATTGAGTGCAATGTTTCCCTCTTCGCCCAGACCGCTAGTAAGGTGTGGATTAATTTTGGGATGGGCCATAATTTTCCCGCCGGTAAGAGCGGGAAATATTTGTTGCCTTCCAATATTAATCGGTTTACTTTCAACCGGCCCAACTTGACAGTTAGTTGAATCCAGTTGAGAGAGCCGACCAGAGACTCCCAGACCCTTCGCGTCGTAGTCAGACTGTGAAGAAACCTGAACAGTTTCCTGCGAAACCTGTTGCGATTGTCCACACTCTGCCTCAGAGTGAGAGCGGCGGTGTCCCAGACCAGCCCTATCCACTGAATTACTCGTGAGGGAACAAGGTTTGACTTTACCAGATTTACCTTGAAGCCTAGAGTTTTGACATGATTTAAAATGATATTGACATGTTTTATGCATAATTGTTGTGTCTCTGCCACCACCAGCCAGTCGTCCAGATACCACAACACTCTGATCCCTTGTTTTAACAATGGCATCAGGGCTTGCCGGACTAGTTTTGTGAATATTCGAGGTGCCAGGTTCAAGCCGAACGGCATCCTCTGAAAAACAAAATTTTGGTGCCTGATCCGTAAGGCCAAAAACCTTTGAAATCTTTTGTTGACCGATACGTGCCAATAGGCGTCTGTCAGGTCTAGTGAACACATCCAACCTCCCGGCGGAAGTGTTAGCCTGATTTGGTGTACTGTTAACATTCTGAAAGATTCGTTGTGAATGTGAAGATTCAGATAAGACAGGTCTACGACCGGCCTCATCTGAACACTGTCCCTTTTTGGAACCAAAAATAGTTTGGACGTGAATACAGGGTAATTTGGGGGGACCGGGATGATGACATTCTTGGCAATCATTTCCTGGGCTAGTGACTCCACCTCTAAAGAAACAAAATTCGCCGTTGTCGGCTGACGTAATCGAGGTCGCCGGAGCCACTGCCAAGTGGTGCCTTTGCGTGCCACCATCCGTGCCCAAGTGTTTAACGGCCATGCTTGGTGACACGTTCGGAACGACCCAGTTAGCAGACAAGGGTTCGCCGGCTGTACTACCCTCGGTTCCTCCGGCCTTAAGGTAGGCGCCGGGAGTGAGAGAGAGTTTAGTTTTTTGATGGTGGGGTTGGTGCTGGACGCTTCGCCGGCTGGCTGGTGTTGGCCGAAGACTGGCCCTGACCTGGTTTATTTTGGCCGCGTCCTCTCTGACCTGAAAACCTACTCTGTCTATGCCTGTACTGACCCTGGGGGGAGTGGGAGGACTTAGGCGGAAGAAAAGGTTTAGATCCCCCTGGCTGAGCTTTAGTAGTAGGCCTGGGTTTGGGGAAGTTAAATGCAGGTTTCTTAGAAGGGGTGGGACTGTGCTTAACGGCCTGTGCCATATTGAACACTGTTCGCCACACTTCAGGGGTCATTAAAGAGGGAGTAAGCACTGGTGACATAACCACCTGATTAGCAATGCGATCAGGTAGCTTGCGAACTAACGACATCCTAAGATCTTGTCGTGCTCGTACCGCCTCAAGCAAGGCGGTACGTATGTCACCCAAGGATTGGATTGACGACTGAAGAATCAGTCGCCGGGATAACTCAACCGATCTTCGAGCATCCGCATCTGCGATTGCCTGAGTGGACCGTAGTAAAGACTTAGCCACCTGCTGAGATACTATGTACTGCGAGAACAGGCGAAAAGCTTTTCCCCGTAGCCTAAATTCTCTGTCTAGGTGAGTAGGGGTAGGGGTAGTGAACGGGTCCTTCAGCTCACAAAGATTAATCTTAGGGGCAGCTAGAAACGAAAACAAAGCTGACGGGACTCCGCCGGCAGAACCCACCGGCATGGAGAACCATGAATGAGTATCCTGAGGTATCTGGTGGGAAGATTTAGAAGTGAAAGTGGTTGCAAAGTTTTGAGCCTCTACCTCCCAATCTACCCAAGGTCCTGGTCCCAACTGTCCCACCCTCAAAACTGGATTAGCTGCGTCGTCTGTGACGGTCTGTAAATCTAGTTCAGGAGTGAGAGCTGACAGAGTCTTAATATCATTAAACCCATCCAGCTTAGACCAGTCTGAAAATAGTTTTGAAGCTGAGGCAGGGGGTAAAGCAGGCTTAGAAGCATACACAAAATAATCTTGGTGATAATAACTAGGTATAGCCTTGATGTTTACATCCAGAACATTACCCAAAGTATCCACGGCCCTTAATTTCTTTGACTTATTGCCCTGGATGACCCACACACGCGGTACCGGGAGTTCCCCTGACAAAGTAGGTTGGGCAAGCTCTGGTTTAGAGGAGTTCAAAAGAACCCATGACTCGTCTGGCCCATAAAGTAAGGGCATAGCTACCTTTCTAAGAGGCGCTTTGTCTAGAGGGGGTGGATTGACATCCGTTATGACCCTGACATTTGAAGTTGTCAATGCCGCCGTAGCAGGCCTAGTGATCCCTGAGGTTAACAGAGTGGGAGGGTTAGGGATCTTAGATAAATCAATCGAAGTCATCAGAGGCCGTACCGTAGAACTTGTCTTGGGAGCCCCCAAGTCCATTGTGGGGTTTTCCTGTTGTTGGCCAAAAAATTTAGATAAAGCATGAGTAAGCAGCCCATTAATTTCTTGTGCCGTAACAAACTGGTTTGATGAAGAACTTACAGGTGAATCATTAGTATCCTGTGCGGCGTCCAAGCCTGAGCCTGACCCTTGTCCTTCCATCTCCGAAATTATAGAAACTTCGTCTTTCTCCTCCTGATCCTCCTGAGAAGACCCCGCCGAGGCAGGGTTACCTTGTTGCCAAGATAAGTCTGGGATAGAGGATGGGATCGCCGCGTCCCTGTGGACATCGGCTACTGTGTGACTCGTTTGAGTCGGACGTGGGTGGTCAGACCCTGGTTGAGCAAACCGCCAAAACATCGAGGCCCTGGCCTACGCTCTCTTGAGAGTCTGAAACATTCTCAATTACTGAACCCCCTGAACTTTCCCATTCCAGGGTTAAAATATTAAGTGGCAAATCCTCTTTTGGGACAGGCGCTGCACTGGACTCTTGGGCCTTAACACAAACTCTGTCTGGGGTAGAGGTACGATGAGATGCACTAGAAGTTGGTGAATGTCGAGAGGACTTCCGTTTATGTGAATCCTTTTTAGAGGATTTATGGCTACGGTGTGACCGCGAACTATTCTTAGATCTGGAGGAATCCTCGCCGTGACCACTGGTGGAACCTTCCGTCCTACTCTTCTTACTCGCCGGTGAAGAGGCACGACTAGATGACTGGTGTCTAAGAGGAGACCTAGACCGGGATCTCGCCCGAGACGAGGAGGCGGATACCGGGGGTGTAGGCTCTCTTGGGCGTTTAGGTGTAGCAGCAGAGGATACAGAACCCTGACCAGTCTCCGCCGGCTTAATACTCGTGACTCTAGAGGAACGTTTAGGGGGAGGGTGTTCGGAGAGCAATCTATCCCAAAGTGAGACGTTGTCACATTGAAGTGATTTATGCGCAACAATGGTAGTGTAGGCTGACATCTGTTGCCTAACCTCTCTCAACGCTACCGCCGCGGTCTTATCATTATCACAAAGGACCTTTATAGCTAATTGGGAGCAAAAAGAACAATTACGCATAACCCACAGACCCCTTGAACGGTCTAGACATTTAACACACCTTATGCAACGGGTATGCGCAAAAATAGGGATACCAGCACAAGCAGGGGTAGTGCACAAAGCAAAAACTGGGGCCACGGTAGCCATGACAGAGACTGGTGGGAGAAAACTACCGCCGGGTCTGTATTGGTCCGCCGGAGCTCAGCTCTGGAAAAAAAGAAAATTTCCAGGAATTAATGCTCATAAGGTTAACCCAACATGTTCGCACACAAGTGTTAATAACCCGCCGGGTAACGAGATGTAATGACACAAACACAGCTCGCTACGCGGTGGGGTTCAGAAAATCTAAACAAATCTTTTGTTAAAGAAAGTGAAGAATACCCTCTGATATAATATAACGGTCCAGCATGGCGCTTATAGTCTCTTGGTGGTGGTGACTGTCTCAAGATTCAATTTTGTAACAAAGCAACCCCCCATAAAGACGCCGGCCCTTGAAATATTTTAGTAGAATAGCACAGGGCAGGATGATACGAGATCTGATGTCTAACGAATTGTCACAAAAGATCGCCGTAAGTTTGAAGGCGGCGATACCTAATTGTATCACTAAATTAAGTGGTTTAATCGAAATCGAATTTTGTAAATTCCTTAGTTCCTCCACCTAGGAGCACCCGCCTGGTGAGAAGAATCGATATATAACCTAATTTGAACCTTCAATCGCCGTAAGAGTAAAGGCGGCGATACACATAGTATCACTAAAATGGATTGGTTAACTAACTGAAAGACATAAGTCGTTCATCCCACCCTACCCAGGTGCACCCGCCGGGTGAGATGTCCAAACGTTAACCCCATAAGTTCCTGTCCCCACTTCTTTGTAAAAGATCGCCGGGGAGGAAAGCCTAAAACAACAGCTAGGTTTTTCATGTGGTTTTTGTAAAACCGGGTAGAAAAACTACATAACGTATGTCCGCATGAACAACGTTTTATAGATGGGAACAGCCATCCCGCCGGGAATCAAAGGAGGCATGAAACCAGGCACCCAGAGAGACGCAGTCCTGGAGAGCCACAGACACCCCAACGCCGGGGAAACAAGCCAGTGTTAACAACCACGTGTGGCCCAACACGGCTCGCGGCCGGGATTTTCATGGTGAAACCGAGAAAACCCCGCCGGAAGGCAACCCACCCTGAACAGACACCAACTGAACAACAAGAGACACGAGGAGAGCCACGCACGACAACCCCAAGGTCACTCAATAATCCGTGGAATTAGCCAATACACAACTAAACCAGGAAACAATTATAGTCCGAGGAATTAGCCAATACACAACTAAAACCCGGATACACATGACACAGTAGGGCATATTTATAAATAATAAACAATAACACTAGTACATGTGGCAAAGCTACGAGCGGCTGGCTAGGCCTAGGTAGACGGCATAATAAAAGTTGAAATATACACAAACACTGGAAATATCACAACAGGAACCACCGCCAACACACCACCGTAGCACATACTTCCGACCAAGGGAAGACTGACTCGGGACCCAGAAAAAACTTCACTAAGTGAAGAAAAATATGCTGGGAACGTCAGAAACAACGCTTACCTCATCAGAAAGATAAAAGGCAGCACTAACTAACGCGTAGTGAAAGCCGCCTGCATCACAAACTAACTCAACTGTGAAAAAGTTCACATGTCCACAACGGGACCACGAGGGTACATCCGAAATAGATGCCCCATACACTCGACCCAAAATACACTGCACTGCGGGCAACCAGCCCAGGACACTCCTGCTACGCCTATCCTAACCTTACTCGATACATCCTGGAGTAAACAAATGAGAAAAAACTCACTAGGGACGCAACGAATGCGGAACTAGCGGAGCGTGGGGAGGCACGTCCGGGCAGGCTGAACGCAGAGCAGAGAAGGAGGAATGACGCCTGAATCAGCGTCTGGTCAGAGATCCACACAAGTACATCCACGATATGATGGAAAGCTTATTGGATAGTTATTCTTGTTTTCTTTTTGTTTTTATTTTTTACGAAGTTTTTTCGTAGTGAGAACCCAATTCATAATGACTGAAGCCATGAGTGAGGTCGCGTGCGCTCATGATGAAGGCTCCTCAGTTTTTAAATGCTCTGCGTGGTAGATTCAAAACTACGGCGGATTAGTGTTTGAAGAGGATGCCTTATGTAATAGGCATGTTCGTCAATGATGGAGGGGCCACTAATAAATTCTGGGGTTTCCATTTAAGAAAGGTTCTTGTGGAGGGTTCACGAGGGTTTCAATTACTCTTTGGAGAACAAAATTAAAACTTATACTGGTGGATGCTCTTACATAACTTATCCTAAATACATAACTTAAGAAAATATATTCCCCGGCATTTTTGCTTAAGAAAGGCCAGGAAGATTCTAAATAGGTCATGTTTACACTTTGGAAAACAATGCTAAATTTCACATTGTTCATCCCTTTTTTATCACTAATTTGAAATATGCAATGTAAGAAACAATATTTTGTGGGGTTTTCATTGAAGAAGGATCGAAAGGGGTTTCAATTACACTTTGGAGAACAAAGTTGAAAACTGTTGTGTCCAAAGTTCATTACTTAAATAAACATATTCACTGGCATTTTTGCTTTCTTCGTAGGTACGGTGTGATAATTTTTAATCAAGAGTACTTTTTTCTGATGATCGGCACCACTTCAAAATGTCAAGCCCAAATGATGATATTGGTATGCTACACTACTCAGCTCGTATTCTTTTATTTTGATTCCCAAATTGATTATATTATTATATTAGAATTTACATCAATTACCATTTTTTTTAATTATGACAAGTCTACAATGTCGCTTTTCTTCTTTTGTTCAGCATGTGCCCAGCAGTCATTACCCTCCAGATGTATGTCTTGTACATGTTCTGCCCATTAAAGCAAATATTCTACCCTGGCAGCATGACGAATGGGCTGTAGTGACACATACTGCCGAAGCTATGAAATCTAGAAAGAACTTCCAAACATCAAAGTACAAAGCAGTTATTGATACATTACCAAGTGACCCAGGAGGGGATGATGGATACCACAGCAAATGTTACAAGAACTTTACTGCAATTCAACCTGTGTCTAGGCCTATTCATGAAAAATTAGAATAAGAAATTAAGGTTTTGCGCTCTGTATCATCATCATCATCTGCAGCTGTTCGGCCTACTAGCAATGAATCTAGTAGTACCCTGATACTGTGGGTATTTTCCCTGATACATGTTTATTTTGTGACAAGAAGGTAAAAACATGCCCAGATGGAACAAAAGAGCTCACAGGAAAACTACTAACTAAGCCTGCAGAAGACAAGATTAGATAGATAGCATATTCAGTACCCTCAAACGCACACGTACTAGTCAAAAATAGTGGAGTTGACTTAATCGCTAAAGAAGCTCAGTTTTACCACAGTTGCCGATCCTTATACATACGCAAGACAGACAGGGCATTAGGATTTGATCTATCACTAATTTCTGAGGAGCCTGTTATGGCTAGGTTCCCCCTTGACTGTATTTATTCATATGTCAAAACCAACATCATTGATCACCAAAGACCCAAATGTCTTACATCCTTTTATGAACAATATATTGACCTCTGTACTGAACTTGAAGTAGTCCCAACAGTAAGCACAGCACAATATCTGGGGGATCTTTTGACCAACACATTTAATGGCACACTGTCTTGTATTGCATTTTTTAGAGTGCCGCCGACAAGGTGAGATTGTCCACAGCACAGAGATTGAGTACGATTCCATCAAGATCGTGTATGACTTTGAGTCATCTCCCGAGGATCATTTGGGTCTTTGGTAATCAATGATGTTGGTTTTGACATATGAATAAATACAGTCAAGGGGGAACCTAGCCATAACAGGCTCCTCAGAAATTAGTGATAGATCAAATCCTCATGCCCTGTCTGTCTTGCGTATGTGTAAGGATCGGCAACTACGGTGAAACTGGGCTTCTTTAACCCGGCAACTGCTGGAAGACTCTTAAGAGTTTCCCCGGGCGACTGTGGGAAGACTCTTAACCCTTAATTAGCGGCTCACCACATAAGTCGAGTTAAATAAAGCTGGACTATGTGGCGGCGCTCGACATAGGTCGAGTGGCAATTTCAGCACGTAATGTTGCTGAGAGAGAGAGACAAGTGGTGGCAGGAGAGTAGCGAGCGTATGACTGCTCCAGACCACCGCGGCGAACATACTGACACGAATCCCAGCTCCCTCCTCCCTCTCTCACTCGCTATATAAGGAATTGTATCGGGAAAGTGGCTAATTACATGCTTTTTGCACTCGCGTTGCACGGTTATTGCAAGAAAACTAGCCATCATAAAAGGATCGTTATGGTGTCATTCGAAAGCTCTGTTTATGCCCTTTCAGGGATAGGTACTTGTTTTACGTTCTGGGTCTTATTTAGGCATGAAAATGATCACGTAAACAGCCCTATTTTGGCTAAAAACACCCCGCTGGGCGGTACATATAAATAAACCGCATAGGCCGCTCGTAAGGTGTTAAGAGGCTGGGGAAAAAAAAATCCATTTAAAACACCCAAAATTTTTTTTTTTTTGTTTTTTTTGTTTTTTTTTTTTTTTGTTTTTTTTTTTGCCCCTGGGCCATGCCAAATATCACTCCTCCACCTCCCCTCCTTCCCCACTTTCTTCCCCTCCTTCAGTTATCACCTATTTTCCCTGTTATTCCCTTATTCTGTGGTCTATTTTCGTGCTAACATTAGCGAGTTGGTAGCAGGGCGTTGTCATCACCGTTACCAAGCGTGGGAAAGAGCGAGAGAGAGACTATTGCGTAACAGTGTCTCTCCAAACAAGGGGAGGGGAGGGAGGTTGCCTCAGCCATACATTATGTAACTCCCAGCCTGTATCGCCGATTTTGAGCATCCAAACACTGTTTCCACTTGTTTTAATGTTGTAACAGGTTAATACCTTTATAATCAACCTATAATAGGCACATATGGATAAGTATTAATGCTATTTATGGTAAAATAACGATGATAGTGATGGGAACAGCTCAAATACATGTGCACAGGAGTGTGGTGTCTCATACCCCCCATGCGCACGTCTTAGGTTAATGATTAAGTCAACTCCACTAATTTTGACTAGTACGTGTGCGTTTGAGGGTACTGAATATGCTATCTATCTAATCTTGTCTTCTGCAGGCTTAGTTAGTAGTTTTCCTGTGAGCTCTTTTGTTCCATCTGGGCATGTTTTTATCTTCTTGTCTCAAAACAAACATGTATCAGGGAAAATACCCACAGTATCAGGGTACTACTAGATTCATTGCTAGTAGGCCGAACAGCTGCGGATGATGATGATGATACAGAGCGCAAAACCTTAATTTCTTGTTCTAATTGTTCATGAATAGGCCTAGACACAGGTTGAATTGCAGTAAAGTTATTGTAACATTTGCTGTGGTATCCATCATCCCCTCCTGGGTCACTTGGTAATGTATCAATAACTACTTTGTACTTTGATGTTTGGAAGTTCTTTCTAGATTTCATAGCTTCGGCAGTATGTGTCACTACAGCCCATTTGTCATGCTGCCAGGGTAGAATATTTGCTTTAATGGGGAGAACATGTATAAGACATACATCTGGAGGGTAATGGCTGCTTGGCACATGCTGAAATGGAAGATCAAATGTGACATTGTAGACTTGTCATAATTAAAAATAATTGGTAATTGATGTAAATTCTAATATAATAATATAATCAATTTGGGAATCAAAATAAAAGAATACGAGCTGAGTAGTGTAGCATACCAATATCATCATTTGGGCTTGCCATTTTGAAGTGGTGCCGATCATCAGAAAAAAGTACCCTTGATTAAAAATCATTACACCGTACCTACGAAGAAAGCAAAAATGCCAGTGAATATGTTTATTTAAGTAATGAACTTTGGACGCAACAGTTTTCAACTTTGTTCTCCAAAGTGTAATTGAAACCCCTTTCGATCCTTCTTCAATGAAAACCCCACAAAATATTGTTTCTTAAGTTGCATATTTCAAATTAGTGATAAAAAAGGGATGAACAATGTGAAATTCAGCATTGTTTTTCAAAGTGTAAACATGACCTATTTAGAATCTTTCTGGCCCTTCTTAAGCAAAAATGCCAGGGAATATCTTTTCTTAAGTTATGTATTTAGGATAAGTTATGTAAGAGCATCCACCAGTATAAGTTTCAATTTTGTTCTCCAAAGTGTAATTGAAACCCTCGTGAACCCTACACAAGAACCCTTCTTAAATGGAAACCCCAGAATTTGTGTATTCTTAAGTTGCATACTTCAATCTGTTAGTATAATGGTAATAATCCATGTTAATTTCAGCCTTATTCTCCAAAGTGTAAATGAAGGCTTCATATTTGGGGGGTTTAGGGGTCTGCCCCCTCTAAACCCCAGGAATGCTACACTTAAGAAATTGATTTTTTTCATTCACCAATTAGTAGCAACAGCTTAAAACCATCAAACCTTTCGTTCCCAAAAGTGTAAATGAACTGCAGTGGGCTTCCCTACTAATGAACTCCAGTGGGCTCCCCTACTAATGAACTCCAGTGGGCTCCCCTACTAATGAACTCCCGTGGGCTCCCCTACTAATGAACTCCAGTGGGCTCCCCTACTAATGAACTCCAGTGGGCTCCCCTACTAATGAACTCCAGTGGGCTCCCCTACTAATGAACTCCAGTGGGCTCCCCTACTAATGAACTCCAGTGGGCTCCCCTACTAATGAACTCCAGTGGGCTCCCCTACTAATGAACTCCAGTGGGCTCCCCTACTAATGAACTCCAGTGGGCTCCCCTACTAATGAACTCCAGTGGGCTCCCCTACTAATGAACTCCAGTGGGCTCCCCTACTAATGAACTCCAGTGGGCTCCCCTACTAATGAACTCCAGTGGGCTCCCCTACTAATGAACTCCAGTGGGCTCCCCTACTAATAGAAAAATCAATTCTGGCTGTCCTGATACGATTTTATTTAGCTTTGGAATACCCTCTAACTATTAAATGGATAACATCAATGTTAATTAACTCCTTCTAAAATTCCCTCCTTAACTTAATATAATTGTTCAATAATTGCAAGAATTAAATTAAGAATCGCGTCTTCGTATATTGATGGGGCTAAGGCGCTAAGACATTAGAATGATACGGTACTAAAGCAATGGTGAATTGAAATACAACAAGACTTTGAACGTTGCTGTACTACTATGGGAAGTAGTAGTGTTCTATCGCTTTAGTTACACTATTTATCATCTTTTTCATTTTAAAGCACATTGAGTAAGCATTTGTATTCAAACTTTGTTCTGCTTTTTTGAAAAGGAAACACTAAACCCACATATTGAAAACATTTATAACAGAAGAGTTCGGCTCAACTAGGGCCCTCTTGACCTAACGAGTTATCTGGATGAACCGACACTATCATCTCAGTACAGTAAACAATTTGGTCAAATAATGTGGGTTTAGATTTACATTCTTGTTTTCACTTTACTGTTATTTTTTGCACTCATTGTTGAGAAATATATAATGTTAACCCCTTCAGTACTCAAGGACGCTTTCTATATTTTTATGTAGACGATTTTGCCCAGTTTGGGAAGGAATTTTAAAAGTCAAGAGGTTAATTGAGAACACTTAATTCTAAACGGCCTTCCCAAGCTGAATATAATAGTCTACTAATATAAAAAGCGTATTCAAATACTGAAAGGGTTAAAAGAGTACTGTACACAATATCTGGAGTTCCAAGGTGGGTACATAACTTGTGGTGATGCCTGTACCCTTGACCGTAGTGCCACTCCCCGGTATTGCTTTCTGTCATCGGTGTCAGAGTCAAATAACTTGATCCGGACCTCTTGCATAAGCCGGGCCCCCGGGAGTGTTTGAGTGATGTGTGTATGTGTGTGTGTGTGTGTGTGTGTGTGTGTGTGAGTATTTGTGTGTGTATTTGTGTGTGTGTGTATATTTGTGTGTGTGTGTGTGTGTGTGTGTAATTGTGTGTGTGTGTATTTGTATGTATGTGTGTGTGTGTTTATTCCTGGTGTGTGGGTGTTTATTACTGGTTTTGTGTGGTTGTGCGCGCGCACGTGACAGACGGATATGTCTACCTTTTTTCTATCATGTTGTAAAATGTCATAAGAAACATAATTGTTCTATAATACTGATGGTAATATTACCGTTGTAAAGGCTTTTCCCTCAATAATACCTTCACCTGACCTGACCTGCCGCTTTGGTCTGGTACGGTATTATATACGGCAACCTATATCCCCAAAAGTAATGACATCTTTCCCGGTATGGATTAATATGATTCGATTGTGCTAATTGACTACCCCAGCTACCTTGTTATTATAGACAGATCTGCAGGATTATCAAAAGGTAAGTTTGAACATGATTATTAGTAGTTACCCTGCGCTTTGCCAGAGGTGTCCCAAGCACAAGGGTTTTCACTCTTTTACATCTGTCTCTGTTTCCCTGTGTTCGCAAAATATCGAAAACGAATTAAGGCGGGATGGGCTGTTTTTTCTCCCCCCCCCCCCCCTTCTCCCTCATATTTAGCCTCATTGGTTTTTATAATGCTAAGGCGTTCGGCCCATTACTTTGGCGGTTTAACGATTTTACGCCTCATTTCTTTGTCAATATTAAGACCATTCATGCCGTTTAGGTGTTGACTTTTACGCCTCATTTCTTTGTCAATATTAAGACCATTCATGCCGTTTAGGTGTTGACTTTTACGCCTCATTTCTTTGTCAATATTAAGACCATTCATGCCGTTTAGGTGTTGACTTTTACGCCTCATTTCTTTGTCAATATTAAGACCATTCATGCCGTTTAGGTGTTGACTTTTACGCCTCATTTCTTTGTCAATATTAAGACCATTCATGCCGTTTAGGTGTTGACTTTTACGCCTCATTTCTTTGTCAATATTAAGACCATTCATGCCGTTTAGGTGTTGACTTTTACGCCTCATTTCTTTGTCAATATTAAGACCATTCATGCCGTTTAGGTGTTGACTTTTACGCCTATTTCTTTGTCAATATTAAGACCATTCATGCCGTTTAGGTGTTGACTTTTTCCTGGCGAATGATAACGAGCCTATACATTTTTGAGTAACCAGCCTTCGGCCGGGACATTTTTCTTCCGAAAAATGTATAAATTTATCTTGAAGGAGGGTGTAGGGGGATTTTGTTTACAGCTTGATGGAGGTCTAAGGAGGAAAAACTAAATATATGTTGAAGAAGTAAATTCCGTCCGCCAATCAGGAGACGGGATTAGCTCAGGTGGATAAGCAAGGTTTACCCTTTAAATCTTGTCACAAGGAAGACTCTGATACTCCCCAGCGCTCGACCAATCACCACCCTCCTGTGACACAGCACAAAGATCAACTCTCATCTCCCTTTAAACGCTTGCCTCATAAATTGCTTCGAGTTCACACCCCGTATATTTTATCCTGGTCGCAAATGTTCTATTACAATGGTCGAAGCTGCCCCGAATCTGCTGCGGTTCACAATCAATGTGGCATTCTGCTAATATTGAGGATAGTGACTCCGATTATGTGCCAAATGTATTTGTCGGATTTGATAAAATTCCAGAACTACAGCACCCTGCTGGTACCTAAATGGTATGTGGCATATTACAACGATGGAGAAAATAACTATATTAAGGCACATCAGTATTTGTAGAGGCAAGTCGGTGTCATCCCTAAGGAACATCTTAAAAAGTATGGGAAAGGTGTATTAATCTACGCTAACGACCCAGTTCACGCTAGGATGCTATCCCCTCTGCATTGTTTTTCTAATGGTATGTTTAAGTCAATCCAGGCCCACAAGTCCTTTAACTTTACAAAAGGGATTGTGTTTAGTGAGGACCTGCATGCCTTCACTGAGGAAACCATCTTGTCTATGTGTCCAGAGTCTGTGTCCTCTGCCCGATGGCTGAAGGGCAAGACGGTGTTACTCGTATTTTTGGGGTCTTACTTACCCGATTCTGTTGATATTGGACCACTCACCCTGCGAGTTAAGAAGTTTCATGATCGACCTATGCAGTACTACAAATGTTTTGAGTATGGGCACCTCAAGAAATACTGCATAAACAAAATCCGTTGCAGCTGTTGTTCAGCATTAAGCAATCATGAGGCTTCTGAATGTGATTCAAAAGCATACTGCTACCACTGTCAGGGTGACCACTCTCCCTCTTCCTGGCATTGTGATGTATATGAACTTGAGGTAGACATAGTCGTTTTGGCAAATACGCAGCATATTAGTTTTGGTGCTGCTAGATGGGAGTTACTGTTCCGGAATAAGCCTGGTATGCGTTCATGTGCTTAAACAGTTGCATCATGTGCACCAGTTACCCTCTCTAAAGTGACAGGCCAAGACAAAGTCACTGTGTTCCTATCATCTCAAAGCAGCAGCGGCAGGTGCAGAGTTCGGGGAGTGAGGCTATTCCTCCTCAAGCATCTGTTCGTCGCAAACAACATTCCCATTTAATTACTGAAAAGCATTCTTCCTTTCCAAAGAAAGACAGTACACATTATCACGATGGTCGTCCGCTTCTCGGCTCATCGCCAAAGGGGAGGAAGGACCCCTTCAATTTCGGATGTGAGGGGTGCCATGGGCTCATCTGGAGGTAGCGTTAATTCCTCCCCCAGGTCTTCCTCCGTCTCTGGGAAGAGTAATTCATCGGAAACCAGAGTAGAAGCGCCAACAACAAAGATGGAAAAGAACACGGTCGTCCATGTACAAAATAAATACCAGCTACTCCAATCACCACCAAGGGATTCTCCACTGGAATGCTCTAAGAAGTGGCCCAACTCTGAGATACGAGGGTTCCCTCAATTCAATTCAATTTTTCAATTCAATTCAAAAAATGTATTGTCATAAACAAATTTACATACATATACAATGGTTACAACACATAATTATATATTATTTTGTCCATGACAATGAGGACTGATATCGAAAGGTATATATGTCCTCTTTGTATTTTCATTATTATGTTGCTAGCTGCACAGAACAATAAGATATATGCCCAAGAAACAAAAGAAACAAGAGAAACAAGAACAAAAAAATGAATAGGAAAACAAAAACATTCACAATATAACAACAATAATAATAATAATAATAATAATAATAATAAATTAAGTTGCCACCAATTTCAATGTTATACCAATTTTAAATTTTTAGGAGATAATCTTTAATTTTATGTTTGAAACCAGATAGTGAACACTGATGATCTATTAGCTGTGATAAGTTGATCCACACAGTGACACCCATATGTCTAAAAGTGTTTTGTACCATAGATGATCTTGCCATTGGTACACATAATTGATTTCTTTGTCTCGTTGGATAGTTATGTATATACCTCCTCGTTTCTAACAAACATATCACTGAGACCAACCGGTATAGACCCCTTAGTGAATCGGAACATCAGTTTGGATAAACAATACTGATATAATTTTGGAAATGATAATATATTTAACGACTTGAATAGTGGATCGATATGTTCTCTACTTTTTGTTGATGAAATGATTCAAATAATCCTTTTTTGAAGAGTAATAATATATTTTATATGGCAGCCATTGGCCGATCCCCAGACCTCTACACCGTAAGTCATGAATGGTAAAACAAAACTATTATACAATGTTACTAATGTAGAGATATTCAGTAATTTCCTGGCTTTGCATAAAACCCCAATACCTTTAGCAATTTTCCCACGTATACTACCAATATGTTCATGCCAAGACAATTTAGAGTCAATACGTATTCCTACAAATGTGGTACAGTGTACCTTTTTTAAGTTTATGCCTCTGATTTGCAGCTTTACATTTTCTATATATTGCTTACCTTTTGTTTTGAATATCATATACTGAGTTTTATATATGTTTAACGATAGTTTATTACAATTAATCCAATCTGATATTTTTTCTTGTTCAATATTCATTGTATTTAAAAGGTCATTGATATTTTTACCACTTAGGAATAAGCTGGTGTCATCAGCAAATATTATTGGTAGTACTGTAGTGACGTAGAGAGATTAACCATATCATTAATGTAGATAATAAACAATAATGGTCCAAGAATGGAACCCTGTGGTACACCGCAATTTATATTATTAGTATCAGACTCTGTTTTATTGTAAGATACATACTGAGACCTATTGCTTAAATAATTATTAAACCACCTTTGAGCCACCCCACTAATACAAAATTTTTACAATTTTTAAAGTAAAATATCATGATTCACTGTATCAAAAGCTTTATTTAGATCTAAGAAAACACCAAGAACATAATTACCCGAATCTAAGTCCTTAGAGACTTTATCAATTAAATTTATCAGCGCTAGGTTTGTACCATAGCCTTCTCGGAAACCATACTGATATTTATATAGTAGATTGTTCTTGTTGATAAATGACCAGACTCGTGTGTGCATTATCCTTTCAAATAATTTTGAGTACAGAGAAAGAATGGAAACAGGGCGATAGTTATTCATCATCATTTTATCCCCACTCTTAAATAATGGGATAACCTTGGCCAGTTTTAACTCAGAAGGCAATACTCCTTGTGATAGAGATAAGTTTATAAGATGGACTAGTACGTCAAGATACAATGGATAGGTTTTCTTAACTATATCCGCTGTAATGCCATCCCATCCTGGACTCTTATTTTTCATGAATAGTATTATTTATTCTACTTCAACATTATTGGTTGGTTGCAGAAGAAATAGTGGAAAGGGTGGAACCTCTCCAGCTCAGGTTAAGACTTGCCAACAGAAGAAGCGTGCTGACTCACTTGGTAGGCTTTCTCGACGACACTTTGAATAAGAGTCTCTACCACAATCCTCTGATGTTATTGCCCCCCCTCCTGAAGAGGATGATAGTTTGACCAACGACAATAATGCCCAAAATTCTAAAATGGAACTGTAGGGTTATCCGTGAAAATAGTGAGGAAGTTTTGGTTTTAAAGAATCTTTACGACTGGGATGTCCTCTGTTTGCAGGAAACCAAATTGGGATCTTCTCCTTTCAACCCAGGTCTAAAGTATGAATTTTACAGTTCTCCTCCCCCTCTGGGCCTTCGCGCCAAAGGCGGGACTGCAATTATTGTGAAAAGGAGTATTCATCATTTTCCAATTTCCCTGCAAACTGATTTACAGGCATGTGCAGTAAGAGTCTTATTCAACAAAATGTATACCATTTGTTCTCTCTACCTCCCTCCTGGGGAGACCATTAACTCGCGAGCCCTACAGTCCCTTGTGGACCTGCTTGATCCACCTTTTTTGCTGTTGGGCGACTTTAACGCCCATAACCAATTATGGGGTGGTTCCGTTTGCAATGAGCCATACTTCTGAAAAACAACTTATCATTGCTCAAAGATGGGTTCCCTTCTCACCACACTTTACATCTTAACAGTTATTCTGCCATTGATCTTAGTATATGCACCTCTGATCTTTTACTCTCCTTCCAGTGGTCGGTTTCTCGGTCATTGCATGGAAGAGACCACTTTCCTATCATCATAGAATCACTTAATGGTCTTCCTCCAACTGCTCCTCCTAGGTGGCACATTGACAGTGCAGACTGGAGTGTCTTCTCTGAATTATTCTCGGGGACTCCAGATCCGAGTTCCTTTTACACACACATAGTGGCATATGAGTACCTTGTAGATTTATTTCAGAACAGTGCACTGATTTCTATCACACAGTCGACTAGAACTCCTTCGAGGCCTGTGGTTCTGTGGTGGGATAATACGTGTACTGCTTTGAGATGCGTCACTCGCTCTTGCTACAGGAGATACAAGAACAATGCGACTCAGGTAAATTACGTTTTATACCAAAGAGCTCAAGCTAAAAAACGAAGGTATTTTAGGAGGGCTAAACGGAATTCGTGGCAGAAGTATACCGGATCTGTGACGTGTAGGACTCCTATCAATAAAATATAGGCTAAGATCAAGAAGCTTTCTGGGAAATTTGTTCTTAGTCCCCCTCCTTGCCTTCAAGTGGGTGATACTGTATCCTCAGATCCTGTTATTGTTTCTAATATTCTTGTTCGCCACTTTGCTAAGGTCTTGGGTTGTTTTGGGCATGCTCCGGTCCCTCCCATCAGTGCGACTGACCGAGATTCGGAGGTTTATAATGAACCTTTCACCATGCAGGAGCTCATTCATGATCTGTGTAATGCCAGCTCCTCTGCCCCAGGAGAGGATGGCCTCCATTATGACATGATCAGGCATCTCCCAGATGCTTTTCTGGAGTTTTTGTTGTGTATTTTCAATAAAATCTGTAGTACGTCACTATTGACGGAGAGTTGGAGAGTGTCTTTAATTCTTCCCATTCTAAAGCCTGGGAAAGATACGAAACTTGCTTCAAGCTATAGCCCCATTGCATTAACCAGTTGTTTATGTAAATATTTTGAGAAAATGCTAAACTATAGGTTGGTATGGTGATTGGAGACTGGTAACCACATTTCCCCGGTTCAGTTCGGTTTTCGTAAAAATAGATCTACCTTTCATCCTCTCTTGCATATTACAACCAATATCCAGAATGCCTTTGTTACTAATAAACATACACTTGGAGTTTTCTTTGACTTATAAATGGCGTATGATACAACATGGAGATTTGGCGGCGGGTGCCCAACCCCGAAAAGGGTTGAAATAGGGGAGCTATTCCCCCGCCAAAGGCGGCTTTCTAGGGCCTTTCCTAGCTGATGCTGAGAGGATTGGGTTCTAGTCATGTGGTGATGGGCTGGTCTATCAGAGTGAGAACTGAGCAATCTCTGCCATACCCATAGCTTACTCTGACTGTTCCTATTGTTACGAACTGGCACTCGGGTACACAAGGGCTCTCAATCAGGACTCGAATACGGCTCGCTGCCACAACGGAAACACACGATCCCAACCCCTGAGTACTGCCAGCCGAACAAAAAACACCAATACCCTCCAGAGTTCAATCTGCTATAATGGGGTATACAAGAACTCGGTACTAGTGTTCAACAACAGACTAATAAAGAGACAGGAATTATCTAGTCTGGTCAACAATCAAACAATGAAGTAAAAAACAACAACACCAAAGAATAGTGTTGGCCGAAGCCGAAGTAATCCACCCTTGACTATGAACTTAAGAAGTCCTCCACCCTCTACTTCGGATCGGCACTATTACGTTACGTTAATTAATAGTCCTTAAGCATCGAGCAAGGAATCTTCTGAAAAAAGTTAGATGCTTCTCGGATGCTCGTAAGAAGTACATATCGGATTTTGAACAGTAATTCAATAAGCAAAAACACTGGCAATTAAATACTATTAAAGGTATAAATTGGCATAAGAATAATTAAAAGAATATGCAATAGTAAATGGCAAACATTAAAAAGAAGTATGCAAAGTATGCGTTGCAAATGCAACGGCAATAGCCTACTCGGATTGTGCTCGTGGGCCACTAATCACTAAAGTAGCCAAGCTTGCAACACATGAAATCAATAGTGCATAAACAATATCATACATAAGGAAAGCTTCAATACTATTCTGTATCTACTAATCGCGTAAAGTGTAGCTGGGGTACTGTGGGCAAAAGGTAGCAGTGACTGAGCAAAAACGGCTTGTAGCCTAGCGAAGTCCTCACGACTGTTTAAAGTATTACGTTAAAACTAACAAGTGCACTTTGAGAAATCCAGATCCCTTGTATCTGGTTTTCTCCCGGCTCCTTGACAAAGTAAAAACAAACTGTTAATAAAATACAGGGTGGTTAGGCTCTTGCCCTCACGCACTGTAAATTATTAACTCAACACAATCATCCGCGAAGCAAACCTAGGCTTCACTGAACCGAAACGAGTATGCAGGTTTATCGCTTAACCACTGCATCAAACAACAACTCGTAACACAGAAAAGCCTTACCCCAGTCTAGCATTACCTAGACTAGCAGAAAACAGGAATAATAATAATAACACACAGGGAAATGCATATACAAGTGCAACAAACATAAATCAATCCTATTCTAAGTCAACCCTTCCAAAATAGGCTATCTAATAGGCTAGTATCTTGTGAGAACTCAAGCGATAATACGTTGGCTGACTAGCTCTGCACCAACGGGACCATGGAAGTTAAACAGGGCAGGGAGAAGAGGAGATAAGAATGTAAGGCAGTAGAGAAAGTTCCCATCAGTCAGAAGAATATATATAGTTAGCAAGGGAAATGAGAAGTCGCTCTGCCTAATGAGTTCTGATGAAAAAATGGCTAGACTTCCCTTTTATACCCGTCCCTCTAGTGAGCCCAACGTGAACTACTAAGGACCGCCCACTGACAACCATTACGTAATTTCTCTCTCTCCTCTGGGATACACAAAGACTCCCCTAGCACTGAGGGGGGGAGGAGTGCTAGTGAGTTAGGCCCACCTCCCGCCTGGCGCACCCACTGACCCCCAACTGTGGCTGTTTCTCTTCCCATCATTACAAGTAAGTTTTACACACAATACTTATAACTAATGATATAAAATAGAACTCGTTGACTCAGATGAAAACAAAATACATATTCATAATACTTATAGTACAACGGCTCACATGAACTAAGTTAGGAAACTCTACATAGACTACAGCCAAAGTTCCTGCCCTGACGATCCTAGCGAGAGTGGGGCATGACTAGGCGTTCTGTACAGCATGCTCACACGTGGACAGGCGTCACACCTCCCCCAAGATTTTACTCGCTCAACCCTGAGCTAAAATCTGACAAACACAGAACCCCATCAAGCCCCTCACACCCAGCGACCGCATGGCACTAAAACAAAGCTGAGTTTATCACCAAAACACATCTTATTATTAAAAATAAATAAATCACATTTTATAACTCCTCCCAACAATAGCAAAAAGACACAATATCATGCTCCCAGAGCGAGCTTACAGCAGCTCAGCCGTTTGATAGTTTGTGGACTACTCAAACTCTATAGGCTATGACAAACTTATACGATTACCTATATCAAAAGAAAGAGTTTTTATATGATTTTTATATTTTAATATGTTTTTCCCGGCTGCACTATAAGGGCAGCCTATTTTCCTTCACTCAAACCCACACACCTGTGATAGCCTACGACTGATCATCCACCCTCGATAAACAATCCGCGATCACATTGTCACATCCAGCAATATGACGGATGTCCAGGTTATACTCCTGCAACATCAAAGACCAGCTGGTCAGTCTCATATTGCGATTGTGAAATTGATTCAGGAATCTCAAAGGGTGATGATCAGTGTAGATAATCACGACTGGGCCATAGGCTGGAACATACACCTCGAAGTGCCTGAGCGACAGCACAATCGCCAGTAATTCCTTTTCTATTGTAGAATAGTTCTTTTGTGCAGCATTGAACTTCTTAGAAAAGAAACTTACTGGGTGTTCCACACCTTCATTGTCTGTCTGTAGCAAGACGGCACCAGCCCCTACACCACTAGCATCTGTTGCCAGCTGAAAAGGCCTGTTAAAGTCTGGGGCCCTGAGTATCGGGTGAGTACATAGCAAATGTTTCACCAAAGTGAAAGCCTTTTCACACTCAGGTGCCCACAATTTTGTTTTGTCTTTAGATAACAAATCTGTGAGAGGTGCCAACACCGTTGAGTAACCTTTTATGAAGCGTCTGTAGTAGCCTATCATACCCAAGAATCTCATAACCTGCTTCTTGGTTGTTGGGTGCGGAAATTTATTGATAGCCTGTACCTTGTTCTGAGGAGGGCACACCTGTCCCCTTCCCACTACAAACCCAAGGTACTGCACAGTGGCTTTTACGAAGTCACACTTTGCCAAATTTACTACCAGACCTGCTTCACTAAGTTTCCGGAACAAGGTCTCAAGGTGCTCACAATGGCTCTCAAAGTCGTCATCATAAATGATTACATCGTCCAAATATACGGTGCAATTTGGAATGTCCTTTACAATTTCATTCATCAGGTTCTGAAACGTTGCTGGTGCATTCTTAAGTCCGTAAGGCATAACATTGCACCGGTAGGTACTCCCGTCCACAACAAAACCACATACCTCTTTAGCATGCTCGGACAAAGGTACTTGCCAGTAACCTTTTACTAAATCTACTTTAGACAAAAAACGAGCATTACCAATTTTGTCAACACTATCATCAACCCGAGGAAGAGGATATGGGTTAGTTGGAGTCAAACCGTTTAACATACGGAAATCAATACAAAAGCGTACCTTGCCATCTGGCTTAGGCTGCAGTGTTACGGGGGAAGTCCACTTAACTGTGCCTTTCTCTATCAACCCTCTACCGAGCATATACTCCAAATCATCCCTCAGAGCTGGTAGTTTTATGGGGGGCACACGGTACGGGATTGACTTAAAGGGTATATGGTCCCCCACGTCAACATCATGCATAGCCTGAGTAGTGAGGCCTGGGTGTTCAGCAAATACAGTGGGGTATGAACCGAACAACTGACGGATAGCATCAAACTGCGGCTCAGGCAAATGAGCTATAGCCTCGTCAGCCCTTAGGCTCGAGTTCCCCGCCCACTGATCCGCTGAAACATGTTGATCCCAGCTATCCTCCTCTGAAGCTTGACTGTCCCCCTCTCCTTCTCCACCACGGCCGCAACAAGCCAACACAGGGACAGTGAGAGGCTCAGAGGGGCGCCTCACATACTCTTTAATAAGGTTCACGTGACATAACTGGTTCTTTTTCCTCCTGTCTGGAGTGGCAACAAGGTAATCTAAGTCTGAAATTTTTTCTACAATTTTATAAGGTCCAGTGTACTTCGCAGAGAGGGGGTTACCAACCAAAGGCAACAAAATTAATACCTCTTGTCCTACAGTGAACTTCCGGAGCCTCACTTTGCGATCATACCTGTCCTTCATCAAAGCTTGTGATTCTGTCAAATTTCTACCTGCCATCTCCAGACTCTTAAGCATGCACTCACGGCTTTCAAGCACATACTTTAATAATGGACAAGGCTGCACAGTCCCCTCCCAAATTTCTTTCAGCATGTTAAGGGGGCCCCTGACACGGTGTCCAAAAATCAGCTCGTTTGGACTAAATCCCAGGCTCTCACCAGGTACCTCCCGAGCAGCAAACAGCACATAAGGCAATCCAAGATCCCAATCCATACCGTTGTCAGCACAATAACACCTGAGCATGCTTTTAAGTGTAGCATGCCACCGCTCAAGCACCCCTTGACTCTCAGGGTGATACGCTGACGATACTACTGCTCGTATCCCATGCTGTTGCATTGTTTGCTTGAACATGTTGGAGGTAAAATTAGATCCCTGATCAGACTGAATCTCCTCCGGGTACCCGTACCTTGAGAAGTACCACAACAAGTTACTGACTACCGTCTTAGCCATTCCATTTTTCATAGGGTATGCATCGGGGTATCTAGTGGCAACATCCATTATGGTTAACAAAAATTTATTTCCAGCCTTAGTGGGAGGGAGTGGACCAACCATGTCAACAATAATTTTACTAAAGGGTGGCCCAATCACAGGAATAGGGTGTAACGGAGCCTTAGGAATAACTTGGTTCGGTTTTCCGACACGTTGACAAATATCACATGAGTTTATCCATGACTGCACATGAGACTTCATCCCCGGCCACCAAAACAATTTCCCCAAAGCCGCCACCGTTTTCTTGGCACCCAAATGTCCTAATAATGGATAATCATGAGCCAACCTAAGCAAACTTTCCCTGCAACCCTCTGGCACGACCAGCTGGTCAACTGTACCTGATCCGCTCTCCCAGTTCCTTTTAGGATCTTGATATCGGTGGTATAAAATTCCATTAAAGAAAAAAAAATCCCCTGCCTTTGCATCCCTATCTTCTTCTAACTCCACAGCCCCATTGGTACACTGCAAAACCTCTGGATCCTCTAATTGCAACTTTCGAATGTCTGTGGGAGCCAACATGTCTAACTGCTTGGTCAACAACTCATGCCCTCCCCCAACATCCAACTTAGACATCCGGTTTTCTCGCTGCAGGTAACGGTGCTGTCTCTGAGTCTCTGCCTCCTCCACTACCTTATCAACTGTCTTAGGCACTGGAGTTACAACAGACTCGGTCAAAGGTCCTGCTATTGGGTCTTTTGGGAGAGCCACTAATTCTAAACTCTTCAAACTTTTCCCAGCCTTCCGCTTCTCCTTAATTCCCTTCCTCCGCTGTTCTGTGGCCTGGGAAATAGGCTGTGATACCTTAAATGCTTGGGAACGAGTTACCACACATGCCATCTGTTGGTGTTGACAACTCACTACCCACTCTTGTTCCTCCCTACTCACGTCGGCCGGCCTCTCGGCAACGACTAAGGGTGGAACGTCTAAAGTAGGCACCGCAAAGTCGTTGCCGAGAAGAAGGTCGACACCCTCCACTGGCAATTTCTCAACGATCCCAACATCTAAGTCCTTAATCACACCATCAACTTCCAGCTCCACACGAACCAACGGGTATGACCTGGTCGCATTAATACGCTGAACAACAACCACCCGTGCCGCATTAATTGGTCGCCCCGTGAAATTCTTCAAAAGTGTCTGTGAAGCTCCAGTATCACGCAAAACTTCCACCTTATGCTGGCAACCCGCCCAACTTACCCTACCGGTCCCTCTATGGGCGCAAAAGACATCACGGACAGGGGACGAGCCTTCCTGAGTCTTATACATAGCCTGTGACCCTGCCGCTGGCAAACTACCCTGGGTAAATCCAGACGACATTTCAGCCACACCTATGCTGCGCACCAAAGACACGGCTGCAGCTGGCGGCTTACTAGGACAAGATTTTGCATAATGCCCCTTCTTTCTACAATGAAAACATTCCACTTCCCCTATCGGTCTCTTCTGATAAGGGGCGGAGTTCTGACCCTTCTGTAATGGGACGGCTGTAGTCTTTGGTTCAGTCCTGGTATCTTGGCTTTTAAACTGAGGTTTATATCTATAGTGATTGTCCTGAGCTCGAGGGTTTGGAGTATCGCGCCCCTTGGGAACTGCATCAACACGCTTTACAGATTCACATCCCCTGATTAGCGACAACCTGAGGTCAGCCATCTCAGCTGCCTCTTGAAGATTTCTTGGGTTCTTTTCTTTAATATTTAAAGTCATTTCTGCACCAGTACACTTATAAAACTGCTCGAGCAGAAACAGCTCAGTCAACTGTTCTGCCGTCTCAGCTTTCTCAGAACGTGTCCAGTTTTTAAGTGCATCTTTTAAGTCCCGGGCATGTTCAAGAAAGGTCGCCTCCCTAGTCTTTGTAACACCCCGAAACTTCAATCGATATGTTTCCGGTTGCAACTCGTATGCCCGTAGGACAGCTCTCTTCAATTCTGGGTAGTCAATGCAAGACTCTAAAGGCAGTGCATCATAAGCCTTCAGACCCTTACCCGTAAGTCTTGAGGAGACTAGAGCTGCCCACTTCTCTTCAGGCCAATTATGCTCCCTACACTTCTTCTCAAAACGATTAAAAAATTCTGTGACTTCAGTTTCACTAAATACCGGCACTAATTTGACTAATTGGGCCAAGGACTGTTCTCTTACTTGGCCCTCACGGCCCATCCGAGTCCCTGTCGACTCTGCACGAGACTTATCTAAATCTAATTTAGCACAATATTTCTCCGAGTCGTACCTAAGCTCAGCCTCATGCCTCCTAACATCAATCTCATGCCTCCTCGTCTCATCCTCTTGTCAAAACCTCAAATTGTGAACGTCGACGCATCTTTTGTGCTAATAAAGAATAATAAAGGTACAAAAATAATACTTGCATTAATATACAGACCTCCAGCTCAATCAGTGCAAACTGACCGAGAAATTTACGAACAAATTGCAGATGTAAGTAACTCACAAGACACCGTAATTTTTGGCGACTTTAATTTACCTGTGACCAAGTGGGGCGATACTCTTACTTCACACTCCGGACATGACTTGTATACAAACTTGCAAGAGAGTTCGCTTTATCAATTTGTTCGAACGCCGACCCGTGGTAATAACGTTCTTGACATTGTACTTTCAACAAAAGAAGAATTAATAGAGAATTTGAATGTTGGTGATGAATTCAGTAACAGCGACCATCGTACGATAACTTTCACTTTAAAGTTTACTAGTAACGAACCAAATAGTAGCATCGAAAAAGTCCCTAATTTCAAGAAAGCAAACTTCCATCAACTTAGAGCTATGTTTAACCCTTTTAAAGAAACTGACTGGAGCTTTTTAATTAACAATAACGACATAAATACATCTTGGAAGTTATTCGAAACCACATACCTAAAAGCAGTGCAAGACTGCATACCATCGAAAATAAGGCGTCCAGGCCATAATAATAAGCCCAAATGGTGGAATAAAGATATTTCAAACTGCCTGCTTGCTAAAAAATTTGCTAATGATAGATTAAAATCCTCACAAAATGACGAAGAACGGGTGAAATTTGTAGAGCTACGACGCAAAGCCAAAAAGTTAATAAAGCAAAGTAAAAAGACCCTAGAGTTACATATTGCGAATCAAAGTAAAACAAACCCGAAAGAATTCTATAGTTATATCAGAAAGAAAAAAGTAGTTACTTCAACTGTTGGACCGTTAGTCGATGACAATGGAGAATACACCAAAGACGAAGTACAAATGAGTAATGCCCTCAATACCTTCTTTGCATCAGTTTTTACAACAGAAGACCTCAGTGATATCCCTACACCATCGCGAATTCAGATGTTCTAAGCAATATCACCGTTACAGAGAGAGAAGTATTGAATTGTTTAGATAAACTCAAGGTAAATAAAACGCCTGGACCTGATACAATCTCGCCTAGAGTTCTGAAGGAAGCTAAGGATGAGCTCTCCAAACCACTGACATTACTATTCAATAAATCCTTGCAGTCTGGAACTATGCCTGATCAGTGGAAGCTAGCCAACGTAACACCGATATTCAAAAAAGGCAGCAAATCCCTACCCCGTAACTATCGTCCAATTAGCTTAACCTCAGTTGTATGTAAAATGCTAGAAACGGTCATACGAGACAGACTCGTAAATCACTTAGAGGAAAATAACATACTTAAAGATACTCAACACGGCTTTCGTAAAAAACGTTCCTGTTTAACAAACCTCTTAGACTTCTTCCACGATATCCTCAACCTCTACGATGAGAGTAAAGCTGTAGATATATACCTTGATTTTCAAAAGGCCTTTGACAAAGTTCCCCACAAACGTTTACTGCTAAATCTAAAAGCGCATGGAATACAAGACGGTGTGTTGAAATGGATAGAAAATTGGCTCAGCGACAGAAAGCAAGGAGTAGTCATAAACGGTAAGGCATCTAAATGGACCAATGTAAGTAGCGGGGTACCCCAGGGATCGGTACTAGGACCAATTCTCTTTCTAATTTACATCAACGACATAGATGAGGGCCTCACCTGTACAATCTCAAAATTTGCTGACGATACAAAAATTGCAAATAGCGTACTCTCAAAAGAACAAGTTGACGATATGCAACACAATCTAGATAAATTGTCATGTTGGGCCCAAATTTGGCAAATGAGTTTCAATGCGGATAAATGTAAAGTACTACATATCGGATACCTAAATGAGAAAGCAAACTATTCGATGAATGGCACTCAGCTTAAGAATGTAAACAGAGAAACCGATCTGGGAGTAACAATATCGAGTAACCTAAAACCGAGTCAATAATGTTCAGAAGTTGTTAAGAAGGCATACAAAATAATTGGCTTTATAGGCAGGTCATTTGAGCATAAATCCAAAGAAGTTATCCTAACCCTTTACAATTCCTTAGTCCGCCCTCTTCTGGAATACTGCGTTCAATCCTGGTGCCCTTATTACCAAAAAGATATAAACAAGCTAGAACGAGTTCAACGTAGAGTTACCAAAATGATACCTAGCCTAAAGAACAAACCATACGAAGAGCGTCTTAGAGAATTAAATCTATTTCCTTTAACCCAGCGCAGATTAAGAGGTGACTTAATTCAAGTGTTCAAAATCATCAAAGGCATCGACAATATGAACTGTAGTAAGTACTTCACTATCGACCAATCTAATTACACGCGGGGAAACGGTTGCAAAATTATTGGTAAATCTTTTAACTCACACGAATCTAAGAATTTCTTCTTCAATCGAGTTGTCAACTTGTGGAATGGGCTTCCCCGAAACGTTATAGACTGCATCACCGTTGATTCATTTAAACTCCGCCTAGACAAATATCTCGTTTCAAACCCGCGACTGACTGCGTTTGTAAATGAATAACTTTATTTTATCCCCCCCTCAGTTACTAACCCATCTGTCCCCTACTAACTTCCTAATCCTGCCACGGACATTAGTTCCAGGGCAGTAATTCCCTTCCCAATGTTCCCTTACCCACTCTAAACCACTGTTTGGACACTTGATCCTCAGTGTTTTGGAGGACAAGCAACTTAGAAGGGTCACTAGATCTGTTGTTGCTTGATTTCCTTTGTACTCCTTTGTACTCCTGCCTCCTGGTCTCATCCTCCTGCTTCCTAGTCTCATTCTCCTGCTTCCTAGCCTCAATTTTAGCAAGCTCAAGTCTAAATACCATCTCTGGAGACAGGCAGGAAGAGGGAGCTGCCACTACTGAAGGAGGGGGGGCAAAAACTGGGGAACCACCACGTGCACCACCCGAGGGCACTCCAATCTGCCAATTCTCATCCCTCTGTGGGAGAGTGCTAACCTCCGGTAACTGAGTGGACGGCACTGTGGGAGTCGAGTGAGAGGGGATCTGGGGAGGAACCCCCCCAAACGCCCTCTCCTCCGAAACCCCATGTCGCCCACGCAACACCCAGGAAATCAGCTCCCCCTTGGACATCCCTGCTACATTGGAAATGCCCAAAACCTTGGCTATCAGGTGCAAGCCACAAACATCCACCCCAGTCAGCCTCTCCTCCGTCACGTGGTACCGCTTACTCACAAAAACTCTAGCATCCTCCTCACTGGTTACTAACGGCAGACCTTCAAATGACATCTCTCGCTCATCGTCAGTGCTAATGCACGACATACTGAAGTCCACAAAGAAATTCTCGAGACAAAAGTGTTAAACTTCCTATGCAAGCACTAATTACTAAATTAACTGGAGTCTCTTAAATGCTTTACTAATTGCCATACAAAACAAAATATTCTTCAATATGCACGCTAAAATACAAACAAACAAATGTTGTACAACTCTGCAAAAATTTATACTGTTCACAAAATCCTAAGCAAGGTCGCCATTTGTTACGAACTGGCACTCGGGTACACAAGGGCTCTCAATCAGGACTCGAATACGGCTCGCTGCCACAACGGAAACACACGATCCCAACCCCTGAGTACTGCCAGCCGAACAAAAAACACCAATACCCTCCAGAGTTCAATCTGCTATAACGGGGTATACAAGAACTCGGTACTAGTGTTCAACAACAGACTAATAAAGAGACAGGAATTATCTAGTCTGGTCAACAATCAAACAATGAAGTAAAAAACAACAACACCAAAGAATAGTGTTGGCCGAAGCCGAAGTAATCCACCCTTGACTATGAACTTAAGAAGTCCTCCACCCTCTACTTCGGATCGGCACTATTATGTTACGTTAATTAATAGTCCTTAAGCATCGAGCAAGGAATCTTCTGAAAAAGTTAGATGCTTCTCGGATGCTCGTAAGAAGTACGTATCGGATTTTGAACAGTAATTCAATAAGCAAAAACACTGGCAATTAAATACTATTAAAGGTTTAAATTGGCATAAGAATAATTAAAAGAATATGCAATAGTAAATGGCAAACATTAAAAAGAAGTACTCCGCAAATGCAACGGCAATAGCCTACTCGGATTGTGCTCGTGGGCCACTAATCACTAAAGTAGCCAAACTTGCAACACATGAAATCAATAGTGCATAAACAACATCATACATAACGAAAGCTTCAATACTATTCTGTATCTACTAATCGAGTAAAGTCTAGCTGGGGTACTGTGGGCAAAAGGTAGCAGTGACTGAGCAAAAACGGCTTGTAGCCTAGCGAAGTCCTCACGACTGTTTAAAGTATTACGTTAAAACTAACAAGTGCACTTTGAGAAATCCAGATCCCTTGTATCTGGTTTTCTCCCGGCTCCTTGACAAAGTAAAAACAAACAGTTAATAAAATACAGGGTGGTTAGGCTCTTGCCCTCACGCACTGTAAATTATTAACTCAACACAGTCAGCCGCGAAGCCAACCTAGGCTTCACTGAACCGAAACGAGTATGCAGGTTTATCGCTTAACCACTTCATCAAACAACAACTCGTAACACAGAAAAGCCTTACCCCAGTCTAGCATTACCTAGACTAGCAGAAAACAGGAATAATAATAATAACACACAGGGAAATGCATATACAAGTGCAACAAACATAAATCAATCCTATTCTAAGTCAACCCTTCCAAAATAGGCTATCTAATAGGCTAGTATCTCGTGAGAACTCAAGCGATAATACGTTGGCTGACTAGCTCTGCACCAACGGGACCATGGAAGTTAAACAGGGCAGGGAGAAGAGGAGATAAGAATGTAAGGCAGTAGAGAAAGTTCCCATCAGTCAGAAGAATATATATAGTTAGCAAGGGAAATGAGAAGTCGCTCTGCCTAATGAGTTCTGATGAAAAAATGGCTAGACTTCCCTTTTATACCCGGCCCTCTAGTGAACTACTGAGGACCGCCCACTGACAACCATTACGTAATTTCTCTCTCTCCTCTGGGATACACAAAGGCTCCCCTAGCACTGAGGGGGGGGAGGAGTGCTAGTGAGTTAGGCCCACCTCCCGCCTGGCGCACCCACTGACCCCCAACTGTGGCTGTTTCTCTTCCCATCATTACAAATAAGTTTTACACACAATACTTATAACTAATGATATAAAATAGAACTCGTTGACTCAGATGAAAACAAAATACATATTCATAATACTTATAGTACAACGGCTCACATGAACTAAGTTAGGAAACTCTACATAGACTACAGCCAAAGTTCCTGCCCTGACGATCCTAGCGAGAGTGGGGCATGACCAGGCGTTCTGTACAGCATGCTCACACGTGGACATGCGTCACACTCTTACTTATATATTTTCTAGATCTCAAGTGACGGCGTCTCTAACGTGGATTGACCTCCCAATCTACCAAGATTGGAAGCCAAAGCGTCACATTTTTCCCTTGCCCCTCAACTTTCTCTTCATAATTGCTGAGGGACACTGGGCCCTGGGTGGGGCTTTGGTTTCCCGGGCATTTCCGCACCCTCCTCAGCTCCCCGCCATGGAGTGGCTTCGGTCACCCAGGCTATATTGTGGTCGGCGGGGAGGGTTCTTTGGGGGCGCTCGGTTATGGCCTTGGCCTTGCTCGGGGCCTTGGGGTTGTTCGGCCAGGCAGCTTGGGGAACAACAACAACAACAACAACAACATGGAGATTTGGTATAGTGCAAGAATTGCGTAAGCTAGGCCTGACCGGGAAAATGCTGTTGTTTATCCAGAGCTTCCTACGCACTCGCTATATCAGTGTTAGGGTCGGGAATTGTCTTTCTGATAAACTTCTGCAGCGTGAGGGGGTTCCTCAGGGGAATGCGCTAAGTGTTTGTTTGTTTCATAATGGCTGTAAACGGTGTTGTGGCGAGGGTTTGTAAAGAATCTGTTATGCAAGTAAGATTATTTTTGCTGCATATATAATGGTTCGTTAAGTTCACTATCGTGAAGCTGAGAACCTGAATTAACCAACGGGGTCAAAACTAAATTGGACAATATAATAAGGATATCAATCTACCAAAGTCACTGAATACACAATTTCGGTTTACACGTTTTATTTCTTATTCAGCTAGGCTGTAGATCAAGTCTCATCTATATAGAAATGAGCTCGAAGAAATATTGATCAGAATAATTGATATAAATCACTATCAATTCACTTTACATAATAAATGGGAAGGATGTACTCGTGGATCAAATACATAAAATAACACTGTAGTGAGTCCCTATGGAATCACAATATAAATAATACAGAGAAGTTAGTCTCAACAATAAATAATTAATATTCTGAAGCTACTGCGTAACCGCGAAAGGATTAGCCGACAAGGTAAATTAAAGTTACTGCGATGCGACGCGCACTCACAATAGAATTGTTTATGGAAGTTAGGATATCAACTGAAGTCTGAATAACTTGTACGTTAATTCATAAAATAAAATAAATATATCTTAATTAACTCACAGAGTTACAATATTGAATATTAATTTAATTCAATGAGAAATAGTTATACAAGCCAGTATGCTTGGCTAAGCATCACCTCACCAAGGGTTAAACAGGGCGTCGGACGGCCTAGAGTTTAAGTCAATAACAAATGCAGCTAGGCCTGAGGATGAGATCAGGGAGTGGGATCTTTTATCACAGTATTACTAGATATGATAAGAACTCTCTCTGTATATACTGTACTTATTTTATTGTTCGCATACCCCAGCCAACAATAAACACAATATCAAGATCTGCTGATTGTTCACAATAATTTACGTATAGTGTGATGTATCCCGAACGAATTTATGTAAAGCTCTGATCAAGAATATAAGAGATATATTCACAGAATTATACAAACATCAATCCCTGCAAATAGAGTGTATAATGTTCTCTCAACACGAGGGGCGATAGCAATTAAGACGAGAATCGACAATCTCGGGAATTACGTTAAAATAGAACACTGCATATCTTAATCACCCTTTGCAATATATAAATCGAACACTTTATACAACGAGAAGCACTTAAGTTTTTGGATGGAGTTATAGGTGACGTAGCCCCAAGAGAGATCTGGTCAGGCGTCGTAACACAACTCGACGTAATCCGGGGGGAGTCCCAGACACACACACATACACTTTCCCACAGGTCTCCTCCCGCTGCTCTCTGGACACCTTCCGTCGATACTTTTTAAGGGGATAATGGCTTGCCCATACGGAAGTAATTCTGAATCAAGATCCTAGTGATGCTGCGTAGGTTTAACGATATCATATGCCAGAGGTATCCTAGCCTTCATTTTGCCTACCAAACCTTGGTTCGGGCAGGTAATATTACGATTTAACCCACAGAACCCCACCGACGACATGTTTGCGTTGGCAATGTTTGTAACGCTAAACCCCAGAGCCGCATAGGGTGCGTCGCGGTTAATTACTCCGGTCCTATGGCACCTAGAGGGCTCAGATTTGTATGGGAGCTGTGTAAGTATCCCACGCAACAATGCCGATGGTTGAAAACTCTCAAAGTCCAACCGCGTGCGCGTGAGCGCGCAAAAACCTGTTTTTGCCTACCCATTTCCCCATGTTAATTCCGACTTTCTTGCGCACCGTAGGACCCATTAATGACCTAGGGGATCGATTTTTTGTGGGTTTTCCTTTATTTCTAACCCATTCCTGGTGTTTTCAGGATTTTTATTTTTTTCACAACCTGCTGGTCCTGGGTGGTACATTTATTATTAATTAACTAGCTGGGGTTCAGTGGGTTAATTATGAGTCATGGTTAAAGCTTCTCGAGGTAAAGAAAGGTATGAGGAATATAGTTTTTAAATATTGCTCCGGTTATCATGTTCTGGAGGATGTGTCGGCCATTTACTTTTGGGTGAAGGGGTTAATGAGGGCGGATTAACAGGTACCTCTTGAGGAGCCCTAGGGGAAGCATAGGTAGGGGGGGAGATGCAGTGAGGGTAAAATAGGGGTAACTGTTCTATTTTCTTCCCACTATATAAGAAGGTTAACTTCCCTATTTTCTGTTGATCTTTGATGCAATCCTGCACTCGATCCTGCATTCGGCCAGCTGTTGTTGAGGAGGCCATCCTTCCGCAGTGGTTATTTCAGAACCATTGGTGCAAAGTTCGTTGTTTGTAGATAACTATGCAATATATTGTTCAGCGGCCGATCCCAATATGGCTAGACGACATACAGAGAACCATCGATTTGGCAGTCCAGTGGGCAAATGAGTGGGGTTTCACTCTTTCCCCTCAGAAGACTGTGGCAATAAAGTTTTCTAGGATGAAAACTTCAGTTGTACCGCACCTTCTTCATAATGGTAATATTTTACCATATGAGAGTTCAGTCAAATTCCTAGGGCTCACTCTGGATAGCCGTCTTACTTGGAAGGAACATATTCTTATTCTTAAGGTGCATGTTACGCGTTCCTTGGACATCCTGAAAGTGCATAGTAATAAGTCCTGGGGTGCGGATTGTTCATCCCTACTCAGGATTTATGATGCTATGTGCCGATCTAAATTGGAGTATGGCTGTCAGATATATTCTTCATCAAGCAAGTCTATCTTAAAGTTGTTGGAACGGGTACACAATTCAGCAATGTGGATATGCACAGGTACTTTCCGTACATCGCCTGCAGACAACATGTATGTTGTGGCAGAGGAATTGCCTCTGGATCTCCGTAGGGAAGAGCTTGGATTACGCTTAATGTTTAGAATTCGCAGTTCCCCTGATAATCCTGCCTATCGCTCGGTCACCAATAGCCGTTTCCTTCCACGGTATGAGGCACGTAAAATCTTCCCCAAGCCTCTCCAGCTGCGGCAAAGGCCATGTTTCTGGATCACTCCCAAGTTCATAAATCTACTTCGGTATTGTACACTGATCGGTCGAAAATGGCATCAGGTGTGGGTTGTACGGTTCTTTTAAAGGACCCCACTCGCCTTGCTCGATTGCCTGGGGTTACCTCTGTCTTTACTGCAGAGGCGTATGCTATTATCGAAGCTTTGAAAGTGGCAAGCGACTCCACTGGAACAGATTTCACTATTTACACTGATTCACAGAGTGTTCTTTCTGCCATTAAAGTTTACTCCTCTGTTCACCCATTAGTTCAGGACATCCAGGCATGGCTTTATCGTTTAGAATCTAGACACAAAATGATTAATTTCTGTTGGGTCCAAGCTCATGTGGGGATCCAGGGCATTGAGGAGGCTGACACAGCTGCAAAGGAGGCTGTACTAGAGTGTGAGGGCCGGTTCTCTATCCCCTTGGAGGCTTTTAAATGCAGTATCCGGTCGCTGATTCAGGAGAGGTGGCAGTTGAGGTGGTCTTCCCTCACTACCTCTAACCAAAGATTTAAAGCTATTCACCCTTCTGTGAATCTTTGGGACTTATCGCCCGTTCACTTAGGTAGTCGCACGGAAGTAGTCCTCGCAAGGTTGCGCATTGGTCACACATATATGACGCACAAATACATTTTGCATAATGATCACCCTCCGTTGTGTGCTGTTTGTGACGAGGTACTGTCTGTAAGCCGCATTCTAACCTCTTGTTGTAATTAATCATTTACCAGCTGTTCTGTAGGGTTTACTTTCCTTTCCCTGTCTGACATTCTTGGCCAAGATGCAAATGTTTTAAAGCTCTGATCTTATTTATTGGATTGAGGTATTTTTTATGATATTTAATTCTCCCGTGTTTTTTACTTTTGAAGTTTTGATATTCCTCTATTGATATTTTATGTTTTATGTACCGCTACTTGATATCTTAATGTGTTTTAAATTTTGATATTCCTGTGATGATATTTTAATTTTTAGATGTAGCGCTGAATGATCTCTACAGGTCCCAGTGCTTGGCCTTTGTGCCTAAATGTTATCAATTAAATTCTATTACAATGGTGCCACCCTCTTAATCCCGTCAGCCACTACAGAATATCTCTAATAAGCTTCCAGGAAAATATTACAAAAATGAAGTAAAGCAGGAGGGGAAGTTTGAATTTCAAAGCGAGCGGGCTGGTGTAGCTCCTCCCGAGCGCGTGGCTCGGCCAATCATAGGGCCCCGTTCTGTGAGGGAGGGGTATAAAGGGAGGTGGTGCGGGGCCACAAGACTCACTCAGCCGCGGGCACCTGCCCGGATCACATAGGCACGCTCTTAACAGACAACCCCCTTGCTTACCTTGGCACCCATGGGGAGAGCAACCGAGCTCTACTGAACGCAAGACAAGCCGGGACTTAGTACACCTCCCACCCTTGGCATAGATACACCTACAATACCCTGATGCCTGCCGACACATCGCTAGCCTTCACACAATAAGCCAAGCTATTCAAGAGTGTCACCTGGTGGTAGATGGTACCAAAAAGAGGGATCTGAGGTGTTGGCCAGCTTTGAAGTGGTGAAGAGAGAAATAAGAGATCTCCTGTCTGCTAGAGCGGGTTTTTTGTTCCAACAATAAAATATATGTGTTCTTATAGAACAACCAAAGAGAAACTGATTAGACAAATGATGAAATAATGAGATATGTTAAGAGATATAGCTGTTATTGTTAGTAAAGGCACTCAACCAGTCAGCTAACAATAGTACAGGATCTTATAGTATATTAAGTGAAGATATGTTAAATATCAAGTGGGAGTTCTTCGGGATAAAGCTATAAGGAGAAATAGTTGATAAAACCCAGGTAATTGAGATAACTGGGTTTACCTGAGCAGTTTTCCGGGGTTTAGCAATTGCAAAATAGGTTAGACCTAGCTGAAGAAATAATTAGATAAGGGATTCAGCCCAGACCCATGAAATACTCTTTTAGTTATAAGGAAACAACAGATATTAACTAGATATTCACCTCGTCGACGACATGATTTCGATTGTACGTAAATATCTAGCCAACTAATTTTAATGATGTCATTGATTGAATAATAGTTTGTAACATTGTAAAAGGGACCTAAAGGACATAGCGTTCTGATATTGTAAAGGTGACACAAATACCTGTTGATTTAGTAATTGTGTTCAATATTGTAAAGGGGATTTAAGAACGTGGATCGAATAATTGTTTACTAGTATGGTCATGGTAGTGTAAATACCTACGGGTAAACTATACTGGACCGTCGTAGGTATTCAAATAATAGTTTGAACTCTTCTTGACCCGAACAGAGAATCAATTGCTATGTGGGTTATGGTTACCATGGGAGTATGTTAAATAAAGACGCGAACTTCCAAACAACTGTCGAATTATTTCTACCTTAGTAGAGCAGTGAATTTAAGTTTAAGTACAACATATATAATAAATACATAAAATTATAAAACAATAAGCAAATTACATACGCCCATCTCCCCTTAATGGATGTTGGCGAAACAAAATAACATCATCTAGTATCCGATTATGTTGTAATTACGATTGGTTAACATTGAATGACACCCCTGCTCTCCACTCCCCCTATTTCTCTCACTCACACACTCACAAGTGTGACCATGGTAAGGTTTTGTTATACTATTACGATATTTAAGTTACTGCTTCCTGATTAGGCTAATCAGTGTTTTCACATAAACAATATAACAATTATTCATTGATCTTAATTCATAGTGTGCTCGTATGTCAGGTCACATGATAATAAAAAACAAAACTGTACTGAGCCAGGCGGTGCGGGGCCGCTGCGGGCTTGTACACAAGCCTATAGTTGCCACTAGGAAATATAGATTTAGAATGACTTGGCGTGAATAAGGTGATTATTGGAGCGGCTAGAAGGAATGTTAATGAGATGGTTGGTAAAGCGAATCTTGAGGGTTTCACAGCGGGTAAAGTCACCGTTTCCAAATGACGCATGCGCAGTGAATATATCCTATTAATTTATGCGTCATTTAACTAACTACAAATATATTCAGAATTAATTATAATAATAACCCAATATAATTATGGATAATAAACCCATAAAAATTTAATACAAAATTGTACATATCTCTCTTTACACGGGAAAGGCACCGAAACTCTTAAGAGGTTTTACTGGGCGAAGGCGCCGGGACTCTTAAGAGGTTAGGCATAAAAAAATGCCTTTCAAAACACCCCACTGGCACTCAAAACAAAGCAATATGTGATTACATGAGATAATTCCCCTCCATACCTACTATCACTTCTCCACATGTGTCCAAACCCCCCTCTTCCCCCACTCAATTATCACCTATTTTTCCTCTAATTCCCCCTTTTATCAGGTAATATACTGTCTCAGGGTCACAGGGGAGGCAGTTAGAGATCTTAGCAACAGAGAGACTTCACTTGCAAGATGTCAGTATCGATCGGGAAGTAAGAGAGAGAGGATATACGTTTCGCCGGGTCTCCCCTCCTGATATGATCGGTCGGCAATAATACGTCTTTTTCACCCCCCAAATACTATTCCCACTTGTTTAATTGCTGTTACATGTCAATATCTTCATATTAAACGTGTAAAATCGGTGCATATGAATAAGTAATAACAATATTTATGGTAAAATTACGATTTTCGTTGGGAATGAACCAAAATACCTTCGCCTGGCGGGATCTTTCAAATGCTATAGCTTCGCAGTTATGGTTGAAAATATTTATGTTAGGCCAATACTGGCACCTAGTTTAAACTTACAGTATACAATATTTATTTATCATAAATTGTCGAGGTGCTTACGAGTCTCTCTCTCTCTCTATATATATATATATATATATATATATACTGTACTGTATATATATATATATATATATACTGTACTGTATATATATATATATACTGTATATATATATATATACTGAATATATATATATATATAGAAGCAATACTCTCATCACGAGGGAAGCGGAGGCGCAATATGAAGAGTAAAAGCAGCGTTGTGATGAACATCACAATCAGTACATCGATATATCGTAAACCTACGTTCACATGTCTCACTACAATGTTGTCCTCAAATATCCCTATACAATACAAAAGGAATCTAATTACCACTTTGGTTACACGAGCGTATCATACTTCCTCATCTTTCATTGCATTTCACCTGGAACTTGAACGTTTAAGGAATATTCTAAATTGTAATGGTTTCCCTCTCAATTTTATAGACTCATATATTGGTAAGCAATTAAATAAATTACGTTCACCTCCTATGAAACCTAAGACAGCTCAAAAAGCAGTTGTTTATTTCTCTATTCCTTTCACTGGTAAAAAGTCATTTTCCATACAAAACAAAGTCAATAATTTATTTCGGGAATGTTTCCCACAAATTAACTTGAGAGTTGTATTCAAATCCCATACCACATTATCTAGCTTCTTTAATTTCAAAGACCAAATCCCCGAATCTCTAAGATCCTCAGTGGTGTACAATTATTTCAAATGTAGTGAATGTAATTCCACTTACATTGGCCAAACTAAACGCCATCTGACCGCTAGGATCGCGGAACATCAGGGTAAGTCTTAGCGAACTGGATTTCCCTTGTCTAAACCATAGAGTACATATGACCTAGAGGCCAAAGCGTGACATCACACGGTTATTTTGCCGCGCGTCCTAGGGATTTGGTGACAGCACTGTTGTACTGTACAAAAACCAAAGCACCTCAGTGGCTTGTCCTTATTATAGATAGTCTGTGCGCCGCGCGCGCCTGCCAGCTAGCTTGCTGCAGTGTTACCAAAGTTAAGGGAATATCCGCAAAACGAGAGAGCAATAGATTAAAGAGGGAACGTATTTAAGAGTTAATTAATGTTGGTAAAAACACTTGTAAATTATTTAGTATAAATTAAATATATATAAGTCTTACGTCCTGGGATATATAAACACTGGGCTCTTTCTATTGGACTAGGTATGCGGCAACAAGCAACAACGGAAAACGCTAGATCCAACCCTTATCTATAAACCCAGGCAACAAACCACCCTAAACCGTCAAGAGTCCTGCCTGGACAAAAAGGTATCCTATGACTCGGTTACAGGGTGCACGCACTATAGCCTGCTGATAGTCAAGCAGGCAATATAAAAGATCACACAATTAAGTTGACTTAAAGCTTCAAGGAAAAGATAGATAACAGAATTAAATTGCAGAAACAATTTAATAACAAACTAGAAGAAAGTAAATTTAACGTTACGTTAATTAATACAACTAATCACCCCTGCGTGAAAGAAGTTGAAAGCAAACAGTCCTCAAAACATTGTACAGGTAGACAAGATGCAGGTTTCTAAACTGCATGCGGCTACTGTAGGGTCTGATGCTTAGCAAAGAAAGTACGTTACGGATTTAGAGAACTCTTAACTCATAAGCAGGAATAAATACTAGTGATAGGCCATACAGTGTATAATGGCATAGGTATAATTAAATAAAGGTAGCAACTCGCAACATAACCACATACAGGTGTGCTTCTCACTCTTAGTCAGGCAAGCCTGCTCGGACAGAGTCTCTAAGCCACACCCTGACTCACAATGCTCACAAAAACGGTAAACTGTGGCACAATAACAAGCATGCAGAGATAATAAACCCCTAGCTGTTAATCTGCCAGGTGGCAGAGGTCTAGCTGGAAGGATATAGGCTTCGGATACCCGGGCTGAGCCACCTGCTCTAGTCTAGGAACGTTCCCAGGTCTGTGCGCCAAATTACTCTAATTGAAAGTGTGCTCTCTTGAGAGACTCAGATCGCAAGTATCTGACTCTCTCCTGGCGACCCTAAAACAAAAGCAAGACGTGCTAGCGCAGTGCTGAGTGGACTAGGCAAGGGCCCTCACACAACACAACACTAGACACACAGGGACACAGACAAGAAAATGCCCCCAGACTCCCACGGGTATCCTAGTAAAGTCGTGCGGGTCCACAGGATTCGCACCAGCAGACTTTACTTAAAGGATCGCAAAAAGCCTCCCCTCCGGTCTAGCCCCTGCTAACCTGACACAAGAACACACTAGCAAGCATGAAACCACCAAATATGAGACAACAAAAAAGCTTCCTAGGTCTCATTAACAATTACATCTCTGCATAAGGCCCAAAATCCTATCTAGTTATCTGAGAGCTCGTCGTTAATACAATAATAGATATAAGGTCTATCAAGGGGATGGGATAATTAAATAGATTGGTGAAGTAGTGGAAGGAAGGTATACAATGTAAGAGAGAAAGTTTCTAAGTGGGTTTGAGAGGGATAGATATCAAGGGGGTCCGAAGGGTACGACAGTGAGGTGAGCTCTCAGTCTTGAATCTGTCTGGACCCCGCCCTAGGCATGCAGAATACATCCCATGCTTGGCAACACTCAACACAGTTGCCGGGTCAAAATCGTCTACCCCGTGCGTGAGTCGAAACTAAGCCTAACGGTGCCATAAAATGCATGTGGCAACATCAGGCTCGTCCCAAGCTGGACTCTCTGCGCGAAGCAACGTCCCCCAGCCGGTGTCTCTCTCCCGCTCGTCTCCTCCCACTCTCACTAGACTTACATCTTATATATTATAATGAAACAATCAACTATCGAGAATAAAATATACTAATATGCGTTGGTTAAGAATAAGGGCAGCTACAAGCTGTGAAACAACATAAGAATATCCCAGACATTAGTTACATTGTCGTAGGATATATACTAAGGAAAAGCCGGCCGGCCGGCTGCCACCAGCCGGTTTCTTAACGGCTGGACAGCCGACGCGCGCGCATGCCCGCATGTGGCTACTATGCAGAAGTGTCACACCTCCCCCAAGATATAAGACCCTTGATTAAGTTCTTCATATCTAACAGAAAGCTTGTCATAGTACCACACACTGTTGCGACACAAGGCACTATATATAAAAAAAATAAAGACTGTTGCGCTCCACCGAGCAAGTTCAACTAACTTAGCGACAATAAGCGAAAACATTCAACTTAGATACTGCTACAACATCTTATACAAAATTCTACACATTATAAAAATAAAGAGTTTTTATAAGGTTTTTGCTTTTTTAATTTGTTTTTTCGGCTGAACTACAGTGACAGCCTATTTTCCTCCAAACTAAACCCTCAATCCTGTGGCAGTCTAACCAACATCATCCACCCTTGATAGACAATCCGCTATCACGTTATCAGAACCGGCAATATGGCGTATGTCCAGATTATACTCCTGAAGCATGAGTGACCACCTGGTCAGCCTCATATTCCGGTTATGAAACTGATTCAAGAATTTCAGAGGGTGATGATCGGTATAAACCACTACGACTGGTCCGAAAGCAGGAACATATACATCGAAGTGCCTGAGCGCCAGCACTATCGCCAGGAGTTCTTTTTCAATTACAGAGTATTTCCTTTGTGCACTATTGAATTTTTTACTGTAAAAACTCACTGGATGTTCGATACCTTCATCATCTGTCTGTAACAAGACAGCCCCAGCCCCTACACCACTGGCATCAGTCGCCAGCTGAAAAGGTCTGCTGAAGTCCGGGGCCCTGAGTATGGGGTGGGTACATAACAGGTGTTTCACCAAGGAAAACGCCTCTGCACACTCAGGAGACCACCGGAACTTCTTGTCCTTAGATAATAAGTCAGTTAAAGGTGCAAGTACAGTCGAATAGCCTTTGATGAAGCGACGATAATAGCCTATCATACCTAGAAACCGCATGATTTGTTTCTTAGTCGTAGGCTGGGGAAACTGATCGATGGCTTTGATCTTTGTCTGTGGAGGGCACACCTGACCCATCCCCACCTCGAACCCCAGGTACAAAACTGTGGCTTTGACAAGATCGCACTTACCCAGGTTTACCACCAAACCTGCTTCATTCAGTTTATTAAAAAGCTGTCCGATGTGAGCACAGTGGCTGTTAAAATCATCGTCGTATATTATGACATTATCTAGGTACACCGTACAGTTGGGAATGTCGGCTACAATGTCGTTCATTAATTTCTGAAACGTTGCAGGGGCATTTTTCAGCCCGTATGGCATAACATGGCAACGATATGTGGCACCGTCCACCACAAACCCACACACCTCTCGTGCTCGCTCAGACAAGGGCACTTGCCAATAACCCTTAACAAGGTCTATCTTAGTGAGGAACTTGGCTTTTCCTATTTTATCCACACTGTCGTCCACGCGAGGGAGAGGGTAGGCATTTGTGGGGGTTAAACCATTCAACCTGCGGAAATCTATACAAAACCGCACCTTGCCATCTGGTTTGGGCTGCAGTCTGACTGGGGAAGTCCACCTTACTGCACCCTCAGAAATCAGCCCACGTTTCAGCATATAATCCAGCTCTTCCCTAAGTGCTGGTAATTTAATAGGGGGAACACGGTATGGCACTGATTTAAAGGGCGGGTGGTCCCCAACATCGACATCGTGCACCGCTTGAGTAGTGAGGCCAGGATGCTCCACGAAAACAGCCGGGTTTGAATCAAACAAGTGCTGCACAGCTACACGCTGTTGCTCAGGCAGGTGCAATATCAACTCGTGAGCCACTTGTCTAGAATTCCCCGCCCACTGATCCGCGGAAGCATGACAATCCCAATTATCCTCCCCCGCAGCTTGACTGTCCCTTCCTCCTTCTCCACCACGATCACTGCAGATCAACACCGGGACAGTGAGAGGCTCGGAGGGGCGCCTCACATACTCTTTCATCAGATTTACATGGCAAAGTTGGTTCTTTTTCTTACGATCAGGAGTAGCTACTAAATAGTCGAGATCAGAAACCTTCCTTACAACCCGATACGGACCAGAATACTTGGCAGACAAGGGGTGTCCCACCAGAGGCAGTAGTATCAGTACCTCCTGATCTACTTCAAACTCCCTCAGCTTCACCTTCTGGTCGTATCTGTCCTTCATCTGAGTTTGTGAACTCTTAAGGTTCCGACCTGCTACCTCCAAGCTCTTTAATGTGTTATATTGGTTGCTCCAAAAAAAAACTATGTCCACTGTATTCCTCTAATCATAAGGAATCTCAAAACAAATGACCACTATATTCCTCTGTTCAGTAAATCCTATGCAAGGTCGCCATTTGTTACGTCCTGGGATATATAAACACTGGGCTCTTTCTATTGGACTAAGTATTCGGCAACAAGCAACAACGGAAAACGCTAGATCCAACCCTTATCTATAAATCCAGGCAACAAACCACCCTAAAACGTCAAGAGTCCTGCCTGGACAACAAGGTTTCCTATGACTCGGTTACAGGGTGCACGCACTATAGCCTGCTGATAGTCAAGCAGGATATATAAAAGATCACATAATTAAGTTGACTTAACACCTTACGAGCGGCCTATGCGGTTTATTTATGTGTACCGCACAGCGGGGTGTTTTTAGCCAAAATAGGGCTGTTTACGTGATCATTTTCATGCCTAAATAAGACCCAGAACGTAAAACAAGTACCTATCCCTGAAAGGGCATAAACAGAGCTTTCGAATGACACCATAACGATCCTTGTATGATGGATAGTTTTCTTGCAATAACCGTGCAACGCGAGTGCAAAAAGCAGGTAATTCGGTACTTTCGGTACATAATTGAGTATGTAGCGAGTGAGAGAGGGAGGAGGGAGCTGAGATTTGTGTCAGTAGGTTCGCCGCGGTGGTCTGGAGCAGTCATACGCTCGCTAGTCTCCTGCCACCACTTGTCTCTCTCTCTCAGCCACATTACGTGCTGAAATTGCCACTCGAGTTATGTCGAGCGCCGCCACATAGTCCAGCTTTATTTAACTCGACTTAAGTGGTGGGCCGCTTTTTAAGGGTTAAAGCTTCAAGGAAAAGATAGATAACAGAATTAAATTGCAGAAACAATTTAATAACAAACTAGAAGAAAGTACATTTAACGTTACGTTAATTAATACAACTAATCACCCCTGCGTGAAAGAAGGTGAAAGCAAACAGTCCTCAAAACATCGTACAGGTAGACCAGATGCGGGTTTCTAAACTGCATGCGGCTACTGTAGGATCTGATGCTTAGCAAAGAAAGTAAGTTACGGATTTAGAGAACTCTTAACTCATAAGCAGGAATAAATACTAGTGATAGGCCATACAGTGTATAATGGCATAGGTATAATTAAATAAAGGTAGCAACTCGCAACATAACCACATACAGGTGTGCTTCTCACTCTTAGTCAGGCAAGCCTGCTCGGACAGAGTCTCTAAGCCACACCCTGACTCACAATGCTCACAAAAACGGTAAACTGTGGCACAATAACAAGCATGCAGAGATAATAAACCCCTAGCTGTTAATCTGCCAGGTGGCAGAGGTCTAGCTGGAAGGATATAGGTTTCGGATACACGGGCTGAGCCACCTGCTCTAGCCTAGGGACGTTCCCAGGTCTGTGCGCCAAATTACTCTAATTGAAAGGGTGCTCTCTTGAGAGACTCAGATCGCAATTATCTGACTCTCTCCTGGCGACCCTAAAACAAAAGCAAGACGTGCTAGCGCAGTGCTGAGTGGACTAGGCAAGGGCCCTCACACAACACAACACTAGACACACAGGGACACAGACAAGAAAATGCCACCAGACTCCCACGGGTATCCTAGTAAAGTCGTGCGGATCCACAGGACTCGCACCAGCAGACTTTACCTAAAGGATCGCAAAAAGCCTCCCCTCCGGTCTAGCCCCTGCTAACCTGACACAAGAACACACTAGCAAGCATGAAACCACCAAATATGAGACAACAAAAAAGCTTCCTAGGTCTCATTAACAATTACATCTCTGCATAAGGCCCAAAATCCTATCTAGTTATCTGAGAGCTCGTCGTTAATACAATAATAGATATAAGGTCTATCAAGGGGATGGGATAATTAAATAGATTGGTGAAGTAGTGGAAGGAAGGTATACAAAGTAAGAGAGAAAGTTTCTAAGTGGGGTTGAGAGGGATAGATATCAAGGGGGTCCGAAGGGTACGACAGTGAGGTGAGCTCTCAGTCTTGAATCTGTCTGGACCCCGCCCTAGGCATGCAGAATACATTCCATGCTTGGCAACACACAACACAGTTGCCGGGTCAAAATCGTCTACCCCGTGCGTGAGTCGAAACTAAGCCTAACGTTGCCATAAAATGCATGTTGCAACATCAGGCTCGTCCCAAGCTGGACTCTCCGCGCGAAGCAACGTCCCCCAGCCGGTCTCTCTCTCCCGCTCGTCTCCTCCCACTCTCACTAGACTTACATCTTATATATTATAATGAAACAATCAACTATCGAGAATAAAATATACTAAGATGCATTGGTTAAGAATAAGGGCAGCTACAAGCTGTGTGTCACGGGTCCGACCGTGACTGTGATTATATACATATAGGAGTTAGGTATATTTCTCGAGCGCGGGAAAAATTGAGGAGGTGGGAACAGCTGTAGTGAAAGAAAGGAAGAGTGAGAGGTGCCCGGGGTAGGCTGACCGTCGGCGTACATGTGTGCGTGTGTGCGTTTTTCTTCTAGGCTTGTGTAGTGTTTACCGCTAGGCGCCTTGCGTGTGTGTGTGTGTGCGTTCGCGCTCGCAGGCGGGGTCAAGGTAGTGTCCAGGCTTCCTATTGGATCCAAATTCAAAATGAATTTGGGGGAGGGGGACCGAGGTTATAAAGGGGGCAGGGATGCCCAGGATAGTCCTTCTCACCTGCCCGACCCCAACGAAACCAGTCACTTTTTGTTGTGCATGCGATGAATGGGTCTGCGGGTCTGCGAGGGTACCTCGTGCCCTAAATCCTACCATAATCAGGTGAGTCCAATTCAGTTAGACAAGTGTCAACGTATTTCTGAATTCGGCGGGATGTGCGGTGGTGTGCGTGATGTGTGGTGGTGTGTTTGTGTGCAGTCACCAAGACTGTGCCAGACCGTACACATGGCCAAGGTTGTGACGCCGACCGAATTAGCTCATGCTATGGCCGGGAATGGCAGGTGTAAGCATGACCCCACAGAGGGCTTGCTAAAGGCTATAGGGATGCCCAGGGCGACGTAGTTCCCCTGCGGCGATATCTCACTGTTTAGCTATGCACGTGGCCAGGGGTGAGTGTTGGGTGTGCACGTGTGTGTGTGCGGGTGTGGGTGAGTGACGCCGTAGCATCTCAACCCCACAGAGGGTGATGGCTACCGCTAGAGGATTGTCGGCTTGAAGGGCTTGTCGTACTGCCTTTTTGAGACTCTTTAATTAGACAACTCTCATTAGTCTAGCGAGTCACGTGTGTGTTGGTGAGTGACGCCGTAGCATCTTGACTCCACAGAGGGTGATGGCTACCGCTAGAGGATTGTCGGCTTGAAGGGCTTGTCGTGCTGCCTTTTTGAGACTCTTTAATTAGACAACTCTCATTAGTCTAGCGAGTCACGTGGGTGTGGGTGAGTGACGCCGTAGCATCTCAACCCCACAGAGGGTGATGGCTACCGCTAGAGGATTGTCGGCTTGAAGGGCTTGTAGTACTGCCGTTTTGAGACTTTAATTAGACAACTCTCATTAGTCTAGCGAGTCACGTGTGTGTGGCGTGTGTTGGTGAGTGACGCCGTAGTATCTCAACCCCACAGAGGGTGATGGCTACCGCTAGAGGATTGTCGGCTTGAAGGGCTTGTCGTACTGCCTTTTTGAGACTCTTTAATTAGACAACTCTCATTAGTCTAGCGAGTCACGTGTGTGTGGCTTGTGTGGGTGAGTGACGCCGTAGCATCTCAACCCCACAGAGGGTGATGGCTACCGCTAGAGGATTGTCGGCTTGAAGGGCTTGTCGTACTGCCTTTTTGAGACTCTTTAATTAGATAACTCTCATTAGTCTAGCGAGTCACGTGTGTGTTGGTGAGTGACGCCGTAGCATCTTGACCCCACAGAGGGTGATGGCTACCGCTAGAGGATTGTCGGCTTGACTCCCTAGGTCCTGTCGTACTGCCCTTTTTGAGATCCTTTGTTTAGGCAACTCTCATTAGTCTAGCGAGTCATGTGTGTGAGGTGAGAGTGGAGAGAGAGAGAGAGTGATGAGTGTGATTGACGGGTACTGTGAGTGTGGGAAAATCTTGTGCCTATTCGATCATGCGGTCATTTGCTGGGCTAGACGTTATCAGTGTCACATTAGACTAAAGGGTTGGTTGATGTGAGATTTCGTATGACTAGCAGAAATCAGTATAATGATTTGGGGTAATCTTAGGGGTAGTTATAATACTGGGTAATTGTATTTAGGTAAGTGGATTAGATAAGTGGGTTAGATTGAGTGGCTGAGTGTGTGAATGAAATTGTCTCCTTGATTAATGCAAGGATGGAGTGAGGAAGTACATGAACGAAGGTGGTGCTGGTTGGGGGGAGGGGCGTCGACTGACTGGGGACAGAGGTGCATGGGGGCGGTTCGTTCGTGGCCACCCCTTCGGGGATCACGGCGTCAGGCAATAGATAGATAGATAGATAGATTAATGCAATTTCAGTGTCGCTATTCAATAAAACCAATTTTAGTAGGAATGTTTGTTTCTTTGATTCTTGCTAACTCTAAGAATATAATTATTATCAATATATATCTATCATTGCAATAAATCTGTGTACTCTAATATCCCGCAAGCTGGGAACTGCAATTTTCTTTTCAATATATATTACTGCATCGAGTCAGTATACATATAAATGTATAGCATGTTCTGGGACTTTTGTTGTCTTAATTTCACAAGGGATATTTGTCTATTTTTGATCTAAAGTAACGACACTATCAACATATAGATTTATTTCCTAGGTAAGGGGCAAGTGTTACAGTAACCTATTAGTCACCCGGACGTGATCCATTACAACTGGCGACCGTGACAGGACCTAGTTTCTGATGTAGATGTACCGGATAATGAAGGAATTGTTGTATAATTGTGTTCATACAAAAGTAGCCCCACGCGGGAGATTTTCTTTTCTTTTTTTTTCTTTCCCCTCGTGGTCAAGTCACATCCTGGGAGCGTCAGTGAACCTCCTTGTGTAAACAAGTGAATTCCTTTTCCCATCGCTCGCGCGCCCCACATTGTTTCATAATATTTAGTTCTACAATTCGCTTGTGAAGTAATTGTGTCCGATAATTTGAGTTTGCTTGTCTATAATTGATCTCTGTTGATTTTTTTGTTTTCGTGATTGTCGCTGTGATTTTATGCCATGTGAATAGTTTCCTTTAATTTCGTTCATCATACGCAAGTACTGTGATCGATCGTTTAAGGATAGAGGGAAGTGTTTGTAATCCGGTCGAGTCGTTGTTGTTTCTCTTATTCCGGTATCATAAATCTTAGACAGCTTTATATGGGTCAGTTGTGTGTCAGGCGAGATTTTGTTTTTCTTTGATTGTTCTATTCCTCTTTTAAAATCTGTTGTTCCTTGTCAAGGATGAGAGGGAGAGGGAGGGACGAGCATTGGATGGGTGAATACTAAATAAGTGAGGGAGTGCGTAGCAGCAAGGGTTGGGATAGAAAGGGAAGACCATAGGAAAAGTAAGAGGAGACAGAGAGAGCGTCAGAGGACGCTCGATCCTGCTTAAACTTGGGAAAAGTGTAGGGGTAGTGAGGAGAGGGTAGGCCGGTGCGGCTTAGGCTCAGGGAGAGTCTGGGTGCGGCCGTGAATAGCAACTAGGCATATTGCTAGCCAGCATCAGGTGAAAACTTGGAAGGCCATCGTTGAATGAGGTCTGGGGCGTAAGTCGGGTTAAATAATGGAGAGACTGATGATAGGGGGGGGGGGGGGGTCAACAATAAGTAGCGTGATATGGAATACGGGAGGGGAGGGGATGAAATGTTGTTTGTTCGCTTTTATTCTGCCGCTTCCAAAATTTTAATTACAGGTACTGAGTCAGCCAGGCGTGCGTCGGGAGATTGGAGAACCCACAGCAGGATTCCTGGCCCTCAAGAAGCTACTTCCAAGGATCCCCCATCAAGTCAAAGAATCTTTTTTATACCCAGCTGTCCCTAGAGTTAAGCCGATTTTTGTTTACACTGTTCAACTACTCTCACATACCCATTTTAAACCGTGTCTCACAACATCTCTTTTTACATAACATTAGCTGAGCTTAATTGTGTGTTCATTGTAAATGAGTGGGCAAAGCCACTAGCTTTCACTGTAAAAATAAGTGGGTTAACTACCACCAGGATTATGTCGCTGGCCGTGAATGAAACCTCAGGAGTTTTCCCCTTTCAGTAGAAATTTTAACGTAAATGCAGAGGGGTTTTTCCACTCAAGGGTGATCATTTCATGCACCAGCGACAGGTTAGACTCACACTACAGTATGGAAGACACCCTGAATGACACCTGAGTGATTTTAGCAGAGCAAAATCAATGTTAGTAGGGGGGAATGTCACAGGTCCGACCGTGACTGTGATTATATACATATAGGAGTTAGGTATATTTCTCGAGCGCGGGAGAAATTGAGGAGGTGGGAACAGCTGTAGTGAAAGAAAGGAAGAGTGAGAGGTGAGAGGTGCGCGGGGTAGGCTGACCGTCGGCGTACATGTGTGCGTGTGTGCGTTTTTCTTCTAGGCTTGTGTAGTGTTTACCGCTAGGCGCCTCGCGTGTGTGTGTGTGTGCGTTCGCGCTCGCAGGCAGGGTCAAGGTAGTGTCCAGGCTTCCTATTGGATCCAAATTCAAAATGAATTTGGGGGAGGGGGACCGAGGTTATAAAGGGGGCAGGGATGCCCAGGATAGTCCTTCTCACCTGCCCGACCCCAACGAAACCAGTCACTTTTTGTTGTGCATGCGATGAATGGGTCTGCGGGTCTGCGAGGGTACCTCGTGCCCTAAATCCTACCATAATCAGGTGAGTCCAATTCAGTTAGACAAGTGTCAACGTATTTCTGAATTCGGCGGGATGTGCGGTGGTGTGCGTGATGTGTGGTGGTGTGTTTGTGTGCAGTCACCAAGACTGTGCCAGACCGTACACATGGCCAAGGTTGTGACGCCGACCGAATTAGCTCATGCTATGGCCGGGAATGGCAGGTGTAAGCATGACCCCACAGAGGGCTTGCTAAAGGCTATAGGGATGCCCAGGGCGACGTAGTTCCCCTGCGGCGATATCTCACTGTTTAGCTATGCACGTGGCCAGGGGTGAGTGTTGGGTGTGCACGTGTGTGTGTGCGGGTGTGGGTGAGTGACGCCGTAGCATCTCAACCCCACAGAGGGTGATGGCTACCGCTAGAGGATTGTCGGCTTGAAGGGCTTGTCGTACTGCCTTTTTGAGACTCTTTAATTAGACAACTCTCATTAGTCTAGCGAGTCACGTGTGTGTTGGTGAGTGACGCCGTAGCATCTTGACTCCACAGAGGGTGATGGCTACCGCTAGAGGATTGTCGGCTTGAAGGGCTTGTCGTGCTGCCTTTTTGAGACTCTTTAATTAGACAACTATCATTAGTCTAGCGAGTCACGTGGTTGTGGGTGAGTGACGCCGTAGCATCTCAACCCCACAGAGGGTGATGGCTACCGCTAGAGGATTGTCGGCTTGAAGGGCTTGCTGTACTGCCGTTTTGAGACTCTTTAATTAGACAACATCCATTAGTCTAGCGAGTCACGTGTGTGTGGCGTGTGTTGGTGAGTGACGCCGTAGCATCTCAACCCCACAGAGGGTGATGGCTACCGCTAGAGGATTGTCGGCTTGAAGGGCTTGTTGTACTGCCGTTTTGAGACTCTTTAATTAGACAACTCTCATTAGTCTAGCGAGTCACGTGTGTGTGGCGTGTGTTGGTGAGTGACGCCGTAGCATCTCAACCCCACAGAGGGTGATGGCTACCGCTAGAGGATTGTCGGCTTGAAGGGCTTGTCGTACTGCCTTTTTGAGACTCTTTAATTAGACAACTCTCATTAGTCTAGCGAGTCACGTGTGTGTTGGAGAGTGACGCCGTAGCATCTCAACCCCACAGAGGGTGATGGCTACCGCTAGAGGATTGTCGGCTTGAAGGGCTTGTCGTACTGCCTTTTTGAGACTCTTTAATTAGACAACTCTCATTAGTCTAGCGAGTCACGTGTGTGTGGCGTGTGTGGGTGAGTGACGCCGTAGCATCTCAACCCCACAGAGGGTGATGGCTACCGCTAGAGGATTGTCGGCTTGAAGGGCTTGTCGTACTGCCTTTTTGAGACTCTTTAATTAGACAACTCTCATTAGTCTAGCGAGTCACGTGTGTGTTGGTGAGTGACGCCATAGCATCTTGACCCCACAGAGGGTGATGGCTACCGCTAGAGGATTGTCGGCTTGACTCCCTAAGTCCTGTCGTACTGCCCTTTTTGAGACCCTTTGTTTAGGCAACTCTCATTAGTCTAGCGAGTCACGTGTGTGAGGTGAGAGTGGAGAGAGAGAGAGAGTGATGAGTGTGATTGACGGGTACTGTGAGTGTGGGAAAATCTCGTGCCTATTCGATCATGCATGCGGTCATTTGCTGGGCTAGACGTTATCAGTGTCACATTAGACTAAAGGGTTGGTTGATGTGAGATTTCGTATGACTAGCAGAAATCAGTATAATGATTTGGGGTAATCTTAGGGGTAGTTTTAATACTGGGTAATTGTATTTAGGTAAGTGGATTAGATAAGTGGGTTAGATTGAGTGGCTGAGTGTGTGAATGAAATTGTCTCCTTGATTAATGCAATTTCAGTGTCGATATTCAATAAAACCAATTTTAGTAGGAATGTTTGTTTCTTTGATTCTTGCTAACTCTAAGAATATAATTATTATCAATATATATCAATCATTGCAATAAATCCGTGTACTCTAATATCCCGCAAGCTGGGAACTGCAATTTTCTTTTCAATATATATTACTGCATCGAGTCAGTATAGATATAAATGTATAGCATGTTCTGGGACTTTTGTTGTCTTAATTTCACAAGGGATATTTGTCTATTTTTGATCTAAAGTAACGACACTATCAACATATAGATTTATTTCCTAGGTAAGGGGCAAGTGTTACAGTAACCTATTAGTCACCCGGACGTGATCCATTACACTGTGAAACAACATAAGAATATCCCAGACATTAGTTACATTGTCGTAGGATATATACTAAGGAAAAGCCGGCCGGCCGGCTGCCACCAGCCGGTTTCTAAACGGCTGGGCAGCCGACGCGCGCGCATGCCCGCACGTGGCTACTATGCAGAAGCGTCACATAAACAAGATGAAAACATTAAGTATACATATACACTATAAAACATAGGCTACTCATATATGATGCAAGCTGTATACCTTCAAGCAACACAACAAGAATTAAAATGTCATTTTGAATATATATTATTATGTTACATGTTATGTAGATGTTAATTTGTCAAGTAGCACTAAAACTGAGCATTTATACTGATGACATCTAGGGATACTTTGTCCCACCATTGACGTTGGCAACTCCCGAATCTCACATCAATAATGGCGGGTGTTGGAGGAGTTTTGCTTGTGTACCTCCTCATAATGATGACAATTACACGATGACTGGCATTTACAGTAGCCTCTACTTATGTCTATTTAACTATGGCATGTCTGCAGAGTCTCTGGATAACGTTCAATTGATTATTAATAGCGTTATTAGTACAAGGTAGGGATTATTACGAATTAATGGGGACCAAGGACAAGGATAGTCAATATAATGTCTTTGTGGGGACCCTCCCCTCCCATTGTCCTTTGCGATCGTGCTGCCATCTCTCGAACGTGCGGATCCCTATTTACAGATTTTTGGCGTCTTCTTTCCTCTCTAGGTCATATGTACTCTATGGTCTATACCTCCTTTATCAGCTGTTCGAGACCATTGTGAGTCATCAAACCACCCATTAAAAACAAATGATTTCACTATTCTTCACTCGTCGCCCAACGACGCAACACTCCTCCTTGTCGAGTCTCTCCTTACCCAGAAACTCCGGCCTAACCTGGGGTCACATGAATTCTCTACACCCTTGCTGTGCTTTTAAGTTTTAACTGGTTAGTACTTGCAGTCTTCAATAAATATACATGCCCCCTAAGTAGCTTAGGATAATATACTACATATTTTTCGTACTGTTAGCTCTCCATACATTATGCATTTATTTTTAAATGTTACTTGTTTTCATAACTCTCTAAACTCACGCATTACTCTACTCGCTTCCCACATTGTGCACTCCGGAACAACAATTTGTAATCACCATAATTTTCCTTAGAATTTACTACAAGATTTGTATTATTTTAACAATTAATTAACATGTTATTGGTATCACCTACGAGTTCATATTATACTTCCTAGTATACTTTTTTCAAGTGTCTTCATGTAGTAGGCTTTTCTTTGCTTTTAGGCTGATGATGGCTTGTGTTTAAGCTGAAACGCGGTCCAATTGAAGATGTTCATCACAACGCTGGTTTTACTCTATATATATATATATATATATATATATATATATATATATATACATATCCATATAAGTATATACTGTATATGTACAGTATGCATATACAGTATACCTGTATGTGTTATTATTATGTTTTTTACACCAACCAACTTCACATCTAAACTCAATTAATGAAATCAACAAATACATGTGGCACTCCGAGGACTCGAACCCAGGATACTCACATCGAAATTCAGCGCACTATGCATTACGCTATCAAGACAGTTACCAGGTTTTTACTGGTGTTTTATTGACTAATCATTAATAGGTATGTTCTTCCTCGACTGGAGAAGATTAGACTACACAAGAACACAAGCACGAAGGTAATAGAGGAAAATATAACACAGAGTACAAACTTAGATTATTCTTATTCAACATTGATCATGTGCATAGAGATACAGAGTTACATTAGACATGGATAGGCAATATTATAACAGCACGATCGAGGATCTTCTAGGCGTCTCAAGGGGAAGATGTTGAGCAGATTCCAATGAGGCTGCGTGGCACTCCCGATGACGTCCTGGTCCGTGGTGCTGGTCATGTCGTGTGACGGTGACAGAAGGTAGGGAAGACTTGCCATGGTTCTTTGAAAAATAGATAGATCAAATTTGTCAAAGAACCATGGCAAATTCGCATAATTTTGCAAGTGCAATACCACCCTCATAAGCGCTGCTGGAAGTACCCCATTAACCCTAGAACATTGGCTATGGTATTTCAAAGGGCCTGCCAGACGAAGGTATTTGGTTCATTTCTGACGAAAATTGTCATATTTACCATATATACCATTATGGAATAGATGGAGTGTGTGAGGAAATGCGGAGGTATGGTGGTGAGACAGTGATCAAATGGGTATGGAAAATGTGCAAACTAGCATGGGAGAATGGGAGTGCACATGATGACTAGAAGACAGGCATAATAGTACCCCTATATAAGGGTAAAGGGGAAAAAGGAGTGTGTGGGAACCACCGAGGAATATGTCTTCTAAGCATAGTAGGGAAACTTAGTGTACAGTAGGGTACTGATTGAGAGAGTGGGAGCGAGAACGGAGAAATGGATAGGTGACGAGCAGGGCGGGTTTAGGAAGGAAAGAGCTGTACAGTTCGTTGCCTTTATGGACTTGGAGAAGGCCTATGACAGAGTGGATAGAGAAGGTATGTGGAATGTACTTAGAATATACAGAGTAGATGGCAAGTTGCTGAAAGCAGTGAAGAGCATGTACGAGGGTGCAAAGGAGGCAGTACATGTGGAGAATGAGCAGAGCGAGTTCTTTGATCTGAATGTTGGGTTGAAACATGGGTGTGTGATGTCCCTGTGGTTGTTTACAGTATATATGGATGGAGTCATGAAAGAAATACAAGGAAGAGCAGAGCAGTGGATGTTGGTGTATCGCTGATAAGGGAGGGAAGCGAGTAGAAGCTACCTGTACTGCTGTTTGCTGATGATACAGTTCTGATGAGAGATAATGAATGGGAGTTGCAGGGTCTGGTAAATGCGTTTGGAATAGTGTGCGAAAAACGGAATCTGAAGGTAAATGCGGGGAAGAGCAAGGTTATGGTCTTCGAAAGGGGTGAAGCCACACAGTGTGAGGTGAAGTTGAACGGTCAGGCTATGGAGATTGTCAGCTCATTTCAGTACCTGGGCAGTGTGTTGAGTACAGATGGGACTATGGATGAAGAAGTGTGGGAGAGGGTGCAACAGGGGAAGAGGGTTGTAGGAACGCTGAAAGCAGTAACAAGAAATAGGGTGGTCAGTATGGAAGTGAAGAAGTCCTTGCATGACAGTGTGGTAATCCCGACACTGACTTACGGAAGCGAAGCATGGACGTTTGAGAAGAGACTCAGACCAAGAGTGAGAAGGGTGGAAATGAGTTACCTGAGAAGTGCGTGCGGAGTTACATGGAGGGATAGGCAGACGAATGAGGAAGTAAGAAGAAGGTTTGGTGTGGAGGTGGATGTGCTGGAAAGTATGAAAAGGAACACCTTGAGATGGTTCGGCCATATGGAACGTATGGGAAGCGAGAGAATGACTAAGAAGGTTTACAAGAGCGAGGTGGAAGGATAGAGAGGGAGAAATAAACCGAAAGAGAGGTGGAAGGATGGAGTGAGGAAGTATATGGATGAAGGCGGTTCTGGTTGGGAGGAGGGACGTCGAGTGACTGGGGACAGAGGTGCATGGGGGAGGTTCGTTATCAGGATATTGTAGGTGTATCTATGCCAAGGGTGGGAGGTGTACCAAGTCCCGGCTCGTCTTGTGTTCAGTAGAGCTCGGTTGCTGGAGGACAAGAATAGGCTTATATATCTCCCCATGAGTGCCAAGGTGACCGAGGGGGGTGTGTCTGTTAAGAGCGTGCCTATGTGATCCGGGCAGGTGCCCGCGGCTGAGTGAGTCCTGTTCCCTCACGGAATGGGGCCCTGTGACTGGCTCGCGAGCCATGCGCTCGGTAGGAGCTACACCAGCCCGCTCGCTTCGAAATTCAAACTTCCTTCCTGCTTTACTTCATTTTTGTAATATTTCCCTGGAAGCTTAGAGATATTCTGTAGTGGCTGACGGGAGTAAGAGTGTGGCACCATTGTAATAGAATTGAATTGATAACATTTAGGCACAAAGGCCAAGCACTGGGACCTGTAAAGATCATTCAGCGCTACATCTAAAAATTAGAATATCATCACAGGAATATAAAAATGTAAAACACATTAAGATATATAGTAGCGGTACATAAAACATAAAATATCAATAGAGGAATATCAAAAGTAAAAAACACGGGAGAATTCTATCTATATAATTATCTATTGCCTGACGCTGTGATCCCCGAAGGGGTGGCCACGAATGAACCGCCCCATGCACCTCTGTCCCCTGTCAGTCGACGACCCCTCCTCCCAACCAGCACCCCTTCATCCATATATTTCCTCACTCCATCCTTCCACCTCTCCTTCGGTTTACTTCTCCCTCTCTGTCTTTCCACCTCGCTCTCGTACACCATCTTAGTCATTCTCTCGCTTCTCATACGTTCCATATGGCCGAACCATCTCAAGGTGTTCCTTTTCACACTTTCCAGCAAATCTACCTCCACACCACACCTCCTTCTTACTTCCTCATTCGTCTGTCTATCCCTCAATGTAACTCTGCACGCACTTCTTAAGTAACTAATGTCCACCCCGCTCACTCTTGGTCTGAGTCTCTTCTCCAATGTCTATGCTTCGCTTCCGTAAGTCAGTGTCGGGATTACCACACTGTCATGCAAGGACTTCTTCACTTCCATACTGACCATCCTATTTCTTGTTACTGCTTTCAGCGTTCCTACAACCCTCTTCCCCTGTTGCACCCTCTCCCACACTTCTTCATTCATAGTCCTATCTTTACTCAACACACTGAACAGATACTTAAATGACCTGAAAATTTCCATAGCCTGACCGTTCAACTTCACCTCACACTCTGTGGCTTCACCCCTTTGGAAGACAATAACCTTGCTCTTCCCCGCATTTACCTTCAGATTCCGTTTTTTGCACACTGTTCCAAACACATTTACCAGACCCTGCAACTCTCATTCATTATCGTTCATCAGAACTGTATCATCAGCAAACAGCAGTACAGGTAGCTAGGATGCATAGGGATGTGGCGACCACACCGCCCGCCACTCTGGTGGTGCAATCAGCTTCAGGTAGATTGAACTCATTAGCTCAGGAAGGCAGTCAATCTAGGAGAAGGAAACCTCTGATTCGAAACCTCCGCTGCCTTGCTGCAATATCCAGCCATGGAAAAGACTTCAGGAGTAAACCTTGAGGAAATATCTGGAGTAGGAGTCCCTAAGCCAGTTCGTCATTGCTACAACCTCATTCTGGCAACTCCTGCGATGGCGCTGCTGCCAAACCGTAATGGTTTTGCTATTCCTTTAGACCCATCAGCGACAGCCTGTTCTTCATAAAGACCGCCAAGGCTTACATCCTACCAACCGATTTTGGACACGCTTTTGGACACGACCAAACTGGAAAGGACACTCCAGCTTCGCCCTCGGCGTCGACACAACACAGGGAGCAATAGATACTGGTTATAAGCTACTGCTCGATTGGAGTAGAGTGCAGGGCCAGGGGTTGCTCTTTACGGTGGGAGAGATTCTCGGATCTCACTGGACAGTTATCGCCCGCCTCAAGCTGGGTAGCCCCCAGCCAGTAAGGTGCTGACCCACCACAGTCTGCTATCTTCATTGGGTGCTTGAGGATTAGAAGCAATCCGAACAGCAGGCCGCAAAAATTATATATCATAAAAAATACCTCAATCCAATAAATAAGATCAGAGCTTTAAAACATTTGCATCTTGGCCAAGAATGTCAGACAGGGAAAGGAAAGTAAACCCTACAGAACATCTGGTAAATGATTAATTACAACAAGAGGTTAGAATGTGGCTTACAGACAGTACCTCGCCACACACAGCACACAACGGAGGGTGATCATTATGTAAAATGTATTTGTGCGTCATATATGTGTGACCAATGCGCAACCTTGCGAGGACTACTTCCGTGCTTGAGGTTTGGTGGGCACCCTGCTGAGGACGCAAGCGGCAAGCCTGAGATCTGCTGTTTGATTTTGATATGGATGCGAACAGTTTCCGAATCAAGATTAATTCTTTCTCGGGATGCGTAGGCTCATGGATGGCTAAATGATGATGAATGTGACTAGAGAAAACGTGCATGAATTGCTCAGAAACAGTTTTGTCTATGTCAGGTGAACAAGCGGTAGGGTAAGTCGCAAAGGGAAGGGACAGTTCCAGACATATATATAGACATATACAATTGGCGTAGGGATGTGGCGACCTCACCGCCCGCCACTCTGGTGGTGTAATCAGCTTAAGGTAGATTGAACTCATCAGCCCAGGAAGGCAGTCAATCTAGGAGAAGGAAACCTCTGATTCGAAACCTCCGCTGCCTTGCGGCCATATCCAACCATGGAAAAGGCTTGAGGAGTAAACCTTCAGGTAAAATCCGGAGTAGGAGTCCCTAAGCCAGTTCGTCGTTGCTACAACCTCATTCTGGCAACTCCTGCGATGGCGCTTCTGCCAAACCGTAATGGTCTTGCTATTCTTTTAGACCCATCAGCGACAGCCTGTTCTTCATAAAGACCGCCAAGGCTTACATCCGACCAACCGATTTTGGACACGATTTTGGACACGACCAAACTGGAAAGGACACTCCAGCTTCGCCCTCGGCGTCGACACAACACGGGGAGCAACAGTTACCGGTTATAAGCTACTGCTCGATTGGCGTAGAGTGCGGCGCCAGGGGTTGCTCCTGATGGTGGGAGAGATTCTCGAATCTCACTGGACAGTTATCGCCCGCCTCAAGCTGGACAGCCCCCAGCCAGTAAGGTGCTGTCCCTCCACAGTCTGCTATCTTCATTGGGTGCATGAGGATTGGAGGAATCCGAACAGCAGACTGCAAATATCGCACCAGGCAACAAATCAAATGAACGAAAGAGACCAGCTCTAAAACTGGGATGTTAGAACGTCCGGACAAAGATGACCGGCCTGTCTGAAAACCTTCAGGATATCAACGACACCAGGAAAACAATGAATTCAAGAGACTAAAAGTGGACATTGTTACCCTTCAAACACGGCTGGCAGACACAGGCACACTGAAGGAGAAAGACTACACATTCTACTGGCAGGGAAAGGGCTCTGACTAGCCCAGAGAGCATGGAGTAGGCTTTGCAGTGGGGAAGAACCTGTTGAGTATGGTAGAACTAGGCAGCAGTGGCTCGGAGCAACTTCTAACTTTCCGCCTGAACACCACCGGTGGCCCTGTCACCCGTGTCAGTGTGTATGCCCCGACACTGTCCTCTACCCCAGATGCAAAGGATGAGTTCTAAGAGAGCCTCGCATCCATCATCAAGAGCACCCCCAAGGGACAACTTGTTCTCCTGGGCGATTTCAATGCCAGACAAGGGTGCAAACCACGACTCATGGCCTTCCTGCCTAGGTCAATTTGGTGTGGGCAAAAGGAACGAGAATTGACAGCAACTGCTGGAGCTGTGCACATATCACGACCTGTGCATCACCAACTCCTACTTCCAAGCCAAGCCTCCGCACAAGGTTTCCTGGAGACACCCACACTCAAAGCACTGGCACCAACTGGATCTGATCCTAGTCAGGCGTGCTACCATCAAGAACGTTCTCCACACACGCTCCTACCACAGCGTAGACTGTGACTCAGACCATTTCTTGGTATGTTGCAGGATTAGGATGCAACCGAAGAAGTTTCACCGCACTAAGAAACAGAGGAACCCCTGCATTGATGTCAGCAAGATGTCTCGGCCAGACCTCGTGGAGCAGTTTCCAGAGAGCTTGGTGCCTCGCAGCCTGGAGACTCTGCCACAGAGAAGTGGGAAATTCTGCGGGGCACCATACACTGCACAGCCTTGGCTACCTTTGGGAAGAAGACCTCGAAGTCACACGACAGGTTTAAGGCTAAGTTGACAGAGATGACTCCCGTAATTGAGGCTAAGCGTGCCACTCTTGCCGAGTACAATCAATCACCCAGCGGGAAGAACCTGCAGATTCTCAGGGCTGCCAGGAGCAGGGTTTAGCAGACTACCCTGTGTTGCGCAAATGGGTACTAGACAGAGCTCAGCGAGAACATCCAAGCGGCCGTAGCAACAGGAAACACCAGAGGAATGTACGACGGTATCAAGAAGATACTATAAAAAGTCCAGATTAAGACGGCCCCTCTCAAATCCTCCACTGGGGAACTAATTGCAGATAAAAGACAACAAATGGAGAGATGGAGGAGCACTACTCCTACGTCTACTCCAGAGAGAACATTGTGTCCCCCTCAGCCCTTGACGCTATCTAGAGCCTGCCGACCATGGATGAACTAGACACAGTGCCAACTGTGGAGGAGCTCACCAAGGCCATTGACAGCTTGGCCTCAGGCAAGGCCCCAGGCAGGGGAGGTGTGGTGGAGTGGTCATGCCACTGGATTGGTAATCCAATGGACCCGGGTTCAAATCCCGATATGTCAATGGGAAGATATTATTGGGATTGAATTTGTGCTGTACCTAGTATCAGTGCATTACCACAAATCCCACCGAAATGCCAAAAAAATGCCCTCATTGTTCCCTGCTTAAATAACACTGTATGAATATTCCCATATTCAAAATATGTTACAGGGGGACAATGTCTAGTGAGTTCACTGCTCAATAGGTGGCGTTCTGAGAGTGAGGGTCTGAGTCTGGAGGGTGAGACGGTGAAGCACTTGAACGAAGCAACCAGCCGCTTCAGAGATGGAGCTGCTTCGAGCCATGATGGATGCTTCGCATGTCTCACTCCCCAGACTGGAACAAGACCTCACAGGCTTCACCGTGTTGAGCGGTGGAATGTACAGGCTCTCAGCCTATGCCCGAGAGGGAGTAGTTGGAATATATAAAAAAAAAAAAAAAAAAAAAAAGGCAGGTCCACCAGACCTGATCAAGAACTGCAAGATTTCACAACTGCTTTCTCTGCATGAAGTTGTTTCCCAGTGCTGGCAAGAAGGAGCTGTACCGCAGGACATGAGGGATGCCAAGATCATTACTGACAGTCATGGCTGACTGGTAGGAAACAGAGAGTTAGTATAAATGGTGTAAAATCGGACTGGGGATTAGTTAAAAGTGGGGTCCCCCAAGGGTCGGTTTTGGGGCCCCTTCTGTTCATTATCTACATAAATGATCTTGACTCAGGCATAAAGAGTAGGATCAGTAAATTTGCTGATGATACTATAATAGGTAGGATAATAGAGTCAGCTAGCGACAGGGAATGTCTTCAAAATGATCTCGATCACTTGCACGAGTGGTCCATAAATTGGCAGATGAGTTTCAATGTAGACAAATGTAAGGTATTAAGGATTGGAAATCGTAATTTAGATGCAAGATACAAACTAGACAATGTAGAATTGGATAACACAGAGTGTGAGAAGGATCTGGGGGTGCTCGTTAGTAATGATCTGAAACCCAGAAAACAGTGTACCGGTATAAGTGTTAGGAATAGGGCAAATAGAATTCTAGGATTCATATCTAGGAGTGTTAGCAACAGGACTGCTGAAGTTTTCTTAAAACTATACTTAGCTCTAGTAAGACCCCATTTAGACTATGCTGTTCAATTTTGGTGCCCTTATTATAGAATGGATATCGACCCTTTAGAGGCAGTCCAAAGAAGAATGACCAAAAGATACATAATATTAGAATTTTTTTTCGTATGAGGAGAGGTTGAAAGTCTTAGGCCTGCACTCACTAAAGAGACGAAGATGTAGGGGAGACATGATAGAGGTATTTAAATGGATAAAAGGTTTAAATAAGGGCGATATAGATGAGGTATTAAAGCTAAAGAACGGTGACATAACCCGCTCAAATGGTTTCAAGTTAGATAAGTTTAGATTTAGGAAAGATATAGGAAAGCACTGGTTTGAAAATAGAGTTGTTAACATGTGGAATGCACTGCCCAGAACAGTAATTAGCTCAGAAACAGTTGAAAGCTTTAAGCATAAGTTGGATTCCCATATGGGTGATATGGGCTGGGTGTGAATGGGAGCTGCTTCATGTGGGCCGCATGGCTCATATGCAGTTTCCCGCGATCTTATGACCTTATGTTGTTATGTAATTGGGGTTGGGTGTGACAGGGATCTGCCTTGTGTGGGCCGATCGGCTTTTTGCAGACTCCCATTTTCTTATGTTCTTATGTTCTTATGTTACCCTCTACAAGAATGAGAGTGAGAGAAGTGACTGCAATAACTACAGAGGCATCTCCCTCCTCAGCATCGTCGACAAAGTCTATGCCCGGGTCATCTTGATCCGACTGCAAAAGCAGGCAGAACGTGTCTATCCAGAGTCACAATGCGGCTTTTGAGCTTAGAGGATCATGACATGATCAGGACATGAACATATAGACATGTTCTTCTCCTTTCGCCAACTCCAGGGAAAGTGCAGATAACAGCAGATACCCCTGTACAGCGCTTTTATAAACCTCACAAAGGCGTTCGACCTGGTCAGCAGAGACAGCCTTTTCAAGGTTCTTCAATTGATCGGCTGCCCACCAAAACTGAAGAGCATGATTGAATCCTTCCACACCAACATGAAGGGTTCAGTGCAGTTTAATGGCAGCTCCTCCAAGCCCTTCAACATCCGCAGCGGCGTCTAACAAGGCTGCGTTCTCGCTCCCACACTCTTTGGGATCTTGTTTGCTCTACTTCTGAAACACGCTTTCGGCAATGCAACAGAGGGAATCTACCTATATACCAGATCAGATGGCAGGCTTTTTAATCTCGAATGCCTAAAAGCCAAGACTAAGGTATGCAAATTTCTCATTAGAGACATGCTGTTTGCTGATGATGCAGCAGTTGTGACCCACACCCAGCAGGAGCTGTAATCATTGATGGACCGCTTCTCCCAGGCTTGCAAGGGCTTCGGACTGACCATCAGTCTGAAGAAGACAAACACCTAGGACAGAACAAAGTTACACCTCCAGTCATCATCATTGACGACTACGAACTCGATGTCGTACAGCAATTCATGTACCTCGGCTCTACTGTCATCGACAACCTCTCCTTAGACACCGAGATTGACAAAAGAATCAGGAAGGCAGCTACAACACTCGCTCGCCTCACAACTCGAGTATGGACGCATCCCAAGCTTACAGTGAAGACAAAAATGGCAGTGTACAACGCCTGTGTCATCAGCACACTGTTGTACGGCAGCGAGGCATGGACTACATATGCCAGACAGGAGGGAAGACTCAACATATTCCACCTGAGAAACATCCGTCGTATCCTGGGCATATCTTGGCAAGACAAAGTGTCAAACGCAGAGGTCCTGTCCTGCATTGGCCTTCCCAGCATGTACACCCTGCTCAGACAACACAGACTATGCTGGTTGGGCCATGTTCGCCGCATGGAGGATGGCCACATACCAAAAGACATCCTTTATGGTGAGCTGGCACCTGGGAACAGAACCATTGACCGTTCACAGCTGCGCTACAGGGATGCCTGTAAGAGAGACATGTTAACACTTGTTATCAACACAGAGTACAGGGAGGGCCTTGCAGCTGACTGAGCGAGGTGGTAAAGTACCCTATATCAACACCTCATGACAGGGGAAGAGAAGCTGATGAATGCAGCGGCAGAGAAGTGGGCCCGCAGAAAGGAGCGTAGCAATTCCAACAGACCAGAGACCTCACACAAATGTGACCTCTGTGGCAGAGACTGTCATTCCTGCATTGATCTATACAGCCACATGCAACGTTGCTCCAGTTAAGCAAACCAAGACAAGTAGGATGTATTACCCATGGCCAACCCTGACTGACGGAGGCCTACAATTGATACAGATATGATAGAACCTGCGATAGATACAGACTTATGCTTGTGTGTGTGTTTGGGGGGGGGGGGGGGGGGGGGCCGGTTAGTGAAGTATTGGCTGAGTAATGAATGGTATTAGAGGTTTCTACTGAAATTAAAAATAGTTTGATCTTAGTTAATGCCTCTATTGGATTGACCCCTGGTATGGACTCCTCAAAGTGTCCTGGACCTCTTCCTGCTACATTCGCGGCCTTTCCTCTAACTTCCTCTTTGTAAAACACCATCTCTCTTATACCAAACCTGACTCACTTTTCCTCACCAAAACCCAGTTGTCTGAGGCAACAGACAGCAAACCCTTCTCTGTATCCTCCTGCTATCTCTATCTTAAATTCAAAGTCAAAGGTGGATGTTCGGAGGTATACTAGTTTCATAGATTTCCAATAAGTAATGAGTAATCAGCCGCTAAAGGATTAGATTATCCGACAGGCAAAATAAGATTATTATAAGAGCTAACCTGGGTGGTATATCTTCTTGGTGGTGTGGGTGTGGTCAGTGCCTGGGAGGGTGACGGTGCAGCCCACGGTGGACTCAGCTTCGGTATCCTCCCAGAGTATCAGCCCCCACGCCCCCGCCGACCATACTCCACTGTCATCCTCCATATGCCAGTTCTCACCACGTACCTTCATCTCTTGTCTGTGGTGATGGGAAAAGCTTGTTTAGTGGCAACAGTCAAAGTCAAAGATAAAATATGACAACATCAAAGTAAATATTAGTAAAAGTCAGGGTCAATATAATTATATAATCTATGTTTTATTAATTTCACCATAACACCAAACACCTCCAACGAAATTAATGAAAGCATATATGTGATCCACCAGGATTCGAACCCAGGTTATCCACACAGATTTTTAGACACCTTAACCATTACACCACCAAGGCGGTTAAAGGTTTATGCACACGCCTACGACTTATTATCCATTCTCGAATACTGGATATAAAATCTAACCACGTTCAAAAGTCAAAGTCAAACTGATTCAAAGTTAGCCAAAATAGACAAAGTCAGATTAAAAATAAGTCAAAGTCAAAGTAAAAATAGACCAATCCAAAGTAAAACAAGAAATCAAAATAAGTCAAAGAAAATAATAATAGGACAGTGTCAAAGTAAAACAAAATCAAAATCAAAATATGTCAGTCGAACTCAAAATAAATCAAAGTAAAATAAGTAAATAAAACTAAGACAAAGTAAAAAAAGTCAAAGTCAAAGTTAAATTAACTCAAAGTCAAAGTCAAAATATGTCAAAGTTAAAGTCAAATAAGTCCAAGGAAATCCGGGATATGGATATGGTGCTGAACTAACTGCTCTAGGTCACTTAGGATAGAAAAGATCTAGGCTTGTTCACCAGGGTGGTCAGTGAAATGGGAGGAGAACCATTGGTGGTTGTGATAATTGAAATCACCCAAGATGGAGATTCCACTTTAGAAGTAAGATAGTCAAAGAGTTTTGGATAGTAATTTGAGTTAGGGGAGAGATAAACAGCACTGATATAATACAAAGGAGTGCAAAGGAAGTCATGTAACAACAGGTTTGCGACCCCTCGAGGTTACTTGCCCTCTAAATCAGAGTGTTCAGCAGTGGTTCAGAGTGGGTAAGAGATCATTGGAAAGATAAGTACTGCCCTAGGTGTAATGTCCATGATAGGATTAAGAGATGTTAGTAGGGGACAATTTTGGTTAATAACATAACACACTTATAAGTAATCCTTCGTGTATCTGGAGTAAAGTGAGTAACATCTTAGTTATTTATTCATAAATATAGTGATTCTTGATGTATTTGTGGACAAATATAAACAGTTATTCATCTACAAAGGGAGAACATAATGTTATTTACAAAAGCAGTCAGCCACAGGTTTAAGGCAAGGTGTTTGTTAAGGTGATGTTTAAAGGAATCAACTGTGCTGCAGTCTATAACATCTCGAGGAAGCTCATTTCACAAGTTGACAACTTGATTGAAGAAGACAATCTTAGACTCATGGTAATTAAAATATTTGTCAATTATTTTGCAACCATTTCCCCGCGTGTAATTTGATTAGTCGATAATAATGTACTTACTACAGTTCATGTTAATGATGCCTTTGATGATTTTGAACACTTGAATTAGGTTGCCTCTAAACATGTGCTTGGTTAAAGGAAATACATTGAATTCTCTAAGATGCTCCTTGTATATTTTGTTCCTTAGACTAGGTATAATTTTGGTAACTACTTTGAACTCGTTCCAGTATGTCAATATATTTTGGGTAGTAGGGTCACCCGTATTGGCAATATTCCAGAAGAGGGCGAAATAAGAAATTATAAAGAATGAGGATTACATCTTTGGACATTTTATGCTCAAATGTCCTGCCTATAAAGGCAATTTTTTGTTTGCCTTCTTTCTTAACAACTTCTGTGCATTGTTGACTGGGTTTTAGGTTACTCGATATTGTTACTCCCAAATCTGTTTCTCTGTCTACAATCTTAAGCTGAGTGCCATTCATTGAATAGTTTGCTTTCTGATTTCGGTTTCCGATATGGAGTACTTTACAATTATACGCATTAAAATTAGTTTGCCAAATTTGAGCCCAAAATGACAGCTTATTTAGGTTATTATGCATATCTTCTACATGTTCATTTGAGAGTATGATACTTTCAATTTTTTTATCGTCTGCAAACTTTGAGATTGTACAGGTGAGGCCCTTATCTATGTCGTTAATGTAAACTAGAAAACAGAACTGGTCCTAGTACGATGCCTGGGGTACCCCGCTAGTTACATTGGTCCATGTGGATGCTTTACCGTTTATGACTACTCTTTGCTTTCTGTCACTGAACCGATTTTCTATCCATCTCAACACTCCATGCACTCTTAATGTTATCAAAACACGTTTGTGGGGTACTTTGTCAAAGGCCTTTTGAAAATCAAGTTAATATAATATCTATAGGTTGGGGATATCGTGGAAGAAGTCTAAGAAATGTGTTAAGCGGGAACGTTTGTTACGGAAGCCATGTTGAATATCTTTGAGTATGTTGTTTTCCTCAAAGAGATATAGGAGTCTGTCTCTTATGACTGTTTCTAGCATTTTACAGACAATTGAAGTTAAGCTAATTGGACAATAGTTACCGTACTAAGTAAAGATTTGCTGCCTTTTTTTAATATCAGTGTTATGTTAGCGAGCTTCCACTCATCATGCAAAGTACCGGACTGCAAGGATTGATTGAAAAGCAATATTAGTGGTTTAGAGAGGTCACATTTAGCTGCCTTTAGAACTGTAGCCAGAGAGAGTCAAAGTTGGGAACACAAGCAAGTAAGGTTGTTGCGTATGTACACACAACATCCCCTTTGGCTTTGAATTGAGGATGTAGATAGTAGAAAGATATATAGAAGGGTTTGCTGTCTGTTGCCCTACACAACTAGGTTTCAGTGAGTTGTTTTACTGCTGGGCTCGAACCACCGCATTCTCCAAGTAGGATTTCCCTTCTCCTTAATATAAATAGGAAAAGGTTAAGTATTCTTTATCACGCCATGGTAGAGTATATCAAAACATGGACACTCCTCCTGAGTGTCCATGCTTTAATAAAGGTTACCATAGCGTGATAAAGAATACGTAATATTTTCATATTTATATTAAGGAGAAGGAATATCCTACATGGAAAATGAATTCCATCATATACACAAGTCGTAGAACCCATATTCCACGATACCATACAGGGATTTTTGCAAGTATCCTCACGAAACTCGGGTTGAATAGTTTTCATTAAATTCTTGCCCAACCAATCACAAGAATCATTAAGTATATCTCACAAATACAGGTGAGCTACTAAATGTGTTTTACTCTCAGCCAGGGGCGAACCACCGATAGTTAGAACGAGTGTCCATGCTTTAATCAACTCTCTCATGGCGTGATAAAGACTATAACTTAACCTTTTCCTATTTATATTAAGGAGAAGGGAAAGCCTACTTGGAGAAAGTATTCCACTTCATGGGCAAGTCGTACAACCCATATTCCAGGATACCATACAGGTATTTTTGCAAGTATTCCCGCGCAACTTGGGCTAAATAAATTTAATATAATTCTCACTCAAGCAAACACTAGAGTCATAAATATTAAGTATATCTCACAAATTCACGGGAGCTACTAAATATTTGTTTTACTCTCAGCCTGGCTCGAACCACACACACATATATATCTATCTATCTATCTATTGCCTGACGCCGTGATCCCCGAAGGGGTGGCCACGAACGAACCGCCCCCATGCACCTCTGTCCCCAGTCAGTCGACGCCCCTCCCCCCAACCAGCACTGCCTTCGTTCATGTACTTCCTCACTCCATCCTTCCACCTCATATTCGGTCTACCTCTCCCCCTCTGTCCCTCCACCTCGCTCTCGTACACCCTCTTAGTCATTCTCTCGCTTTCCATACGTTCCATATGGCCGAACCATCTCAAGTTGTTCCTTTTCACACTTTCCAGCACATCTACCTCCACACCACACCTCCTTCTTACTTCCTCATTAGTCTGTCTATCCCTCCATGTAACTCCGCACGCACTCCTTAAGTAATTCATTTCCACTGCTCTCACTCTTGGGCTGAGTCTCTCAACCAACGTCCATGCTTCGCTTCCGTAAGTCAGTGTCGGGATTACCACACATATATATATATATATATATATATAATTTTTGCAATGGAGCTTCCTCTTGGGAATCGAAGTCTCACAAGGAAAAGGAGAACCAGCGTAGTAGTAGCGAACATCTTATCTTTATTGGTTATCAAACGTTTCGGAGAAAACAGTCTCCATCTTCAGTGAATCTAAAACCTCTTTTCACTCAGTAAATATCCTTCCATTTTCTTTTCGTACTTTATTGTATACCTTCTCTTATTAGTATTATTTGTTTAAGTTTAGCTTAATGCTGTTCTCTTAATACATAGTTTTTGTTTTATTAGGTTTAGCTTTTCTCGGTTCATATTCATACGAACCTTACTGCTTGATATTTCACATCCATATGTAATTATTTGTTTTATTTCTTATGTAAACTTTCATTTATTTTAGATTCACTGAAGATGGAGACTGTTTTCTCCGAAACGTTTGATAACCAATAAAGATAAGATGTTCGCTACTACGCTGGTTCTCCTTTTCCTTGTGAGACTTATATATATATATATATATATACAGGGTGACCCAAACAAACTCCCACATTTCAAAGGTAAATCAAACAAAAATGGTTAAAGATAATCAAAATATTATTTGCACACTTGAAACTTCATTCAATACAGTTTTTGTTCATCATGTTTTAAAGATGACATCCTCCAAATGGTGGCCATCATTGTCTATACACGCTTGGAGGCGATTTCTGAAGGCTGCCATGGCTCGACGGGTCATGTCGGGTGGAGCAGCGGCTATCTCCTGCTGAATAGCAGGGCTTCAAGAGTTTGGGGTCGATGAGTATACACTCGTGATTAAGGGAAACATTTCGTTCAGCACTTGCAATGATCGTCTAGCTGTGTGTGCCGTAGCTCCATCTTGCTGAAACCACAAATCGATCATTGCAAGTGCTTAGGGAAATGTTTCCGGATCGGATGATCTCGTTGCGTGGCGATGTTGGGTGGCCGGCCCGTTTCCCTGACCTCGCCCCTTGTGATTTTTTGTCTGTGGGGCTACCTTAAATCACGAGTGTATACTCATCGACCCCAAACTCTTGAAGCCCTTAAGGTTGCTATTCAGCAGGAGATAGCCGCTGTTCCACCCGACATGACCCGTCGAGCCATGGCAGCCTTCAGAAATCGCCTCCATGCGTGTATAGACAATGACAGCCACCATTTGGAGGATGTCATCTTTAAAACATGATGAACAAAAACTGTATTGAATGAAGTTTCAAGTGTGCAAATAATATTTTGATTATCTTTAACCATTTTTTTTGTATTTACCTTTGAAATGTGGGAGGTCTTTTTGGGTCACCCTGTATATATATGAGAAACAGGAGGATAAGGGCCGTGTTCAAATGTATCCAAAATTCTTCGCACTAAATTGCAGGCAGTCAATTTCAGAATTATTTTCACAAACAATTGTACGGTTAAATCACTTTATAAAAACAAAGATCTGATCCCTGACTACATGACTTCCAACAATGTTTATAAATTCACGTGTCCTCATTGTCCTATGATGTATGTCGGATGCTCTACCCAAGCATTTCGATCCAGAATATTTGAATATGTTGGAAGGATTGTTCGTACGGGACAAATCCTTCGCAGATTTTCTAACAGAACAGAGACCCTTATCGGTGAAAAATATTATATAAATAAGATTAAACCTGGGTTGAACACATGTATGTAAATTATATTATGCTAGGATATATTGTTTTCATTTAGCGTCAGTAGCATAGTCTTTCTTTTATTATCGTTCGATGTACCCCTTTCACTATATTAGAGTTCGGTTAAATTAGTTTAGTTGTCATAAGAGTATTGTTTTCTTAATTCGCATTTCTAGTTGCATTTAATTTAGTTTGCTCCGAAGTATATATTATATATTTGATTTATGCTTTTGATATGGATCTGTTTTTTAAATTTACTAAGTATTCTTTAGTCGGTTTGTTTGAATAATTATTTACTATTAGGTAACCTCCTCTTGATTATATATTTGCCCTGGTAACATAGGTATTCATTCTGTATGAGGATCGCACCCACGCCTGACCCCTTACATGTGTAAGTACTATATATTTGACAATAGGATAACATTGTATAGGTATTTAGCTATATTAGTAAATATTATTCTTTCGTAATGATATTAACCCTCTCTCGTCCTTGACGCAATTTTGAGCCTATTAGGGATACTTTAAAGCCTTTTTATTTATAAACCTTTAGTTTATTTACTTCAACCTCTGCAACAAAAGAAAGTGATAGAAAGCCGAATTCAAGCTACGTTATAATACAAATTTCTGGATAAACGGAACTTGAAGCAGTTTAAGTCAAAGGTAGAGGGAAAGATAGATAAAGGGAGCAAGTTCTAGAAATCTAGAGTTTACTTTTTGAGTGGAAAAATATCAGGACAATCGGCTCACTCTGGGGTTAGAGATTTGGACAGAATAGGTTTGGGATTGTACTGAAAGCTGGGTGCCATTTACTATATGTAAGGGAGGATATGTACACTGAGCAAGCACTGAAGAACACTGATTATTGTAATATCTGTAGAAGAATGACAGAGATGTAACATGGTGGTGTATAGAGAGAGATTGTAGAGAATAAGTAAGAGGAGGCGATTTGATGGGACAAAATGCTTTTGACTCTACCTTTTCGAAATGTGCGGTATGGGTGGAACATCCTCACACATTTTTGTTTTTTTCTATGAGATTGAGGGAGGCAAAAGGCATTACTGCCTATAGCGAGTGCCTCCCCCATAGTTGAAAGAGTGACAGGGCCAAAATCAAGGGACGTTCGAGCCAAAATGCCTGGACACACGGAGTTTGAAGCAATTTAAGTCATAGGAAGAGGGAAAGACTGATTCTGGGAGAGAGTTCCAGAGCTCAGCTGTTGAGTAGAAGAAAGTTTGAGAGTAACGTTTCACTCTTGGGTTGGAGAGTTGCACAGAGTAGGGGTGGGATTGAGTTGCAAGACGGGTACCACGTGCCCTACGTAAAGGAGGTGGTATGCACTGGGATAGCTCTGAGGAACACTGATTATTATAGTAGCGATAGAATAGCGAGAGAGATTCAACATTGCGGCGGAGAGAGAGAGGCTGCAGAGAGTTGGTGAGTGGACGGGAGTTAATGATACGAAAGGCCTTCCTTTCAACTTTGTCTAGGAGAGCGGTGTGAGAGGAACCTCCCCAGACATGTGAACAATACTCAATACAAGGGCGCACTATGCCCCTGTACAGAGCAAGAAGCTGTGCAGGGGAAAAGAACCCCCTAAGGCGTTTGAGCACACCGAGCTTCTGGGAGGCTGCCTTAGCAAGACTGGTAATATGGTCCTTCCAAATGAGAGCAGAAGAAAAAGAGACACCAAGAATATTGAGAGAAGATGAAGGGTTGATTTTTGTATTGTTGAAGAATAAGGGATAGTCCGTTTGGAGATCCTGACGGGTAGATAGATGGAGAAATTGGGTTTTGGAAGCATTAAAGTTAACAAGGTTTTCTCTGCCCCAATTGGAAATAGTATTTAGATCAGAATTTAAGAGTTCTATGGCTTCATTACGTTTGTCGTTGAGGAATTGCTGGCTGGGGCGTTTTGAAAAACTAATGGAGTAGTGTAAGGTTGAGTCGTCTGCTTATGAATGGATGGGAATTAAGGTACAGTTAAGGAGATCATTTATAAAAATTAGAAAGAGAATAGGAGATAGGACAGAGCCCTGAGGAACACCGGAGTTTATAGGGTGAGGAAGTGAACAATGGCCGTCCACAACCGCGGCTATGGAAGGGCCGGAAAGGAAATTAGAGACAAAGGCACAGATGGAGGGATAGAAACCGAAGGAGGGTAGTTTAGAAATTAAAGATTTATGCCAGACTCTATCGAAGGCTTTCGATATGTCTAGTGCAATAGAAAAAGTCTCACCGAAGTCCTGAAAGGAGGATGACCAGAGTTATAGTAAGATATGAAAGAAGATCACCAGTAGAGCGACCCTTAAGTAAGCCATACTGGCGATCTGAGAGCAGATTATGAGAAGAGAAATGCTTAAGAAATTTGGAAGCAAGAATAGTTTCAAAAACTTTAGAAAGACAAGAGATGAGAGCAATTGGACGATAGTTGGAGGTTTGAGAGCGGTCACCCTTCTTTGGGACAGGTTGAATGTGAGCAAACTTCCAGCATGAAGGGAAGACGTTAGAGGATAGACAGAGACGAAAGAGTTTGCCTAGGCAGGGAGTCAGCACGGAAGCACAGTTTTTGAGAACAACAGGAGGAACACCGTCCGGACTGTATGCCTTATTAGTGTTAAGCCCAGAGAGTGTAGAAAGTACATCTTTAGAAGAGATTAGGATATTAGGCATAAGTAAGAGAGAGGAGGGCGAAGAGGGAGGAATAGCACCGGAATCATCCAAGGTGGAGTTTCTAGCAAAAGTTTGAGCGAAGAGTTTAGCTTTGTCAGAGGAAGAAGTGATGGTTGTGCCATCAGAGTGGGAAAGGGGAGGGAAAGACGAGGAAGAGAAATTGTTGGAGAGGTTTTTGGCTAGATGCCAGAAAGCTTGGGAAGAGCTAGAGTTGGATAGTTCAGTGCATTTATTATTGATGAAAGAGTGTTTGGCAAGTCGAAGAACAGATTTGGCTTGATTCCGGGCAGAAACATAGAAAGAATGAGAGTCTTGAGTTTTAAGGCGTCGGTACCGTTTGAATGCTTCCTCCTTATGCGAACAATACTCGATACATGACGCACAGTGCCCTTGTACAGAGCAAGCAGCTGTGCAGGGATAAATAACCCATCGAGACGGTTGAGACACCTAACGTTTGGGAAACTGCTTTAGCAAGACTGATAATAATTATGGTCTTTCCATAAAAAGATCGGAAGAAAAAGAGACACCGAGACTATTGAGATAATACGAAGGGTAGATTTGAGTGTTGTTGAAGAGTTCAGGAATAGTTGTGTGGAAGATTGTGACAGGTAGATAGATGGAGAATTTGGGTTTTGAAGACATTGTAAACACTAAAGGTATATCTGCCCCAATCGGAAATAGTTGGTAGAAGATAAGTGTGCTATGACCTCATCATTTGAATTTTGAAGTGACTGCATAGTAGGTCGCTGTGGAAAGCTGGTTGAATAGTTTAGGATAGAGTCATTGGAATATGAGTGGATTATACTAGATGTGCAGTTGAGAAGATCATTAATAATTATTTCAAATAAAATTGGAGATAGGACAGAACACTTAGGGAACGCCGAGGTTGATAGGTTGAGGAACTGAGCAATGGCCGTCCACAACCGTAGCTATGGAACGGTCACAAAGGAAATTGGAGATAAAGGCACAGGTAGAGGGATGGAAACCGAAGGATGGTGGTTTGGAAATTAGTAATATTTATGTCTAGAACTCACCTGGTACCATTGGGGTCCCTAGTAAACAAGGTGAACTCCGGTTTAGGTGAGGCCCCCGAGGCAAAGCAGGTGACGTTGACCAGGTGTTCTGAGGGCCGCCAGTACTTCAGGTCCACGAACTTGGCAGGCGCTGACATGGAGGGAGAGCTATATTAACCGACGTACTAGGCAGGGGCTGACATGAAGGGAGAGATTGAGTAAGTCACATACTAGGCAGGGTCTGACATGAAGGGAGATATAGAGTAAGTCACATACTAGGCAGGGGCTGACATGAAGGGAGAGATAGAGTAAGTCACATACTAGGCAGGGTCTGACATGAAGGGAGATATAGAGTAAGTCACATATTAGGCAGGGGCTGATATGCAGGGAGAGATAGAGTAAGTCACATACTAGACAGGGGCTGACGTGAAGGGAGAGATAGAGTAAGTCACATACTGGCAGGGTCTGACATGAAGGGAGAGATAGAGTAAGTCACATACTAGGCAGGGGCTGACATGAAGGGAGAGATTGAGTAAGTCACATACTAGGCAGGGTCTGACATGAAGGAAGAGATAGAGTAAGTCACATACTAGGCAGGGGCTGACATGAAGGGAGAGATAGAGTAAGTCACATACTAGGCAGGGGCTGACGTGAAGGGAGAGATAGAGTAAGTCACATACTAGGCAGGGGCTGACATGAAGGGAGAGATAGAGTAAGTCACATACTAGGCAGGGGCTGACATGAAGGGAGAGATAGAGTAAGTCGCATACTAGGCAGGGTCTGACATGAAGGGAGAGATAGAGTAAGTCACATACTAGGCAGGGGCTGACATGAAGGGAGAGATAGAGTAAGTCACATACTAGGCAGGGGCTGACGTGAAGGGAGAGATAGAGTAAGTCACATACTAGGCAGGGGCTGACATGAAGGGAGAGATAGAGTAAGTCACATACTAGGCAGGGGCTGACATGAAGGGAGAGATAGAGTAAGTCACATACTAGGCAGGGGCTGACGTGAAGGGAGAGATAGAGTAAGTCACATACTAAGCAGGGGCTGACATGAAGGGAGAGATAGAGTAAGTCACATACTAGGCAGGGGCTGACATGAAGGGAGAGATAGAGCAAGTCACATACTAGGCAGGGGCTGACATGAAGGGAGAGATAGAGTAAGTCACATACTAGGCAGGGGCTGACATGAAGGGAGAGATAGAGTAAGTCACATACTAGGCAGGGGCTGACATGAAGGGAGAGATAGAGTAAGTCACATACTAGGCAGGGGCTGACATGAAGGGAGAGATAGAGTAAGTCACATACTAGGCAGGGGCTGACATGAAGGGAGAGATAGAGTAAGTCACATACTAGGCAGGGGCTGACGTGAAGGGAGAGATAGAGTAAGTCACATACTAAGCAGGGGCTGACATGAAGGGAGAGATAGAGTAAGTCACATACTAGGCAGGGGCTGACATGAAGGGAGAGATAGAGTAAGTCACATACTAGGCAGGGGCTGACATGAAGGGAGAGATAGAGTAAGTCACATACTAGGCAGGGGCTGACATGAAGGGAGAGATAGAGTAACTCACATACTAGACAGTTTCTTAGATGGAGGGAGACAAATTATAACCCACGTACTATTAACTAGGCAATGGCTGACAAGGAGGGAAAAACAACATTAATCTTTTCAGGATACCAGAACGCCTTATCACTATATTCTGGCTAATATTAAACGATTTTACTTGGTTTTGGAAGGCTGTCTAGGAATCAAAGGCATACAATTTATATCAATTAACCCTCTTGCCTTCAAAGTACCTTAATGTTATTATGCTGATATCCAGAATAAAATTAAGAAAATAATACTCGAATACGGAAAGGGTTAACAAAACAATAAACCTCCAAGTGTAATTGACACACTGGCTACTGGTTCTTGGGATCCAGGTACTCGGAAGGGGCTGTAGGTAAGGCGAAATAATAATGTAATTCAGGTCAAAATATAATTTTCAAGATTATAAATTTATGTACTTCAAGTAGACATATTCAGCAGGTCCTGTAAATAAATAAGCACGTACTTCAGGATTCAATTTAGGCGATCTGTAGAGCGCACACCTCCACCAGCTTGACTTGGGATTAGCCGTTATGCAAGTGGAGAGGTTGAGCTAGAGAGCACCTCTGAATCCAGTAAGCATTCAGGATCTAAGGTGTTAGTGAGATAATTTCCCCTACATGACTTGAATACCTATTCACTTTCCAGGTGCTCTTCGTCCGAGGTATGGTACAAGGAAAAAAGGCACGGTGATGCGTAGGTCTCAGGTGTGTCGTAGGTCTCTTTGGTGCTGGAGTTTGTTTTGGTTTTGGTTTTACATCAGGTGTGTTATTGCCGTGTTTTCCCTAAAGGCCTCCGACTTGGTTTTGGAGGGGGGGACTCGGGTGTTTGGGCCGCGTAGTGTCTCGGGTTTTGGTATAACAATATATATATATACAGTATATATACCAGGTATGTGGAAAGTACTTAGAATATACGGAGTAGATGGCAAGTTGCTGAAAGCAGTGAAGAGCATGTATGAGGGTGCAAAGGCGGCAGTACGTGCGGAGAATGAGCAGAGCGAGTTCTTTGACCTGAATGTTGGGTTGAAACAGGGGTGTGTGATGTCCCTGTGGTTGTTTACTGTATATATGGATGGAGTCATGAAAGATATACAAGGAAGAACAGTGGATGTTGGTGTACCGCTGATAAGGGAGGGAAATGAGTGGAAGCTACCTGTACTGCTGTTTGCTGATGATACAGTTCTGATGAGCAATAATGAATGGGAGTTGCAGGGTCTGGTAAATGTGGTTGGAACAGTGTGCGAAAAATGGAATCTGAAGGTAAATGCGAGGAAGAGCAAGGTTATGGTCTTTGAAAAGGGTGAAGCCACATAGTGTGAGGTTAAGTTGAACGGTCAGGCTATGGAGATTGTCAGCTCATTTAAGTATCTGGGCAGTGTGATGAGTAAAGATGGGACTATGGATGAAGAAGTGCAGGAGAGGGTGCAACAGGGGAAGAGGGTTGTAGGAATGCTGAAAGTAGTAACAGGACATAGGGTGGTCAGTATGGAAGTGAAGAAGTCCTTGCATGACAGTGTGGTAATCCCGACACTGACTTACAGAAGTGAAGCATGGACGTTTGAGAAGAGACTCAGACCAAGAGTGAGAGGGGTGGAAATGAGTTACTTGAGAAGTGTGTTTGGAGTTACATGGAGGGATAGACAGACGAATGAGGAAGTAAGAAGGAGGTGTGGTGTGGAAGTAGATGTGCTGGAAATTATGAAAAGGAACACCTTGAGATGGTTCGGTCATATGGAACGTATGGGAAGCGAGAGAATGACTATGAAGGTGTATGAGAGCGAGGTGGAAGGACAGAGAGGGAGAAATAGACCGAAAGAGAGGTGGAAGGATGGAGTGAGGAAGTATAAATGATGAAGGCGGTGCTGGTTGGGAAGAGGGTCGTCGACTGACTGGGGACAGAGGTGCATGGGGGCAGTTCGTTCGTGGTTACCCCTTTGGGGATCACGGCGTCAGGCAATAGATAGATAGATAGATGTATACCAACAAAATATACAAGGAGGCTTTAACCTCTCAGTATTCGGATGGATTGTTTCCATTTCCATGGCTATCATTAAATTATTTTATTTAGCTTTGGAAGGAACTTTAGCATGCAACGATGTAAAGTCGACTTCAGTTAAGTCTCACTCACACAGATACTGTCTAACCTTAATATAAGCGTATAATAACAACCACCATTCTCTGAAGGATTGCTGTCATGTTATACTGCAAGGATTACTAGAAAAATAAGATGGTAATCATCAAAGATAGTTACGAGGATAGATTGAACACGTTCTGGTATTTTCTGTGTCAATAGGTAAGTAGATGGCTATGTAAGTGTCTAATGAGGGATTTAAGGGCCATATTGATTACTGTATATACAGTAGGTTCATAAAATAATAGCCTGGAAATATTGATTTATCCTATTAGCATATGTTCAGGATGAATAACTGTGAACAAACTATACGAAACATACACGATGCTAGGTGAAGAAAGATATAACTGATATTGAATGCATATAATGAGATAAACACACACGAATTATCTGCGGAACAAAAAATGACAGGCTGATGATACATATTCACATAATGAACAAAACGTAGCCGAGGAAAACAGACAGTTAGATAGAGTGTTACAAGAAATTGGTCGGTATCCATCTCAAAGACCTTGCGGTACCAAACAAATAAACATAACAAAATGTCAAACTTAAAGTAAGCATTGAGAATTAAACTTGAGATAAAACAAAACAGAACAATAAGATCGACAGAAAAACAGGGGATGTACAGTCACTCATAACAAGTTATGAACCTCACCTATTTCTAATTATGAAAGTTTTTCTCTGGAAACCTAATTTATGAATATAATTTTCAATACATCAACTAAAAAACTATATATACTATTTATTGAAAAACAATTTCCATCCCAAAAAAGCTATCCAGATAGTTATAATTGCAAAAAGAACAATAAATGGCGTCCACTAATTTTTACAAATGACAGTATAACATACGTATATGCAATATGACGATGAATTAATAAAAACAAAGACTAAAACATTTAAAAGCAAACAGGAAAAAACAAAGTAATGAAATATAGGGAAGTGTATCAGGGGAGCATCAGGGCGAGACAGACAGACTGAACCTACACGAGAACAATATGAGGAGCAAATCAGAAAGGCGAATCAGACAGGGAGCCGAGAGAGAGAGACAGTAGGGAGCCAAGGACAAAATATCACTGGATATAGAGAAACGTGTTTGTCATACAAGGCCTGGTGTTTGTGGAAATGTCGGCGCGGTCGCAGTCTGGCCACTTTTATACTATTTTAGACTGGCAGAAGCTCGAAAAAAAATTCTTACGATAATAACATTACAGGGAAAAACAAACAGAACAAACAAACGTCCGCCTCTCGGACAGAATATTCTTACAGTACTTATATATAGTACAATAACTTAAAAATATATAAATATATAAATAAAAAAAACGAAGGCAATTCGGGAATAAGTCCTTACAATAATGATAGGACAAACAAAATAGAACTGAACAAACAAACGTAGGCCTCTCGGAAAGAGTATTCTTACGATACTAATAGTACACTAAATAACAATAAAAAAACTAACAAACGAAGACCTCTCGAATAAAATATCCTTACGATAATGATAGTACAAACAATAACAAAAACAAACGAAACAACGTAGGCAAAATATAAACCTTCGTTTGCGGAGGTAAAAACGAAAACGTAGGCCTAAATACACGTGACACTAGACAAAATTATGCTTGCTTTGGCCATCTTTTTATATTAAAATTGTTGTGTTGCTTGCATAAATGACGGAGGCCTCTGAATCCCCGACTTTAATATTGTTGTTTTCTTAACTATTGTAGTATTTAAGGACGCATGTTGCACTTTATTCGGGTTATCAGTAGACGTTGTTGTGCAATTTAGGAAGAACCTCTTCGAATCAAAAGGATACAAACTATCTTTATTAACTCTCTAGTTCCCGAAGTTCTTCTTGAGCGGAGTGAAATCGTTAAATGATAACCAGAAGAAACTGTTAACATGCGTCATATTCCTCAAGGGGTTAAGGAACATCATAAGTATAGTCTATTTTTTAACAGTTGTAGGTAAATTGCTGTCTTCATCTCGATTACTCTGCAATTACGAAGATTTTGTAGCGGCATATATTGTTAATCATAAAAACTTAAATATAATAATCTGAAAAGCATAAGCATAAAGCATATATATGAAACAGAGACATAGTAATTTTATTAATAAACCATAGGTGTGTAAGTAAAATAGAATCCCAGCCACATGAAATTGATAGTAATAACGAACATTCTGATAGCGTAGCTTTTCCGTCTAGGTCCAGTAGTTCAACAGGTAAAAATAAATTAGTTAAAAACAATAGAAAAATAGTTGCAAATACAAGTAATAGTTTGAGGGTTTATTATACAAATTGCAGGAGTTTATGTAACAAAATGAACGAACTTAGAGCACTGGTTAGCAAAGAAAATATAGACATAATAGCGCTAACTGAAACATGGATTAATACAGAAACCAGGCATTTTTTAGCAGAGTTTGATATACCGGGATATAGTTTGTTTAAATATGACCGAACAAGTAGGAGGGGCGGCGGTATAGCAGTGTTTGTCAGGAGTTCATTAAAAAGCTGTACTAAATCAGGTATTAGAGTAAATAATGAAAATGAAAGTGTTTGGGTAGAAGTTAACGAAGGTAGTGAGACTTTAGTTATTGGAGTTATGTATAGACCGCCAAATATGAGTAGAAATGACGGAACATCATTATGGGAGGAAATTAAAATAGCATCAAGGCTTAGCAACGTGTGCATTATGGGGGATTTTAATTTCCCTAATATAGATTGGCAGCAACAAATAGGCGACTCTGATTCAAAGGAGTTTATTGAGGTAGTACAAGATAGTTTTTTATCTCAATTCATAGATACGCCGATTAGAGGTGAAAATATTCTCGATTTAGTTTTCAGTAACAATGAACATATGATAAATAGTGTAGAAATCGGGGACCACCTAGGAAATAGTGATCACAATTCTGTGTATTTTAATATACAATGGAAAGGTAATATCAGAGAGAATACAACATTAATACCTGACTTCAGAAAAGCCAATTATGGTGGGTTAAGAGAAGCCCTGTTAGCGGATCCTATGGTCAAAAAATTAAGTCGATCCAGGTGTCCAAATGAGTGTATCCTTTCTCAGGCACCTGTCATCTTAAGTCAGGAAGAGACGTCAAACTTGGTAGATACATACGATAATTTTATCAAGTCAGTATTCAATGCGCAAAATAATATATCCCCAAAAGAAAATTTAGATCAACACAGAACCAACCCAAATGGATGAATAATAGACTATTAGATCTTCTAGGAAAAAAGAGAGGAATATATAGAAAAATTAAAAAAGGCGAAATTCACCTACTTGCTTACTATCAGAATCTATCACGACAGGTAAAAAGGATATTAGTAAAGAAAAAAGAAATTATGAAATTAAGGTTGCCAATGACTCAAAAAATAATCCTAAAGCTTTTTACCAACTATATAAATCCAAGGTTAGAGATGTAATTGGTCCCCTTAAAACTTCGATAGGAGAAATGACAGAAAATGATTTAGAAATGTGCAGTACATTAAATAGTCAATTTCTTTCCGTTTTCACTAATGAAAATTTGGCACAGTTTCCAGAAGTCCGTAAGGTATACAGCGATAGTATAGATAATAGGTTAAGTACGGTTACTATAAGTAGAAATGATGTGCTTAAGGAAATTGACAGACTGAAACCTCATAAATCGCCTGGTCCTGATGAGGTATATGCTAGAGTATTACAAGAATGCAGAGATGAGTTAAGTTACCCATTAACATTTCAATTTAACAAGTCATTAGAAACAGGTATAGTTCCAGAAGCTTGGAAGCTTGCAAATGTAGTTCCGATCTTCAAAAAAGGTGATAAATCAATAGCATCCAATTACCGTCCCATTAGTCTCACTTCAATCATAGGAAAGCTACTAGAGTCAATTATTGCTAGGAAAATGAGAAACCACTTAGAAACATTTAACTTAATCAATTCTTCTCAGCATGGATTCACTCAGGGACGGTCTTTCCTTACTAATTTGCTTAGTTTTTTCTCAGAGGTATATGAAGCAGTAGATAATGACAAGTCATATGATATTATATATTTAGATTTCAGTAAACTTTCGACAGAGTCCCTCATGAAAGATTGATGAGAAAGGTTGAGACACATGGAATAGGTGGGGCGTTGTTAGGATGGATTAGGTCATGGCTAATTGGTAGGAAGCAGAGAGTCAGCATAAATGGTACCAAGTCAGAATGGGGAGCAGTCAAAAGTGGTGTCCCCCAGGGATCGGTATTAGGTCCCCTGTTGTTTCTTATATACATAAATGACCTAGATTTAGGTATAACTAGTAGGATAAGTAAATTCGCAGACGATACTAAAATAGGGAGATCAATTGATTCAGATAGCGATATAGAGTGCCTCCAAAGGGATCTAGATACCTTACATGAATGGTCAGTAAATTGGCAGATGAAGTTTAACATTGACAAATGCAAGGTATTAAAGATAGGGAAGATGCAAACAAATGTTAAATATAAACTAGCTAATTTATAATTAGAAAATTCAGACTGTGAGAAAGATCTAGGTGTGTTTGTTAGCAATGATTTGAAGCCTAGAAAACAGTGTATAAGCGTTCGTAATAAGGCAAACAGGATTCTCGGGTTCATCTCTAGGAGTGTGAGTAACAGAACTGCTGATGTTATCTTAAAACTTTACTTGTCATTAGTGAGACCCCATATGGATTATGCTGTCCAATTTTGGTGTCCTTATTACAGAATGGACATAGATTCATTGGAGAGAGTACAGCGTAGAATGACAAAAATGATCCATAATATTAGAAATCTTTCGTATGAAGAAAGGTTGAAGAAATTAGGTTTACATTCGTTAGAGAGACGCAGAGTTAGAGGGGATATGATAGAGGTGTTCAAGTGGGTTAGTGGGATTAACAAAGGGGACATGACAAATGTACTAAAGCTCAGTGATAGCGAAAGAACTCGTACCAATGGTTTCAAATTAGATAAATTTAGTTTCAGAAAAGATATAGGCAAATATTGGTTTGGTAACAGAGTTGTAGATGGGTGGAATGGACTACCAAGTGCTATAGTGGGATCTAAAACTGTAGGGAGCTTTAAGATAAAATTGGATAAGCATATGGTCGAGAAGGGTTGGGTGTGAAGGGGGATCAGCCGGGTTGGGCCAATCAGCGCTCTGCAGACCCCCATAATCCTGCGTTAATCTCTAACCGTTTTGGTAAGATGATCCTCAGGGTATTAGAGTGTTGAGCCTATAATTGGGCTTTGTAATTAAATTGGGGTTGTGTGGGACAGGGATCTGCCTTGCTTAGGCCAATCGGCTTTCTGCAGACTCCCATTTTCTTCTTCTTCTTATGTTCTTATAGTAGTTTCATATATTTCCATAACACATCAACAAATCAGCTGGTAATGGATTTAAGTTTCTGCCAATTGAAAACAAATTAATAGACTATTGGTTTTGGATAGGAACATTTTGAATTGTTGACACATTTCTTGTACATTGTATATGTATCCCAACCCAACAAGAATGAGGATAGTACTTGAGTACCATCTCCTATAATCGATGAAGGGGTTGCATAAACTACACCGTATGTTGTAGACCGAGGAGGATGTGTTGAGAGATACAAGCGTGGGTGTACAAGTTTATAGTTTAGTTTATTGAGATAAAACATAAAGATAGCATGGATGGGTCTATAGATAATTACGAAACATAAATCAAAGAGACAAATCAATATACATTGGTCATATAATAATAATATATATACATACACTAGAGACGTTAAGAATTATTCCTATAACTCCTAATTATACTTCGTATGTGTGGTACGTGTAAGGCAGAACGCTTCACATATAAGTATGCAGCGGTCTAGTAACTGAGTGATCAGACAGACGTATAATAATAATAATAATAATAATAATAATAATAATAATAATAATAATAATAATATTTATTCAGTTAGCAATTTACAGAGTTGGTACCACATAGTATGTTACAAATATGACATGTACCAGCCTTGCATAATTCCAACTAAGGATAGCCCAATAAGGCCGTTAGGCGTATTTCCATTGGGGTCCTTGTGGGATTAGGTTAGCGGGGGAAATGGGGAGGATAAAGAAATAGGTACTTTAGAGAAAGTATTTCTAGGGGGTTATTTTAAGATACCTTACATCCTATAGTAAATATCAGTAATCCGTAATTAGTAATAATTTCAGTTTGGTTTGTCTATCTCTTATGTCGTATTTAGTAGTAGACATAAGCTTGGTGCTCCCTTCTCGCAGCTGTCCGGTTCAGGTGTTCCTTCAGGATACGTCTGAAGGAACAGTATACCTATAAGCGAATGGGAAATCAAATGATAGCATGTGTGTTTTTTTGTTGGCAAATGGTACGTGATATATCTTACGTTAAAGGGGACTGAAAGACCAGTCTGATTTGCAAAGTGTCTCTTAATTACAATAGCTGTCCAGAATTGGCTGGTACAGGTACATCTAGAGGCCAGGGAGCACTCTGTAACAGGCCGGATAGCTCTGATTCAGGCCAGATAGCACTGAGGAGAGGTTAGTCAACACTCTAATGGGCCAGATAGCACCTTGGGTCGTTAACTTCCCAGGATTGGCTGGTACAGGTATATCTAGAGGCCAGGGAGCACGTATATCAGGCTGGATAGCACTGATTCAGGCCAGATAGCACTGAGGAGAGGTCCGTCAACACTCTGATTTGCCAGATAGCACCTTGAGGCTGGGAAGCACTCTGATCTCAAGAGGGGAGACGAGATGCCTTACGCTGCCCCACCTGCTCTCCTTTTCGGAATTTACCTGGTTCTGGCCCTCGAGAGACTACAGCGAAAAAGGGCACGACTGGATGTTATTCTCTTGGTGTTGTAGGTCCTTCTCGTCCTGTGGTAGCGGGCAGGGGAGAGAAGAATGGAAGGGCCCTCCTGATTCATTGCCGGATCCCCTCGAGTGACCAACCTGAGGTCCTGTTGGCGAATAACGTCACGGTGGTCCCATTGATGGCTGCACTTCTTCTCTTGGCCAACCAGGAGTTGTGGTGGGCTGGTGACGTCACAGCAATGATGGCCGGCACCGTAAATGTCAGACATCGCCTTTTGGACGAGGGGGCGGCCTTTTGGGGAGCTAGTTCAGTTGTGGGTGGGAGCTGTTCTATTTGGTGGGGATATTGCTCTATTCTGAGGCCGTAATTCTCTCAGGGGTGCTGCTGTATTCCGTGGTAAAACAGTACTAGTTTGATTTCTCCGTGTATTACATACATACATATACATACATAAATATAAAGACCGAGTGCTCCACACAAAGTGCGGTTCTGGTCTCACATCCTAATGGTGGCGTTCCAGGCAGCCCTGTTCAGATCTGCCTCACTTGTTAGGTTCTTCGATTCAAGATTAGACTGCAAGGTCTGATCCCATGTATTTCTTGGTCTTCCCCTTGAGGCAGCTACCTCCATGTTCACAAACTTGCATCGTTTTACCCAGCTTAGTTCATCCATCCTCTCAACCTATCCAAACCATCCAAGCTTGCTAGTACGCATCTCATCACTGATACACTTGATAGCTAAGCTTCTCTTCAGCTCTTCACTCAATATCCTATCTTCCAGTTTGGCACCACACATACATCTCACCATTCTCATCTCGTTGCGTTCCATTCTGTTGATATCATCCACTTTGACAGGCCACGTTTCTGAAGCATACGACATTGTTGCGCTCCTAACGCATGAAGCGTACACCTTTCCCTACATGGGGATAGGGAGTCTTTTCTTGGTAAGTAGTGCCGCACAACAGTCCTCTGAATTTTCCCCAGCTGCATCTTGTTCTGGTAATAGTGGCAGTCTCCGCCCGACCACCGGCAGAGATGGTATCTCCCAAGCTTCTTTTTTTTGTCCATATGAGTGAGGGAGACAGAAGGCAGAACTGCCTGTAGCGAGTGCCTCCCCAAGAGTTGAAAGAGTGACAGGGCCAAGATCAAGGGACTTTCGAGCCAAAAAGCCTGGACACACAGAATTTGAAGCAATTTAAGTCATAGGAAGAGGGAAAGACTGATTCTGGGAGAGTTCCAGAACTCAGCTGTTGAATAGAAGAAAGACTGAGAATAGCGGTTCACTCTTGGGTTGGAGAGTTGCACAGAGTAGGGGTGGGATTGTGTTGCAACACGGGTACTACGTACCCTACGTAGAGGAGGTGGTATACACTGGGAGAGCTCTGAGGAACACTGATTATTGTTGTAGCGATAGAATAGCGAGAGAGATGCAACATTGCGGCGAAGAGAGAGAGATTGCAGAGAGTTGGCGAGTGGATGGGAGTTAATCATACGAAAGGCATTCCTTTCAACTTTGTCTAGGAATGCGGTGCGAGAGGATCCTCCCGACACATGTGAACATACTCAATACAAGGATGCACCGTGCCCCTGTACAGACCAAGAAGCTGTGCAGGGGTAATGAACCCCTTGAGGCGGTTGAGCACACCCAGGTTCTGGGAGGCTGCCTTAGCAAGACTGGTTATATGGTCCTTCCAATTGAGAGCAGAAGAAAAAGAGACATCAAGAATATTGAGAGAAGATGAAAGATTTATTTTTGGAAGCATTAAAGGCAACAAGGTTTTCTCTGCCCCAATTGGAAATAGTAATTAGATCAGCAGATAAGTGTTGCAACAGTATATATGGTGGTGGATTCTGAGGAGAAATTGCTGCAGGTAGTCAAAGAGTTTGGAGTGGTTTGTGGGAGGAGGAAACTGAAGGTGAACGTCAATAAAAGTAAAGTAATGGTGTGTAATAGAGGTGATTATAGGGTGAATCTAGATGTGAGGCTGGATGGGGAAATATTGGAACAAGTAGAGTGTTTTAAATATCTAGGAGGAACGATAAGCAGGAGTGGAGGTATGGAAATGGAGGTAAAACAGAGAGTGTGTGAAGGAAGGAAAGTTTCGGAGCAATGGGAAGTATGTGGAAGACGAGAAATCTCGAAATGAGAGTAAAAAGTGCAATGTATCAAGGAATTGTTGTGCCAACAGTGATGTATGGAGCTGAGACATGGGCTCTGAAGAAAAAGGAAAGAAGAAAGCTGGATGTGATGGAGATGAGCTGTTTGAGGAGTATGTGTGGAGTTACTCGTAGAGACGGATTGCGGAATGAAGAGATACGTAGGAGAGTGGGGCAGCAGGAACATTTGTCAGCCAGAGTGGACAGAAGGGTGCTGAGCTGGTATGGTCATGTTGAACGAATGGGAGATGAAAGGATTACAAAGAGAATATATGAGTCAGATACAAGAGGAGATAGAATGGCAGGAAGACCCCTATTGAGATGGATAGACTGTGTAAGACAAGCTTTGGATGATAGTGGAATGACTATAGATCAGGCAAAGGAAGTGGAAATAAACAGGAATGAATGGAGAATGCTTGTGAATAGTTGAGTGAACACGTGGTCATTTGGGGGAAGGGGTTGGGCGCAAGTTGGACTAGATAATAGTCCATCAGGCGCCTGGCCCGGGGAGACGATTAATATGAAGGGTGCGCCCGGAAGTGTGGTGGGCGGCCTTGTGGCTTTGGCTCCGCTACGTGTCTGCCTGCCGAGATCGGAGCCTCTCCGGGTGGTCGGGGGCCGGGGGAGTGCTGGAGCGACCTTGGCGACCCTGGTCTCTGGGTATTGTCCTGGGTGACCTAGATGTGTGTGAATTTTGTGTTTTGTCTGTGTTTGTTCGCTGTTTTGTCTTGTATTTTGTGTTTTCCTGTTCTTGCTCTGTCTTGAGTCGGCCACCCCCAAGAAAATACAAACAAAAATATAATAAAATAGAGGAAAATAAAATAAAAAATAGGAAAGATGGGGATTGGGCCTGAGCATATATATATATATCTATTATTTCCTCACGCCAATTAATTTCTTAATACAAATATATTAACACACGAATATTTCAGTTACATTGAGGTTTAAAAGGCATTTTCAAATATGTCACTCAATATCTAATATCTAAGTTCACAATATATTTACAAGCCATATATCTACTTTTCTTTGACATGTTGTATACCCTTACAGGATATGTTATATACACATTCACAACACTTTCCTCATACAGTTTAAGTGTTCTATCGATCATACTGCCATATCTGTGAAATAAGCTCCATCAAGTCAATATTTATGAAATAAAGTCATATGACAATGACTTGACTTACTCCAGACTAGAAGATATGTTTAGGGTATGTATATTAATCATTGAAATAAATATATACACTATAAAACAAAGTTTGTCCACCTCCTGGAGGATCAAGGATAGACAGATAGATAGAGTATTATGACGTATACTTGAATGGAAAAAATGTACCTCAAGGTCATGTTAGTATAATTTCTGCAGACAGATTGACAGACAAAAATACGATACATACTCCATACAAGTAGATGCGCCGAGCGAGCGTCCTCATCTTCGAAGGTACTGATGGAGCAGGTGTACTGTCCGGAAAGCGATGGATCTGGTCTGGGGATGTAGAGGGCACGGTGGGCAGCCCATTGGTCTGGGGAAGCACGGTAGTTGGGGTCCACACGTCCACTCAAGACACCCAGGGCTTGAGGCTTTAAGCGAGGCGGGATCCACTGGTACACCAAGTTGATCTTGTCCAGGTACCTGTGTGAACATATAGCACAGATTGAACTCAACTGAATGATGTCAAATTAAATCATGGATAATATAGATTTATATAGTTTAAAAGTCGGTTATACTGTAGACTTCAAAGTCAATCATAGACTCCATAATATTCAGAAGTTAATTATAGACTCCATATATTTTCCATGTCAAATGTTAATTCAGTATAATTCAACATATTGTAGGACACTTGTAACACAAGGATGTCAAGTGTAGCCTTTACAGTAAGTCAGGGTACGAGCTTTATACATTTTTATCTCCACCAACGGTAATGGCACAAATGTTGTAATTGTCGTTGTATGTTTTTCTGATTGCTTCAAAATAGTTAAAAAACATAATACAAGTGGGGCAGCTTAGCAGATTGATGTGGACGTTCCGGACAAAAGCGCCAAATTTTTTCCACATTCTACCCATTGCCTTAGTTTCCCATTTTTGATAGGCACCACTTCCTCCTGATACATTATGGCAGCCATCTTGGATTTTTATGATCGCCATCGTAGAAAAACCTATCAATATATCAGCTGCTAAGCCACTTAGGATCATGATCTTGGTGTCTAAACACACATTTTCTGGGTCAAGGAATGCAATTATACCATTTAGAAAAGGACTAGCTTGATTTTATTAACACAAAGAAAATGAATAGGCCTATAAGATAATTTACAGTCATCACACCAATGCTTCATGATTGCGTTACTTCTGACAATAACAACTGCAGAGGTAAGTGCACTTCCAGTTGGCCTTTCTGCATGCACATCTTGCAGCACATCCTTTTGGACTCTTGCAGCCACATTTGACTAGTTCACTGCAAGCCTTACAGGCCACAGGTAATGTCGTCCACACAGGAACCCACGACTGGCTGTCCTCACCCAGAGTCCATCCCCAGCCTTCTGGACTCGGTGCATGTTGTACACTATGCTCACTGGTACACCATATTCCACTCTGATAAGCATCTCGCTTACAATGCTGCAGCAGAGCATCCTGGGTTGGGGGGAGGGCCTCCATTGTCTTACCCTTCAGGCAAAACAGCTCCTTTCTGGCATCATCCACATGTTCTAGGTCACTGGCCTTATCATACAGAATGACAGTGAAGCGTTCCAGCAGCTGGAAATGTTGATCACCAAATGATACATCTGTGTGTGGATTACGTGCCATGTGTGTAAAGGCTTCTGTCACATCTTGATAGCAAAGCCATGCCTCCCATGCCGACTTCTTGCCTCTCCCAAAGAATGCAGACGTGGTATCGCATCCTGTGAAACTGTGGAAGACAGGGAGGGCAACAGACTTTTCTGTACCCAAGACTTCACAGATAGCATTGATGTGATGATATGTAAAGTGCCTGCCTGTACCAAAGGCAACCCAAATGTTCACATCTTGACATAAGGTGATCAAGTGATGAAACTTGCCAATAAGGATCACCACTACATCGGTGTCAAAAGTGCGCACCAGACAGTTGGTACAGCCATTCAGAAGGGCATCCTGTAAGTGGATCAGCAGCCTAGTATCCGCTTCCTCATGGTCACACTGTGCCATGGATCGATCAGTTCCTCGGAGGAGAGTAGTGGGACCAGATGTGATGATGATTTCCTTGTCTTTAGGGCAATCAACAGTGGCAAGTTTGTTGGAAAGGAATGCAAACAGTTCCCGTTTGTTGGTTGGGTCACGCAAAAAGTCGGCCCAGTTTCCTGGAAGTTTGTTTTTACCTGAAACTTTTCTCCGAATACCCTTTCCTCGCTTTTCTCTAGTGGACTCTTTGATGCTGCTAGGGATGTATTCGTCCCATACAACATCAACTCGTTTTGAGTTTCCTAGTTGTTTTATGATGTGTGGAACAAAGACATGATCAGCATACTCATCAAATGTTATAACGTTGTTAGTGGGGAGCAAGTGCACCACAGCAGCTCCATCAAGAAGCCTCACATCAATGTAATCGGGAGGATCATTCTGGGTGTCATTGGCCAGAATTTTTAGCAGATCAGCTTTCTTTCCAAAGCACAGTTTTCCACCATCTGATAGTGAAGGGGGAAAGGGGTGGTTCTCATGGCTGAAGAATTTGCTGATGTCACTCATTCTGTGCTGCATTACGATGTACAGGTGAAAAAACAGAGCCACATCATTCTTGAGTAAAGTGATCTTCCCTGCTTGTTTTGTTTTGGCTCTTGGCTGCGGACACCTGAAGAGAGGAAGGGCATTCTTATTAATCGGATCATGAATGGAGCATGTGTGATCAGTTATCACTTGTTTGAAATACTTGTCATATTTATTCTTTCCTAAAGATTGAATTGTTCGCACTGTGTTCACCACAGACTCATCCAGAATATTCCGTGTGTCTAGAGCCAGTAACTCATCACTGTCATCAAGGAAAGGGTTTCCCAGTTCTTTGATGACCTGAGTCAGACTCACAGCCTGCTCCTTACAACTTATCTGTGTGGACAGTCCCTCTTCATGATGATAGCCACACTGTGGATTATTTTTTGGGAAGTATTCCTGTTCAAACTCCTTTAGCAGCCTTGCTTGTTCAGGCCCTGAGACCATCCATTTCCTGAAGGCTGAAGGATTTTCAGTCAAACCAACTGCACCCCCAGAATCGTTAACCACTTTGTTATTTTGTTAATGGGCTTGATCGATCGGGATAGCCGAGAATCTGTTGGTGGTTTTGTGGATAACCCAGTGACTGTGCTCCTCAAACTCTTTGAGAATGGGTGCTGGTAGACTCTCCATGTCTCGGATGTGTATTGGGAGCCACTGGGCATAATTGTGGTGGTCTAAAGCAAAAAACCATGGAGCCAAAGCCTTGAGGCATTCAACATACAGTGAAAAATTCCCCTCTCGTTGTGATCTAATGAAGATGAGGCCCAGGAGTTCCATGTTGAGAACAGTGTCCCAGTACTGAAATGTTGGACTTTTCTGTATAATTTTCTGCCTTCATGCTTTCATAGCTTCATCACTGTGTTCTCCTTCGGTGTGCATGAAAGCGTCCTCCAGGAGTTTTGCAAGAGCCAACGCAGTCACCTGGTGTGCATGTCTTGTTTTGGTGAGGTGGGTGGCCTTCAAAAAAGAGTTAGCAGTTCCTGATGATGCAATGTCTGCTTGTGTCAGTGCATTGGTCCATCCAGATCCCTCCAAGTAGTCACCATATGTTTTCCAGATCGCCATCTCTATGTGGAGTCCACCCAACATTGCTATGATCTTTTCTTCTCCATGCGTGTCAGGCCAGTTCCACTGGGTAAATTTGGCAAGTGCATAGAGTGGTGCATCAAAGGCAATAACTGGTATTTCTCCAGGATTGAGAAATGTTGTTGCCCACTGCAAAACATTCATTCCATGCTTGATCATAGCTGCTGTAGCTGCTTTCTCATAGAAAAGGGGCAAGAGCTGTGTAAGGGTGGTGTGAACATCTACTGATATATCTTGCATGGAAGCATGGAATGCTGACCAGGCTACAGTGTCACCCTGTTCAACTGCATCTTTCTCCAGTAGTTGACAAGCATGCTTCAGCCAGCTCTCCTCCTTCAATTGTGCACTTGCCAGGTGTCCCTGTTTTGGTGCTGTTAAATTTAACAGTTCTGGAACTGACACATTTGCTGTCTTCAGAGCTACAGCTGGTACAGTGGTAAAGCTGTCTGGCAACTGGTGATTCTTCTTGGTATCAGCCAAGCACAGTTTGATATCCTTCTGCCTCTCCCCCAAGTTAGACAAAGTTGGAAATTGAAACAGGCTGATGCCCGTGCCATGAAATGAACCCTTAGCAGTTGTACTTGAAGGATTATGGTCCAAGTTGTCAAGCGCACCAACAGTAAAAAGTCCATGTCGCAGTTGAGCAGGAACGACAGCTCCTTTGTACTTAAAGTCGTCACAGACAGCAGTCCCAATCTGGTTCTCAAGCTGAAGAACTCTGTCATAACATACACTGAGGCCCAAGTCATGTAATTGTGTGATGAGCTTTTTAAACCTGGTGTCTGTGTGAATCTTCATTCCAATGTACAATGGCAATGGTGGTTCCCTATCCAAGCAATGGCGAGATGTTGAAAAAGAAGAAGTTGCATGTGTCTTGAAATTGTACAGAATGGTCTGAGAGACTGTGAGGTTTGCCTGTGAATCTGTGAAATCTTGGTCTTTAAGGTCAGTACCAATCAATAGCATGGACACAAGGGTCTTGAGAGTAGATGGGACTGACTCTTCCTGACAACCAGAAGGAAATTTACCATCGAAGTGGAAACCTTTATTGCTGACAATCTCCTTGCGCACTAGCTTAGCTGCCTTAGCCAGCAGTAATGCATCACCTTCATAATCACATGCCATGGCCTGTTTCAACATATCTTGCATGCCTTGTTCAAAAACCAGAATCTTATTTTTGCTATCACTTTGTTCTTGAGCTTGCAGGGAGTATGCTAGAAGTTTTTCCTTGAAGTGGGTTCGGTTAGTCTCTGTTTCAACACCAAGGTTCCGCAGTCGCTTTTCATACAGCTGATACAATTCCGAAAATTTGAAATAGAAGGTCCCAGCTTCCACACAGTTTTCTACATGAGTAAATAGCTCCACAAGTGCTCTTGCTTTCATCCTCTTTTCTTCAGAATGAACTCCAGATGCTTGCCCTTGTTGCCGGATCAGTGATCGATGGCGATTCCGTAGTGTTGTTAAGCACTCCAGATGATATTTAGCTTCAAGTGCTATGAGATCGCCACCTTCCAATTTAGCCATTAATTGTGTTTCCTGCAGTTCTGTAGCAATCTTTCTTATATTCTCATCAGCTCCAAATGTTCTAAACTCATGGAGGTGTCCATCCTTTCCACAACAAATTATACAGGCCATTTTGTCCATCGACTGACGCTGTGGTCGTTTCTCTCCATAGGTGTTGCTCCCTGTAGCCTCCTCCCTGTCTCGCTTTTTAGTAGCTCTTTCCAGTTTGTCTTTACTGAACTTTACATTGCAGGATTTGTGCCATACACCCCGCTTTTGGACCAGTTCATCTGTAGTTATCTCTTCTCCAAACTTCAGTACTACTGGCAATGCACCTAGGCCTCTAAAAGCATTAACGTTATTTAAGAACTTGCTGTATGCTCCGGACTTGTCCCCGCTCCCTTGTACATTGAGTGGGCATTTCACAGGCTCTGTAGTCTTTTATTGACAGATCAAGCACAGGCTCCAATCCATCTTGCTAGTTCAACCTGAAAATAGAAAAGACAAATATTAGGATTATGTTATACCGTAATTATTTTATGTTAATTTCTGACCAAATAACCATTCAACTTTATTATAAATGGTATGAATGTATTCCTTTGGACCTCAAAATTGTATGTTTGGACACCAAGATCATGATCCTAAATGGCTTAGCAGCTGAGATATTGATAGATATAGGTTTTTCTATGATGGCGATCATAAAAATCCAAGATGGCTGCCATAATGTATCAGGAGGAAGTGGTGCCTATCAAAAATGGGAAGCTAAGGCACTATGTAGAATGTGGAAAAAATTTGGCACTTTTGTCCGGAATGTCCACATCCATGTCAAATCTTGCCCTAAGCTGCCCTACTGATGTTGATGATTTTTAGGACTTATTTTTTAACCATTCAGCAGTGAAGGCATTCTTTTAAATTAATTAAGCAAATCAAATATTAATCTGCCATATTCGCGATCTTGTGTAATTATACAGTTCATTTTAACTGCCCTTTGGCATCAGATTTCATCTCTTATTTTTATTCTTAAAATGTTCATTGTGATAAAGTAAATAGGCAAGAGATGAACTTTATATAATCTGTAGTTACCTCATTAATAATTATTATGTTCCTTCCAACAACCAACTATACTCCTAAATTCGATTAATGAAATTTACAAATTTTAAGAACAAGACTCCACTGATAACCTTCAAAGATTATGTGTCACATGAATGTGTCTAATCACCAAAACAAATCTATACTAGGTGCAATACAGACCTGGTTTGCTTCGTCAGTCATGGCGTCAAGAATACACTTCTGGGACACAGGTCACAGCCAATTACCAAGACATAAAAGGTTGTGACAACAACTGGTGAGCTTTGGTCCCAAACCGATACTCCTTATCAATATGAGACTGAGTAGGAATGGAAAGCAATGCATCCATCTGAATGAAAGCATGCTTAGATGCCTTGAGAAAGTTTAACAAATCAAGCGACACATTCAGAGTTTCAGCAACAAACAGATTAGCAAAGTGGTGGTCCTCCACCAGCAAATAATGTGGTTTAGCATCTGTGATGGTCTTGACCATAATGGAGGCTTTCCTGTTCCGCTCTGATTATAGTCCTACTTTGAGACTCTTCTACGCTAGCACTGGGTTATTGTGTTCATCCCACTTTGGATAACATTCCAGGCCGGGGGTGATACCCTATTAATCTGCAATGTTTTGATTTCAGTAAATACCTCTGTTTTATTGTAATCATTAAATGTTTTTTAAGTCGATGACGTGGGCAATGCTGGTGACTGAGAATAAGTGAAGAACTCAAGTTGTTAACAGATGGTATAGCTTTGATCACAACATCTACAGTAGGACTTCACCCTTGGCATTGGTAGCCCATAATTTTTTGGACTCACTGACGTCGATTGTCCATGAATCTAATATTTGATAATCACCAAGTTCCAACGTGACAGCTTCACTCTGTTGGGTGCAAAAATGGGCGAACAAGTACTGTCAAGCCCATAAAGCAAACAAATTTTTTTTTTTTTTGCTTTTTCTATGTGTTGCAGGAGACAAAAGGCAAATCTGCCTGAAACAAGCGTCTCCCCCAAAGTTCAAAGAGTGATTGTCTTCTTTCAAACTTTTTTTGGGGCGTATTGAAAAGAAGTGTGGTGCGCTTGATTAGTGTAGTGAAATGAATAGGAGGAGGAAGTGTTTGTGAGAGGTATCTGTATCACTCTTTGTGTAGGTGAGACACAAACATAAACAGTGAAGGAAGCCAGACAAATGAAACAGGAGTTCCAGCAATCCCTTATCATATGCCTATGAGGCCTCCCTTGGTATTGCCTTGCTCAATTGGTGTCTACAATCTCCCCAGGCCAGGGATTGGCAACAATTTATCCAGTAGGGGAAGAGGCACTGGAGATAGGAACCCCAGGCCAGGAGGTATGAAAGGCAAGGGAGTGACTTGTGGAGTTACAGAGACAGATGGAACAGGGGGTGGAGTAGCTACTTTACCCACAATGCCAGGAGTGGAGTCTAAAGGCAATGGTGTATGTGTGGGAATTTTGAGAGACTTATGTGAAGAACTGTCTTCGCGGCCCAACAGTACATTAATCGCCTCTGCCATTTGAATACCAAACGCCCACCGAGTACATGGAGATGGGATCTCGTTCTGATGTTGTTCTATGCAAGGAGAGGGGTAGGTGGAAATGTCCTCCCTGGTGTCTACTTGCTGTGACTTCGAGGCTAGAGGAGAGGAAGAAGGATGAGAGCGTGGAGATGGGGACCTTTATTGGGATGTCAGGTTCGCCAGCCGAACTACTGTGGCGAGAAGCGTCATCCCTCGTCACCATCGTACTCCTGCCCATGTATCTCTTGTGAAACAGAAAATAGAGGCTCCTCGATTTCTGCGGAGACAGGCGACAGCTGAGCCACCACTGCTGTTGGGATTACTAAGGGCATTGGCAGGATATTAGGTGGTGGCCTCGGGACTTGTCTCAGGGGAAAAATGGGTAGAACGAGTGGAGGGGGATCAGTGTTGAGTGTTGGGAGCTTTGACTTAGCTCGAAATACAGTGACCTCTTTCTTGCGGTCCACTCTGGCCTCGGGTGCTGGGGAATTCAGAGCTCGCTTTTGTTGTGGGCTAATATTTCTCCCCGGGATTGGTTACTTATGGAAATATGTGTGGTTTGCTTGTTTAGTGTAGTGAAATGAATATGAGGAGGAGGGGTTTGTGAGAGCTAGTCGGATTACTCTCTGTGTAGGTGAGACACAAACAGAAACAGTGAGGGAAGCCAGACAAATGACACAGGAGTCCCAGCATCTCCTTATCACATGCCTATGAGGCTTTCCCTGCGTATTTGCCCTGCTTGATTGATGTCCATAGAAATCTACCCATTTAACATTGATGTTAAGCCCTAGAGTACCAGCGACGCACGTTATGCGTTGCCTATGTATGTAACCCTGAACCGCACTGACGCAATGGTTGCGTCCATCTTAATTACTCTTTTCCTATGGCACCTAGAGGGTTCAGATTTGTATGGGAACTACTTTAGGATCCCACGGAACAATACCGATGGTTGGCAACCCTCCAAGTCCAGCCGCGTGCGTGTGAGCTCGTGCGGGAGTGAGTTTCCCGTATATTGCCTACCCATCACCCCATGTCAATTGCGACTTTCCGCCACCCACCAGGACCCCTAAATGTCGTAGGTGAGCGTTTTTTGTTGTGTTTCCTTCATTACTAACCCATCCTATGTGTTTTCAGGAAAACAAAATTACAAGTGGCAGGTCCTGGAGTGTACATTTATATAAAATTGCTTGGGGTCCATCGGGTTAATAACCCATCTTATGCAAGGATAGGAAGGTAAATCATTATCAATATTCCCAAAGATTTGATATACCTTTTTCATACCCTCTATAAATACCCGTAAATTTTGATAGTGTACAGGCCAGAGATTACAATACCATTGTACGGTCACGCTAGTAAGTCATGTCCCAGCTGCCATTACGTTTGGCTTGCTCTGTGCTGCATTAACACCTTACGAGCGGCCTATGCGGTTTATTATATGTACCGCACAGCGGGGTGTTTTTAGCCAAAATAGGGCTGTTTACGTGATCATTTTCATGCCTAAATAAGACCCAGAACGTAAAACAAGTACCTATCCCTGAAAGGGCATAAACAGAGCTTTCGAATGACACCATAACGATCCTTGTATGATGGATAGTTTTCTTGCAATAACCGTGCAACGCGAGTGCAAAAAGCAGGTAATTCGGTAGTTTCGGTACATAATTGAGTATGTAGCGAGTGAGAGAGGGAGGAGGGAGCTGAGATTTGTGTCAGTAGGTTCGCCGCGGTGGTCTGGAGCAGTCATACGCTCGCTAGTCTCCTGCCACCACTTGTCTCTCTCTCTCAGCCACATTACGTGCTGAAATTGCCACTCGACCTATGTCGAGCGCCGCCACATAGTCCAGCTTTTTTTAACTCGACTTATGTTGCTCGCCGCTAATTAAGGGTTAATGTCTGTCAGATGTTGTATAGGGTGGGTAAATATAGGAACATGTGAGTATATTTCACTCAATATGAAGAAATGAAGCTTAGATATTGCTGATACCAATTATTGATCAAAACGTACTTGGTGACGAGATATCACTTACTAGCGCGACTGTACAGTACTACGCATGACCCTAGGAGTTTATCCTGGTCCAAAGTTAGGGGGAGTCGCTTCTAAGACCCAATTTCCTCATAAAAGTATATTAAATAAAATATTGCAATCCCTTGACCAGACCAAGGAGGATAGATGAAATGCGATGAAAGTGTGACATCACACAGTTAGTTCCACGTGGGTCCTAGGGATTTGGTGGCACCAATGTTGTGGAGCATACAACCAAAACACCTCACTCGTTTCTCCTTATTAGATACTCCTTGAAATCTGCGCCTGGCTTGTCTGCAGTGTTACCATAGTTAGGGAACTTCACCAGGCGAAGGTTTTTTGGTTTATTCCCGATGAAAATCATAATTTTACCATAAATATCGTTATTACTTATTCATATGCGCCTATTTTCCGTTTAATATGAAGATATTAACATGTAACAGCAATAAAACAAGTGGGAATAGTATTTCGGGGGTGAAAAAAACGTATTATTGCCGATCAATCGTATTAGGAGGGGAGAGCCGGCGCGACGTATACCCTCTCTCTCTCGCTTCCCGATCGATACTGATGTCTTGCAAGTGAAGTCTCTCTGTTGCTAGGAACTCTATAAATGCCTCCCATGAGACCGTGGGCGGGAAATTTGTGCAGAAAATTACCCGATAAGAGGGGGAATAAGAGGAAAAACAGGTGATAATTGAGGGGGGGAATCGGGGGGGGGGGGGGGGGGGGGGGGGGGGGGGGGGGGCGGGGAGTGATAGGAGGTATGGAGGGGAATGATCTCACTTATTCACATATTGCTTTGTTTTGAGTGCCAGTGGGGTATTTTGAAAGGCATTTTTTATGAACCCTTCATTATGACGCAGAGGTTGCGATTAGCAATAAGATTCTAGCTCACTCTTATAATTACCTCTCCAAAATTAGTTTTCTGCCCACATCTAACTCAAAGACAACTGCAGAGGTTGAAGTAACTAAAATAAAGGTTTGTAAAAAACCCTGATGGTAATAAAGGCTTTAAAGTATCCCTAATAGGCTCAAAATTGCGTCATATGTCGGAGAGGGTTAAGAGACCCGCCGCCTTCGCCCAGTAAAACCTCTTAAGACTCTCGGGTCCTTTCCCGGGTTAAAGAGGGAATGTCTTTGAGAGTGAATTAATATAATTAAAATCACATATGAATTATTAGGAATATAATAGAGATATATATATATATATACATAAACAAGAGAGAAAGAAGTTAATATACTTATGCACTATATAAATTACTTATATATGGGGCAAGTATAGCTCCAAGCAACAAGAATATAAGGATAATTTTGAATTTATATTATTAGGCTCGTTACACGTTATGTAAATGTTGCATTGTAAAGGTATATTAAAATTTCACATTTTGACGAAATACATAGGTTGGGGAATAACGATGATATCTAGGGATACTCTGTTGAAGAGAGATCCCTGCCTGTTTGATGTTGGCAACTCTTAAGGGCCTATCCCACATTTTCGAATTTTAGGCGGCGAAGCTGTTACGAATGGTTCGCCGGCCAAATTCGTCATATTTTTTCAGCGACATGTTTTTTTTAAGCGAATTAAGCGAATTCGCATCGACTATACCTCGGACAGTTTGCGATAACAAGACGAAAAATGCGACCCTCGGCGGAAAAATTTGAGGCGAATCCGCCGAATACTGAGACAGGTATTGGCGAATGACGAGATGCATTTGCCAATAAGTTAAGAATAGGCTGTGATGCGCCCTCAAATTCAACGAATGTCTTTACACTATATTCACTATTTCAATATTATAAAGATAATTTGTATTATAGTAATTGGCTTTCATAGACAATATTATGTAGCTTAAGAAGGTTCTGTTGGTGTCAAAGGATTAATTGGTATGTGTGTTAACCCTATGGTTCCTTAGCGTCTTTTTAAACCAGAAAATAATAATGTTAATCAGATTATAATGAAAGTAACGCTATCAACTTGATTGAATTAATAACATGACTGTACATTGGCTTTTGCAGTAAAGGCACCACCTGCCCGTAACATTATAATATAATTGTGATAGCACAGATATGAACTTCATATTATAATTACTTGAACAAGTCAATGATTATTACCAGAGTAGTTTTGCCACTTTATGCACGAGGGGACCATTATCATTGTATAATTACTAAAATTTAGTGATCTTGATAATCTTAGGAATGACCTGTGAAAATCAAAAGGGTAAAATTCAATTCCATTAGCTTTCTGTCCATTAATTTGAAGGTAGGACACCGCTTATTCTGTCCGTGGATATACGAACCTTTTAGTGTAACGCCACACACTCACAAACACATATATACATCGAAAACTAGTCAACAACACCAACAAATCGTTTGGTTACCTAATGTTAGTTATACGCGTTACACTAATTTTTAGCTAAAGCTAATTGAACTGGAAAAATCTGAGGCCTTTCAACATTGAACTAAGTCAAACTTTTCAGTGGCATCAGGTGTATGTAGAAATCCTCATCCGTGTCATCATACTAACGAATTGAATTGGAGTTCACTATGTGAGCCGAGTGAATACATTATTGTACTACAGGACAATTTGGGGGCGTGGGCTAGGAATCCTCCTCACCTTGTACAATTTACCTACTAGGCGAGACAGAGAAAGGGGTAAGGGAACGTGAAAGTGGTCCTGGACCGTAAGAATTGAAACTTTAAATGTTGTATTTGTTCGGTCTCGGTCTCGAGTTGACCACCCACAGCTATGGAGTATGTACCTGAGTATGTACAGTAGCCCAACTAAGTTTTGCGACAAAATATTAGGTATGTGGCACCTGTCTAGTTTGCACTCCCGTCCCAAGCCCGTGTGGTCGTGTCTAGCAGAGACCTGTGGTGTCTAGGCAGGCGCCACCACCTGCGATACTACAGCCAGGGCACACAGTACTCGCATACGCTGGGCATATAACATTATTGCTATCATTATTTGTTTGTATAATAATAGAAGTCTCTCTCTCTCTCTCTCTCTCTAAATATAAATAGATTTACGTGCGGCAAACTTTGTAGATTAGCACTCACACACACACACACACACCAGAATGGTAAGCGTCACTACTTTATAGATCCACATTGTATAGCCTACATAACTTTTAAGTTGCACAGATTGTTATTTTATAATCTATTATACACTTGTTAGTGATTGTCTAAATAAGATCCCCGGCCTCCTTAACGCTCAAATAGCGGGTGGTGGAGTATATTTCACTGTGCCACTCAGCGGTTTTTTTTTACCATAAATGGGGTTGTTTCCGTGCTCTTTTTCATGCATAAACAAGACCCAGAGCGTAATACAAGTATGTATCCCTGAAAGGGAGTAAATTGAGCTTTCCAATGACACCCGAACCATCCTTCTACGATCACTGGTTGTCTTGCAACGATCGTGCAACCAAAGGGCAAAATCGCTAAAATACGGTAATTTCTTTATATAATTACGTATGTAGCGAGGGAGTGAGGGTGGATGTAAGTGGAGTACATCTCAGTTGGTCCACGGCGGCCGTGGTGAGTGGTCATGAGGTAACCCATGGTCCTCCCGTCACTCGTCTCTCTCTCAGAGCCAATATTGCGCCAACATTGCACTCAGACTTAAGTCGGGCCCTGCCACATAGTCCAATTTTTTCGATAAGGACTTAAGTCGGGCCCCGATAGACAAGGGTTAACACTATACTTGATGTTGGTGTCAGCGACATTGGCTGTAATTCTTATCCTTAGCCTTTCTATAACCCAGAAAGTGCTCGAGAAACGGGTAGTCAATTTCTACATCTATTTCCTGATCTACTCATATATTTGTTTTGTTCTTTATAAGATGTTATGCGGTCAGGATTAGCTCCAAGTTCGCTGACACCGGGTATAGATTTTATGAGTTATCCTAAACGTTTATATGCATCAACTGTAGTAGATGTTACTCAATAAAATGTAACTTTATACAGCTAAATTACTAAGAGACTTAATTTGTCCAAACGTGTATAGCATCTGAGGTGAAGCCAGTCATCTTGAGGGCTAATAAGTGATTGAGGTTTCCGAATGTTTGTGTGCGAACTGTTGTATGGATTCTTCCCCTGCCGCCTCTTGTTTTGCCTCCTTTCATGTGTTTCTTGTTGATACTCCCTACCCCTTGTGGGAATAAGGGCTGGCTACTGACTAAATTACAAACGTCAAATTAAGAGTAGTATGCTGCTGTCACATTTGTTAAATGCTTGATCATCAATTTTGTAATGGAATTTAACCGTGTTGGGTGCGAGTGTCTCGCTATATATTAACCTTTCTTTTCCCAAGCATACGAATAGATAAACACAGACAAAAAATACCTTCAAAAATATTGACATGTCAGTAAAGTTTTCGATTAATATCCTCATGAAAGATTGCTGATTAACCCGGCAAGTGCGATAGGCCTCACGGAAGGCTTCCTATAGGGAACGCGATAGGCCTCACGGAAGCAGGACCATAAAAAAAGCCTTCCATAAAAAAAAAGGGCCTATCAAAACAAAGGAATTTGTCTCTAGGTGAGATAATTCCCCTCCAGTACTCATCCATGTAAATCTCACCCACCCCCCTCCCCTCCTTCCCCACCTTATTCCCCCCTCCCTCCCCTCCTCAATTATCACCTATTTTTCCTCTTACTATCATCATTTATCGGTTATTTTTCTCTCCCGCGATAATGTAGCACAAGTGGGTTGCATAAAAGATCGTTATGCAACACCCAGACACCGGCACACACCGCCCCGCTCTTCTCAGTTGACTCCCAGACAGCGGGAGGGGAAGGCTGCCTGTCTCTCTCTCTCGCCTGAGATTATGACCGGGTGGCCAATATCTTCGTTTTTCACCACCCAAATGCTTTTCCCACTTATTTTAGCACTCTTGAAGGTTCATATATACATCATATATGTAAAATAAAAGCATACCGAAAACAAATAATGGTTTATATTGTAAATATAACGAATTCTGTCAGAATCCAGGGCTAGAAATGCACAAATAACTACCCTAGCACCTACGTCTATATCGCGCTTGTCAGGTTAACCCTTATTTAGCGGCGAGCAACATAAGTCGAGTTAAATAAAGCTGGACTATGTGGCGGCGCTCGACATAACTCGAGTGGCAATTTCAGCACGTAATGTGGCTAAGAGAGAGAGACAAGTGGTGGCAGGAGACTAGCGAGCGTATGACTGCTCCAGACCACCGCGGCGAACCTACTGACACAAATCTCAGCTCCCTCCTCCCTCTCTCACTCGCTACATACTCAATTATGTACTGAAAGTACCGAATTACCTGCTTTTTGCACTCGCGTTGCACGGTTATTGCAAGAAAACTATCCATCATACAAGGATCGTTATGGTGTCATTCGAAAGCTCTGTTTATGCCCTTTCAGGGATAGGTACTTGTTTTACGTTCTGGGTCTTATTTAGGCATGAAAATGATCACGTAAACAGCCCTATTTTGGCTAAAAACACCCCGCTGTGCGGTACACATAAATAAACCGCATAGGCCGCTCGTAAGGTGTTGATGAAGCAGCTCATGGAATAGGGCGAACTATTTTACGTGAATTAGACCATGGCTAATTAGTAGGAAACAAAAAATTAACATTAACAGTAGCCTATACAATCAGATTGGGGTGTAGTGAAGGTTGGGGTCTTACATGATGGTCATTTTTAGTTCCTCAATTGTTTATCTTTTACATTAACGACCTTGATTTAGGCCTAACTAAAACGATTGGTAATTTTTCAAATGACACTAACAATAGGTTGAATTATTGATCCTGATAAGGATTCATGCTCTCCAAAAATAATTTGATACACTACCCGAATGGTGCAATACCTTGTCAGTTGATATTTAATGTAGATAAATATAGGCCTATGCAGTTTAGTGAACATTGGGAAATCGACAGAAATTTCAGGATATAAATTTAACAATATTTGTTTCGTCAATAATTACGCACCATGATCTCCCGTATGAGGAGATTCAATAGCTCAATGCATTCTTGTGATGTCCAATTCCATTACCCATCTCCCTTACTCAAGGCCAGGGTAGCCAGTAACCACCAGCTATGTCTCAGAAAAGAAAAACAAAAATTTCACCAATCTGAGTGGTGACAGGAGCACGACGCAATATCAGTGGAATCTAGATGGCTAAATAACATGGAGTTAATTAACTGAATTATTACAAAAGATTTGGAAGTCATCGTCAGTCGTGATATGAAACCAAAAAAACAATGCAACATTGTTTGAAATCAGAGTTTTAAAATAGATATCTACAGTACAAGCGTGAATAACAACAAACGTAATTTGAAAATTTCACCCGTCCTTAGTAAGGCTTCACATGGATTATGTTTTTAATTTTGCTGTCCAGTGTCCATAGATTGATTGGAAGTTACGGTACAAAGAAGAATGGCAAAACAATCCAGAATAATAGAACATTAGAATATCAATAATATTCTAACGCCTGACGACTAAGGCCAAATGACACGGAATTATAGCCAGAATGGGTTAGAACATTTAACAGAAGTAAAAGATTATTCAGGTAGTGATTATCATGAAATACATGATATGGTCAGTACAAAAGAAAGGGGACTTGGGAAAACATTAGGCTTGCATTTATTAGAAGTGTAGAGTAAGAGAGGATATGATACAGATGCTTATTAAGTTGTAAGTGGGATCCACAAAGACGATGTGGAAAACGGACTGCTGCTCCGTGATAACCATGCAACAGATTGGTAGATATGTGAAATAGGCTACCGAGTAGCTACAGTAGGATCAATAACGACAGAAAGCTTAGAAACATAATTAGATAGGCACATGGCTGTGCTGTGCTGATTGTCAATGGGATCCGCCGTGAATGGGCCAGTTCATGGTATAAAGACTAATATTAGTCTTTATACCATGGGCCAGTCAGCCCATGGAGTCAGCCCTCTAAAAAAATCCCTCTTTTATGATTTTTGTTTATGTTAATGTTTATGTAGGCCTAGTGGAATCAGGACTTGTATTTGGCAGTTTATTCAGACTAGCTTTATACTATTATATTCAGAGTAGAAAAGGAGACTATTTTATTCAAAGTAGAAAGGGAAAATAAAAGTCAAAGGGTAAATATGGCATAGTATGTGTCCCTATAATTCCTACAGAACCTCCTTAAGTTGTATAAACCCTCTAAAGGGTGGTTCACACATAGCCGAGTCGGTGCGCGAGTCCAACACGAGTGATGAAATTTTGCTATTCGGCAATGACTCGTCGAGACTCCTCAACACTCGTGTTAGACTCGTGTATACTCTTTGTTTACTCGACACACTCGTGGGTACTCGCCACGGGGTCCACAAATGTCATGCATGCATGAAATTTTGGCGAGTACCCACGAGTGTGGCTACATACGTGTACACTCGTGTACATACGTGTTAACTCGTGTTTGACTCTGAATAACTCTTCGTTATTCGTGTTAACTCGTGTAAACCCGTGTAACACTCTTTGGTGATTCGTCGATTATCGTCATCATTTCGACGTTGTATTTTGTATGTCAAAATCAAATGTATGTGACTCCAGGTGTTGTTTTGCATCCAATTAATATTTATAGTTACTTTATTCACATAAAATAATAAGTTTAATTTACAATTTTCCTTTACTCAAGTTTTAAATGACTTGTTAACAGAGAAACAAATAAGTAATATGAATTAAATACTTTTTGGAAGAATAGATAAAATAATTATGATGATTAAGCAATTTGAAGGACATAGTTCATGGTAGAACATACTGTATAAGGAAAATATGCTGAACATTATTATAATACTGTTATGGATATAACAACATAATACTATAATACCGTGTACTGTCCCTGAAAACATAATAAGGGTCGTATTTAATATCATTAATATGATAAAGTTCACATGAAAAAAAAAAAAAAAAAAAAAAAAAAATCCCCGGCGCTGTAGGCATACTCGCTCCCCTCCCCGTCCTGGCCTCAACCCCGACCCCCGTTACTGTGATGATGTTGATAAGCCTTGTGCTACACCCTATTGATAATGCAAAACTATTGAACATACTTAAAAGTGTATGTTATTTGGTTTCTATATAATCTGTGAATAATTTCCGATATGATGGAATTAAAGATTTTTTGTTTCCACCAACTCATAATCAGCAAACACGACACAAATGTCAATTAAAAACATGTTACAATATTTCCCAATCATTTTGTGTATACCATGGGAAAAAAAAAAAAAAAAAAAATCTATCAAACGTAAATCTTCTGTCTCCGAAGCTCGGGCCTAGCACAGCAAGACGGAGGGGAGGGTTGAAATATTTTGTAGACTATCTTATTTATTGTTTATCTATGTGCTGGAAGGATATTATATTTTCAATTCCATCGCATTAGAAATGATTCAAAGATTACAAAAAGTCCAAATAAGACATAGTTATGTTAATGTATAAGGGAGTTACGTAGATGCATTAGAGAGATAGATAGATATAAAGAGAGTTGCAGAGGGGGAAGTGAGGGATAAACACTAACTATTACGAGATAGACGGACTTAATTGGTTCTGAAAAGACAAAGGAGACATCTGTATTGACTCTTTTTCATGTTATTATTTGTGTGTTAGAAGGGTAATATTATTTTCAATTCCATCATATTAGAAATGATTCATAGATTAAAAAAAACAAAACAACACATAGTTATATATAATGTAGGGAGATAGATGCATTAAATAGACAGATAAAACAAAAAACAAAAAGTTGTCTCAATTTCTCTGGTGAACATTACCCAAATATATGAGAAAAATATAAATAAAATCATAGTAATGAATATTATCGCTGAAATAAATATAGAAAATAAATAATCATGTACGAGGATTGTTAATATTGACAGTCGTGTTGACCCGTGTTACACTCGTTTTGACCAGTGTTACACTCGTGTTGATCATCCGTGTTATACTCGTCGTGACTCGTACCTACTCTTTGTTTACGTGCCCTGGAATTTGACCGTTATTTTTCAAATTTTTGACACTCGTCATGGGTTCGTGTTACACTCGTTTTGACTCTCAGTTACTCGTACAGACTCTTGCATGAACACGTGTTGACTCGTATTGACTCGAGTTAACTCGTGTTACACTCTCGTTGACTCGGGATCAATTGCTACTCGCGGCCGACTCGGCCTCCAGCGACGGCGATAATCGACGATTCACACTCGTGTTGGACTCGCGCACCGACTCGGCTATGTGTGAACCAGGCTTAATAAAAAGCCCGATTAAACTGCCAAAATTAGTCAATCCTAATGGGATTAACGATTATATATTTATTGATTCTCATGATAAACTGGTCTCTCTATTCACCAATGATAGTTTAGGTAAGGTATTATTTATTATATTCGCAAACAAGTTATATGCATTCACTAAGGGGGGAGGGAAGTAATAGGGGAAGATCTATCCTATATTGCACAGATAGTGGCGGGCGATGTGGCTAGGATGAGTTACTAAATCGAACGTGGTTGGTTTTTAGGTAAACAACCCACGGTATAGACAGGAGTGGCTAATGTGCATATTATATCGGTGACCACGGGATTGGGCCCATACGGGATTGGGCCCACTTAGGTTAGGTTAGGTTAGGTTAGGTTTCAATCCTGTGGGCCCAATCCCGTATGGGCCCAATTTCGTATATTCCGTATGGGCCCAATCCCGTATGGGCCCTTATATTTTATGCACAATATCAACTAGGACTAACTCGCATGCCATGTGCTCCTAGGCCTCCAACAGAGCAGTCTTCGACCCATGCCTGGTTGAGCTGAAAGTTTTCTTGTCTGACAAAACAACTCTTGGTTGGGAGAGAGGTATCCTGACCAGGATTCGAACCCACTCACTCCAGGTATGTTTGGGAGAGTTAGGCACCGTAACCATTCGGTCATGAGCGGATATAAAGGAAGCAACCTTTATTCTTATTTGAAGAACCCCCGCCAACTCGGCTAAGTGATACAATTTTAATCGTCCTGGTATTATTATGGAACCTCTCTGACATTATCAAAACAACTCGTGCCCAATAATCAATGCCCTGGTCAACAAATAGTCGAGCGAAATCAAGCCTAGTTTGTTTGTGCCTCTTGGTTAGCTTTGACTTGACAGCTGGTGGTCTAAGTTTATATCCCATTTCCTTTAACCCGTGGAGCCCCGGCTAGTTTTGTAATGTTTGCGCACCAGAACCCGGCCGGTTTTCAAAAAATTGTTTTATTCCAGAAACAATAGCGAATGGGTTAGGAATGAAGGAAAAACCACGAAAAACCTGAGCGCTCAAAAAGCTTAAAAAATGGTCCTACAGAGCCCCCGAAAATGGATTTTACAAGAGTACAAAATTGAAGGCAATTATCCCAAAAAAACAGGTTATTGCGCGCTCGCGCGCGCGCACGTGGACTTTGAGAGTTTTCAACCATCGGCACGGTTGCGTGGGATACGTACACTGTTCCCATACAAATCTGAGCCCTCTTGAGTGGCTACACCTGAGGTCACGGTCGGCGCAATTAGGGTGACGCGCCAGGCGCGGTTCTCTGGGGCTGTGCGTTACATACATCGCCGACGCGTCAGGCGCGTCGCTGGGGCTGTACGGGTTAATATCTTGCGTATAGTTTCTGTAGAAGTTTGAAATTGCAAATATTGCTTAGCTACCTCGGCGTTGGAGAATGGATGGTTATCCATATACTGTTTAATTTCTTGGTCCTGTTATGGCGGGGTTTTCCGCTTAGCTCCACTTCTATGTCGGTCTGTCATTTGTCCTTCGTCCCACCTTTTTTTGCCACCGGTAAACGTCCCGACACCCCACTCTCGCTCATCCCAACCATACTACCGCGTTCAGCAAACTTGCTGAATGGATGACTAGGTGTGATGTGGGCAAGAGAGTATTGAGGATTTTCTGATCACCTCAGTTTCCAATAATTACAGCTTCACGTTTTTTTTTCTTTTTTTTTTTTTTACCGAAAAAAGTTCGACCTGGGAATATATTGTTGCGTGAAGTGTTAATGCATGGTTGGAGTGGCTGTAGATATGTATGTAATCAGTAATCAGCCAATTGCCGATAGGCCTATCTGGATTTTATTTTAAGGTCCCTAGAATTCAAGGACAGGGTAAGCAAACATTCTTCTTCACTGCCATCAAAGACTGGAACGACCTACCCCAGTCAGTCCGTGAAAAGAGAACACTGTATTCCTTCAGACGTAGCCTGAAGGAACACCTGAACCGGACAGCTGCGAGAAGGGAGCACCAAGCTTATGTCTACTACTAAATACGACATAAGAGATAGACAAACCAAACTGAAATTATTACTGATTACCGATTACTGATTACTGATATTTACTATAGGATGTAAGGCATCTTAAAATAACCCCCTAGAAATACTTTCTCTAAAGTATCTATTTCTTTATCCTCCCCATTTCCCAAACTAACCTAATCCCACAAGGACCCCAATGGAAATACGCCTAAACGGCCTTATTGGGCTATCCTTAGTTGGAATTATGCAAGGCTGGTACATGTCATATTTGTAACATACTATGTGGTACTAATTCTGTAAATTGCTAACTGAATAAATATTGTTATTATTATTATTATTATTATTATTATTATTATTTTGAGTGTTTGGTTGACCTGTACGGTACCCTTACCCGTCCAGCTGGTAATAGACCACCAACACTAAAATATACGTCGTAAGTGGCCTCTTATTCCAGAAGCCTATTTATACTGCTAAGTCAAGAGAGGCGCATTGTGTAAGAAGAATTGCCAAAACGTTTCTTTCCCGCCTGTGAATGGAACCCGTGTCCTTTTGGCTGTGAACCAAGTGAGCTAACCAATATGCTACGGACCACTGTGTGTGTGTGTGTGTGTGTGTGTGATTCTGTAAAATAGAACTTAAATTATATACCCGGTAAACTAAATAATGTTTAGTTATACTCCCATATATGGTAACATTCAAGGAGACTACTGCAGGACTCTTCTTCTTCTTCTTCTTACCTCTGACTGGGTATAGGGTATCCTAGTGTTTACTAGCATATACCCCTTTGAAAGGACATTAGCCTAACCTAACAACCTTACCTAACCTAACCTAGTATTATAGGTGGGGGCTGCCGCCCCCACACCCCCGCTTTGACTTAGATTTTTGATGTATTTGTCTGTGAAGTGGGTATTTTTCAATTTGTTGATAACGAAAATCCTCCATGCGGACTATATGGAGAAAAATATGACGAATCTATTGGTGCCTATTTTCCCTAATAAATTGTTTCTCATAACGTCGCACTACTGTCCTTGAATATTATCCCATATATTTCCATAGTAGACAGAATTTCATCGAAGTTAGATTCTAAAATCATGATATGGTAATGATAATGTTCTATATTCTAACAGTATCTCATAGACACAGTAAGAACTTTAGCTGTATATTAATACACGTTCTTATCATTAATAACATTACCTGATGCAGATGCTGCAAATAGAACTACTCTTATAACCCAGCACTGCAAGATGATGCATATTATAACATACCTGTATTATCTAAAGAGTGTTAATTAGATAAAAGAACACAATTTTTTACACCTCATTGTTTTATCAGGGAAATCAGCGTAGAATGTGGGTTTATAACACTGAACTTTGCCTTCCGTTTCTGTGTGTGTGTGTGTGTGCTAATTAATCTACAAATAGTGTAGCGTGAAAATCGATTGATATTAACCTCAGAGAGAGAGAGAGAGAGAGACTTTTAATATGATACAAACAAACAAATAATGTAATAATGTCATTTGTAGCGCCCATCATGTGCGAGTACTGTGTCTGTACCCTGGCTGTGGTATCGCAGGCGGTGGCGCCTGCCTAGACACCACGGTGTCTGCTTGATACGACCACACGGGCTTGGGACGGTAGTGCAAACTAGACAGGTGCCACGTACCTAATTTTGTCACAAAACTTAGTTGGGCTACTGTACATGCATACATATATTATACACAAAACAATTATTCAGTAGCAAATAAACAAATTTGAAAGCTGATTGAAGCTTGCATATGTTTTACTCCAAAACAAATACAATTAGAGGTATTACTCTGAATAACTAATATATTTATATATACAGTATATATATATATATTTGTATATATATATATATATATATATATATATATATATATATATATATATATATATATATATAGTGTCACTCCCAAATGAGTTTGTAGCCTACAGTATATCATTTGGGAGTGAGTTACAAGGACAAGGCCTATAGGGCAAGGGGCCTGGTGGGAGGCTCTAGCCTTTGTTTCCCACGAGCGAGCCCTTGTTGGCGCCCTGTGATATGTTGCCGTCTTGTTAGCCCTATGAATTAGTTAGTTTATTTAGCCTTGTGTGATTAATGCAGTTTATCATAAGTTCACAATGATGACTTATATTCATTTGATTACTTTTGTTGTTACTGAGAGCACCGGCTGCCTGAGGAAATTGAGTGTTCTGGCGGAGCCTGGTGCTCCCCTTTTTCTCCCTCGTCTGGTCGTGGGAACCAGAGCGAGTGAAAGAGCTTCACTCCAGTCGTAGCTCTCGCTCTGTCAACATCTCCGTTTGGTGTTGGATAGGCTTGCTTCATGTTGTCCCTTGAATACCGCATATTTCTTTTTGGTGCTTTATTTGATTGGAGCACAGCAGGGGCTGGAGTCATATTGAACATATTGTTTTGTTTTAACATCTTTAGTTTAATCTTAATTACTGCATTCATTTCCTCTTTGGCAATCTAGAATATAAGCTTCTCCTTTTAATCCTCCGTGTTCTTTTCCATTATTTTGCTGCATTGTTATTCCTCATTATATGTGCATATTATTCCTGGTTGATGTCTCTAGTGGTTTGGGGATTGGCCTGTTTATCCAGCAATTGTTGAGCCCTTGAGAACCGAGGTTGTTGGGTGGTGAGGAGGCCTGTATACTGCCATAATAGGCTACCTTGTTTTTTCTTTCCACCACACAGCATCCTCCAACTCGGGCCTTATTTAACCCTCTAAGGGTGGCAGCTAATTTCCAACCTACTAGGATATCAACCCTTGGGCCTTGTGTAGTTTTAGCAACAATACATCTGGTGCAGTTAGGGACTAGGGGTGGAGCCTGTTACTAGGTGAGGTTGTCCCCATTGTACTCGGGTGTATTGAGCTAACCCCAGATGATGTTGTAAGCGATAAGTCATTAAAGTTGTTTATCCCTTACAACACCACAGCCGTGCTGTGCTGTAAAGAGCCACTCGGTGTATTATTAGGATATAGGCTAGGGATAATAGGCTTGGCACAGAGGTTTATTGTACTGGACTTTCCATGGGTTTTTGCTTTGTATTGTTCTCAATTCCTAAGCGATTGGGCATGATACAGTCTAGTAGTGGTATGGTTGGATAATGTTGGCGCAGTATAGAATAACCTTAGAAGTTCTCTTGCATACTACACGCGCACTATGGAATAGACTCGGGGACAATAGATATTTGTTGTGTCTCCTTGTTACTGCTTTAATAAGCAATGAGGAAGATAACCATTTTTCCTAGAGAACCTGAGTGTCTTGGTGTTTGAGTCAGATATTAATCCGGCAAGCGCGATAGGCCTCACGGAAGGCTTACCATAGGGAACGCGATAGGCCTCACGGAAGCAAGACCATAAAAAAAGCCTTCCAAAACATCCCAGGGGCTATCAAAACAAAGGAATTTGTCTCTAGGTGAGATAAATCCCCTCTAGTACTCATCCATGTGTTTCTCACCCCCCCTCCTCTCCCCTCCTTCCCCACCTTATTCCCCCCTCCTCAATTATCACCTATTTTTCCTCTTATTTTCATCATTTATCGGTTATTTTTCTCTCCCGTGATAATGTAGCACAAGTGGGTTGCATAAAAGATCGTTATATAACACCCAGACACCGCCCGCTCGCCTCAGTTGACTCACAGACAGGGAGAGGTGAGGGTTGCCTGTGGCTCTCTCTCGCCTGAGATTATAACCGGGTGGCCAATATCTTCGTTTTTCACCACCCAAATGCTTTTCCAACTTATTTTAGCACTCTTGAAGGTTCATATATACATCATATATGTAAAATAAAAGCATACCGAAAACAAATAATGCTCTATAATGTAAATATAACGAATTCTGTCAGAATCCAAGGCTAGAAATGCACAAATAACTACCCTAGCCCCTAGGTCTATTTCGCGTTTGAGAGGTTAAGAGCGTGTCTGTTGCAGGGTAGTACGGTGCTGTGGGCTAGGCTATGTAAGCATCTGGTTGCCCCAGCTCCCCTCGTTACAATATATATATATATATATATATATATATACAGCGTGTTTCTGAACTTTACCGACAAACTTTGTGGGTTAATAGATGAACAGAATCTAGGTATACATGCCTAATTAAAAATATAACGTTAATGCATTATGCATTATAAGAGAGGTACAGGACCTGCTAGCAGAAACTGCTAACAACGAGTTTACATAACTTGAAACAAGAATATGATGTCGTTAATAACTGTCAATGCAAAGTACAAATCATACTTAGCATGAATAATGTTATGGAAGACATATGAAACGGAAAATATTTGTCCAATGGAGCTTAGCACTTTTGTACTTATCCTATGCTAAACTCGCTAGTATGAAATGCTAAACAGAGACATTACTGACTGTGATAAAGGCAACGCCCTATTTACGTGAACAGAATAGCCTACACAGCCACAGCCTATGGCCGAATGATCGAACACGTCAAATCTCCCCCTACCCCCCCCCCCCCCCCCCCCATCAGCTCCCCCCCCCCCCACATCCCTGTCCTTTCTAGGGTAATCGAGGGAAAGTTTTAAAGTTTCTCTTACGAGCGGACCTGACTATGTCAATCTGTATCTGTCTGTAGCTTGAGTTCTGCGTTGTTTTGGTATGATTCATACACCAGCGATAATCCATAAAAAACGTAGGATTTAGCATTACTAATACAGTACTGAAATTATGGAATACGTAGGGCCTATCCATGTTCCGATTGTTCGTTTGGGTATTGTAGGGTTCATACAGTATTGAGCTAGGAGTTGTCCCACAGCCTCGGGTTCAATAATTCGAAGCCTACGGATCTGATCGAATCCCTTGATTGAGATACTGTACTGTTTTGTTAACCGTTCGGACACTTGGCTACAGCGTTGCCTTCGTGACAACCAGTACGGTAAAGCCTCTGTTTATCATTTTACACCAGTGTTGTCAGCATTTTCTGCTAGCAGGTCCTGTACCTCTCTTATATTACGTTTACGTTATTATTTTTACTTGGGCATTTATATTTCGGATCTCCCCATCAATTAACCCACAACGTTTGTGGGTAAAGCTCGGAAACACACTGTATATATATATATATATATATATATATATATATATATATATATAATATGTAGGTGCTTCATGATAGGGCAAACTTTCCGGTTAGGGTATATAAATAATTCCAAGCACATATGTTTTCAAATCTTAAATGTTAGAGATATTGAATATTGATAATAGTCTTTTCCCATATACAGTATTTACCAAGATGGCTCACCCATTTGCCAAAGGCTTTATTCTACCTTCATATAAATGTATGTGTATACCATACTATGTTCAAAATATTTTCCTTATATATGTTATCAAATGTTTAGACATAATTATATTCTACCTCACATTGCTACGCCTCCTCATATTTCGTATGTGTGTCGTAAATTATTTGCCAATATTCGTATAGGCATTCGCCAAATTGGAAGGGGTATTTCCATTTATTGATCATATTCGCTGAAAAAACAGTTCTACCAATTTCTCCATATTGCTGAAAGGAGAATTGCAACAAATATGCCGTTAAGGCTGCAGCCCTTCGCGATTACGAAAAGTACATTTGTCGTACGAGCTCCCCAACGATCTTTGATCTTTGGATTCGCCTTGATTTTTTGGAATATCCAAAATATCTGGGCGACAGCGGTCGACTGCATAAGAATTTCCGCGAAGTATTGGAGAATGTGGACGAATATTGGAGATTATTTGGGCGATAACACAAGAATAGGCAAAAAAGGCACTCGCAACGGCCTCGATGTCAAAATTCGCCAATGTGGGATAGGCCCTTATTAGTCTCACAGCAACAATGGCGGCGGTAGAGGAAACTTGTCTGTGAACTTCCCCATAATGACGATAATTTAATCATGATCAGATCCTTTATAGTAGCCTTTAGATATGTCAATTAAACTCTATCATGTTTACAGAATCTGTGGGTAATATTAAAATTATTATTCATAGCGTTCGCAATACGTCTTCTCAGACTTTTTTCAAATTAAAAACAAATATCCTACCCACAACCTAAATTTGTTTATATTTTATATATAAAAATGTCCAGGGCGAAAGCCAATGTCTTCTCTGAATTACAGACTCGCTATCGTTCGCCCAGAACAAAATTGACACCTGAATGAGGTGAAGCATCTTATCGCCAACCTAATGCGGTGAAATGTCATTTAATCTCCAAACTAATGGAGGAAAACAGGGCTAGGCTCAAAACTACGCCCCTCGGCCAAAATAGGGTTAAGCATGTGGGAAACTGTTGCCTATCTCATATACAACGAACAAAATAGAGCAGTGTAGTTTTATTTTATTTTTCTATGTGAGTGAGGGAGACAAAATGCAGAACTGCCTGTGACGAGTGCCTCCCCCAAAGTTAAAAGAGTTATAGGGCCAAAATCTAGGGATGTTCGAGCAAAAATGCCTGGACATACGGAGTTTGAAGCAATTTAAGTCATAGGATAAGGGAAAGACTGATTCTGGGAAAAAGTTCCAGAGCTCAGATGTTGAATAGAAGAAAGATTGAGAATAATGTTTCACTCTTGGGATGGAGAGTTGCACGTGTTAAAAGACGGGTGCTACGTGCTCTACGAAGAGGGGGTGGTAGACGCTGAGAGAGCTCTGAGGAACACTGATTATTGTAATAGCGGTAGAATAGTGAGAGAGATGCAACATTGCGACGAAGAGAGAGATAATGCAGATAATTGGTGAGTGGACGTTAGTTAATGAGATGGAAGGCTTTCTTTTCTACTTTGTCTAGAAGTGCTGTCTGAAAGGATCCTCCCCACACACGTGAACAATACTCAATACATGGACGAACTGTGCTCCTGTACAGAGCAAGACACTGCGCAGGGGTAAAGAACCCCTGGAGGCAGTTGACTGCACCCAGCTTCTGGGAAGCTGTTTTAGCAAGAGTAGAAATATGATCTTTCCAAGAGAGATCAGAAGAAAAAGAGACACCAAGAATATTAAGAGAAGATGAAGGGTAAATTTGTATGTTGTTGAAGAGTAAGTCATAGTTTTCTGGAAGGGGGCGACAAGTAGACAGATGGAGAAATTGGAAGTATTGAAGGTTTTCTCTGCCACAATTAGAGATAGTAGAAAGAACAGAAGATAGGTGCTTTTTGGCCTCCTTACGTGAGTTTTGGAGTTCCTGCTGTGAATGATGTTGTGAAAGGCTAGTTGAATAGTGTAACGTAGGATCAGCATATGATTGAATGGGGCTGGAGGTGCAGTTGAGAAGGTCGTTAATGAATAATAGAAAGAGAATTAGAGATAGGACAGAACCCTGAGGAACACCGGAGTTGATAGGTTGAGGAAATGAACGGTGGCCATCCATAACCGCAGCTACGGAACGGCCGGAAAGGAAATTAGAGAGAAAGGCACAAATGGAGGGATAGAAACCGAAGGAGGGTAGTTTTAAAATGAGGGATTTGTGCCAAACTCTATCGAAGGCCTTCGATATGTCTAGCACAATAGAAAAAGTCTCACCGAAGTCCCGAATGGAGGATGACCAAAAGTTAGTAAGATAAAAAAGAAGACCACCAGTAGAGCGGCCCTTAACACCTTACGAGCGGCCTATGCGGTTTATTTATGTGTACCGCACAGCGGGGTGTTTTTAGCCAAAATAGGGCTGTTTACGTGATCATTTTCATGCCTAAATAAGACCCAGAACGTAAAACAAGTACCTATCCCTGAAAGGGCATAAACAGAGCTTTCGAATGACACCATAACGATCCTTGTATGATGGATAGTTTTCTTGCAATAACCGTGCAACGCGAGTGCAAAAAGCAGGTAATTCGGTACTTTCAGTACATAATTGAGTATGTAGCGAGTGAGAGAGGGAGGAGGGAGCTGAGATTTGTGTCAGTAGGTTCGCCGCGGTGGTCTGGAGCAGTCATACGCTCGCTAGTCTCCTGCCACCACTTGTCTCTCTCTCTCAGCCACATTACGTGCTGAAATTGCCACTCGAGTTATGTCGAGCGCCGCCACATAGTCCAGCTTTATTTAACTCGACTTATGTTGCTCGCCGCTAAATAAGGGTTAAGGAAGCCATACTAGCGGTCTTAGAGTAAATGCTTAACCCTTTTGCTGCGGGTGACGTTCTGGAATGTTTTGGCAAGTTACAGCAATTTCCAGGTTTTAAAAGCCTGTAAAAAACGTAAAAATCAAATGTCAGTGGGTGGGAGCGTGAGGGGCCCACCTCCGACCCTCAGAGCACCGAGCGGCTCACTGAGTTAGGCTGTGTCTCGGGCGAGTCTCTCTCTGTCTCTCTCATAAGTGCAGCCAAGCGAGCGAGTGTTACATAATAGCGGGGTTCCCGCGTTTCACTGGGATCACTGCGGGTGAACCAGACCACGTATACGGTCCGTTCTGGTGTCATTTTGTAGTTATTTTCGCCTAGTTTTCGGCAGAATACACTTCATTTAATGCAGATGCTTGATTTATCATTCAGGAGTGCCTGAATATTCCGTAAATAGCCCAAACATAGCCGCAGCCAATGGGTTAAGACATTTTGAGGTAAGAATAGTTTCAAAAACTTTAGAGATGCAAGAAATGAGAGCAATTGGACAATAGTTGGAGTGTTCAGAGCGGTCACCCTTCTTTGGAACAGGTTGAATGAGAGCGAACTTCCAGCAAGAAGGGAAGACGTTAGAGGAGAGACAGAGACGGAAGAGTTTACCTAGACAGGAAGTCAGCACGGAAGCACAGTTTTTCAGTATAACATGAGGAACACCATCCGGTCTGTATGCCTTCTTAGTATTAAGTCCAGAAGAATGGAAAGCACAGCCTTATTACATTTATTTAGTATATTAAGTACATTTTAAGTACATTTATTAAAGGTCCACTAACCCATATACAACGAACACTATGGAGCAGTGTACATTTATTAAAGGTTTACTAACACTTACACAAAGAACACTATGGAGCAATGCACATTTATTAAAGGTTTACTAACACATACACAAAGAACACTATGGAGCAATGTACATTTATTAAAGGTTTACTAACACATACACAAAGAACACTATGGAGCAGTGTATTTATTAAAGGTTTACTAACACATACACAAAGAACACTATGGAGCAATGTACACTTATTAAAGGTTTACTAACACATACACAGCGAACACTATGGAGCAATGTACATTTATTAAAGGTTTACTAACACATACACAGCAAACACTATGGAGCAATGTACATTTATTAAAGGTTTACTAACACATACACAAAGAACACTATGGAGCAGTGTACATTTATTAAAGGTTTACTAACACATACACAAAGAACATTATGTAGCAATGTACATTTATTAAAGGTTAACTAACACATACACAAAGAACACTATGGAGCTTTGTACATATATTAAAGGTTTACTAACACATACACAAAGAACACTATGGAGCAGTGTACATTTATTAAAGGTTTACTAACACATACACAAAGAACACTATGGAGCAATGTACATTTATTTAAGGGTTACTAACACATACACAAAGAACACTATGGAGCAGTGTACATTTATTAAAGGTTTACTAACACATACACAAAGAACACTATGGAGCAGTGTACATTTATTAAAGGTTTACTAACACATACACAGCGAACACTATGGAGCAGTGTACATTTATTAAAGGTGTACTAACACATACACAAAGAACACTATGGAGCAGTGTACATTTATTAAAGGTTTACTAACACATACACAGCGAACACTATGGAGCAGTGTACATTTATTAAAGGTTTACTAACACATACACAACGAACACTATGGAGCAGTGTACATTTATTAAAGGTTTACTAACACATACACAGCGAACACTATGGAGCAGTGTACATTTATTAAAGGTTTACTAACACATACACAAAGAACACTATGGAGCAGTGTACATTTATTAAAGGTTTACTAACACATACACAGCGAACACTATGGAGCAGTGTACATTTATTAAAGGTTTACTAACACATACACAAAGAACACTATGGAGCAGTGTACATTTATTAAAGGTTTACTAACACATACACAAAGAACACTATGAAGCAGTGTACATTTATTAAAGGTTTACTAACACATACACAAAGAACACTATGGAGCAGTGTACATTTATTAAAGGTTTACTAACACATACACAGCGAACACTATGGAGCAGTGTACATTTATTAAAGGTTTACTAACACATACACAAAGAACACTATGGAGCAGTGTACATTTATTAAAGGTTTACTAACACATACACAAAGAACACTATGGAACAGTGTACATTTATTAAAGGGTTACTAACACATACACGAAGAACACTATGGAGCAGTGTACATTTATTAAAGGTTTACTAACACATACACAGCGAACACTATGGAGCAGTGTTCATTTATGAAAAGTTTAGTAACACATACACAACGAACACTAAGGAGCAGTGTACATTTATTAAAGGTTTACTAACACATACAAAACGAATTCTAAGGAGCAGTTAATATTTAGTAAAGGTCCACTCACACCGATTAACTCCCATTGTTGATTCAATATTATTTTAATAAACATCTGTAGGGTATATCATTCTTATAGTTGATTATATATTATGGTAATAAAATAGCTAACAAAAAAATGCAAAAGACATATTTCTAGTTGGTATGGCAAGAGCGACGACATTGATGAATCTACAATGCTAATAATTAATACAATCTTAATATTATTTCAAGCAAAACCCAAAATGCTACTTGGAAGCCTATGTTTTACAAACTAAATCGTAAATGAAGATACTGACTTTTCTATCGTTAAAAGATAATCACATTCAAATTCAAAGTTTGTATTTAGCTCAAATTATTAAATATCATTTGTTTTTCCATAATGAAGATTGAACTGAGCCCGCCAAGCATTAGGCTTCGCCTCATGCAGTGTAGTCTGATGTACATACCTTATTAATGAGAACAGATGTGTCAGCAATCAGGGCTAAATTGTCAACAAAACAGGGGACCGGTTGCAAGAAATTTCTCGGCCAGCCTAATAATTAAACACCTTCCAAAAAATCATAGACTCCGATGCCCTCCACCTCGGACCAAGCTCAGTGCCGACTAGGTAGAGGTCATCAATGAAGACGAGGCTCTCATCGGGGAGGGCAGAACTCTTTCCGAGAGAGAAAGCCCAATTACTTTCAACAACAATCCAGTGGCCAGTCATCAGGCGCTCCCCAAACTTCCCATGACCCGGCGGCGGCTCAGTCAAAGTAAAAGAAAACTAGATTCCCCCACTTGCTCACTTAAAATCTAGAAACCAATCCAATTTTTCTCACAAAGGGGATGTCCGCTTTCGGATCAGTTTCAAACAAAAATTCAATCTCTCACTATCGGAAACTTTCGGGCGAGTCTCAGACTTGGCCTCAAAATACGTGTACAAAAACAGTAGCTCGGAAATGGCTCTCCTGGCGGTAGCTCAGCACACCTCCACTCAGTTTACCATGGACACATGACTTAGTTTCTTTGGAGGCGGAATCACTCTTAAAGGAGAGGCTCGAGAATGATGTTCTCAGTCCGACAGCCTCCAAACAAAAGTCTATACTTCCAGATTGTTTTTGGTACCCAAGTGGAACAGTCACACTTGCCGACCGGTCATAGATCTGTCGGCCCTGAAGTACTACATTCACAAGAAGTTTAAGATGTTGACTATCAGCCAAGTCTGACTAACATTCAAACCCTTTGCATGGATGGTTTCTCTAGATCTCTCTGATGCTCACTGGTACATTCTGATCAACAAAATATTTCAAAAGTATCTGGCCATCCAGTACAAAGATCAAATCCTTTAGTTTCAACGTCTTCCCTTCGGTCTAAACCTTGCACCAAGGGTCTTTCTGAAAATGGTCCGACTGGCACTACTCCCCCTATGCGCAGTAGGTACAACAATTATTTTGTACCTCAATGATTGTTTGGTCATAGCAGACTCTCAATCTCTCCATCATAAATCATACTCTACAAGTCACAACTCGGATTTAAAATATACTTCCGAAAGTCTGTTCTCGTTCCCAGCCAACAAATGCAGTGGGTGGGTCTAGTTTGGGAATATCAGAGATTAACCATTCAACAGAATCTAGACAATGCAACGAGACTACCTCGGAAACTATTCTATTTCATCCATTGTCTGACTGTCACTCATCGACAATTGGAGTTTGCTAGAAGCCATGCTTAATTGAGTTCAGTTAACCATTCCTTTAGGCTGCCTCCATCTCAAAATACTAATTTTCGAAGGAAACAGTGCCTTTCTGATCAGTCCGCCAGGTCATCCTTCTCCAGTTCTGTCTCTCATAGTCTGACTGCTAACTTTCTGGAATCAGAGACATATTCCAAGCTTCTGTTCAGTCGTGGCTCAATCCCCCACAACAGTGTGGGTAGACACAGACGCATCGGGGACCCTCGGCTCGAGATACCACTCTTCCGAGGGTCATCAAGGTCAAGGTCGATAGTTCAATCACAATAATTGGCACATCAGTGAAAAACAGTTATTTGTTCCCCTCATGTTTCTCAGATCTCACGGCACCTCCCTGGAAGGCATGTTGCTAGCGTTCAGAATGACTAATATGAATGCTGTCACAATGTCATGCATACAGATGCAAGGATCAGCAAGATTGCAAGTTCTCCATTGTCTCTAGGGAAAAATATTTAAAATAGCCCACAAGCTACTCTATGAATTACCATCCATGCGACGTATCTGCCAGGTGTGGCAAACCTATGGGCAGATGCTTTGTCGAGAGGATAGAGCACAATCATGGAGTGGAGCCTCAAGCAAACCGTCTTTCAAGATATGTTTGCATTGAAATACCACCCACAAGTATATCTGTTTGCATCCAAACAGATGAACAACTTGACTTGTTGGACACTAGGGGCTCCTGACGCATTCTCGAAAGACTGGAACAGATGGACGTCCATTAATCTGTTTCCGCCTACAGACACATTAGTCATGTGTCGGGTAGTCAGCAAACTACAGAGCTATCGGGGAATGGTCTCTCTGATAGATCCAGTGTGGCCGGCTCAAGCATGGTATCCGCACCTGAAGACATGGTGCCCGAACTCAGTGTCACTCCCGGTTACTATAATAAAGATGAATGGAGATATAACACCAGTACTCTTCAATCCTTTATTGGCTAGGGTTGAGTACAGGAGCGCCGAGACGCTAGTTGGTTATGTGAGAGTCTGGTGTGAACTGAAGGACTTGCTGCCTCCACAGGCCTGGGTGCCAGAGGCGCCCGCAAGTCTAAAGTGTCTGTGGTGCCATATGGTGTTGGACAATAGTGGTGTATACATTATTATTATATCTCCCCCCCCCTATTGGCGTCCGACGAGGCGATGGTGGAGTCGGGCGGTGTAGGTTGAGTGGAGGGCGGTAGACGAAGCTGTCGTAGGAAGCGGCGGTTGCGGAGTGTGGCTCGCCCCGACCCATCCACCCGGATGGTATACTGGCGGTGTGGATGCACCTCCACTACAGTGCCAGTCTTGTTCCACCGTGTCGGGTTGTTGCCCCCCTGGTTCTGGACGGAGACCCGGTCACCGACGTGGAGTGGTGATAAAGGCCGGGCTGAAGCATTATAGTATGTGGCTAGGGCAGCGTTACGGTGAAAAAGGGCTGCCTCACGAGCTTCGGCCGAGAGAAGCCAGTGGGGGTGGAGGTGGAGAAGTGCAGGATTGCAGGGGACGTGGTCCCGTAGGGTCCTGCCGAAGAGAAGTTGAGCTGGTGACTTGTCAATGGTCGAGAGGGGTGTGTTCCTGTATTGGAGGAGGGCGCGGGCTGCGGCGTTGTTGTCTAGAGAGCCAGTGGGGGATGTACAGTCCGCGATGATGCGGCGGGCTGCTTTAACAGCCAGCTCGGCGCGGCCATTAGACTGAGGGTAGAACGCAGAGCTGACCCGCTGTGACACACCCCAATGTGCCAGGAATTCTTGGAAGTCCCCGGCTGTAAACTGGGGCCCACCATCGCTCGCCAGTACCCGGGGTGCTCCGTAGTGGGTGAAGAGGGTACGGCACGCCGAGATGAGGTGGTGAGCATCACATTTACCTGGTGGCAGGTAGAAGATGTGGACATTGCTGGAGAAGCGATCGACGTAGACCAGGTAGTGTTTGCCCTGGTGCTGAAAAAATCGGCGGCTACCTGGTCGTATGGCCATTGGGGTGGGTCAGATGACATGAGTGGCTCTTTCGGCTGGGACGGGGCGTGGGCGCGGCAGTAGTGGCAGGTATCCAGGCAGTTGTGTAGGGCCTTGTCAATACCTGGCCAGTAAACACTCGCACGTGCACGGGCCTTCATGCCAGTCATACCCTGATGAGCTGAGTGAAGGGCCTCGAGAACTCTGGACCGAAGATGATGGGGGATGACTGGTCGTTGATCCATGAGGGCTACCCCGTCGACGGAAGTGAGGCGGTCTCTAACACCCCAGAACTGTCGTAGTTGTGGGGCGGTCGCCTCTCTGGAGTCCGGGAAGCCCTCGGGGATGGTCTGAAGAAGGGAGGTATACTCGCTGTCTTGTTGGCCGGCAGATTTAAGGTCAGACCATGATACAACTGGGTCAGGTATGGCGGCGAGCATGGTGAGGGAGGCCAAGGCAACTGAGTGGATATCGAGCTCGCTGGCGGCCGCACTATGCACATCATGGGCGTCCGCGGAGGGCCTGGTCGGGTAGCGGGAGACAGCGTCAGGGCCGCGGTGCCATTTGCCAGGCGTATGTTGAATGGTGAACTGGTATCGTAGGGTACGTTCCTTAATCTTGAACAGGCGAGGGTTTGGTATGTTGTCCAGGGACCGGTCGTTAAGGATGTGCAGTAGAGGTCTGTGGTCCACGACGACGACGAGGTCAGGGCAGCCCAGGACAAACATTCTGCATCTGTCAAGGGCGTCAGCCACTGCTAAAGCCTCGCCTTCGACGGGTGCGTAGTGGGACTCCGCAGGTGTGGTAAAACGGGAGCCGGCGAAGACAAGTTTCCAACCGACCTTGCAACAGGTGGGGGCAGATGCGGTGGGGCAGGAACAATGTTGTTGGAGTAGGAGGAAGCCAAGGCCGGTTTTGCTCCAGTCTGTGGCGAGGCACGTGGGTCTGCCGATCTCGAAGGAGCAGACCCCTTCCTCAACCAGGCGTGTGATGTGGTCCTTAGATGTGGCAAAGGTACAGTCGAGTGCCTCATCCCAGTGGAAGGGGGTTTTGGACTGCACAAGTTCCCGGAAGGGCGCCATTTCCGGTTTGATGCTGAAGGCCCAGGCGACCTGTTCAACGAGACCAAACCACGACCGGGCTCCTGTGATGTCTGTGGGCGTGGGAAAGTCACGGATGGCCTTAATCATGGACGTGCATGGCTTAATTCCAGTGTCTGTGATGGTGAGTCCGGCGAAGTCAACTGAAGGGGCGGCGAAGGTAAACTTGTCAGGGTTGAAAGTGACACCGTTGGTTGCACAGAGGGCCAGGTAATCAAAAGTGTGCCAAAATGCCTCCTCGACTGAAGAGTCCCACAAAAGGGAGTCGTCGACACACTTCACCTTACGAGGGACAGCCTGTATGATTGCGTCGAAGCGTCGGGTATAGGCGTCGCCAGCTGCCAAGTAACCTTGAGGGGCCCTGATATACCTGTAACGGCCAAATTCCGTGATAAAAGTCGTAGCCTCCCTGCTGGATTCGTCGAGTAAAACAGCATGGTATCCATTCCAGGCGTCTAGGACCGTCTTACGAGTGCCTGCAGGGATGGATTGGGCCAAGTTGAATGGGCTCGGGGTGTGATGTGTCTCCCGAAGGCAGGCGTGGTTGAGTGCCTGCAGGTCAACTGTACGGCGGGGTTGTCCAGTTTTCTTGGCGACCACCACCATCCTAGAACACCAGGTAGTAGGGGTACCGATGGGGACAGGCTCAATAATGCCCAGTGCGACGTCCCTGTCGAGATCTGCTTTGACCTGGGCCTTCCAATGATGTGGTATAGGGGCAGGGGTGTGCACGGCACGTGGAGATGCGCCAGGCTTGATGTGGATGTGCATGGGAGGGCCAGACATCGTGGGGAGTGGGCCGCTGGTGGTGTTAAATGCAGAAGATGCAAACTGTGACAAGAACCAGTCACGAAGGTCAGACAGGTGCAGGTCGTTAGGTGGGAAGGGGAGGGAAGTGGGCCGGTGTGGTGGAGGGGTCCTGGTCAAGGTGGGTGGTTGTTGGGCTGTGTGGGCGGCCATGCAGGGGGTAGGTGTGGGGAAGTCGGGAGGGATGATATGTAGTGCCCTACAAGCTGACATGCTAATAAATAACGGTGACTGTGCCTGAATAATAAAAATATCATCATCAGTACTGTAGGGGGTGCCGGCAACGTCGGTGGCGGTAATGGTAGTCGGCATATAACCCAGGACCTGGAGAGTGTGACCCCCCACGGCCGTGATCCGTTGGTGAGTAGGCTGTAGGTGGTGGCGTTGGAGGCCCAGTGCCCGTAGTAATTGCAAACCAGCCACAGATACTTGGGCGCCCGTGTCAGGGTGGGCCGTGACGCTGGTGGGGTGAGAGTGGGGCGACATGGCAGTAGAAATGGTAATGGGCAAGGAGGGGAGCCGTGCGGGTGGTGGTTTGTTAACAGCCTGTTTGAGAGTACCAATGATAACAGCCGCGGATGAAGGTGAGGGCGTGGAGTGACAAACTGTGGAGTAATGGTTGAGTTTGTTGCACGACGGGCAGGTCTTGCCCCAAGCAGGGCATTTGGATGGGCGTTCGGCTCGAGAGTGTGTGGATAGGCCGCACCCACTGCACTGGAAAGAGGTGGATTTACAAACCTTGGCAAAGTGGTTAGGTTTATTACACGCCGTGCAGGTCTTGCCCCATGCAGGACACTTCGAAGATCGTTGGGCTTGTGAATGTGAAGATAGGCCACACCCGGAGCAACGTGTGGGAGATGAAGTGGGGCCGACGTGGGGAGGTGGTGGGGCGGGCGACGGGGGCTGAGTGGGTTGGGCGGGGGGCTGGATAGGGGCGGGGCGTGGGTAAGTACTCTTGAGACGCTGGTATGGTGATTTCACAGCATGTACCCCCGGTTGCATTGCCGTCTGATCGAGTGCCGCAGATTCGAACCCCACACAGTAGTTGATAACATCTTGTAAGGTAGGTAGGGTGCGGTCTTTAGTTAAAACATCTTGCTGAAGGGACGAATCACTAATCCCGATAGTCACTTGGTCCCGTATGTGTTCGTCAGAGACATCAGTGTGGCAACAGGGGCAGGTAAAGCCACAGTCCAAAGTGGCCTCCGTAATACGTGTGACGTAGTCCCGGATCTGTTCAGTAGGTTGTTGGAGAAGAGACCGGAAGTGGTGGCGAGCGGCTGCGCGGTTCCGTTGTCGGTGGACGAGTTGTGTGATGAGAGTTGCTAGGTCGATTTCTGGCAATGAGGAGAACGCCTGATTGTGAGCAAATATGGCGCTCTGAAGGGCAGGGTCGCACGTCTGGTAGAGCTCGATGGTAGCCTCGTGAGGTGGTAGAAGGACGAGCCGCTTGTAGACCTCCCAATCAGCCCAGAATTTGCGTAGGGCGTGTCCCGGCATATGTAAAGCGGCCTGGGGCCGCGTAGGGGCAGCCCGGCGGGGCGGGGCGGGGCGTGGCTGGGCTGGGTAGGAAGGGACTTGAGGCGGTGGTGGTATGATGACGTCATGCGCAGAAGGGGCTGCGCCGTGAGGGTTGGTGCCAGCCGTACGATAGCCAGGGGGGGCATAATGGTCGCCGTAATACCGACCGTCGCTACCGACACCAGTGTGGGCCTGGCCGTCAGTTGGGGAGGGTGTGGGATATTCGCTCTTGAGAGGGTGGGTAAGGGGATTAGTCATGTTCATATGTAATAAAGACATGTGGGGAATAACTGGCATATGGTGGGGCACTGAGACATGGGTAGCTGGCATATGGTGGGGCACTGAGACATGGGTAGCTGGCATATGGTGGGGCACTGAGACATGGGTAGCTGGCATATGGTGGGGCACTGAGACATGGGTAGCTGGCATATGGTGGGGCACTGAGACATGGGTAACTGGCATATGGTGGGGCACTGAGACATGGGGAGATGTATGAGGTGTGGGTGTCTGTGTAGAGGATGAATAAGTGTATCACTGGTGGGGCGTGAGGCAAAGGATGGGTCAGCCTGGTGGGTAACATTACTGGCCTGGGGCTGATGTTGTAGAGGCTGGTGGGGCTGGAGATCCTGGCGGGGCGGTGGTGGAGCTGTCGCGGGGCGATGTTGTAGATCCTGGCGGGGCGGTGGTGGAGCTGTCGCGGGGCGATGTTGTAGTTGTAGATTCTGCTGATCCTGGTGATGCTGTAGAAAGGTGGCGATACTCGATTGGAGGGCGTCGATCCTTTCATTCAAGTAGATGATGGATGGGTATGGAGACAGGGCATCGGGCAATGAAGGCTCGACCGGTTGGGAGGTAGGTGTAGCCGGGTAGGGACCGCATGGCGGCAAGCCGGCTTCCACAGCGGCTGCAGCCTCAGCTAGGTAGTGCAGGTTCTCCATGTAGGTTCAGATACTGATATACACTGCGCCATATAATAAAGATGAATGGAGATATAACACCAGTACTCTTCAATCCTTTATTGGCTAGGGTTGAGTACAGGAGCGCCGAGACGCTAGTTGGTTATGTGAGAGTCTGGTGTGAACTGAAGGACTTGCTGCCTCCACAGGCCTGGGTGCCAGAGGCGCCCGCAAGTCTAAAGTGTCTGTGGTGCCATATGGTGTTGGACAATAGTGGTGTATACATTATTATTATAGTTACGAGTTTCCATTTTGAGACCTTGCTAACTTTTGCCTTGTGGACATTCAGAATGTCAAGTGGCTCGACTTCTAAGGAGGAAGCGTTACTAATACGCTCATGAGTAGTTAGGCAGAATCCACTGAACATCAACACCAGTCTCATTGGAGGGCCTTTACCATGTCGATTGATGAGTCTGACCAATATATACCCTCAGTAGCTCATATCTTTATAGATTTAGACTACCTTTTTGATGAAAGCATCTTTCTGTGATTACACTTCGTAACCATTTGACAAAAATAAGGGTCCCTTTTTACGATCGTGCGGGTCTATCCATGCCAGAAGTGGAGGAATGAGGGTTCATATGCACATGTTATAGGCTTCGACCTCCACCTAGACTGCTTATGCCTACTTGGTCATTGGATCACGTGTTACAAGCACTCAAAAACCTTCAATATACTCGACAGCCTTCCGTTGAGATTTGTCTTAAGAAAACCTTATTTTTTTATGGTGCTGGCAGCAGACGATAGCGTATCAGAGCTGACAGCCATGTCGCTTGCCCCAAAATTGGCTTCTGTTAGTATTACGCCAGCACCTATAATATTGCTAAAAACGAGGACAAGGACCATGTTTTTAGAGAGTTATCGGTGCTAGCACTTAAATGAGGGAGTATTCATAATTTGCTATGTCCAGCTAATGCACTCAACGATTATTTATAAGTTGCTAACCCCATTCATCCTGCTCATTTAAGCCCCTTTCCCACTTTCACGATCTGAACGACTACATGCCACAATCTGCTGTTCGTAGTCTATTCTTGGTCTACTCGGGTGAAGCTCAAGAATTTTTCTTTATGTGTTGTAAGTGTCGTAGGAGGTCTTGGAGCGGCCAATTTTTGTTTAGCATGTTTGACAATTTTGAGGAATTTGGTGGCATCTGATGATATTATTTGTTGTCTTAGTGGTTAGTAGCTTGAGCTATTCTTGGCATTAGTAGCTTGTCTTCAGTGGTATTTGGGTACTCCAAAAACATTTAATGCTACAGCATATTATTACAGCATAACACAATATTACAACATAAACCATTATTACAGTACAGCACATTATTACATCACAGTACAGCACGATATTACAACACATTATTACAGCGCAGTATAGCACATTATTACAACCTATTACAACATATTAATACTGCATGGTACAGTACAACACACTGTTACAGCACATTATAAATGCACAGTACGGTATAGCAAATTATTACAGTTCAATACAGCACATTATTATGGTACAGTACAGACATTATTATGGTACACTACAGCACATTATTATGGTGCAATAAAGCACATTATTATGGTACACTACATTACATTATTATGGTACAGTAAAGCACATTATTATGGTACAGTACAACACATTATTATGGTACAGTAAAGCACATTATTATGGTACACTACAGAACATTATTATGGTACAGTAAGGCACATTATTATGGTTATCTGTTATAAAAATTGCCACCTGTAAGTGGCACCGATTAGCGTGTCGCCCATCGGTAATTTGTGTATTTTTTTTTACCCTAGATAGGTTGCCCGCCAAGGCTATCGAGTCCCATCTACCCGGAAACACCCCTTTCAGATACCAGGGGGACAGCTATCACCAGAGACACCCCTATTACAGGGGGACACACCGCTTTCAGATACCAGAGACACCCCTATTACAGGGGCACCACACCCCTTTCAGATACCAGGGGGACAGCTATCACCAGAGACACCCATATTACAGGGGGACACACCCCATTTAGATACCAGGGGGACAGCTATCACCAGAGACACCCCTATTACAGGGGGACACACCCCTTTTAGATACCAGGGGGACAGCTATCACCAGAGACACCCCTATTACAGGGGGACCACACCCCTTTCAGATACCAGGGGGACAGCTATCACCAGAGACACCCCTATTACAAGGGGACCACACCCCTTTTAGATACCAGGGGGACAGCTATCACCAGAGACACCCCTATTACAGGGGAAGCACGCCCCTTTCAGATACCAGGGGGACAGCTATCACCAGAGACACCCCTATTAAAGGGGGACTGCCTAACACCATAGACAACCCTAACCTATAGGGGAATAGTGGAGGAGATGTACCCGAACTCTTGCTGGGGAGCCCAGGGACCCTGACTCATACATCAGGGGGAAGAGGGTGTAGGCTGGGCCATTCAGGGCTGGGGACTGGTCAGTGCAGGAAAATAAATTTGAAGCCCCACACTATGAAGGGAACCGCAGTGCGCAAGAGGGCCATGGAGGACGAGGAGTTCAAGCAACCCGACTCCTCTCAGTCCGCCAGGACTCCCTCACACACCATAGCTAGGCCCTCACCATAACCAATACCAATCCCCACACCACCTACCCCTTCTCATCCTCCCCCACTTAACATTTGATGATCAAAGATTTTCTAGTTGTCTACAGTACAGCACATTATTATGGTACTGTAAAGCACATTATTTTGGTACAGTACAACATATTATTATGGTACAGTGAAGCACAATATTCTATTTATCTGTCTATTGCCTGACGCTGTGATCTCCGAAGGGGTGGCCACGAACAAACCGCCCCCATGCACCTCTGTCCCCAGTCAGTCGAGGCCCCTCCTCCCAACCAGCACCACCTTCATCCATATAATTCCTCGCTCCATCCTTCCACCTCTCTTTCGGTTTACCTCTCCCTCTCTGTCCTTCCACCTCGCTCTCGTATACCCTCTTAGTCATTCTCTTGCTTCCCATACGTTCCATATGGCCGAACCATCTCAAGGTGTTCCTTTTCACACTTTCCAACACATCTACCTCCACACCACACCTCCTTCTTACTTCCTCATTTGTCTGTCTATCCCTCCATGTAACTCTGCACGCACTTCTCAAGTAACTAATTTCCACCCCTCTCACTCTTGGTCTGAGTCTCTTCATCAACGTCCATGCTTCGTTTCCAAATTTTCCGTAAGTCAGTGTCGGGATTACCACACTGTCATGCAAGGACTTCTTCACTTCCATACTGACCACCCTATTTCTTGTTACTGCTTTCCGCATTCCTACAACCCTCTTCCCCTGTTGCACCCTCTTACACACTTCTTTATCCATAGTCCCATCTTTACTCAACACACTGCCCAGATACTTAAATGAGCTGACAATCTCAATAGCTTGACCGTACAACTTAACCTCACACTCTGTGGCTTCCAAGACCATAACCTTGCTCTTCCCAGCATTTACCTTCAGATTCCGTTTTTTGCACACTGTTCCAAACACATTTACCAGACCCTGCAACTCCCATTCATTATTGCTCATCAGAACTGTATCATCAGCAAACAGCAGTACAGGTAGCTTCCACTTATTTCCCTCCCTTATCAGCGGTACACCAACATCCACTGCTCTTCCTTGTATTTTTTTCATGACTCCATCCATATATACAGTAAACAACCACGGGGATACCACACACCCCTGTTTCAACCCAATATTCAGGTCAAAGAACTCGCTCTGCTCATTCTCCACACGTACTGCCGCCTTTGCACCCTCATACATGCTCTTCACTGCTTTCAGCAACTTGCCATCTACTCCGTATATTCTAAGTACTTTCCACAAACCTTCTCTATCGACTCTGTCATAGGCCTTCTCCAAGTCCATAAAGGCAACATACACCTATTGTTGCTTCTCCAGATATTTCTCCACAACATAATTCAGGGTAAAACTCTGATCTTCACATCCTCTTCCCTTCCTAAAACCGCCCTACTCGTCACCTATCCATTTCTCCGTTCTCACTCTCACTTTCTCAATCACTACCCTACTGTACACCTTCCCTACTACGCTTAGAAGACATATTCCTCGGTGGTTACCACACACTCCTGTTTCCCCTTATATAGGGGGACTAATATTCCTGTCTTCCAGTAATCAGGTGCACTCCCCTTCTCCCATGCTAGTTAGCACATTTTCCATACCCATTCAATCAGTATCTCACCACCATACCTCAACATTTCCCCACACACTCCATCTTTTCCTGGTGCTTTCTCCAACTTCACTCTTTTCATAGCTTCCGACACTTCTGACCTCCTGATCCCCACCTCCTCCTCCACTACTTCTCTTCTTCTCCCTCCCATACCCAATCCAACTATGTTTGCTGGCGCTTCATTCCTTACATTTAGCAACTCGTTGAAGTACTCCCTCCATCTTTCGACTCTCTATTGCTTCTCGGCTAGCTTTCTCCCATTCTTATCTTTCACACCCTTACTGTTTCCCTTGCTACCTTCCTTAACTTTCTTGACTTCTTTCCAGAATAGTTTCTTATACTCCCTCCATTTTACAAACAGATTCCTTCCAAATTCCTCATCTACTCTTCTCTTACTTTCCTTCACTACTCTCTTCACCACTCTCTTTCGCTCTACGTACCTCGCTCGGTTCTGACTCTCCAAATCTTATTATGGTACAGTAAAGCACATTATTATGGTACACTACAGCATATTATTATGGTACAGTAAAGCACATTATTATGGTAAAGTAAAGTACATTATTATGGTACAGTATAGCACATTATTATGGTAAAGTAAAGCACATTATTATGGTACAGTAAAGCACATTATATTGGTACTGTAAAGCACATTATTATGGTACAGTAAAGCACATTATTATGGTACAGTAAAGCACATTATTATGGTACAGTGTAACACATTATTATAGTACAGTACAGCACATTATTATGGTACAATACAGCACATTATTATGGTACAGTAAAACATTATTATGGTACAGTAAAGCACATTATTATGGTACAGTACAGCACATTATTATGGTACAGTAACCACATTATTATGGTACAGTGCAGCACATTATTATGGTACAGTAAAACACATTATTATGGTACAGTAAAGCACATTATTATGGTACAGTACAGCACATTATTATGGTACAGTGAAGCACATTATTATGGTACATTACAGCTCATTATTATGGTACAGTAAAGCACATTATTATGGTACAGTGAAGCACATTATTATGGTACAGTGAAGCACATTATTGCATCACATTACAGCACATTACACCACAGTATTACATCACAGTACAGCACATTACACCACAGTATTACAGCACATTATTATGGTACAGTAAAGCACATTATTATGGTACAGTGAAGCACATTATTATGGTACAGTGAAGTACATTATTGCATCAAAGTACAGCACATTACACTACGGTATTACATCACATTATTGCATCACAGTACAGCACATTACACCACAGTATTACAGCACATTATTATGGTACAGTAAAGCACAGTATTATGGTACAGTAAAGCACATTATTATAGTACAGTACAGCACATTATTATGGTACAGTAAAGCACATTATTATGGTACAGTGAAGCACATTATTGCATCACAGTACAGCACATTACACCACAGTATTTCATCACAGTATTGCATCACAGTACAGCACATTACACCACAGTATTACAGCACATTATTATGGTACAGTAAAGCACATTATTATGGTACAGTAAAGCACATTATTATGGTACAGTACAGCACATAATTATGGTACAGTAAAGCACATTATTATGGTACATTACAGCACATTATTATGGTACAGTAAAGCACATTATTATGGTACAGTGAAGCACATTATTATGGTACAGTGAAACACATTATTGCATCATAGTACAGCACATTACACCACATTATTACATCACATTATTGCATCACAGTACAGCACATTACACCACAGTATTACAGCACATTATTACAGCACTTTATAACTCATTATTACAGACCTGCTGTACTGAGGTGTAATCATTTGATGTACTGTGCTGTAATAATGTGCTGCATTAGTGCAATGTACTGTAATAATGTGATGTTGTAATGAGTTGTTCTATGCTGTAATTATGTGTTTATGTGGTATACTGCGCTGTAATAATGTGATGTACTGACCTGTAATAATGTTCTGTACAGTAGTGTATTGTAACAATTTCCTATAATTATGTGCTGTAATAATGTGTTGTACTGTGCTGTAACAATGTGCTGTTCTGTGCTGTCATAATGTATTGCAATGTGGTGTACTGTTCTGTAATATTGTGTTGTATGGAGCTGTAGCAATTTGCTGTAGTAGTAGTAGTCGTTCCCTAGGTTGCCTGGCTCTTAAGGAAGGCCATGGACGAGACCGGGTTTGCTGTTCATGACTGTGCTGTAATAATATCCTGTAATTATGAGCTGTAATAATGTGTTGTAATGTGCTGTAATATTGTGCTATACTGTACTAATATGCTGCAATTATGTGTTGTATTGTGTTGTAATATTGTGCTTCACTGTGTTGTAATAATGTGATGTACTGTGCAGTAATAATGTGTTGCACAAAGGAGTAAAAGGGAAATCAAGCAACAACAGGTCCAGCGACCCCTCAAGGCTGCTTTCCCTCCAAAACACTGACGGTCAATTGTCCAAACAGTAGTTTAGAGTGGGTAAGGGAAAAATGGAAAGAGAAATCTGCCCTGGGACAAATGTCCGTGGCAGGATTAGATGTTAGTTGGGAACAGTTGTTAGTAATATAATAGAGGAAAAAAAAAAATATTAATTTACAAATGCAGTCAGTCGTGGATTTAAGGCAAGGTGTTTGTCTAGGCGAAGTTTAAAAGAATCAACGGTGTTGCAGTCTATGACATCTCGGGAAAGCCCATTCCACAAGTTGACAACTCGATTGAAGAAGACATTTTTAGACTCGTGTGAGTTAATAGATTTGATTAATTTGATTAATTTGATTGGTCGATATTGAAATATTTATTACAGTTCATATTGTCGATGCGTTTGTTGATTTTGAACACTTGAATTAAGTTGCCTTTTAATTTGCGCTGGGTTAAAAGAAATATATATAATTCTATAAGACTCTCCTCGTATGGTTTGTTCTTTAGGCAAGGTATAATTTTGGTAACTCTACATTGAACTCGTTCTAGCTTGTCTACTGTATATCTTTTTGGTAGTAATGGCACCAGGATTGAACGCAATACTCCAGGAGAGGGCGAACTAATGAATTGTAAAGAGTTAAGGGGCTTTCACACATAGCCGAACCGGAGCCCGAATGCAGCCCGTTTCCGAATTGGCCTCATTCGGCCAAAAAAGGTGGCCGAATTGTGACAAGACAGAATGCAAAAGGAACGCACCACAGCGTACATCGAACGATGCATGAATGCAGACCGACCTACACGATGCCTGGACAAACATTGCCCGATGTTTTCACATTTCATGAGAATTTAACGTTTTTTTTCTTCTGCGCGAATGCTGAACAAATGCTGCACGAATACAAAGAACACTGCTCGATTGGTGGACGAACCCGGGTAGAATGCAACCCATTGTAGCCCAGCCATACTATAAAAGGAGGGGAGACACCACCACACGCTTCACTTGTACCCCTGTCACGCACCTGAGCACATCCTCCCCAATCTACACCATCTCGAGTTGGCCACCCCCGCAAAGCAAAAATAAATAAATATATAAATAAATAAAAAATAAAATAAAATTAATATAATGTATGTGGTTTGTGCCAGAAGTAAATATTTCCTGTATCTAATTAACTCCTTTATTAACCCGTACAGCCCCAGCGACGCGTCTGACGCGTTGGCGATGTATGTAACGCACAGCCCCAGCGACGCGTCTGACGAGTCACCCTAATTGCTCTGACCGTAACCTCAGGTGTAGCCACTCGAGAGGGCTCAGATTTGTATGGGAACTGTGTACGTATCCCACGCAACCGTGCCGATGGTTGAAAACTCTCAAAGTCCACGTGCGTGCGCGTGAGCGCGCAATAACCTGGTTTTTTGGTGTAATTGCCTTCAATTTTTTACTCTTGTAAAATACGTTTTCGGGGGCTCTGTAGGACCATTCTTTAAGCTTTTTGAGCGGTTTTTCGTGGTTTTTCCTTCATTCCTAACCCATTCGCTATTGTTTCTGGAATAAAACCATTTTTTGAAAACCGGCCAGGTTCTGGTGAACAAACATTACAAAACTAGCCGGGGCTCCACGGGTTAATGGACATAATTATTTATTGTTTGATGATCAAGCCATATTTAACCATATGTAAACATCAAAATTGCAAAGACCCTTTAGAAAACACACCGAAAACATCGTAAACTCACTGACTCTGTAGAAAACAGAGACTAAAGGGTCACCGAAGTTGCGATGTTTATAGAAGAAAATGACGAAATTGTAGTATTTTAAATGTAGTATTTTAAAAAATTTAAATGTGAAAACATCGGGCAATGCTTGTCCAGGCATCGTGTAGGTCGGTCTGCATTCATGCAGCGTTCGATGTATGCTGTGGCGCGTTCGTTTTGCATTCCTTTTTCTTTCTGTCTTGTCACAGTTCGGCCACCTTTTTCGGCCGAATGAGGCCGATTCGAAAACGGGCTGCATTCGGGCTCCGGTTTGGCTATGTGTGAAGGCCCCTTAACTGCTTTAGAATTATTGTTTTAATATGCCCGAATGAGACAGAATGCTGCCCGACGTATCAGAACCGAGCTCGATCACGGACCGACCACTAAACATTCGGGCACCATTCTGGCAAATTTTAGTGCAGCGGTAAAATTTTGACTCCTCCCCCGAACCGCAAATTACCTTACCAGAATGAGGGAGAACATTGCCAGAATATACCCGATCCGCTACGCGAACGCTGCCAGAACACTGTTCGGGTAGCGTTCGGGCTCCGGTTCGGCTATGTGTGAAGGCCCCTTTAGGATTATATCTTTGGATTTATGCTCAAGTACCGATCCCTAGGGTACCCTGCTACTTACATTGATCCATTTGGATGCTTTACCGTTTATGACTACTCTTTGCTTTCTGTCACTGAGCCAATTTTCTATCCATTTCAACACACCATCTTGTATTCCACGCGCTTTTAGTTTTATCAATAAACGTTTGTGGGGAACTTTGTTAAAGGCCTTTTGAAAATCAAGGTATATAATATCTACAGCTTTACTCTCATCATATACGTTGAGGATATCGTGGATGAAGTCAAGAGGTGTGTTAAGCAGGAGTGTTTATTAAGAAAACCGTGTTGAGTATCTCTAGGTATGTTGTTTTCCTATAAGTGATTTACGAGTTTGTCTCTTATGAGTGTTTCTAGTATTTTACATACAACTGAGGTTAAGCTAATTGGACGATAGTTACTAGGTAAGGATTTTCTACCTGTCAGCAATGTCAGTGGTTTGGAGAGCTCATACTTAGCTTCCTTTAGAACTCTAGGCGACATCCTATCAGGTTCAGGCGATTTATTTTCCTTGAGTTTATCTAAACATTTTAAACCTTTTCTCTCTGCAATGCTGCATGATACTGTGTTGTAGTAATGTGTTGTAATAATGTGTTGTACTGTGCTGTAATAATGTGTTGTAATAATGTGCTGTAATAATGTGTTGTAATAATGTGCTATGCTGTGCTGTAATAATGTGTTGTAATAATGTGCTGTAATATTGTGTTGTAATAATGTGCTGTACTATGCTGTAATAATGTGTTGTAATAATGTGCTGTAATATTGTGTTGTAATAATGTGCTGTACTGTGTTGCAATAATGTGTTGTAATAATGTACTGTACTGTGTTGTAATAATGTGCTGTAATAATGTGCTGTAAGAATGCGCTGTACAATGCTGTAATGTTTTGTAATAATGCGCTTTAATTATGTGCTGTACTGTGTTATGCTGTGTTGTAATAATATGCTGTAATAATGTGTTGTACAGTGCTGTAATATTGTGTTGTAATGTGTTATGATATGCTGTAATAATGTGCTGGAAAATGTGGTGTGATGTGGTGTACTGTGCTGTCATAATGTGCTGCGTAGTGTTACAATAAGAGCATGTACTGTGCTATTATAATGTGTCTTAACTGTTCATGGGATTCGTACTATAGATCTTAGCAATTCTTTAGGCATTCTTAGGTACGTCGTAGGTCATAGTAGACAGTTAAATAACCATTGAAATTTGATAGTTGTCCTCGTAGTTCGTGACTAAGGTTGTTAGTCTGTTGTAGGCACTTCATAGCAATTCGTATCTATTATGAAGCAAATTCGTGGAACAAAGAATTCATGGTCAAGTTCTCAATACTCGCTACGATATTAATATCACTATTATGTCGTCGTCCAGTTCTTGAAAGTGGGAAAGGTGCTTTATGGGTGTCGCCCGATAAGGGTACTTGGTTAAGAAAGAACCAAATCGCGGCCTACATTGTTAACGTTATCAGAGAGCATACCTTTGGTGTTCTATGCTGAGCACACGATGTCCGCAAGTGGGCGTCGTCGCTACGTTTCTTGCATAATTAGTTAATTAATATCTTGATGATATCGCACAGACTAATCTATGGTCGTCGACACATACATTCCTTTCCCGATACCTGCCAGTTCACCTAGATTGCCTTCATGTTCAGTGTGTAGCATTAAGGTAATCCATTGTTCCTTCCTATGTTCAAGGTTATCACGATTTCCTGATTTTTGATTATATATGTTTTGAAAACGAAATGGGGGGAGGGGGTGCTTGATCTGAATCGTAGTCCAGAATACTTTTGTGATAACCTAATCTTAAGTTGTTAATTTTAAGTTAGTGTTAAGTGCTGCACACAAGTAAATTTTGTACCATGTTCTGTGATTGCATGTTCCTAATCGTACAAAGTAATTTACAAATTCTAGAAGTATGAGCATCAAGTTGTTCAGCTGAATGTACAAACTAAATTTTACTTATTATTGAGCTTAGAGTTCATACAATAATCATGTTCAGGTTAAATACATGGTAGCGTTCAAGGAGAGTAGTGCCGCCTTATTTTGCATGTTTTTTGTTGTTATTTTTCAAGGAATACAGTGTTTTATTGTTGTTTATCATGGTTTGAGTGGAGGATTTGTATTAGTTTACCCATTACTCCTACAATCTTAAGATAAGCCCCCCCCCCCCCCCCCACTAGTGGGGAGGGCTATGGAGACAGGGAAAATGTGGGGTTAAAGACGTAAAAAGGCGATAAGGAGGTATTAAAACAAAACTTGGCTCAGGTTTTCATGAATTTGAAAGACATATAACCCCAAAATGGAAAAACCCGAGCCAAGTTTCGACGAAAGTTGGCTCGGGTTTTCTGATGTTTCAGAGTCCCAAAACACAGTAACCTAATTATGAAAGTTGGCTCTGGTTTTCATGTATTTGAACCGCATAAAACCCCAAAATGGAAAAACTCGAGCCAAGTGTTGGCGGAAGTTGGCTCTGGTTTTGTGATGTTTCAGAGTCCCAACACAGAAAGTTGGCTGGGGTTTTCATGTATTTGAACCACATAAAACCCCAAAATGGAAAAACTCGAGCCAATTTTTGGCGAAAGTTGGCTCGGGTTTTCCGATATTGCAAAGTCCAAAAACACAGTAGGCTCACCGAATGTTTAAACTTGGGGCAACAGTTGTGATATCGGGTGTATCACCTACCTCTGAATGGGTATATCCTAGTGTTTACTATACCCCTTTAAAAGGACATTAGCCTAACCTAACAACCTTACCTAACCTATCCTAGAATTATGGGTGGGGGCTGCCGCCCCCACACACCCCTAAAAAGGGTATATCATAGTGTTTACTATACCCCTTTAAAAGGACATTAGCCTAACCTAACAACCTTACCTAACCTATCCTAGTATTATGGGTGGGGGCTGCCGCCCCTCATAGTGTTTACTATACCCCTTTAAAAGGACATTAGCTTAACTTAACAACCTTACCTAACCTATCCTAGTAATATGGGTGGGGGCTGCTGCCCCACACACCCCTAAAAAACGTATAATGCGATAATAAGCATTTGTAAATAATACTGCAGCTACGAATCTTGTTTGTGAGACTAGTATTAACCTAATAAACAACCCAACCTAATCCTTGAAAAAAAAAAAAAAAAAAATGCTAAATAACGTAAGTACCAATCCCTTGTCATGAACGTAAACCCCAACCCTAACCACTATTAGACAAAACAATATGAGTTTGTACCTTAATGTGTAGGAGGATAAAGTTTAGCCGCAAGGAGAAGAAAGTGGTGCAATTGTGTTGCTGGATCCGGAAAGGCCTTTCGGAAAAGGAAGAGTGACAAGTACCCTTCAAAGTGTACCTCCTTGCGTCCAAACCGTGGGACCTCTTCACGAACAGTCCTCCAGTTCCTCTCGACGTTTTGGGTATGAGATTCAGTGTCGGGGTCCACGAAACGTTGCGAGTGGTTTACCGTGGTGTGTGTATATCCTTCCAGGGAAAGATTGTTGTAGGAGGCCCAACAATCTGAATGGATATGCGTACCTGGCAAAATCCACTCCTTGATAATGTTAATTAATGTATTTTTTTTTCTATTTTCCACAGCAACCAGAAACACCTTTTTGGACCCTCTTTCAAAGGCCCCAAAAACCCACTGTCCCTGAATGACCCGTCCCCTATGATATTTCCTTTGTCCGAACTTTGCCTCATCAATTTCGACCTCTTTTCCTGGGCCCCCTAATTTGTCACAGTGGTCGATGCAATAATGAATGGTGACTTCACGGCAGAAGGAATACCAATCGACGAGTGTTTGTTTGGACACGCGGCACTCGAGGGCTACACGGTCATATGTCCCCAAATTAGCCGAGTAACAATAACAAATAAGAATGACTTTAAAAAACTCTAACTTGGCATTTTCAAAGAAGGTGCCGATTTTAGCCCCAACGTCAAACCTGCACCTGCCTTTCCTCACGTGTTTCCCGTGAGGTACTCTGGTAACTTTATCACACTTCCATCTGTTCTTATCATTAACTTTTAAATCGGCACCACAGCTGTCACACTTCACAGACCTTTTCACCAGATTGTGGGACGCAAGAAACTCCCACAGATCATCCCTGTTTTGTAAGGCTAGGTGTAGTTCACCAATATTCTTAGAGCACCCTTCACACTCAAGAGCCATCTTTGTTTAACAAAGCCGGGTCTGACAGTGTGTTCACCTGGTCTGACGTATCAGCTGGTTCTGACGTATGATCAGCTGATGGTGTTCCAATAACACTATTTATGATTTCAGAATAGTGTATTATTGTTATATGTTCGTGAAAATCTAGAGAGAAGTGTGGTATTATCGTGCATTATTAATATTGAGGTCTTGCAACAATATTACAAGTGTTTATAGTCGCCTACAAATATATACAGAACGTGTTGAAACAGAATATTGTGCCTGGTGAATTCGCGGCATTAGTAAGAAATTACGTTTAAAAAAGCCCGGGCGGAGGTATTCGTAGGGGTTCGACGCAATGCTTGAACCGACCGAAATCAAGACAGCACAAGACGATGTTTACCTTTTTTACTTAGATTTTCGGTGTATTTGTCTGTAAGTGGGTATTTTTTTAATGTGTCAATAACGAAAATCCTCCATGCGGACTATATGGAGAAAAATATGGCGAATCTATTGGTGCCTTTTTTCATTAATAAATTCTTTCTCATAAGGTGGCACTAGTGTCCTTGAATATTATCAAATACATTATTTACTGTGCAAGCATTACTTTTGTTTGAGTAGTTTCTCTTCCGCAGTGTGTTCTTAGGACATGAGCTGCTACTCTTCTTATTTTTCTACCAATATAGAACACATATCTGTATATATTAAGCACGAATTCTGTGTTTTTGTTTTGTTTCATTGCATGGGTTATTTGACATAAGAATGTTCCGCCTTCAGACTTAGAGTAAATCATTGATGGAGGGGTCATTGTAAAATTATAGGTTTGATCCCCGAATGGATGAGAGAAAACCGTATATTTATAAGTGACCCTGGAATCAATTATGAAATTAACCCTCACCCAGCCGTTTCCCATCCCTCTGTATCTAGTCTTGAGATTTTGGAAGGGAGAAATATCCCAGGGAATCTGGCAACGAAGTTGAACTTGCAGAGGGATGGCAAGCATAAAACAGAAGCTAAATATTGTTCTAATTAAAATTGTATTATATTTTTCATAGTGGCATCCTATTCAATTGACATTCCATATATAATTAATCGTGCCACCTGTGATGCAAAGTATTTGGAGCTCTGGTGAACGGAGTTTCCCTTGCCTGGCCAGCATGGTGACAAACATGATTATTTTTCATTGATTCCAGGGTCTCTAATATATATTATTTTTTTTTCTCATCCCTTCGTGGATCAAACCTATAATGCTAACTCCCACCAACTCCCTATGTAATTTCTAACTGCCTATATCCCACCAACTCCCTATGTCCCTCCAACTGCCTATGTCCCACCAACTCCCTATGTCCCTCAAACTCCCTACGTCCCTCCAACTGCCTATGTCCCACCAACTCCCTATGTCCCACCAACTCCCTATGTCCCACCAACTGCCTGCGTCCCTCCAACTCCCTATGTCCCACAAACTCCTTATGTCCCTCCAACTGTTTATGTCCCCTCCAACTCCCTATGTCCCACCAACTGCCTATGTCCCAACAACCCCCTATACCCCCTCCAACTGCCTATGTCCCACCAACTCCCTATGTCCCTCCAACTCCCTATGTCCCTCCAACTGCCTATGTCCCTCCAACTCCCTATGTCCCACCAACTTCCAATATCCTCCAACTCCCTATGTCCCCTCCAACTCCCTATGTCCCACCAACTGCCTATGTCTCACCAACTCCCTATGTCACCACCAACTGCCTATGTCCCACCAACTCCCTATGTCCCTCCAACTCCCTATGTCCCACCAACTCCCTATGTCCCCTCCAACTGCCTGTGTTCCACCAACTCCCTATGTCACCTCCAACTCCCTATGTCCTACCAACTCCCTATGTTCCACCAACTCCCTATGTCCTTTCTAACTACCTAAGTCCCACCAACTCCCTATGTTCCACCAACTCCCTATATGTCCCACCAACTCCCTATGTCCCACCAACTCCCTATGTTCCCCAAACTCCCTTTGTCCCACCAACTCCCTATGTTCCCCCAACTCCCTCTGACCCACCAACTCCCTATGTCCCACCATCTCTGTATGTAGGTCTTCTCTAACTCACTATGTTCCCCCAACTCCCTATGTCCCACCAACTCCCTATGTTCCCTCAACTCCGTATTTTCCACCAACTCCGTATGTCCCACCAACTCCCTATGTTCCCCCAACTCCCTATGTTCCACCAACTCCCTATGTCCCACCAAATCACAATGTCCCACCAACTCCCTATGTCCCACCAACTCCCTATGTCCTCTCCAACTGTCAAAGTGTCACCAACTGTCAATGTCCCAGCAACTCCCTATGTTCCCCCAACTCCCTATGTTCCACCATCTCCCTATGTCCCACCAACTCCCTATGTTTCCCCAACTCCCTATGTTCCACCAACTCGCTATGTCCCACTAACTCACAATGTCCCACCAACTCCCTATGTCCCACCAACTCCCTATGTCCTCTCCAACTGTCAATGTGTCACCAACTGTCAATGTCCCACCAACTCCCTATGTCCCACCAACTCCGTATGTTCCCCCAACTCCCTATGTTCCACCAGCTCCCTATGTCCCACCAACTCACAATGTCCCACCAACTGCCTATGTCCCACCAACTCCCTATGTCCCCTTCAACTGCCTATGTCCCACCAACTCCCTATGTCCCTCCAACTCCCGATGTCCCACCAACTCCCTATGTCCCCTCCAACTGCCTGTGTTCCACCAACTTCCTCTGTCCCCTCCAACTGCCTATGTCCCACCAACTCCCTCTGTTCCCCCAACTCCCTATTTCCCACCAACTCCCTCGGTCCCACCAACTCCCTATGTTCCCCAACTCCCTATGTCCCACCAACTCCCTATGTCCTCTCTAACTCCCTATATTCCCCAAACTCCCTATGTCCCACCAACTCCCTATGTTCCCCCAACTCCCTATGTCCCACCAATTCCGTATGTCCCACCAACTCCCTATGTTCCTCCAACTCCCTATGTTCCCTCAACTTTCTATGTCCCACCAACTCCCTTTGTTCCCCTAACTCCCTATGTTCCACCAACTCCCTATGTCCCACCAACTCCCTATGTTCCCCCAACTCCCTATGTTCTCCCAACTCCATATTTCCCACCAACTCCCAATGTTCTCCTAACTCCCTATGTTCCACCAACTCCATATGTTCCACCAACTCCCTATGTTCCCCTAACTCCCTATGTCCCACCAACTCCCTATGTCCCACCAACTCCCTATGTTGCCCCAACTCCCTATGTCCCACTAACTTCCTATGTCCCACCAATTCCCTATGTCCCACCAACTCCCTATGTCTCACAAACTCCCTCTTTCCCACCAACTCACAATGTTCCCCAAACTCCCTATGACCCACCAACTCCCTATGTTCCCCCAACTCCCTATGTCCCACTAACTCCCTATGTTCCCTCAATTCCCTATGTTCCCCCAAATCCATATGTTCCCCCAACTCCCTATGTCCCACTAACTCCCTATGTTCTCCCAACTCCCTATGTCCCACCAACTCCCTATGTTCCACCAACTCCCTATATCCCACTAACTCCCTATGTCCCACCAACTGCCTATGTCCCACTAACTCCCTATGTCCCACCAATTCCCTATGTCCTCTCCAAATCCCTATGTCCCACCAACTCACTATGTCCCACCAACTCCCTATGTTCCCCCAACTCCCTATGTCCCACCAACTCCCTATGTCCTCTCCAACTGTCAATGTGTCACCAACTGTCAATGTCCCACCAACTCCCTATGTTCCCCCAACTCCCTATGTTCCAGCATCTCCCTATGTCCCACCAACTCCCTATGTACCCCCAACTCCCTATGTTCCACCAACTCGCTATGTCCCACTAACTCACAATGTCCCACCAACTCCCTATGTCCCACCAACTCCCTATGTCTTCTCCAACTGTCAATGTGTCACCAACTGTCAATGTCCCACCAACTCCCTATGTCCCACCAACTCCGTATGTTCCCCCAACTCCCTATGTTCCACCAACTCCCTATGTCCCACCAACTCACAATGTCCCACCAACTGCCTATGTCCCACCAACTCCCTATGTCCCCTCCAACTGCCTATGTCCCACCAACTCCCTATGTCCCTCCAACTCCCGATGTCCCACCAACTCCCTACGTCCCCTCCAACTGCCTGTGTTCCACCAAATTCCTATGTCCCCTCCAACTCCCTATGTCCCACCAACTCCCTCTGTCCCACCATCTCCTTATGTCCCACCAACTCCCTATGTCCCACCAACTCCCTATGTCCTTCCTAACTCCCTATGTCCCACCAACTCCCTATGTTCCACCAACTCTCTATTCCCCACCAACTCCCTCTGTCCCACCAACTCCCTATGTCCCACCAACTCCCTATGTCCCACCATCTCTGTGGGTAGGTCTTCTCTAACTCCCTATGTTCCCCCAACTCCATATGTCCCACCAACTTCTTATGTTCCTCCAACTCCCTATGTTCCACCAACTCCCTATGTCCCACCAACTCGCTATGTTCCCCCAACTCCCTATGTTCCCCCAACTCCCTATGTTCCACCAACTCCCTATGTCCCACCAACTCACAATGTCCCACCAACTCCCTATGTCCCACCAACTCCCTATGTCCTCTCCAACTGTCAATGTTTCACCAACTGTTAATGTCCCACCAACTCCCTATGTTCCCCCATCTCCCTATGTTCCACCAACTCCCTATGTCCCACCAACTCCCTATGTTCCCCCAACTCCCTATGTTCCACTAACACCCTATGTCCCACCAACTCACAATGTCCCACCAACTCTCCATGTCCCACCAACTCCCTATGTCCTCTCCAACTGTCAATGTGTCACCAACTGTCAATGTCCCACCAACTCCCTATGTCCCACCAACTCCCTATGTTCCCCCAACTCCCTATGTTCCACCAACTCACAATGTCCCACCAATTCCCTATGTCCCACCAACTCCCTATGTCCTCTCCAACTGTCAATGGGTCACCAACTGTCAATGTCCCACCAACTCCCTATGTCCCACCAACTCTCTCTGTTCCCCCAACTCCCTATGTCCCACCAACTCCCTCGGTCCCACCAACTTCCTATGTTCCCCAACTCCCTATGTCCCACCAACTCCCTATGTCCTCTCTAACTCCCTATGTTCCCCCAACTCCCTATGTCCCACCAACTCCCTATGTTCCCCCAACTCCCTATGTCCCACCAATTCCGTATGTCCCACCAACTCCCTATGTTCCTCCAACTCCCTATGTTCCCTCAACTCCCTATGTCTCACCAACTCCCTATGTTCCCCTAACTCCCTATGTTCCCCTAACTCCCTAAGTCCCACCAACTCCCTATGTTCCCCCAACTCCATATGTCCCACCAACTCCCTTTGTTCCCCTAACTCCCTATGTTCCACCAACTCCCTATGTCCCACCAACTCTCTATGTTCCCCCAACTCCCTATGTTCTCCCAACTCCATATTTCCCACCAACTGCCAATGTTTTCCTAACTCCCTATGTTCCACCAACTCCATATGTCCCACCAACTCCCTATGTTCCCCTAACTCCCTATGTCCCACCAACTCCCTATGTCCCACCAACTCCCTATGTTCCCCCAACTCCCTATGTCCCACTAACTCCCTATGTCCCACCAATTCCCTATGTCCCACCAACTCCCTATGTCTCACAAACTCCCTCTTTCCACCCAACTCACAATGTTCCCCAAACTCCCTATGACCCACCAACTCCCTATGTTCCCCCAACTCCCTATGTCCCACTAACTCCCTATGTTCCCTCAATTCCCTATCTTCCTCCAAATCCATATGTTCCCCCAACTCCCTATGTCCCACTAACTCCCTATGTCTCACAAACTCCCTCTTTCCCACCAACTCACAATGTTCCCCAAACTCCCTATGACCCACCAACTCCCTATGTTCCCCCAACTCCCTATGTCCCACTAACTCCCTATGTTCTCCCAACTCCCTATGTCCCACCAACTCCCTATGTTCCACCAACTCCCTATATCCCACTAACTCCCTATGTCCCACCAACTGACTATGTCCCACTAACTCCCTATGTCCCACCAATTCCCTATGTCCTCTCCAAATCCCTATGTCCCACCAACTCACTATGTCCCACCAACTCCCTATGTTCCCCCAACTCCCTATGTCCCACTAACTCCCTATGTCCCACCAATTCCCTATGTCCCACCAACTCCCTATGTTCCCCAAACTCCCTATGTCCCACCAACTCCCTATGTTCCCCCATTTCCCTATATCCCACTAACTCCCTATGTTCCCTCAATTCCCTATGTTCCCCCAACTCCCTATGTTCCCCCAACTCCCTATGTCCCACTAAATCCCTATGTTCTCCCAACTCCCTATGTCCCACCAACTCCCTATGTACCACCAACTCCCTATGTCCCACTAACTCCCTATGTCCCACCAATTCCCTATGTCCTCTCCAAATCCCAGTGTCCCACCAACTCCCTATGTCCCACCAACTCCCTATGTCCTCCCAACTCACTATATGTTCCCCAAACTCCCTATGTCCCACCAAGTCCCTATGTCCCACCAACTCCCTATGTCCCACCAACTCCCTGTGTTCCACCAACTCCCTGTTTTCCACCAACTCCCTATGTCCCACCAACTGCCTATTTTCCACCAACTCCCTATGTTCCACCAACTCCCTATGTCCCACCAACTCCCTGTGTTCCACCTACTGCCTATGTCCCACCAACTGCCTATGTCTCACCAACTCCCTATGTCCCACCAACTCCCTATGTTCAACCAACTCCCTATGTCCCACCAACTCCCTATGTCCCACCAATTCCCTATGTCCTCTCCAAATCCCTATGTCCTTCCAATTCCCTATGTCCCACCAACTCCCTATGTCCCACCAATTCCCCACATCCCACTAACTCTGTATGTCCCACCAAGTCCATAATTATGTTCGACTAACTCGCTGATAAAATGTCACTGTTTGAATATTCCCATATTCAAAAATATGCTATTGAGTTCATTACTCAATAGGTGGCGTTTTGAGAGTGAGGGTCCAAATCTAGGAGATGAGACAGTGAAGCACTGGAGAGAGGCAGCTTCAGAGATGGGGTTGCTTCGACCCGTGAGTGAGCAACTAAGCCCCATGCAATTTGCGAAGGCAAGATGGCAGGGGCTGGTTGCAGCTAAAAGTGCCTCACATGTCTCACCCACTAGACTGGAACAAGACCTGCCGGGCTTCACCGTTCAATAATGGTTAAATGTGCAGGCTCTCAGCCTATGCCCGAGAGGGAGTAGAGGAATATAGAAAAACAAAAACAAAATTAAAATAGTATTATTGTTTCCTATATATAATCCCAAGTATAACGTGCAATATCAACTCCCAATTTCTCTCCAAATCCTTATGTCCCACCAACTCCCTATGTCACACCAACTCCCTATGTCTATCCAATTCCCTATGCCCTACCAACTCCATATGTTACACCAGCTCCCTAAGTCCCTCCAACTCCCTCTGTCCCTCCAACTCCCTATACCAGACCAATTCCCTATGTCCCACCAACTCCCTATGTCTCTCCAATTCCCTATGCTCCACCAACTCCATATGGTACACCAGCTCCCTATGTCCCACCAACTCCCTCTATCCCTCCAACTCCCTATACAAGACCAACTCCCTATGTTCCACCAACTCTCCCTCTGTCCCTCCAACTCCCTATGCCAGACCAATTCCCTATGTTCCACCCATTCCCTATGTCCCATAAACGCCCTATGTTCTTTTAATTTCCTATGTTCCACCAATTCCCTATGCTCCACCAGCTCTACAGTATTTGCCTCGTCCAGTTGATCATTTGAAAACAAAGCTGGCCTGGTCTTAGTCCTTCTGTAGCTAGTCAAAATCTAGTCCTTCTCATGATTCCAAACCTATTTTGACCTACCAACTCTATACATCCCTGAGCCAACTACTTACCATAACTCTACAGCTCAGCTTGATTCTACGACTTGCCAAACCCCTCCATTCAACTCTCTACATCCCCCCCTCCGTATACTCACCATAGCCCTACAATTCGGCACAATCTAAGGACTCACCAAATTCCTTATCCATTTCACCATGACCCTACGACTCACCAAATACATTATTTGACTTACCACCTTCCTTCAACTGAACACGATCCTACGACTGTCCAAATTCCCTCCTCCCACTTACCATTTTAATACGAATCCGTCCCGCTCCCACTCCTCCACCAGATAGTCACAGTCCAGCACCACACCGGAACGGTTGGCTTCCACCACCTCCGGCACGGTCAGTCGCAAGATGGACACCCCACCGCTCCAACCTGAAGAGAAAGATACCTAGTTAGATTGGTAAATAAACGGGCGGGTAGCTAAGTAATATGTTAATTATTTGGTTGGTTAGGTAGAGTCCAATCACTACAATTAGGCCAACAAATCTTGACCTCTATAACTTAATAACGACTTATGTTATCGAGCTAATAAAATGTCTACCATTTGAATAAAATAAACCAGATTATTGGTGTGGAAATTTACAGCCCATTTGCTCCAGCACTATTTGAGTTATATATATATATGTATAAAGAAGCGATACTTTCGTCACGTGAGAAGCGGAAACGTATTATAAAGAGTAAGACCAGTGCTGATATATACATCTTTATTGATTGTGGGACGCGTTTCGGCTTATGCACAAGCCATCTTCAGCCTAAAAAGCAAGGAAACAGCCTACTTAAATATCTACAAATCATAATAGATTTCATGAAATAATACAAAAGTGTAGTATGACATTATAAGCCCTGCATATACAGTATATTGCTATACATATATCTCACTGCTTATGCCTTTATCCCTGTAACTTCTAAACTCTTAACATTCATATTAAACATTCTTGATTCTTTGAACTCCCTATATCTTTATCTATCTCATTAACTTATAATATATTTATTGATACTTCCACTTAAATCAACACCCATTTCCTCTGTAAATGTAAACTGTATAATGTATTTATCCGGTCATACGTCATACCAGAATGCTGAGTTAATCCTGTGTTGCATCAACATCCTCGAACCCAGGCGATGCCTTCTTACTCAGGCATCTTCAACACTTCAACAGAGAGAGACAGAGCTCTTTACTCCCTCTAGACTCTAGACTCAGACTCACCCTCTATAGCCAAGCTCCTATATCCCCTAGATATATTAGACCACACAAGTCGTATATCAGCTTGCTCCTCAGGCTTTCATTACAAGCCTTATCATATATCTGTACTTATATACCTGTACTTTTATACATATTATCACTTATCCAATAATTAATGTGTTGTGTTATTACCTATAATCCCCTATATACTTAACATATTATAAACGTGTAGGGGGTAAATTGGGTTAAAGAGAGATACAACAAAAAATGTTTTTACTTTTGTTTCTTTGCTTTTTAGGCTGAAGATGGCTTGTGCATAAGCCGAAACCCGTCCCACAATCAATAAAGATGTATATATCAGCACAGGTCTTACTCCTTATGTATATATTCTGACATACTGAGCCCTGTATGTGTTTATTTAAGAGTTAGAGTTAAGAGTTGAAGGAGTGCCGAATTATCCGGGCGGCGAAACAGACCAGCGAGCGAGGGAAACAGCTCGCCCGCATACCAGCAAACAAGCCTTCACTTCTTTTAATTAAGCTTACATTGCTGGTAAGAACAAGAACGGTGATACTATTGTCTCATATTAGTAATATCGCCTTAGACTAACATGGCTGTTTTAATGTTACTTCTAGTGATTTCCTAAGCCGAAGAAAATTCTTTTAGCTTCAAAATATTATTTTTGCTTTTCATATTATTTGAGTGAGACCTGAATCGAATCTATGAAGCGATCCTGTAACTTAATTTACTCATAATCAAACCTCAATGTTACGTGGTTAAGAAAATACATTTATCTAATTATTAAATATATATCTAACTTTTTATGTGACTTTGATATTAATCCTGATAATAATAATATAATACTATTAACGTAAGACAAGAACCAAGAATAATAACTACATTAGATATAAATAAAAGGACATGATATAAGAAAACTATCTATTCATTTCAAAAAGGGTAAGAGACAGAAATATTCTTACCTTTATATTTATCTTTCAAGACTTGATATATAATTAATAGCCCTTCTTTAGATATTACTTATTCGGTTCATAACCATAGCCTACTAAGCTTCGGTTAAATAATAATTCTTTATAAATACTACATGACTATAATTAGTTTCAGTATTTTTTCATAATTAAAGAGTATCAGTCAATAAAGCATACCAAGTCCTAAGATCCAAAAGGAAAGGAAGCAACAACAGGAAATAATATTATTAGATTTTACTTTCGTTTTGCCCTCAGCTGTCTGATACCTTAATATATATCTCTGTGCTATCTAGATTCATGAAGTTAAGTCTCGTGTTCCGAGATCCTCGTTGAAAGTTGGCGTTTGGTTTGACCAATATACGTAGCATATGCTACGTCTCTAGGCACCCACGAGACCTCCACGCCCCTCCTATGTTTTTGGTGTCCTGTGCTGGTACGTGTAGGCATATGTTTTAATAGATATATGTGCCAATTAGTACTCCTGTTTCCTTATTTTAGTCGACCCCGCCCCTTTTACTCCTTGACTTTTAAATTCGCCACCCTCATCTATCTTTATTTTGCCTAACATTAATTATTATTGTTTACATTATTCTCACTCTTTTATTCCTTTTTCACTTATCAACTATCTCTACTTTTAATGTCTTAATGTAATGAACCTTAGCTATATTTTCGTTAATTTTATCTTTTGAATAAATTTTCAATTTTAACATGTGATGATTTTATGATATTCACGATAGGTTTTATTCTTTCTCTTTTTTAGGCTTGATAATGACACAAGATTAGTGTTGAAACGTTGCCAATAAACAAATATGTTCCTGTTCGCTTTGGTCTTCATATTCCTTATATATATATATATATATATATATATATATATATATATATATATTCTTTAATACATACGAGGTTGAAAGAAATGGCAATTTCTGCGTTGGAAATTTTATTATTCAAGGTTTCCAGGTCTCTGATGAGTTTTCGCTGGGTGGCAGGAAGTAGATGAAGGAGATGAGCAAAATTCATGGTGGTACAGGGTTACATTAATGTACATGATGATACAGGATATACGACGCGTTTCACTGGACAACCAGCATTATCATGTAAGGAAAGAATGATATAAAAGGTAAACAGGAAGGGTATATATAGAGGGTGGAGGATCAGAGGAGGCGAAAATCAGGGGGCAAAAGTCTGCTATTGGTGGAGGGGTATTCTAGGAGAGAGAAAGAGAGAACCGCTTCACGCATGCGCACTGGATGCGGGGTGGGGTCGAAGCTGATTGGCTGCGTGTCGAGGGGCGTGGCCTAAGTTGTGTAGTACGTGTGGCGCCTGCGGAAGACGAAGCTGAAGGAGGTAGCACGGGGGGCTGCGTCAAGGGCACTGGGGGGCGAGGGGGGGTGTTAGGTCCTGTAGGAAAGTGCCTTTTGGCAGAAGGAAGGATCTGAAGGTCCAGAGTTTGGTTGTTGATGTTGGGATGTAAGGCTTGGATATATATATAAAGCTTCGAGTATAGGTAATCTCCTTGGGTCACTTTCTTGATCGAGTATGGTGGTGTGTTTCTCTAACTTGTTGCGTGTGAGGTTGGGGTGGTTAGGGGTGAGATAGTGGTCTTTGATGGCTCCAGCCTGAAGGTGAAGAGTTAACCGATGTGAGAGACGAGTCTGCGTCATACCAATATAGGAATGAGGTCCACAGTCCTCATAATTACAGGTATGTTGGTAGATGACGTGATCGTCAGTCATCGGGCTCTTTATCTTGGTGGAAGCTGGTTTGTTGCGGAGAACAAGGTTGGAGGTCTTGGGGGATTTGTAATAAATTATTAATTTGATTTTGTTTTCCGGGTTGGTTGGGTGGACATGCTTGGAGATTATTTCTTTTAAGACGGCCTCGTCATTTTTGTGTTCAGAGGACATAAAATTGCGGTAGAAGATCTTAATTTCATTGGGGGGGTCAATGTTGGGAGGGCTTTGGGTGTACCATTTTTCAAGATGGTGGTTGATGGTGCTGGAGATGTCGGAGTTGGAGTATCCGTTATTTACTAAAACTTGGGATAGTCTTTCTAGTTCCTGGTGGGTGTCTGCCCAGGTAGAGCAGTGCGTGAGGGCTCTCCTAACATAGGCGGAGATGGAGGATAGAAGATAACGGCAGGGGCATTCACTATCGCCGTTGAGGCATTGTCCTGTGTTAGTTGGTTTAATGTAGACGGTGGTTTGAACCCATGGTCGTTCAGAGCTACGAGGATGTCGAGGAAGGGGAGTTGTCCATTGTTAGATTTTTCAAAGGTGAAGTTAAGTCCGGAGGAGGTCATGAAGCGACGCTGGAGTTCCTGTAGTTCGTGGAGGTCCTTGATTTGCACGAAGATGTCATCCACGTATCTACAGTAGATGGCGGGTCGTTGGGCAGCTAGGAGCTCTTCCTCGATGGTACCCATAAAAAAAGTTCGCAAAAAGAACTCCTAGGGGGCTGCCCATCGCCACACCGTCTATCTGCTTGTACATGTTGCCCCGGGGGCAAAGGAAGGGGGCCTCCTTGGTACATAGCTCCAGTAGTGTTTTCAGGGCCTTCTCCGGGATGTCCAGTGTTGGTGTATCAGGGCAATGGTAAATTCGACGTAGAATCATGTCAATGGTCCTATCCACTGGCACGTTGGTGAACAGGCTTTCTACGTCGAGAGAGGCGATTGTGTGGTTGTTGTTACGGGGGGCGTCTCGTAAAATTTCCAAGAAATCGTGGGCTGAGTTAAGGTTGAATTGGCTGGGCACGTAGGGGGTGAGGAGGTTTTTCAGGGCCTTGGCGATCTGGTAGGTGGCAGTGGGAATCTGGGAGATGATGGGGCGGAGGGGGTTCCCAGGTTTGTGTGTTTTGATGGTTCCGTACGCATAACCAGGGGTGTATTCTCCGACGATTTTTTTAAGGTGGATCCCTCCTTGTTTGGCGTTGATGGCGGTGATGGTGGTGTTGGCAGTACGTTTGATTTCGTCGGTTGGGTTGCGGGTGATCTTTTTAAATTTGGTGTTGTCACTTAAGATGACGTCCATTTTTCTAAGATATTCCTCCTTGTCATGAATCACGAGGCAGGAAGCTTTATCCGCACGATGGATGATGATGTTGGGGTTGTCTCTTAATTGTTTGGCAGCTTGGAAGTGTTGTTTGTTGAGGATTTTGCTATGGTGAGTTCCTCTGGTTTTGGCGGCTTCAGCGAGGAGAGTAGGTTGTAGGGCGGGAGTAGTGGTGACCTTGCCATCCTTCTTGAGTCGTAGGATGTCGTCCAGGAGGATTTCCGTTTCTAGGCGTTTCCGTTGGGGGCCAGGTTTGGAGCTGTAGTGGCAGTTGAGGCCTTTGTTGAGGAGGTCTTCTTGGTCCAGGGTCAGAATGGTGTTAGTAAGGTTTATATATCCTTTAGTTGGTTTGGGAAGTTTTAAGTTTCCGCCATAAAGACGGGCAAGCTTTTTTATGGTTGTGTTTTCGGCTTGTCTTCTGTGTTGTTCAAGGAGTTGTTCGAGGGCTGTGTTGATTTCGGCTTTGAGGTGGTCTGGAGGGGTTTCGTCTTCCCAAATCCGTAGAAGAGCATCTCGTTTATTACGAAGGTTGTTGGCGAGCTCTCGTTTTTCAATTATTTGGTCCTTCACCAGTTCTTCACGAAACTGGAGGGTGCTGGTGCGATGTCTGGCATTCTCGTGAAGTTTTATGTTAGTAAAGCCAGGTAATACAAACCCGGAAAACAAAATCAAATTAACTCCTTCAGACATATTATGTTCCAATAAGTCCGAGAAGTCCCAGGATCATTGCCACTGCCTCGCACTACACTCACAACAACACTGCGGCCGTTAGAATTATCGGAGGAGGCTGAGGTTGCCACCAACGGTTTTATCGTAAGCTAACTTATCGGACTTACTGAGCTCATTTGACGCAAAATCGCGTCATAAACTTATTGGAGAGGCATAGAGATAAGTCCATATGACGCGAATGCGTCATATGAGTTTTTGGTTATAAGTTCCATATGACGCAATCGTGTCATATATGTCTGGGGGAGTTAATAATTTATTACAAATCCCCCAAGACCTCCAACCTCGTTCTCCGCAACAAACCAGCTTCCACCAAGATAAAGAGCCCGATGACCGACAATCACGTAATTTACCAACATACCTGTAATTATGAGGACTGTGGACCTCATTCCTATATTGGTATGACGCAGACTCGTCTCTCACGTCGGTTAACTCTTCACCTTCAGGCTGGAGCCATCAAAGACCACTATCTCACCCCTAACCACCCCCACCTCACACGCAACCAGTTAGAGAAACACACCACCATACTCGATAAAGAAAGTGACCCAAGGAGATTACCTATACTTGAAGCTTTATGTATCCAAGCCTTACATCCCAACATCAACAACCAAACTCTGGACCTTCAGATCCTTCCTTCTGCCAAAAGGCACTTTCCTCCAGGACCTAACACCCCCCCTCGCCCCCCGGTGCCCTTGACGCAGCCCCCCGCGCTACCTCCTTCAGCTTCGTCTTCCGCAGGCGCCACACGTACTACACAACTTAGGCTACGCCCCTCGACACGCAGCCAATCAGCTTCGACCCCGCCAACCGACCACCATCCCGCATCCAGTGCGCATGCGTGAAGCGGTTCTCTCTTTCTCTCTCCTAGAATACCCCTCCACCAATAGCAAACTTTTGCCCCCTGATTTTCGCCTCCTCTGATCCTCCACCCTCTATATATACCCTTCCTGTTTACCTTTTATATCATTCTTTCCTTACTTGATAATGATGGTTGTCCAGTGAAACACGCCGTATATCCTGTATCATCATGTACATTAATGTAACCCTGTACCACCATGAATTTTGCTCATCTCCTTCATCTACTTCCTGCCACCCAGCGAAAACTCATCAGAGACCTGGAAACCTTGAATAATAAAATTTCCAACGCAGAAATTGCCATTTCTTTCAACCTCGTATGTATTAAAGAAAATTCATTACCTGGCTTTACTAACATATATATATATATATATATGTAAATATAATTATATATATATATAAGCGATAATTTTGTCACGTGGGAAGCGAAGACGTATTATAAAGAGTAAGACCAGTGTTGATATATACATCTTTATTGATTGTGGGACGTGTTTCGGCTTAAGCACAAGCCATCTTCAGCCTAAAAAGCAAAGAAACAGCCTACATAAATATCTACAGATCATAATAGATTTCATGCAATAATACAAACGTGTAGGGGGTATATACAGGGTGTCCCAGGAGGAAAGTGCATAACTTTGGGAAATGATAGAACAAAATATTCTAAGCCTAAAATGTTCTATGCAAAATATTCTAAATCTCGACCGTTATAGAGATATTGCATAATTGAACATGGTATTTTCTTCAGTATTTCCCCATAAGGCTGGCCTAGCTGTCCTTGTGCCTCATACTCCTACATCTTTCTGCAATTATTTTACCATGTTATTGTAAAGATACTATAATTCTGTAAGTTGCAAAATGATTATGGACATATTAGCTCACTATGGACCAGTTGGAAACTATTTGAAATGGAAGAGTTCATTACAGTGATGCGGGGGAGGACACTACATTAAACCTTCAATATTTGTTTAACGGTTGATATTTGGACTTTTTGTTATAGAACAATTTATGCTTAGAATACCGTGTTTTATCATTTCCCAAAGTTATGCCCTTTCCTCCTGGGACGCCCTGTATATATATATATATAAGAACATAAGAACATAAGAAAATGGGAGTCTGCAGAAAGCCGATTGGCCTAAGCAAGATCCCCGTCCCACACAACCCCAATTACAAAGCCCAATTATAGGCTCAACACTCTAATACCCTGAGGATCATCTTACCAAAACGGTTAGAGATTAACGCAGGATTACGGGGGTCTGCAGAGCGGTGATTGGCCCAACCCTGCTGATCCCCCTTCACACCACCCTTCTCGTCCATATGCTTATCCAACTTTATCTTAAAGCTCCCTATCGTTTTTAATCCCACTATAGCACTTGGTAGTCCATTCCACCCATCTACAACTCTGTTACCAAACCAATATTTGCCTATATCTTTTCTGAAACGAAATTTATCTAATTTGAAACCATTGGTACGAGTTCTTTCGCTATCACTGAGCTTTAGTACATTTGTCATGTCCCCTTTGTTAATCCCACTAACCCACTTGAACACCTCTATCATATCCCCTCTAACTCTGCGTCTCTCTAACGAATGTAAGCCTAATTTCTTCAACCTTTCTTTATACGGAAGATTTCTAATATTATGGATCATTTTTGTCATTCTACGTTGTAGTCTCTCCAATGAATCTATGTCCATTCTGTAATAAGGACACCAAAATTGAACAGCATAATCCATATGGGGTCTCACTAATGACAAGTAAAGTATTAAGATAACATCAGCAGTTCTGTTACTCACACTCCTTGAGATTAACCCGATAATCCTGTTTGCCTTGTTTCGAACGCTTATACACTGTTGTCTAGGCTTAAAATCATTGCTAACAAACATATATATATATATATATACTGTATATATATTGTTATGACGGGTTGTAATCCAACTTGCTTCAGTATTATCTATTTTCGATCCGGGTTTCGGATATTTAGACTTGGAATATGCTCAACAGGAACACATCGAGCTTAGTGAATATGATTAGTATTTACTCAATCAGGCAACGATAACACAATAAACACACAGGTTAAATTACACTCATATTTATTCAATGGCATAGAATACAGTTTATGTTATACTATACTTTACTATTTTATTCAATAGCAAGTATGTAAATTAGTGACTGAGAGAGTTAACTATAGTTTTACTCTATAATGAAGGTCAGTTTGTCACTTACATAGTAGTTGAAGAATGAAAATACGCAATGATAGACAGATACATAATAATAATATTATACACAAACAAGAATCATTGACAATAATACATATGCGAGTAAAGTGTCTAACGCGCGAAGTATTCTGACAAAGACAAGGTACAATATGGAACTTATCGCTCAGCTGCGCGTGAGTCTGCGTGGTGGGCAAAGGGGACTTTGGCCGAACTCAGGTGACCATCAAAGGTACCGCCCTGAGGACTCTACTTCGGATGGACTGGGGACTCAGGAAATAACAATTTCCTTTAGCGCGATATAAAGTCAAGGACTAAAGATAATTATGAATTCTATTTTAGTCTAGGGGGAAAGATAGTTTAAATCTGAATTCAACTATCTAAGAGTTTATTGCGAATCATCTCTCACACGAGACACGAAAAATAATATTCGATCATAGATGAGGTCAAATCACACAGGTTGAGGAACTCAGATTCACAATAAATATAGTGACTGAATCGGAATAGATCAAATATAATTTAATATAGATTGGGATAAATTGACCAACTAATTAAGAAACGCAAATGAAAGAGCGTGATGATATAGCTTAATAAATCGCTATCTTGAACCGTAATTACAATTATAATCATTGGATTACTAGATAAAGTAATACATAGAATCAATAGCCAAATAGTAGGCAGAATCGATAAAATAATATACAATCTGAATTCCTAGATTGGTGTGGAAAGAATTACATGACCGAGTAACGTATATTATCAGATTATTCACAAGAACTAATAGAGATCAGATATCTTGATAAAGAATTAATTCTAACTCAACGGAAAGGGTTCTTGACTTTCAAAAAAGGGAAATTATATTATAAGTATTCTCTGGCGATAATTAGGCGGATATATGGATCATGAATTGGGCGTAAGTTCTAGGTATATTTTGGATTAAAAAAGGGAATCGGTTCACGTTATACACTTTCACTTCGACTTGGATACACAAAGAATAATAAACACATTCGAATAAAATCTGAGAGTATTTTGACTAAGTAACACGTGTAACAATGACTATGTAACGTACGTACAATTAAGGTTCTGAAGGATTAACACAGTTTATCTTAGTAATATCTCGTACTTAATGAATCACTCTACGGATCAAAGTTAGAAATCTTACACGGGTATCAAAGGTTCAAAATAGATCTTAGACACTGATCTAGAGTTAACTATAATAGAATACTAGCATATTTGATCTTACCTTCACAACAATAGCCACAACTTATAACACTCAGAGACACTTAGAGAGTCTGGACGCCGTAGGACTCGTGGTTCTGATGGGTTGGACGTGGAAGGGAACTGCCTTTCTCTCAGGTACAGGGCAGCACACTTTCTTTTTCAGGGTGAGACTCAATACCAATCCTTTCCCACATCCGGCGTAACCAGTGGAAGGAAGCAATAGTATTTGCTAACTTCCTTCAGTTTCAGTCAGACTATATTCGGGTTATTTTTAGGATTCAATTTGGTCTATCTCAATAACATAGGGACATGTGGATATCGTTATTTTGGCAATGGTGAAGGCAATTCCTAATCTAAAAATACACTTAAGTTATTTATTTACACACACAGAGATTCTTGATCTCTCGATATTGTCCCCCTATTTTTATAGGGTAGTATGGTTGCATAATGAATGATTTCTGTTCATCGTGATATCTGCCTTTTCTTATTCTGCAGGCCACAAGTTTCTCACTATTCACTTTAGTTGCACAATTTCCAGTCTTCCCGGGAGGTACTGTAGAGGGGGTACTGGGATTCCCATTGATGGCGTTATTGATATGGTTCTTGGTGTTGAACTTTCATAAAGAGTTCTTTTCTATATTGCAAGTCGGGCTGGAACTGGTTATATGCCTTGGGTATTTGTCTCGGTCCCTGCCATTGGAGGAGCCGGGGTCCCTGTGATTGGTTCGGACTCGAACTCCTTTCTCGGGATGACTGACCTAGATTCCAGGAAATTAGAGCATGGGTAGATCCGGGAAAAGGGGTAGGCTGACCTATTCCGGCAGGTATTAAAGCCTGGGAAACTGGTCGGGTCTAATTGTCTCTCGCTTTCTCCTGGTGTTGTCTCTTCCTGTTCCTCTTTGTGTCTCTAATTACAGCTATTCTGGTGCTGTTAGGTTGCTCCTTTCCGGTTATGATCAGGGTGTGGCTGCTCAACCCCGTCATCTCATATATATATATATATATATATATATATATAAATAGTATACAGTATATATACTGTATATATATATTATATATATTATATATAATTTTATATATATATATATATATAATTATATTTATATTGATATTAGTGTAGCCAGGGAGGATATTTTCTTTCAGGCAGGTGAGATTAAAATAATAGCCACAGTTTGCATTATTGAGTTTTTTATTGATACTCTCAATTTTAAGTACAGTTTTTCTAGTATTTTCAGGAAGTTGGTAAAGGAGGTTTGCAAAGGGTTCCGACGTTTCAATGGGCGCAGCCATCATTATCAAGGAGATGTGAAGTTAGAAGGTGATAAGTCGAGAATATATAGGCGATACAAGATCAAGAGAGGGCTTATTGTGTACTAGCTGCATGCTGGTTGGCTAACCTCAGGCTAGCTCTGGTTGGTTGGTTGGACGGTGCGTATGGTGTCGGCTGCAGGAGTGGGCGGGGTCTCTGCCCTTCCATAGCGAGGCCCCCATGATGCCCCCAGGAATGCCCCCTCCACACACACAGACGAACGACACAGAGGCCCCGCCCACTCCTGCGGCGACCCCATACGCACCGTCCAGCCAACCAACCAGAGCTAGCCTGAGGTTAGCCAACCAGCGTGCAGCTAGTACACAATAAGCCCTCTCTTGATCTTGTATCGCCTATATATTCTCGACTTATCACCTTCTAACTTCACTTCTCCTTGATAATGATGGCTGCGCCCATTGAAACGTCGGAACCCTTTGCAAACCTCCTCTACCAACTTCCTGAAAATACTAGAAAAACTGTACGAAACATTGAGAGTATCAATAAAAAAACTCAATAATGCAAACTGTGCCTATTAAAAAACTTAAAAAACTCATCGGTGACTTCTCCCCCGGGTACGCTTACGGCACAATCAAAACCCACAAACCAGGCAACCCCCTTCGCCCCATCATCTCCCAGATCCCTACCGCCACCTACCAAATAGCCAAGACTTTGAACAAACTTCTGATCCCCTACACCCCCAGCCAGTACAGTATTTCCTCGTCAGCTGACTTCCTGGAAATTTGGAAAATTTTGAAAATTTCCTGGAAATTTCTCAAAATTTCCCTACTTACGACCATATCATCGCCTCCCTAGATGTAGAGAGTCTCTTCACCAACGTGCCTGTGGACCACACCATTGAGCTCATCCTACATCGAGTCTACCACTGCCCTGACAACACGCCCTTAGACCTCCCAGAAACAGCCCTGAAGACTATCATCGCCTCCCTAGATGTAGAGAGTCTCTTCACCAACGTGCCTCTGGACCACACCATTGAGCTCATCCTACATCGAGTCTACCACTGCCCTGACAACACGCCCTTAGACTTCCCAGAAACAGCCCTGAAGACGTTGCTGGAAATATGCACCAAAGAGGCACCCTTCACCTTCCCACGAGGTAACATGTACCAGCAGATCGACGGTGTGGCAATGGGCAGTCCCCTAGGAGTCCTCTTTGCCAATTTTTACATGGGCACCATCGAAGAAGAGCTCCTGACTACCAACCGCCCCTCCGTCTACTGCAGATACGTGGACAACATCTTCGTGCGTGTGAGGGACCCACAGGAGCTACGTGACCTTCAACAGCGATTCATCGCCTCTTCCAGTCTAAACTTCACCTTCTACCACACATCCCCACACCATCAGGAACTCACCAGACCCGACTTAGATAAACACACCTCTATTCTTGATAAAGAAATAGACTCACGCCGCCTATTCATTCTTGAAGCTATATATATACAAACATACCAACCTACTTTAAACACACAAGCGGAATACAGCTAGATCCTACCCTCGGCACGCCCTTCCACAGAGAGGCCCCCCATGATGCCGCCAGGATTGCCCCCTCCACACACGCAGATGAACGAAGCAGAGGCCCCGCCCACTCCTGCGCCGAACCTATACGCACTGTCCAGCCAACCAACCAGAGCTAGCCTGAGGTTAGCCAACCAGCGTGCAGCTAGCACACAATAAACCAACTCTTGATCTTGTATCGCCTATATATTCTCGACTTATCACCTTCTAACTTCACTTCTCCTTGATAATGATGGCTGCGCCCATCGAAACGTCGGAACCCTTTGCAAACCTCCTTTACCGACTTCCTGTAAATACTAGAAAAACTGTACGAAATATTGAGAGTATCAATAAAAAACTCAATAATGCAAATTGTGCCTATTATTTTAATCTCACCTGCCTGAAAGAAAATATATATATATATAGAGAGAGAGAGAGAGTACAACAATTGGAGAAGAACTGGAAAGGACCTAGTGGGCTTGCTACTAAACGAGTAATCACAATTCCCTGGCTCGATGTATCTAGGGAAATTAACTTTTGTAGTACTTTAGTTTTATTATCTCCCCACAAAGCACACCCAAATGAAATCCAATTGCTCTTGCTGTTTCCAAGACATATTAAAAATGTATGAATATCCTCTTATTCATAATATTCTCAAGATGTTCATTGGTGTCTCTAAATATGAGAGCACTAGAGTATGGTGTGCACACTGTTGGATGTGCAGTGCTGCCGGGCTGTCATCAGGAGACTGGTGTACAGCGTTTTGCAGTGACTACAATCCTCCAGTAAAACGCTGATCATAGTTTTATGGGCTAGTGATCATATCTATGAATCCTGTATTATATCCCACTGGCAGAAGTTGCTGCACACTTAGTACTGTAATATATAGGTCTAGTTGAGCTTTGATCAACGATATGTGCAATAGGTGTTAACCAACACTGAGCAAAAGCCTTAGCCTTAGCTTATTATGCTAAGCAACACTGTGCTATATTCTGACAAAATTTGATATGTGCTTTATTATGCCATTCTGTAAATACTGTATTGTGATGCCTCCCGGCGTTAGCAGAATGGTTGCGTGGGGCATTGCAGCTCGCTAGCGCTCGCCAGGATGGGGGGATAGGCTACAGTTGTCCTAGAATGATCTGCTTTATTTCATTAGTGTCGTGCTGCCACAGACAGTCTAGAAATGGTCTTTGTTTTGGTCTGTGACCGCGCCTTATATTTTATATTCGCTATAATATAAATGTTGCTTGTGTGGGAGGCGAGCGAGAGAGTGTGAGGGAGTACACCCGGCAGCGAGGTGAGCTATGACGCGGCTCGCTTGGGCGCTGACGGCGTTGGCGGCCGGGTGGTCAACTAGTCCCTTCCCGTCGCGGCCTCGTGTTTTTTACCAGCTCAGAGCTTGCCTGACACGCGTATCGCCTACATCCTTTGCAATTCTGTCCCCCATACTCGCGACTTTGCATACTATTTCTCTCTCTCGACTTCTCCTTTCTCATTCTCTAATCTTTATTAAACTCAACATCCCTTCTGGTTTCAGCATAGACGTTCACCGTCGACCAGTCGTATTGTACGCGAAGCTCTCAGATATTTCCATGTATTAGGTTAAGGAGGTATCATGTTTTATTGAGGTTTAGAGAGACGGACTTTTCCGTATGTGTCCTCTCTCGGGAAGGTTGTAGACCGGTATATGTCTCCCTTGCAAGGTGTTGAGTGATTCTGCTTGGTTATCTAAAGCTAAACTGGGGGTAAGGTTACTGTGTCATTGTCTCCGATGTGTGCAGTGTTAGCTAAGCTCTGCACGACATCGACAGGTACTGTGGGAGCCTAAGTTGTCTTCGGGTTGGTTTACTTTGCGAGCACAGCGCTGTGGTGTGAGAGGGCCATAGCCTATCCCTCACAACATAGTGCTGCCTCTTTGTGTTGACTTCTGAGGGATCGCCAGGATAGAGCTAGGTACTAGAGACCTAGATTTATCAAGAGAGCATCCCCGTCATATAACGTAATCTTCATTATACCACCCTTGGACAATGTTAGGCTACGAGCCGCATGCTCGCCCATTGTTGCCCTGCCTTGATACCCCAGCTAGACTTTATTAACTGAGCAGACACTGGTTAGAGATAAGCCCCATTATTATATGTATGCAGCATTATTATTCACTGCACTTTTGAGCCGAGGTTGTTGTTGAGTTGCACAACCCGAGTAGGCTGTGTTGTGTCACGAAGCATTTCTTTAGTTGTCGAGCATTACTACCTTTGCGCAGTCTTTATTATTCGCCTGCCTATTATTACTATATGTCCTAGCATTTATTGTGACCCGTATTCTGTTCAAGATTCTTTACGAACATCTTCCCAGCATCAGACTTATTTCAGAAGTTTCCAGTTGACGTTGCAGGACTAGCATTGCACTTTCTTTAATACAGGAGTGCCAGTTATTTGAGTATCTACCGTAACGTTAATTAATCACGTTAACTATCTTTTCTTTGTGTAACATAATCGAGTAATCTTTTACTGTTTGAGAATAGGCTGTTTCATTGAGCGTCAGCCTAGTGTGTGTGCACCAGTTACCGAGTCATAGGATACCTCGTTGTCCAGGCACGACTCAGGGCGGTAATGGTGTTTTGTTTTCCAGTGTTAAACCCTTTATTAGCGGCTCACCACTTAAGTCGTATTTAATAAATCTGGACTATCTGGCGGCGCTCGACATAGGTCGAGTGGCAATTTCAGCACGTAATGTTGCTGAGAGAGAGAGACAAGTGGTGGCAGGAGACTAGCGAGCGTATGACTGCTCCAGACCACCGCGGCGAACCTACTGACACGAATCTCAGCTCCCTCCTCCCTCTCTCACTCGCTACATACTGAATTGAATGGGGAAAGTACCGAATTACATGCTTTTTGCACTCGCGTTGCACGGTTATTGCAAGAAAACTATCCATCGTACAAGGATCGTTATGGTATCATTCGAAAGCTCTGTTCATGCCCTTTCAGGGATAGATACTTGTTTTACATTCTGGGTCTTATTTAGGCATGAAAATGATCACGTAAACAGCCCTATTTTGGCTAAAAACACCCCGCTGGGCGGTACATATAAATAAACCGCATAGGCCGCTCGTAAGGTGTTAAGGCAGGGGTTGGATCTAGTGTTACCGTTGTTGCTTTTTGCCATTATCTAGTCCAATGTTGAAGAGCCCTGTGTCTTTGAGAACCTGGATCGTAACAAATGGCGACCCAGCTCAGGGTCTTGTGAACTAAGAGATAATTGCAGGATTGTTGTGGTCATTTGTTTTATTGAGGAATATAGTGGGCACGTTAAAAATTTGTTTTGGCAAAGTAGTATAGCACTTGAGAGTCTTCAGACATTTTTGGCAAGTGAATAGTGCTACATAGGAGCTTGGGTACTTTTTTTTTTTGATAAACGTGAGAATTTTTGGTGGACACAATGGGAGACGAATCAGATCATACTGAGAGTTCAGGGAAAGATGCAGGCTCTGATGGGCAGATGCCAGGGGGGTTAGTAACTAGTGAGGAGGCCGCAAAGAAGTTTTTGGAGGTGCCTATAACAGCTGATCGACTAGAGGGAATTAGCAAGTATGGTCTACAGTGTTTGGCTCCCCTCATGGGGCTTAAGGTGGCTCATGGCATCAAGAAGAACGATTTGAGGGCTTGCGTACTGGGGGCGGCTAGTGAGGTCCAGGGTGGAGAGGGTGCTCGGGGACTTCTGCTCGAGCCCCCCCTCCACTCTACTCCCATCGGGACCTCTAGGATGCCGGAGTTTAGTACGTTCCCGCAGGCCGATAGCCGCTGGCAGCTTGGTTTAGGATCGCTGGGTGGGCCTCCAATAGTTGCACCTCCTCCTCAAGGTTTCACTACAGAAATGCTCTTCCAGCTTGAGATGGCTAACCAGCAGCGATAGGCTGATCTCGAACTCGCTAAGGCTAAACAACAGACGGATCTCGAACTCGCTAAGGCTAAACAACAGACGGATCTCGAACTCGCTAAGGCTAAACAACAGACTGATCTCGAACTCGCGAGAATAAAAGCCCAGTCGGAGGCTGAGTCTACCAGGTACCGTGCAGATATCGATCTTGAGAAGACCCGGGTGGAAACGACAGGGCAACGTCTCGGTGGTTGGAATTGTGGGCATGATCAGTCTTTGTCGCACCTGTTGAAACTAGTCCCTGTATTTGATGAGTCGGGTGTCACCGAATTTTTCATGAGATTCGAGAAGAAGTGCCAGGAACACCAGTGGCCTGGGGAGAAGTGGGCAGCCCTTGTTTCCTCTAGACTTGTGGGCAAGGGACTCAAGACATATGATGCATTGCCTATAGAGTCGTGTATTATCTATGAGGAACTCAAGGAGGCTGTCCTGAGAGCATACGAACTACAACCAGAGACGTACAGGTTGAAGTTCCGGGGTGTTACCAAGGGTCGGGAGAGCACATTTTTGGAACATGCCCGGGAGCTGTCCGATGCTTTTGGGAATTGGCTGAGGTCGGAGAAAGCTACTACGTTTGACGACATTAAACAGTTGGTGCTTTTAGAGCAGTTTTTCAAATGCATGGGCGGCGACCTGACGTTAAACCTGAAAGAAAAGCAACCAAAAACTCTACAGGAGGCAGCTGAGATGGCTGACTTCCGGCTATCACTAATTCGTGGGTGCGGGTCTGCCCAGTGTAGTGAGGCAGGTAACAAGGGGCGTGACGCCCCACCCACCCGAGTTGGTGATATACCTTATGCAAACAAGTACAAGAGCCATGATACCAAGACTGACCACAAGACTAGCACCGTCCCGTTTAAGAAGGGGCCGGGCCCTTCCCAGTACCAAGGGAAGCCCAAAGGGGAGTTGGAGTGTTATCATTGTCATAAAAAGGGGCACTTTGCAAGAGTCTGTCCTAGCAAACCACCTACAGCAGCTGTGTCTTTGGCGTGCAACATTGGTGTGCCTCCGAAGTCGTCTGAGTTTGCCCGGGGCAGTTCGTCAGAGGCTGAGGCACAGCCAATGCAGAAGCACCTGGGAGGCTCGAACCCTGCTCAGGATGTTTTTTGCGACCATAGAGGGCGGGGTTGCGTGATGTGGGCATGGAGTAGAGGTCTTGCGTGATACAGGTGCTTCCCAGACTCTGATGAAAAACTTGACTGGCTACCCTATAAACGCGGCTCAGGTGGTAGTGGTGCAGGGTATTAATGCAACTCGGTCATACCCGCTGGTGCGGTTGGAGTTGGAGGTGGATGGTGTGGCACGTGAATTGGATGTCGGGATTGTGGAGAAACTGCCAGTGGAGGGCGTCGACCTTCTTCTCGGCAACGACTTTGCAATGCCCGCTTCTGAGGTTCTACCCTTAGTCGTTGCCGAGAGGCCGGCCGACGTGAGTAGGGAAGAGCAAGAGTGGGTCGAGCGGTGCCAAACACAACCCCTGGCGTGTGTTGTCACCCGAGCTCGTGCAGCTAAAGTGTCACAGCCTAGTCCTCCGTCTTCAGACCAGCGGAGGAACGATCAACAGGTGGAGGCTAAAGCTGGAGTTGGTTTTAAGAGTTTTGACTCGGCGGCTCTCCTGGGTGATTCAGTATGAGCATCATTACTTAATTCTGGAGTAGCCCCAGGGCCTGTCATCGAGAGTGACGAGGCTGGGCATGACGAGACTCCACGACAGCAACGTTATGTACATCGAGAGAGACAGAGGGAGCAGCCCAGTATCGGAGAAGGTCATGCATTGCTCCGGGAGCAGTTTGATCGCTTGGCACCCTCAGATATACGTCGGTTGCAATTAGAGGACCCTGAGCTCCAAACGTGTGCTAATGGAGCTGTAGAGCTCGACGAGGACGGCGATGCACAGCCAGGAGATTTTTTTTATTTAGAAGGCATCCTCTATAGGCGTTTTCAAGACCCTAAACGTAGTTGGCAAGAGGGGTCCGGAGTAGTGGACCAATTGGTGGTGCCACGGGAGTGCAGGGATAGCCTACTGAGGTTGGCGCATGACATACCACTGGCAGGACATCTAGGGGTGAGAAAAACGGTGGCGGCTTTAGAAAAATTGTTTTGGTGGCCGGGGTTGAAGGGGCAGGTGGTAACCTGGATAGCAAGGTGTCATACGTGCCAGAGGGTTGGAAAACCTAACCAAACAATTCCGAGAGCCCCGTTGCACCCCATTCCTGTCAGTGGACCGCCCTTCAGTAAGGTCATCATTGATATGGTCGGTCCCCTACCCCCTACTAGTGCCGGTAATAAATTTCTATTAACTATCATGGATGTGGCCAGTCGTTATCCTGATGCATATCCAATGAGAAATGGCACGGCGAAAACTGTTGTCCGGAACCTGCTCTTGTATTGCTCGCGGTATGGTTACCCGCAAGAGGTGCAATCGGACCAAGGTTCTAATTTTACATCTAATCTGTTCAAACAAACTATGATTCAGCATGGCATCAGCACTGTCGTCTCTTCTGCGTATCACCCGGAGAGTCAAGGGGTGTTGGAGAGGTGGCACGCCACGCTGAAAAGCATGCTTCGATGTTACTGCGCAGAGAACGGAAAGGATTGGGACCTTGGTCTGCCGTATGTTTTGTTCGCGGCAAGAGAAGTACCTGGAGAGAGTCTCGGTTTCAGTCCGAATGAGCTTGTTTTCGGGCATCAGGTGAGGGGCCCTCTCCACATGGTGAAGGAGATTTGGGAGGGTACCGCTAAGCCATGTTCTATGTTGAGATACGTCCTCGAGAGCAGAGAGAGAATGCTTAGAAGTCTGGAGCTGGCCGGGCGTAATTTGGTGAGTTCGCAGGCCCGTATGAAGGACAGGTACGATACTAAGGCGAAACTCCGGGAGTTTCAGGTAGGTCAAGAGGTGTTGGTCCTGTTGCCTTTGTCAGGTCATCCTCTGGCTGCCAAGTACGCTGGGCCTTATCGGGTTGTGTCTAAGATCTCCGATCTAGATTACCTCGTTGCCACTCCAGACCGGAAGAAGCGTAACCAACTATGCCACATTAATTTGTTGAAGGTGTATGTGAGGCGCCCAGCTGAGTCACTAGCTGTCCCTGTGTTGACCTGCTGCGGTCATGGTGGAGAAGGAGAGGGGGCCAGCAATGATCAGGTGGATGATAACTGGGATTGTCATGTCTCGGCTGATCAGTGGGCGGGGAATTCGAGCCAATGTGCGCATGATGCTCTGGCGCACCTGCCGGAGGAACAGCAGGTGGCAGTGCAGCGCCTGTTCGATTCATACCCCACTGTATTTGCCGAGCACCCAGGCCTCACTACTCAAGCGGTGCATGATGTCGATGTAGGAGAGCACCCCCCCTTCAAGTCGATACCTTATCGGGTGCCACCCATTAAACTCCCAGCGCTCAGGGATGAGCTGGAGTATATGCTGGCGAGAGGCTTGATCGAGAAGGGGGCAGTACGGTGGACTTCTCCTGTCACTCTGCAGCCCAAACCTGATGGAAAAGTTCGGTTCTGCATTGACTTTAGGTGGTTGAACAGGTTGACCCCCACCAATGCATATCCTCTTCCCCGGGTGGATGACAGTGTGGATAAGATCGGGAAAGCAAGGTACTTGACCAAGGTAGACCTCGTCAAAGGCTACTGGCAAGTACCACTGTCTGAGCGGGCTAAAGAGGTGTGCGGGTTTGTGGTGGATGGCAGTACTTACCGTTGCACCGTGATGCCATATGGTCTGAAAAATGCACCAGCCACTTTCCAGAGCTTAATGAACGACATCGTAGCAGACATCCCAAACTGTACTGTCTACCTTGATGACGTGTTCATTTATGACAACGATTTCCAAAGTCACTGTGAGCACATAGAAGCCTTATTTAGTCAACTTAGTAAAGCAGGCTTGGTGGTTAATCTGGGCAAGTGTGACTTTGTGCAAGCCACGGTGCAGTATCTGGGGTTTGTGGTTGGGTTAGGGCAGGTGAGCCCTCCCCAACAGAAGATACAGGCTATCGACTTGTTCCCCAGGCCGACCACCAAGCGGCAGATCATGAGATTTTTGGGTATGATTGGGTATTACCGCCGCTTTATAAGAGGCTATTCTACTGTGTTAGCTCCTTTGACAGATCTACTAGCCAAAGATAAAAAGTTCCGCTGGGCACCTGAGTGTGAGCAGGCGTTTCGAGTAGTAAAACACCTTTTATGCACTCACCCTATCCTCAGGTCTCCGGACTTTGAACGACCATTTCAGTTGGCGACTGATGCCAGCGGAGTAGGGGCTGGTGCCGTACTTTTGCAGACAGACGAGGAAGGTCTTGAGCATCCAGTCAGTTTCTTTTCAAAGAAATTTAATTCAGCACAGAAAAACTATTCGGTTGTTGAAAAGGAACTGCTGGCAATCGTGTTAGCGCTCAGACACTTTGAGGTCTATGTTCCTGCATATGGGCCAGTCGTGGTAGTGTATACCGACCACCACCCGCTTAAATTCCTCAATCAATTCCACAACCGGAATATGAGGCTGACCAGATGGTCGCTCATGTTGCAAGAGTACAACTTAGACATTCGCCATATTGCCGGTTGTGAGAATGTGATTGCGGACTGTCTGTCGCGGGTGGAGGATCCGGGGTAGGCTACCACAGTATGTTGGTATAGCCTCCTGTCTTGGCTCGCGGTGTATTTTTGCGCTGGTGCTTGTTGGCTCGCGTGTGTAGCATCAGCGTAGGGTCGCAGGGCTGGAGTTGTTGGCTTTGATTAGAAGAAAATTAGGGTACATCTATAGTAGCCGCCAAAAACAACATTAAAATAAAATATGAAAAATTAAATAAAAACTCTTTCTTTTTAATAATTAATTTTAAGATAATATTGTAGCTGAGTACTGAGTACAGATGATTTTCCCTCAGTAGGCTGTGCTTCTTAAAGCTCGCTCTGGGAGCACAATGTTATGAATTAATGTATTATATTTGGGAAGGGTGATAAGATTTGTTTATATATAAAATGTTGTTGTATTTTTTTTTTGAGGAAACTGAGCTTGCATTCCATGAGAGGCGGAGTGGTTAGGAGTGGCAGATTCTAGCGACATTCTGCCTGTTCAGATATGGGCTCATGGTTGAGTGTCCCATATCTTGGGGGGTGGGGAGGGGGGGGGTGACACCTCCCGGCGTTAGCAGAATGGTTGCGTGGGGCATTGCAGCTCGCTAGCGCTCGCCAGGATGGGGGGATATGCTACAGTTGTCCTAGAATGATCTGCTTTATTTCATTAGTGTCGTGTTGCCATAGACAGTCTAGAAATGGTCTTTGTTTTGGTCTGTGACCGCGCCTTATATTTTATATTCGCTATAATATAAATGTTGCTTGTGTGGGAGGCGAGCGAGAGAGTGTGAGGGAGTACACCCGGCAGCGAGGTGAGCTATGACGCGGCTCGCTTGGGCGCTGACGGCGTTGGCGGCCGGGTGGTCAACTAGTCCCTTCCCGTCGCGGCCTCGTGTTTTTTACCAGCTCAGAGCTTGCCTGACACGCGTATCGCCTACATCCTTTGCAATTCTGTCCCCCATACTCGCGACTTTGCATACTATTTCTCTCTCTCGACTTCTCCTTTCTCATTCTCTAATCTTTATTAAACTCAACATCCCTTCTGGTTTCAGCATAGACGTTCACCGTCGACCAGTCGTATTGTACGCGAAGCTCTCAGATATTTCCATGTATTAGGTTAAGGAGGTATTATGCTTTATTGAGGTTTAGAGAGACAGACTTTTCCGTATGTGTCCTCTCTCGGGAAGGTTGTAGACCGGTATATGTCTCCCTTGCAAGGTGTTGAGTGATTCTGCTTGGTTATCTAAAGCTAAACTGGGGGTAAGGTTACTGTGTCGTTGTCTCCGATGTGTGCAGTGTTAGCTAAGCTCTGCACGACATCGACAGGTACTGTGGGAGCCTAAGTTGTCGTCGGGTTGGTTTACTTTGCGAGCACAGCGCTGTGGTGTGAGAGGGCCATAGCCTATCCCTCACAACATAGTGCTGCCTCTTTGTGTTGACTTCTGAGGGATCGCCAGGATAGAGCTAGGTACTAGAGACCTAGATTTATCAAGAGAGCATCCCCGTCATATAACGTAATCTTCATTATACCACCCTTGGACAACGTTAGGTTACGAGCCGCATGCTCGCCCATTGTTGCCCTGCCTTGATACCCCAGCTAGACTTTATTAACTGAGCAGACACTGGTTAGAGATAAGCCCCATTATTATATGTATGCAGCATTATTATTCACTGCACTTTTGAGCCGAGGTTGTTGTTGAGTTGCACAACCCGAGTAGGCTGTGTTGTGTCACAAAGCATTTCTTTAGTTGTCGAGCATTACTACCTTTGCGCAGTCTTTATTATTCGCCTGCCTATTATTACTATATGTCCTAGCATTTATTGTGACCCGTATTCTGCATTATAATTGTTCAAGATTCTTTACGAACATCTTCCCAGCATCAGACTTATTTCAGAAGTTTCCAGTTGATGTTGCAGGACTAGCATTGCACTTTCTTTAATACAGGAGTGCCAGTTATTTGAGTATCTACCGTAACGTTAATTAATCACGTTAACTATCTTTTCTTTGTGTAACATAATCGAGTAATCTTTTACTGTTTGAGAATAGGCTGTTTCATTGAGCGTCAGCCTAGTGTGTGTGCACCAGTTACCGAGTCATAGGATACCTCGTTGTCCAGGCACGACTCAGGGCGGTAATGGTGTTTTGTTTTCCAGTGTTTAAGGCAGGGGTTGGATCTAGTGTTACCGTTGTTGCTTTTTGCCATTATCTAGTCCAATGTTGAAGAGCCCTGTGTCTTTGAGAACCTGGATCGTAACAGTATATTTTTGTTTACTGTTTATTAGTATATTGTTTGTATCTTATCTGTGAAACGAGCTTTGTATGTGATATGGACCATCAGGTTGTACTATATACCCTATACTGTATTTATATTCTGCATCTGGAATAAAGATTTATTATTATTATTAATATTATTATTATTATTATTATTATTAATATTATTATTATCTTTATTATTATTATTATTATTATTATTATTATTACTCAAGATTTGCAGTGGGAGACAACCAAGTACGTACCTTGGACATCGGATGAAGATCGGGGTCCTGATGGAAATACATTGATTACTAGTTAGTCAGATCTCATGTTCCCAATTTGATTCTTCTGAATTCTCAACTCTCTGGCCTAAGCTATCTTGTCACTCTATCACTAAATATATATGTGCTGTTTATCTCTCCCCTAATTATATTGACTGTCCAAAATTCTTTGACTATCTTACTTCTAAAGTGGAATACATTCTATCTATCTCTCCCTTCTCTGAAATCTCTTTCCTAGGGAATTTCAATGTTCACCACCACCAATGGCACTGACCATGTCACTGACCAACCTGGTGAACAAGCCTACATCATTTCTATCCTAAATTACCTAGAGCAGTTAGTTTTTAGCAACCCACCTGTATGCCGGACCGCCTTGGAGATCGGTGCAACATTCTTGACCTATTTCTAACCTCTAATCCTTCAGCTTACACTGTAAATCTTCTCTCTCCATTGGCCTACTCCGATCACAACCTTATCTCCGTTACCTTTCCTATCTCTCTAGTATTGCCTTCTGACCCCTCAACCAGTGGCGCTTGTGGCATTTCGGCGCTGCCGATTGGGGGGCTATTCGGCAGTACTTCCTTGATTTCCTATAGAATGACTTTTGCTTCCGTGGCCGGGGACCCTCAGAGAGTGCTGAGCGCATTACTGAAGTGATCCTCTTGGGCATGGAGGCATGCATTTAATGTTCTTTCTCTCAGTCTAATGCAAAAATGTCTTGGTTGACTCACGCTGGTTCTACTTCTGTGTGTAATAAGCAGGAAGCCTTGAAACGGTACCATCGCCTTCAAACTCAAGAATCTTATGCTATATATTTTTCTGCCTGGAATCAAGCCAAATCTTTTCTTCGCCTAGCCACAAACTCTTTCATAAACATCAAATGTTTTGAATGTTCAAACTCTAGTTCTTCCCAATTGTTACTTTCAACGCCTCCAAGACCCAGTTTCTCCCTCTATGTCTCCATCACAATTTTCCACAAGACTATCAACTATTCTTCAACAACACATAACTCAACCCTTCATCTTCTCTCAACATTGTAGGTGTATCTTTTTCATCTGACCTTTCATGGAAAGATCATATTACCACTCTTGCTATAACTGCTTCCCAAAAGTTAGGTGTGCTCAACCGTCTCCGCGGGTTCTTCACCCCCGCACAGCTTCTTGCTCTGTATCGGGGCACAGTGCACCCCTGTATTGAGTATTGTTCGCATGTGTGGGGAGGTTCCATCCATACTGCACTTTTCGAACGAGTAGAGTCAAAAGCATTTCGCCTCATCAACTCGCCTCCTCCTACTAGTTCCCTACAATTTCTTTCTACACACCGCAATGTTGCATCTCTTTCACTCTTCTATCGGTTACAACAACCAGTGTTCTTCAGAGCTCTCTCAGTGTATACCCCCTACCTTGCGGCGAGTGCAAGGCACCCACCTTTCAACACAGTCCCACTCCTATTCTGTCCAGCTCTCCAACCCAAGAATTGGCAAATTTCTCAGTCTTTCTTCTACTCAACAATTGAACTCTGGAACTCTCTCCCTCAATCAATCTTTCCTTCATCTTATGACTTAGACTGCTTCAAACTTTGTGAGTCCAGGCATTTTGACTCCAACGTCCCTTGAGTTTGGCTCCGTCACTTAATTATTTTGGGGGAGACACACGCTACAGGCAACCTGCCTTTTATATCCTCCATACACAAACCAAAAAAGAAAACAAAAATGTATGATATCATTTTTCCATTCCTACTCTCTACTTAATTTACAGTACTTTAGTTATATTTTTCAAACTTCTATTATCTTACACTAGTTAGTAACCAGTGCATAAATATTATTATGATGCATACATGGATACCGTTTTAAAGGGATTTGTAATGAAATGCGTTAGGTATAATGTAGGTAAATTCCAGTAGGGAGATACTGTATATGGCAGTATTTGGCAATCTAATCTGGCCAGTGTCAATTGAAGTCTTGTCAATTTAGCTACTTACCGTTAGATCTAGAGGTTTTCATTTCAATCTAGCGGCCATTATAATACACTTAGCAGCATAATTTCTAGGGATATTCAACAAACTTCAAACATTTCAGAACCATATTTAACCTCCTCCGTCATATGGCGGTTTGCCCAAAAGTATCCTATGACGCGATCGCGTCATATGAATTTAGTGAAATAGCTCAATAATAAGTTTATGACGCGATTTGCGTCATATTGATCTCAGTATGTTAGGTAAGTTAGATCATAATCTGCCGGTTGGTGGCAACCCCAAATTCCTCCGACTTCTAATGGTCCCTCAGTGTGAGAAAGAGTGTTGTGGGAGAAATACCGGGCAACCCCTAACTTTCGTAAGTTAATATGTCGGGGAAAGTTAATTGTAAAACTTGCCAAGCAAAAAAAACAAAACTATTGTAGAAATTGTGGTATTATTCTAGCAACTTTTTGCATTTATAATAAGCTATAATATATGGCTATGTCAAATTGGTTGATAATTATGAAGCAGTAATGCTGGACAATGGGAATACTGCATGAGGGAGCAGAGAACCGTAGGGTAAGTCATACAGGAAATTGTCAAAACTTTGAAGGTCCAGATCATTATTATTAAAGTCAGCATTTGGCAAAGTAAGGAATTGTTATAAACCTTAGCCAATACTCTGCTATTCACCATAAGTGAATTTGAATTATCATTATTATTTGGTAGGGTAGGTATGTATAGGCAGGTTGGTTAAATAATTGGTGGAATTCGTAGGGACTCAAACTTTTTTGAGAGAGTTAAAGCAAAAAAATGCATGGACCTGAAAATGCATGGACCTGAATGCTGAGGCCAAGGATTATTAAGCAAAACTAGGGGATTCGGGGAAGCTGAGACTGAAGACTGGAAACGTTGTGTGGGATTCAGTCACGTCTTTATACTCATTTCTGAAATGACAGTTTTTCAATGCTGTGGTCAAACTATTCCACTAATTTCTATTCTTTTGGTACCAAAACGTTCGGAATTGTGAGCCTCACCCAACTACGCAAACATGGCTTTGATAATCTGTGTAGTTTTCAAGATATGTATTTTTAAGTGGTTTAAAAAAAAAAATCAAGATTGCCGAAAAAAACCCCACTTGCAAAGCAAAACCTTTTATATAACATTTGTGGAGCATTAGTAGGGGAACCCATGTACCAAAGCCCAATAATTTCCTATTATTGGGAGAGACGGTATATACGTCTGAAATCTTTCGGGAAGCCGTCTGCCACGGGCGTGTCTGGCCACCATTTTTTATCTTTAACCCCCTCCGTCTGATATGACGCGATCGCGAATATAAGTACTTTGGACCAAACACCGATTTTGACGCGATCGCGTATATAATACCGGGTGAAACATGGCAAAACTTATTTAAACCTAGCTAAGTTATTATATCCGCGATCGCGTATATCTTTTCACCAGCGTGTCACTGAAAATCTCAGGATTTATGTGAGGTAACTTACAACACTGTAAGGTAAAATTATCCCTAAACGAGTAAGCTCTGAATGTAGAAACTCCTTAGTTTGACTCAGCCAGTCATGCTGGGAGGTCGCGTGGCTGCGACATATAAAAATGGCCGCCCCATGGATATATCGTCAAAGAGTGGCTTTATGTGATATAATTGATAATGTATAGCATTGAAAATGACTAAAATATGGTTGGATAGCATCAATACATAATGGGTTAACATATTACGTTCACGGTCGACGGATAAGGTACGATCCGGTCAAATTTTTCGATGTAAGGTATGCGCATATGAAAATATTCATATAAAATAGAGTTTTTGTTGTACAGAGCTGGTTCAAAGAAAATAATAATCTGTATGCATTGCCGATATACGAAATTAATATTTAAAAACTGTATCGATCCTTAAATGGTGTTTAAATAGAGCATCAATTGAAGCGAAAATCTTGACCAGTCGGCGATTGTGGCGCACGGGCACAACAACAAAAAATATGGAAAAATAGAAGTTTTGATCATATATTGATGATATACTGTACATACCATTCGAAAGCTAATGAAAAATCCTAATTAGCGCGATTTAAATAATATCCATTGTCCCACATTTGATCGGTGAAAATGGGGGGGGGGAGGAGTTAGGAGGGAAAATCAGGGCAGACGGAACATTTCGATCGACGTATGGAGCGCATATGAAAATGTTCATATACAATAGAGTTTTTGTCGTACAGAGCTGGTTCAAAGAAAATAATAGTCTGTATGCATTGCCGATATACGAAATTAATATCTCAAAACTTTATCGATCCTTAAATGATATGTAAATAGAGCGTGAAGTGAAGCGAAAAAATATCCAGTCGGCGAGGGCTGAACAGTGAACACTGTCTAAAAATATGCGGCACATGGACGAAAATATTTTGGAAAAATAGAAGTTTTTATCATACATTTATGATATAGATACCATTCGAAAGCTAATGAAAAATCCTAGATATTGCTGGCTTAAAAAATATCGTTTTTCCCACAATGTATCGGTGAAAATGGGGAGGTCAACTACGGGCGGACTGAAGATATGCTTTCACCTATGGTGAAATTCCACATATTATTATTTTGTTTTGATGAAATCTTATAGAATAACCTTTCCTCTTCCCGTTCATAAAAAATGAAAATAAAAAAAAAATAAATATGATGGGTGAACACCGACTGAGAGTGAATATTCTGTTGCGGCAGGGATTCTACAAGAGCGAAAAACTATCATTATAGATTTATTTCTATAAAATCCAATATTGATGATAGAATATTCTAAACACACCATCATGTTCAGCGGAATAAATAGCTGTGGTTTAGTATGAAATTTTAAATAAGTTATTTAGTAAGTTTCGGAAATATCTTTAAGTAAAGTGAAAAAAATCACAATTTGCAGCAGAAATATTTACGGATAATAATTTTACACGATAACCATATTAGATACACTATTTTTTGTTGATACACTTCCCTCTATCTCGTGAAGTGTATTTAAATGCAGTTGGGGTGATATTTGTGTGTGAAAAACGAGCGATAAGATTATTATGTTGGCCGTGCCTGGACGATTTTTTGGCGGGAATATTCAAATTTAGTGATGGGTGTCCACATCTCACTAAGTAAAGCTGATCAGACTGAAAGGGTTAACATATCAAAAGTTGCCCAATACTAACACGCACCTTCTGTCAAAGTTTGACCCCGATCCGACAAGCGGTTCTGGAGTTATTGTGTAAAATCCGGCGTACAAAAATAATTTGGAAGAATAAGAATAATTGATGATTATAAATATATATATATATATATATATATACCGGTATATATACAGTATATATATATATATATATATATATATATAGTGGGTTTCCCTTCTCCCTAACATAAACAGGATAGAAGGCTGAGTGTCTTTTAGACTGCCGTGGTGTAATTGATTAAGCGTCGGCTATCGTTCTGATGGTCGATGGTTCGATCCCCACTGAGAGACTTGAAACATATATATATATATATATATATATATATATATATATATATATATATATATATATTCATTCAAATAAAACTATTTTAAGATACAAAACCCTATTATATAGTATTAAAGATATACTTCACTGTCATCCAGGCAGATTATCCGACATGTTCAAAAGGACAGGCGACAGCACTTCACTGTGTGACTGCCGGGGAGAATGTGAAGAGTGAACCTCAGTTAATCTCCCGCAGTGGGCTAGGTTGACTGAGAGTAGTGTTGGCAAGGGTTTTATTCAGTGTGCCACTGCCAAAACTTGTTGTAACCCAATCTATATGCAATTTGAGTATTTAGTTTCCATGATACAAAAGGCTTTTCTTTCTACTTTATCTAGAAGTGCGGTGTGAGAGGATCCTCCCACACATGTGAACATTACTCAATACAAGGATGCACTGTGCCCCTGTACAGAGCAAGAAGCTCTGCAGGGGTAAAGAACCCCTTGAGGAAGTTGAGCACACCCTGCTTCTGGGAGGCTGCCTTAGCAAGACTGGTTATATGGTCCTTCCAAGAGAGAGCAGAAGAAAAAGAGACACCGAGAATATTGAGAGAAGATGAAGGATTTATTTTTGTATTGTTAAAGTATAAGGGATAGTCCTCTGGGAGTTCCCGATGGGAAGTAAGATGGAGTGTTATGCCGGGTAATAATATTTGCCCGTATAAGTCAGTTCTCTCTTTCCACTCTAAGAAAGCTTTTAAGAACTATAACACTCAGCAGGAACACAACTGACTCCAGATATGCAATTATAAATCTCCTCAATCTCCACCGATGATACAGAATACACGGTTGGGTTTCACAATATTTGATTTCACTTTGTATCAGGGTACTGGCAAGGATAATAAATAGGTAAATGGTTGAGCCGTATTTATAATGAAATACTCTCGAACCTACTTCAAGAATGAATAATAATACTCTTAAAGCATAGAAGGTATACAAATCATGTTATGATAATAATTAATAAATTACTATTGAATAAACATATGATGAACATATACATATAGTATAAATGCTAACAGAGCGGTTAGTCTCAAAGAATAGCTGATATCCTGAAGATCAAGGTTAACGCGAGGTAGAACGTGACTCGGGGTAAGGTCAAAAAATATACTGAGGTCACACCATCTCAGATAAATAGAATATATAAAATAAGAATATCAGCTGATAGGTGAAAAACTAAAGAGTTATAAATAATAAGAGAGGTTTTATTTCTCTACTAACATATATGGTTAGATTTGAAAATAATAGTTCAGGGAACTGAGCAAATAAATATTAGTCTGGTGTGGCAGACTGAGTCCTCGGCATTGAAATATTAACGCGATACAGACAACAAAGAATTACTAGGAATTCGAATTAAATGTTTAAACTGGGTGTGAAACCAGGAAACATGAATACAATGAGTCTAACTAAGAGACACAATAGATAACACTCTCTGTGAACATTTATACATGACTTTATGTACCCTGATAATCCGATTAACTAAGTATTAGATCTGTCAGGGGTGTTCACAACATTTACGTGTGGTGTGTGGGTAATCAGGCCAAACGGATATATATAAACACCTGAGTGGTAATATATGAATATATATTACACAGTATATATATATAAATCAATCCCAGGATAGCGTTTGTATGTACTCTCGACACGAGTAACGAATGGACTAAGGTGAGAATATAGATCTCAGATAATTACGTTAATTTGAACACATAACATATCCTACACAACCTTTGCAATAATCACGAAACACAATAAGTAAACAAGAAGCACTTAATTTGAGTTGGAGTATCGTTGAGAAAGTAGCCTTGTAGAGATCGAACACACGTGGGGGCGACAAAGTGCGTGGGCCGTCTTGGCCTGTTGCCTGGGGATGCCCTCGCACAGGTAGCACTAACGTAGGTCACTTCCGGTACTGCCTCCACACACTCTCTCGTCCACACCGTAGCAGCTTGAAGGGCACGATCTAGGAGGATTTTGGCTAGCCTCCACGGAGTGTGCTGTCCGATCGAGTTGTTTACTTATACTCCCCCTTAGGTTACCCATGGGGCACAGTGCCTCGACTTGCCTAACTCTACCCTGATTTTGGCTAGGTAGTAACGAATTTGACGGAGAGTGACAAGTCGGTGGATTCCGGAACATGAGAGGCATGGGAAATCTCGTTTCTGATTTAATGCGTGGTTGTCTAAAGCCTTAAAAATACAATGCATATATGATTATATGGGGAATGGTATGTTTTATTAATTTATAATAAAAATAGCTAACCTAAAGCTTAGGTGTACATAGGATACATCATTTACAGTATTGGAGCCTCTATTTAGAGGCTTTTGTGGAGCGGTTCGTTTGTCTTCTCGTTTGGTCGAATTGCAGACATAGTCTCGCCTAGCGGTGGTAGTAATGCATGGAACTGCCAGGGTGACTGGAGAGGAATGATGGAGGTTGATGTCTCATTTGCATAAACTCTTCCTCAGTGTAGTCTAAGTCTGGCCCAGGTGTAGACGGCCATTGTTTACCTGGCGCCTGAGGGCACAAGCCAACAAACTGTGGCGGATGTCCCGCGCGTTTCTCAAGGAGCTGTAAAAGGGGGGACGTGTATTTTGTTGTTGTTGTCTAGGGGAGGCTGCTTCCGGTCTCTCTTCTAGTTCCTTATGGATGCAATTTTGTACAGGGGAGTTGTTGGTCCTGCCGTTGATGGGAATGGGTTTGTGGTCTTCTTGGGTGATATATTTTCTAGCCCTGTCATCTCGTGGATAAATTGGGTTTTGGAAGCATTAAAGCCAACACGGTTTTCTCTGCCCCAATTGGAAATAGTAGTTAGATCAGAAGATAAGTGTTGTATGGCTTCCTTACGTTTGTTTTTTAGCGATTTCTTGCTGGGGTGTTTTGGAAAACTAATTGAGTAATGTAATGTAGAGTCGTCAGCATATGAATGGATGGGGCTAGAGGTGCAGTTGAGAAGGTCGTTAATGAATAATATGAAGATAATTGGAAGAGAATATATATGTATGTATATATATATATATATATAAATACTACCAGCCGGGTTCGAACCTCCGACATTCAGAAAGAGTGTCCAAGCTTATAATCCACTACACCAAGGCATGGCGTGATATAGGAATTTTAACCTCTTCCTATTTATATTAAGGAGTAAGGAAATCCTACTTGGAGAATGTATTTTTCACGCCGTGGTGTAGTGGATTAAAAGCTTGGACACTAGTTCTGAATGTCGGAGGTTTGATCTCGTCTGGGAATATATAAACATTTATTAGCTCACGTGTATTTGTGAGTTATACTTGAGATATATATATATATATGGTGAAGTGACGGGATTGCTGAAAGAGGGGTTAACCCCACAACAGCGAGAAAGCTCATAAGAAGTTTTACTGGGCGAGGGCGGCAAAGCTCTTAAGAGGGAGGCCTAAAAAAAAACATTTAAACGGCCCCAGTAGCACTAAAAAAAAAAATTGTTTTTTCCCTATACCTCATATCACTCTTCCACATCCCCTCCTTCCTCCCTTTCCCCTCCCCCTTCAATTATCACCTATTTTCCCTGTTATTCCCTAATTCGTTGGTATATTTTTGTGCTAACATTAGCAAACTGTGTGGAGGATGTGCTTACATGCCTCGCGGGTGTGTTACATAACCGAGAGTGTGTATGAGTAGGCTCAGTGTGGCTTGAGGCCTCGTGGAGGGAGGGGTTGCCTCAATTTGCTCCATAATTCATGAATGGGCTGATCCATGTATATTCGCGATTTTGACCAGAAAAATTATATTTTCACTTGTTTTATTGTTGTTACAGGTTACTATCTTCATAGTGAAGGTAAAATAGGGTCATATGAATAAGTAATAACGATATTTATCGTAAAATGACGATTATAGGCCTGAATAGAGCCTATATACTCGCCCATGGGCATCGAGTTCAATACCCCCTGCTCGCTGTTTATAGGTTAAAGGACAGTTGCAGAATTGCTAGTCTGCAAGTGAACAAGAAAAAGAAGCAAGGACAGCAGGGACGACGAAGAACAAAACATATGCCCGAGCACCCTCTTCCTTCAGGAGTTTCTCATACTCTATGGGACAGGGCATCACCCAAGCATATAACGCAGTCACCCCAAGAAAAGGGAAATTCGAGCCCTGGTTTCAAACCGTGCCCGCCAATCACCAGACAGCATTTCCCCAGTCCCCGGATCTACAGTATAATGAAACCATGCTTATGCAAGTATAACACCAACGGCCAGAAGTCTACAGGAATAAATGGACCTAGGCAGGAGTGCGAGTTATAACGAACCTGGAGATATCACAACCCTTGCGGATGAACAACTAGTAGGCGAGCTACAATAAAATTTGTCTAGGAGTTTGGATTATGGAATAATCCATATAAGTAAGATTGCTTAATTAATAAGCTAAGTAACTAATACCTAAGTCATAAATAAACTACCAATTATACATGTACCAATATAAACAGTCATTATGTATGTCTACGATAAGTATTAAACCTCACAACTCGATCACAACATATTCACAATATCCCTATTGCGTTGAACTCATGTAAGTGAGAGGCAAGAATTAAGTCCAACATAACCACAAAGAAAGACTGAGAATGTATGCAAACATTCACTGAGGTAATGCCCCTAACTCTGCAAAGAACGGGACATCAATCAGCAGTGGAAACCTGCCTAGCCCTTCCCCCTGCCCCGAGAGTGTACTGAACCTGCTGAAGTCTGGACCCTGAAGTCCAGATTGTGAGACGCCGTTCATCCTGAAGTGCTGCTCCACTGACCTACGTTCCACCTCGGCCAGACTTGCTCTCTACCCTCCCATATTACCCTAAGTGTCTCTGAATATCTTATGTTGTGATTATTGTTGTAAAGGTATAGGTAAAGTCTGTGAATATTACAGTGCTACGATTCTATATAGATCTGTGTCCAAGGTCCTTATTCATTGCGTATGTGTTAATCCTTCTGAATCTTATCTTAATTCATGTATAGATCTGTGCCTAAGATCTAGTGTTCATCTTAATTCGTAACTCTTCTATCACATTCTGTGCATACGTTATATACTTGTGTTAATTAATTCGCCTAGCAAAGTACTCACAGATTTTCCTTGTACAGTATATGTTATTCTTTTATGTATGTTACAAGTTGAGGTCGAAGTGTATTTCGTGTACTTATTCCCTTCCTAATAATAACCTGTTACCTAGAACCTACGCTCAATTTCACATTTGATTTATCTCAGTACCCCCTCGTTGAGAAGTTTTGTTATTAATTATTTATATATATCTGCTTCCCGAGATCCTAATCTTACGTTCATTTACTTAAGCGTTATTGTAATTATTGTATGAACTATTATTGATGATCATTTGATTACTGATGTAGATAATTCTGATTCTTCTCATCTATGAATTCTAGCCTTGCATAGAGTCTGTTATCTAATTATTCATCATTCGAATACACCGCTTATTAGGTGAATTCTTCATAAGACTCTGTTAACTCGTTCAGATATCTTGTTTATACTATTGTGAGTATTTATTAAGTACAACTTCGTCATGTATGTTCCTTTCCATATAATTAACATCGTGTTTAATTATTCTTTACGCTAATCATATTTAAGCGTTTCTAGGACATCTGTTAACTATGTTAGTTTTGTTAATCAGACTTTGTCTTTAATTACGATTAATAGATATTCATATATAGTTCATTCATAATCGTATAGTAAATAATAAATCTGAATTCCTCGTCCTGAGTTGTTATTATTACATACAATCGATTGAAGAAGATATATTTCAGATCATAAATTAAGTAATTTAAGCTAAGTAGATATTGAATTGTAAAAAAAAATCAACAGTTCATTGCCATTAAATTTGTTACATTACCTCAGATACTAAGTTTGTAGTCACACAAACAAGAATGATATTTTCCAACATCGCAGTAACTTGTATGACCTGAGAAGCTACCTGGTCAAAGGTCGCACTAACCGTGAGAGTCTACCTGACTCACGGGCGCGCCCTCACTCCGTGAGCATTACTCGAACCAGCCAACCGTATAATTGTCATTTAATTCTCAACTCATTCATTCTCTCCTATTCAGAGAGTATTCTAATCTAGACACTTGACTCACATCATTATTATTATTAAGGGTTGATGCCATAGGTCATTATATTTAATTGCATATTTCTTATACTACATTTTACCACTTTAGGTTTATACTTTGCATTATTAATTGAAAGATCGATTATCTATGATCTAACTCAATACATGCATTACTTACTGTTTATCTATCTATCTATCTATTGCCTGACGCCGTGATCCCCGAAGGGGTGGCCACGAACGAACCGCCCCCATTCACCTCTGTCCCCAGTCAGTCGACGCCCCTCCCCCCAACCAGCACCACCTTCGTTCATGTACTTCCTCACTCCATCCTTCCACCTCATATTCGGTCTACCTCTCCCCCTCTGTCCCTCCACCTCGCTCTCATACACCCTCTTAGTCATTCTCTCGCTTTCCATACGTTCCATATGGCCGAACCATCTCAAGTTGTTCCTTTTCACACTTTCCAGCACATCTACCTCCACACCACACCTCCTTCTTACTTCCTCATTAGTCTGTCTATCCCTCCATGTAACTCCGCACGCACTCCTTAAGTAATTAATTTCCACTGCTCTCACTCTTGGTCTGAGTCTCTCAACCAACGTCCATGCTTCGCTTCCGTAAGTCAGTGTCGGGATTACCACACTGTCATGCAAGGACTTCTTCACTTCCATACTGACCACCCTATTTCTTGTTACTGCTTTTAGCGTTCCTACAACCCTCTTCCCCTGTTGTACCCTCTCCCGCACCTCTTCATCCATAGTCCCATCTTTACTCAACACACTGCCCAGATACTTAAAAGAGTTGACGATCTCCATAGCCTGACCGTTCAGCTTCACCTCACACTCTGTGACTTCACCCCTTTCGAAGACCATAACCTTGCTCTTCCCCGTATTTACCTTCAAATTCCGTTTTTCGCACACTGTTCCAAACTCATTTACCAGACCCTGCAACTCCCATTCATTATCACTCATCAGAACTGTATCATCCGCAAACAGCATTATAGGTAGCTTCCACTCAATTCCCTCACTGTTTATCATAATAGTTAAGTAATAAGTCAAAGCTACTTCTATAAACCCTATGCCTTTGAATAAACTTATGTGTATAATTTACATGTGTGTTGTTACTGAGTTCTGTAGTACCTAGTTGAATACTGATTGTGAGATTAAGAACGTGTTCGGTGTGTCCCTGTTGAGAATAATTACAGTCTATAAGTCCATAATTGGATTTTAGTAGACTATATCAGTGACAGGAGGAGGTTGTGTTAATTTGAGTTCCTGCCCGGACCACCTGCTCGTGACCCAGTGACCATACGCACCTACCTGTGTTTGGAGGCAGTGCACTCGTGTATATATATATAAAAGTGTTTTAGCTCAGTTTTTAGCTGTTAGTTGACTTATTTGTTTTTGTTTTCTGTATTTAGTTGTTTGCTCCTCGCTAAGCTTTTTGGGATCATGTCAGGTATGGAGTGCGAGTCCTTTACTGAACTGCATCATCTTATTCTCCAGGTAAGGGAAGAGATGGTTGTGGTGAAGGAAGAGGTCCTGGCTCTAAGGGAGGTTAATGTTAAACTTCAGAGGGAAGTGGATTTGATTAAAGACGAAAATCTAGCTTTCAAGCTTAGCCAAGAGGAAATTAAGTCGAGTAAGGGGAAAAGGGAGGAAGTTGATGATTTTTTTTATTCATGGCAGGTTGTTAAAAATACAGGTGGGAAAGTCACACTCAAGAAGCAGGATAGTAGAATAGGTATGAGTGTGACAAATACATTCTCTCCTTTGCGAGACGAATGTGAGGGAAAAGATAGTCAGGATAAGGGAGGGTTAGACGAAGTGCCTGCCGCCGACTCAGCTCCAACAGCTGACGCTGTGCTACCTACCATCACCACCACCCCCACCACCACCAAGGGAGCTTCTGCCACCACCGGGGGTTCTCCAACTGCAGCTGCTGGATCCTCCCGAGGGAAAGGTAAGTCTGTGTCCCGAGAAGGTAAGTCTGTGTCGATTGTGGGCGACTCCATGGGAAGACATTTAGTTAGGGCTACCCACACTAAACTTAGGAAGGTTGTGTGTCTGCCTGGCCATGGAGGTGGGAGGGTTTTAGAGAAGATGGACCACATCTTGGAAGATAGTGGAGATAACCCCATTATCTGTCTCAGTGCCGGGAGTAACGATGTTGGTAAGGGTAGAAGTGAGGAACTGCTGCAGCAGTATCGGGATGTGTTAGATAAGGTTAGGATGAAGGGAGGGATCCCTGTAGTACATTGTATCCTACCCAGAAGAGGAGTTCCCAAGGAATGGACATCCAGGGCGATTGGTGTCAATTGCCGTTTGGAGAAATATTGCAAAGAAAAAGCAATACCATTCATTGACAACTGGGATAGTTTCTATGGGAGAGATGGGATGTACGCAAGGGATGGGGTTCATCTTCCACGGTTAGGGGTTTCTACATTAGCTAGTTCTTTAGATAGGGTGGTTGTGGGGTTTTGAACAGAAATATTGAGAGTGTAAATGAGAGGTTAAATGGAACAATTTTAGCATCAGGCGAAAGCGATAAGGATATTCAGTCTCATGCTAAAAATGATGACTATATTGCAAATGATAGTAGTGATGGCGCAACGGAAGATGGAAATGTCGTTAGAAATAAAGGTAAATTAGATATAAAGAAAAGAAGTAAATTGAGAGTATATTACACAAACTGTAGGAGTCTATGTAACAAAATGAACGAACTTAGAACACTGGTTAGCAAAGAAAATATAGACATAATAGCGCTAACTGAAACGTGGATTAATACAGAAACCAGGCATTTTTTAGCATAATTTGATATACCAGGATATAGTTTGTTTAAATATGATCGAACAAGTAAGAGGGGTGGCGGTATAGCAGTGTTTGTCAGGAGTACATTAAAAAGCTGTATTAAATCAGGTATTAGACTAAATAACGATAATGAAAGTGTTTGGGTAGAGGTTAACGAAGGTAGTGAGACCATAGTTATTGGAGTTATGTATAGACCGCCAAAAATTAATATGAGTAGAAATGACGGAACGTCATTATGGGAGGAAATTTAAATGGCATCAAGATTTAGCAATGTGTGCATTATGGGGGATTTTAATTTTCCGAATATAGATTGGCAGCATCAAATAGGAGACTCTGATTCTGAGGAGTTTATAGAGGTAGTACAAGATAGTTTTTTATTTCAATTCATAGATACGCCGACTAGAGGTAATAATATTCTCGATTTAGTTTTCAGTAACAATGAACATATGGTAAATAATTTAGAGATAGGGGACCACCTAGGTAATAGTGACCACAATTCTGTGTATTTTAATATACAATGGAAAGGTAATACCAGAGAGAATACAACATTAATACCTGACTTCAGAAAAGCCAATTATGGTGGGTTAAGAAGAGCCCTATTAGCTGACCCTATGGTCAAAAAATTAAGTCGATCCAGGTGTCCAAATGAGTGTACCCCTTCTCAGGCACCTGTCATCTTAAGTCAGGAAGAGACGTCAACCTTGGTAGATACATACGATAATTTTATCAAGTCAGTATTCAATGCACAAAATAAATACATCCCCAAAAGAAAATTTAGATCAACACAGAACCAACCCAAATGGATGAATATTAGACTATTAGATCTTCTAGGACAAAAGAGAGGAATATATAGAAAAATTAGGAAAGGCGAAATTCACCTACTTGCTTACTATCAGAATCTATCAAGACAGGTAAAAAAGGATATTAAGAAAGATTTTTTTTTTATGAAATTAAGGTTGCCAATGACTCAAAAAATAATCCAAAAGCTTTTTACCAACTATATAAATCCAATGTTAGAGATGTAATTGGTCCCCTTAAAACTTCGATAGGAGAAATGACAGAAAATGATTTAGACATGTGCAGTACATTAAATAGTCAATTTCTTTCCGTTTTCACTAATGAAAATTTGGCACAGTTTCCAGAAGTCCGTATAGCGATAGTATAGAAAAAGGTTAAGTACGATTACTATAAGTAGAAATGATGTGCTTAAGGAAATTGACAGACTGAAACCTCATAAATCACCTGGTCCTGATGAGGTATATGCTAGAGTATTAAAAGAATGTAGGGATGAGTTAAGTTACCCATTAACATTTTTATTTAACAAGTCATTGGAGACAGGTATAGTTCCAGAAGCTTGGAAGCTTGCAAACGTAGATCCGATCTTCAAAAAAGGTGACAAATCAATAGCATCCAATTACCGTCCCATTAGTCTTACATCAATCATAGGAAAGCTACTAGAGTCAATTATTGCTAGTAAAATTAGAAACCACTTAGATACATTTAATTTAATAAATTCTTCTCAGCATGGATTCACTCAGGGACGTTCTTGCCTTACTAATTTGCTTAGTTTTTTCTCAGAGGTATATGAAGCAGTAGATAATGACAAGTCATATGATATAATATATTTAGATTTCAGTAAAGCTTTCGACAGAGTCCCCCATGAGAGATTGATGAGAAAGGTTGAGGTGCATGGAATAGGTGGGGCGTTGTTGGGATGGATTTGGTCATGGCTAATTGGTAGGAAGCAGAGAGTCAGCATAAATGGTACGAAGTCAGAATGGGGAGCAGTCAAAAGTGGTGTCCCCCAGGGATCTGTATTAGGTCCTCTGTTATTTGTTATATACATAAATGACCTTGATTTAGGTATAACTAGTAGGATAAGTAAATTTGCAGACGATACCAAAATGGGGAGAACAATTGATTCAGATAGAGATATAGAGTGCCTCCAAAGGGATCTAGATACCTTACACGAATGGTCAGTAAATTGGCAGATGAAGTTTAACATTGACAAATGCAAGGTATTAAAGATAGGGAAGATGCATACAAATGTTAAATATAAACTAGCTAATATGGAATTAGAAAACTCGAATTGTGAGAAAGATCTAGGTGTGTTTGTTAGCAATGATTTGAAGCCTAGACAACAGTGTATAAGCGTTCGAAACAAGGGAAACAGGATTCTCGGTTTCATCTCTAGGAGTGTGAGTAACAGAACTGCTGATGTTATCTTAAAACTTTACTTGTCATTAGTGAGACCCAATATGGATTATGCTGTTCAATTTTGGTGTCCTTATTACAGAATGGACATAGATTCATCGGAGAGAGTACAACATAGAATGACAAAAATTATCCATAATATTAGAAATCTTCCGTATAAAGAAAGGTTGAAGAAATTAGGCTTACATTCGTTAGAGAGACGCAGAGTTAGAGGGGATATGATAGAGGTGTTCAAGTGGGTTAGTGGGATTAACAAAGGGGACATGACAAATGTACTAAAGCTCAGTGATAGCGAAAGAACTCGTACCAATGGTTTCAAATTAGATAAATTTCGTTTCAGAAAAGATATAGGCAAATATTGGTTTGGTAACAGAGTTGTAGATGGGTGGAATGGACTACCAAGTGCTATAGTGGGATTAAAAACGATAGGGAGCTTTAAGATAACATTGGATAAGCATATGGACGAGAAGGGTTGGCTGTGAAGGGGGATCAGCAGGGTTGGGCCAATCAGCGCTCTGCAGACCCGGTAATCCTGCGTTAATCTCTAACCGTTTTGGTAAGATGATCCTCAGGGTATTAGAGTGTTCAGCCTAAAATTGGGCTTTGTAATTGGGGTTGTGTGGGACAGGGATCTGCCTTGCTTAGGCCAATCGGCTTTCTGCAGTCCCATTTTCTTATGTTCTTATGTTCTTATAACCCGACATAACACTGGCGGCAGCGGTGTCTCAATACGGCGTATCAACACGAGTGTTCTTACTGGGGTTTTTTTTTTGTATTATTCAATTAGAGTATATTATTCATCATGGCAGCCATTAGGTCTCTTGATATCCAGGCATTCAAGCCTGAGGATTATGATATTTACACGTATATGGAAATAGTCAAACCGGTCCTGGACATTATCTTCGGAAACGAGGACGCTTCCAAGATTCATACTATTGTGGTAAAACTAGGGAAGTATGCAACTAAAATGTCAGGGTATGTGCATGATAATATGCCGGGGTTAACCTGGGCGCAGTTTGAGGTATACATAAAGACCGCAATTAATCCAGTTTTGGGACAAACCATAGCTGACAAAAAGTTTCATGAAGTTAAATATTCAGGAGACTTGGACGGTACTGTTGAGAAATTACAACAGACAGCGCTAACTGCGTTCCCAGAAGAAACCACTGCACAAAGGAAGAAGATAATATTCAAGACGTTGGTGAGGCTTCTACCTGACCCAGTGGCCGACCACTTTTCGATAGTTGAGCCAATGACATATGACACGGATCTGCCTGTGATCAGAAGAATTATGGCTTAAAGAAAATCCAGGGAACAAGTGAAAATTGCAGTGATTAGCAAAGTCACCACTCAACCCACTGCAAACACAGATTCCATCAGTGGTCCAGTAGCTCCTCGGGTAGCAGACAAAGCAGAAGATTGGGCCCGGATTCGTCCAGCAGATTGGAAACCATGCTCCGGCCCATGCATGCTTTGGTCTTTAAAAAGATCGTTCAATGAGTTAACGAAGATGAGGACAAGGACCCCAAGTTGGTGGGCACAGATTCCCTGGATAAAGCCGCGTCAGATTGCTACTATCATTGAAGACGAGACGGCAGGAATAGAAGAAGGAGAAGCAGAGGGAGAAATAGAACAGTATCAGCCTGAAATAATCCAGCCAGATCCACAGGATTTTTAGGCTGCCCCCCCAAACAAATAGTCGTAAACATGGCGGGGGCTCATGACGGGACATCGGATGATGGACTTCCGGTGTACAACATAATGACGCTGAATGGGGTGAAAGTTCGACTCCTCATAGATACTTCCCGATCTTGCTTGTTCTTTCCATTTTTTCGCAAGCATAATTTGTTTTCGGACAAATACAGTCTTCTTCCATTATACTCATAAGTGCAAATGATCAAGTTATTCCCAATCTTGGCCAAACTTTTCCTCTCTACGTAAACACCCCTCATCCAAATCACGGAGTTAATCATTCTTTCGTGATTTATAATCCCAGTGAGTCTATACAATGGATATTTAGGTATCGATCTGTTGATATCTTTGAGTGCCTCTATAAATTGCAGGCACAGAACATTAACTTATGATCCACCGTCCAAATTTGAAAAAAAAAACTCTCTTGATAACTTGAAGCAGCTCAAATCATCACCTTTGCCTACATCCTTCCCCATCACTGCTGGACCCCAAAGTAATGTAAATAGTCTTCCCATTCAACCGCATTTTATCTCTCAAGCTATTGTTTCCACCACTATCACAGTTTCTCCACATCATGAAAAATGGGTGCCATTAGTCCCCACCATAAAAGGAGATGTCCTTTTGACCCCACACCTCCAAAGCCCTTTCAATGGGGTATGCCTAACCGCTCCTAGCCTGCTACCACGTCAATTATATTGCATACAAATTGCTAACATCTCTGACAAACCACTCACCTTACCAAAAGGATTGGCCATTGGCGAACTAGAAATGTATTCTGAAGAATTTTCTGTTCCCACTGACTCTTCTCCTTCATATAAAAATCCCCTTCCTGACATTCCCTCAAATCTCACTCTTGACCAACAAACTGACTTCAGAAACCTCCTTATTTCCTATCAAGATATTTTCGCTACATCTAGTCGTGATATGGGGAAAACAAACATGTTGGATCACCCCATTCACACGGTAGGGCATCCAATCAAGCAGCCCATCCGTAGAAAAAACCCAATCCAATGACAAGAAGAGGAGAAACAGATTCAAGATATGCTCGCCACAGGGGTAGTCAAGTTATCTACCAGCCCTTGGTCGTCTCCGGTTGTACTGGTCCGCAAAAAAGACGGATCAACCCAGTTTTGTATTGACTACCGACAACTTAATGACGTTACCATCAAAGATGCCACACCCCTTCCCAGATTTGACGACTCTCTAGACTCTTTGCTTGGAGCTAAATGGTTCACCACTCTTGACTTGCAAGCTGGTTATTTGCAAGTACCGGTATTACCGGAACACCAGCAAAAGACAGCATTCTCCACCAGCCAAGGACGCTTGTACGAGTTTACGGTACTACCCTTTGGCTTATGCAATGGCCTAGCTACATTCTCCTGGCTGATTGAATCAGTGTTGCAAGGACTAACCTGGGAAATCTGGCTTGCTTACCTAGATGACATTATTGTTTTCGGAAAAATCTGGGCCGAACATTTGCAGAGGTTAAAGCAAGTATTCCAGAGAATCAGAGACGCTAGCCTGAAACTTAAGCCCTCCAAATGCACTCTAGTTAAGAACAAAGTTAACTTTCTTGGGCATGTTGTATCAGAAGAAGGGATAGCACCCGACCCCAGTAAACTGGAAGCCATCAGTAAAATTACCCCTCCTATTAACGTTGAAGGTGTACATGTTTTTCTTGGGTTAGCTTCGTACTACAGAAGATTTGTTAAAAATGTTGCCACCATTGCCAAACCTTTACATGACCTCACTAAGAAGGAAGAACCATTCAAGTGGACAGATCTACGTCTCCAAGCCTTCAATGATCTCAAGAGCAAATTAGTTGCATCTCCGGTTGTATCATTTCCGGACTACACTAAACCTTTCCGGTTATATACCAATGTGTCCCAATTTGGTATTGGGGCCATATTGGGTCAAACCAGAGATGGTAAGGAACATATAATTGCATGTGCCAGCTGCACTCTCAATCCGGCTGAAGTCAATTACCCTGTGACGAAACGAGAATGTCTGGGCATGATATGGGCTCTACAATACTTCAAAGCATACCTGGCGGGAATCAAGGTCACCGTAATCACTGACCACCACGCCCTTCAATGGCTGCGCAAGTCAGACACAAAGAATGCTATGACAGTCAGGTGGAGAAAATCTCTAGAAGAATTTGATATGGACATTGTGTATCGACCAGGTAAATTGCACACCAATGCAGATGCTCTCTCTCGCCTACCCATGCATCCCTTCAAACCTGACCTTCAACACGACGAGACGCCACACCCTATACTTGCCATTCATCATCAAGACTCGTTGGATAACAGTCAACAAGACCTTTTGCAAGCTTTTCAATGGCAAGAAAAACCAGACTGGATGCCACGCAAAATATTTAATCAATTGACCAGACGCGGTGATAATTTGTTCACAATAGAGGGAAAAATTGTCATCGCCCCACAGGCTGCGTTATCAACCATGCAGTCTATACATATGGACAATGGGATCCATCTGGCTCAACGAAACCTTATCACCACATTCCAACAGATTTATTGGACACCGTCACCTAATGTCATTGCCAAACGCATCACTGAGTCTTGCAAAGCGTGTGCGTTAGGAAAAGATAGAACCCGCACAGCTGGTCCATTTGGGAAATTAGTTGCTTCCAAGCCATGGCAATTACTTTCAGTTGATGTAATGAGACCAATGGAAGGTAGCCAAGGGTTCAAATACATCATCACCTTTGTGGACACCTACTCAAAGTACGTCATTACATGCCCAGCAAAAGAACATTCGGCCATTGCAGTAGCTCAAGCACTCATCCAACACGTGTTTCCTTATTTTGGCCTACCTGAGGCAATCCATTCTGATAATGCACCAGAATTCACCAGCCACGTACGGTTTCAGTTATCACAAATGTGTGGATTTATAATAAGCCATTCCTCTCCCTACTGGCCTCAAGGGAACTCAATCTGTGAAAGAAGCCATAGAACCATTGCCAACCAAATCAGGACCAGATTGCAACAAATGGACTCCAAGGATTGGCCGGGTCAAGTGAAAATTGTGCAATGGGGGATAAACACCTGCCCTCGAGAAGATGGAATTTCGCCCCATGAACGCGTATTTGGAGTAACACCTTTGCTCCTTCCTCTCCGTCATCTAGCTGCCCCGTATGAGCCCTCCTCAAATTTCGACCAATCATTAGTGCATCTCAAGAATCGTCTCCGTCAAATTCAATATGTACAAGATCTACAACCTGATGAAACTCCCAAATCCAGCCCTCACTGTGTCGGTGATCTAGTTATGATTGCTCATTTACCTCTACCGTCCAAGCTAAAACCAAGATATAAAGGTCCTTTTGAAATTTTGTCTGTTCCAAACTGCTACCAGGTTACCGTGAATTATTTTGGTGAGTCGCGCACATACCGTAACAGACATGTCCGTAGATTTCAGCCTATTAATGAGAATATAGTTATGCTTGCTGACCCCATTCAGAATGACATATTGCCTGCATCTAATAATCAGAATTTGGGATCCACAGAACCTGCAACACCTGACATCACTCTACCTGTGACATCCCCACGCCGACAAAGACCACCACCTGACTCACACCCTTTACCACACACAGCCCCACCTCCTATTGTTTACACACCCATTCCTACTGTACCTACTCGTACTGTCTCTGCCCCTCCACAACTACCTTCTCAAGTTCTACCTACACAGCACTTTTTACCTGTTCCTGCCTCGCCATATATAAGTTTACCTAATTATTCTGAATCGTCAGGTACTCTACCTACTACTCCTATTGTTGCCAACATTCCTAATTTCGTCACTCTACCTGTCACTACCGCTCCGCAAGTTTTCTCCTCTCTACCTACTTCTTTACCTGTTCCTCTTGTTCTAAGTACTTCCGCTTCGCATACCTATGCCTCTAAACTTAAATCTCCAGCTCCTTCCGTATCACACTCCACCACTAAAACTTCTACACGACCTCTTCCATTACTACACAAGAACTTACCTCATACTTCTTCTAACACACGTCCTTCTCAGTTACTTTTTCCTAGACTTAATATCAACAAAAGACTATCACAATCTTCTAGCTCAGCCTCCTCACCCTCTCCAACATCACGTATCAATAAACCCTCTCTAATCCCTACTTGATCTAATCCTACATGTACAAGATCCGGTTGACGTGTTATACCACCTCAACGATGGGCTCCTACCTTCAGGCCTACCTACATACGGCAGGATCTGACCAAACCTACCTTGTCGACTCCACACCTGACCACCCCAACTAGTGCGAGGTCAACCTTACCTGCTCGAGCCTCACCTGCCTCCATGTACACAACGCCAGTCAACCCTGCCCTGGTCACTACTCCTCCAAACCCGGCAGTGCTCAGACATTCTCCAAGTGCACCTCCTGCTACAGCGCCTCCTTCTGCACCTACAGCTGCGATGAAGATTAACAGTGTCTCGGTCTCAAATGGCATCAAAACCTCACCGGTCAAAACCCCTCATCGTTTGGTGCAACTAGCAGCGGAAGCCAAACAACCTCTACAAGTCACCATGACCTTGGACGTCACCAAGCCAGCCGATGTTCCAACCACTTTATGGCTGCTCACCATGCAGAATCTGTCCCCTGTCCTTAACACATACACCACCCGATCCTATATACTCCAATCGCGAGGTCGCGACTTTTTCTTCGCCGACAGTGGTGAAGTGACGGGATTGGTGAAAGAGGGGTTAAAGGACAGTTGCAGAATTGCTAGTCTGCAAGTGAACAAGAAAAAGAAGAAAGGACAGCAGGGACGACGAAGAACAAAACATATACCCGAGCACCCCCTTCCTTCAGAAGTTTCTCATTCTCTATGGGACAGGGCATCACCCAAGCATATAACGCAGTCACCCTAAGAAAAGGGAAATTCGAGAAACCAATCACAGCCCTGGTTTCAAACCGTGCCCGCCAATCACCAGACAGCATTTCCTCAGTCCCCGGATCTACAGTATAATGAAACCATGCTTGTGCAAGTAGAACACCAACGGGCAGAAGTCTACAGGAATAAATGGACCTAGGCAGGAGTGCGAGTTATGACAAACCTAGAGATATCACAACCCTCGCGGAAGAACAACTAGTAGGCGAGCTACAATAAAGTTTGTCTAGGAGTTTGGATTATGGAATAATCCATATAAGTAAGATTGCTTAATTATTAAGCTAAGTAACTAATACCTAAGTCATAAATACACTATGAATGTTAAAAGTGCAATGTATCAAGGAATTGTTGTGCCAACAGTGATGTATGGGGCTGAGACATGGGCTCTGAAGAAAAAGGAGAGAAGAAAGCTGGATGTGATGGAGATGAGCTGCTTGAGGAGTATGTGTGGAGTTACTCGTAGAGACGGATTGAGGAGTGAAGAGATACGTAGGAGAGTGGGGCAACAGGAATATTTGTCAGCCAGTGTGGACAGAAGGGTGCTGAGCTGGTATGGTCATGTTGAACGAATGGGAGATGAAAGGCTTACAAAGAGAAAATGTGAGTCAGATACAAGGGGAGATAGAAGGGTAGGAAGACCCCAATTGAGATGGAGAGACTGTCTAAGACAAGCTTTGGATGATAGAGGAATGACTATAGATCAGGCAAAGGAAATGGTAATAAACAGGAATGAATGGAGAATGCTTGTGAATAGTTGAGTGAACACGTGGTCATTTGGGGGAAGGGGTCGGGCACAAGTTGGACTAGATGATAGTCCATCAGGCGCCTAGCCCGGGGAGACGATTATTATGAAGGGTGCGCCTGGAAGTGTGGTGGGCGGGCTTGTGGCTTTGGCTCCGCTGCATGTCTGCCTGCCGAGATCGGAGCCTCTCCGGGTGGTCGGGGGCCGGGGGAGTGCTGGAGCGACCTTGGTGACCCTGGTCTCTGGGTGTTCTCCTGGGTGACCTAGATGTGTGTGAATTTTGTTTTGTCTGTGTTTGTTCGTTGTTCTGTCTTGTGTTTTGTGTTTTCTCTGTTCTTGCTCTGTCCTGAGTTGGCCACCCCGAAGAAAATAAAAACAAAACAAATAATAAAAGAGTCAAATAGAAAATAAAAATAAAAACAGGAAAAGTGGGGATTGGGCCTCAGCATATACATTATACATACATACATACATATGCAATGCCTGGTGAGTTATCTGCTCAACAGGTGGCGTTGCGTGTGTGTAAGTGTGAGAGTCCGAGTGTAGGGGGTGAGACAGTGAAGCACGGGAACGAGGTGGCTTCAGAGATGGGGTAGTTTCGGGCCATGAGTGAGCACCATGACTCATGTGAAGGCAAGATGGCAGGTGCTCGTTGTACTCTACGTGCTTCACATGTCTCACTCCCTAGACTGGAACAAGACCTCACAGGCTTCACTGTTCATTGTAAAGCGGTGAATGTTAAGGCTGTCAGCCTATGCCCGAGAGGAAGTAAGTTGGAATATAGAAAAAAAAAAAATAATAAATAAATAAATAATATACATTATTCATGTACCAATATAAACAGTCATTATGTATGTCTACGATAAGTATTAAACCTCACAACTCGATCACAACATATTCACAATATCCCTATTGCGTTGAACTCATGTAAGTGAGAGGCAAGAATTAAGTCCAACATAACCTCAAAGAAAGAGTGAGAATGTATGCAAACATTCACTGAGGTAATGCCCCTAACTCTGCAAAGAACGGGACATCAATCAGCAGTGGAAACCTGCCTAGCCCTTCCCCCTGCCCCGAGAGTGTGCTGAACCTGCTGAAGTCTGGACCCTGAAGTCCTGATTGTGAGACGCCGTTCATCCTGAAGTGCTGCTCCACTGCCCTACGTTCCACGTCTGCCAGACTTGCTCTCTACCCTCCTATATTACCCTAAGTGTCTCTGAATATCTTACATTGTGATTATTGTTGTAAAGGTATAGGTAAAGTCTGTGAATATTACAGTGCTACGATTCTATATAGATCTGTGTAGACTGTGTCCAAGATCCTTATTCATTGCGTATGTGATAATCCTTCTGAATCTTATCTTATTTCATGTATACATCTGTGCCTAAGATCTATTGTTGATCTTGCTTCGTAACTCTTCTATCACGTTCTGTGCATACGTTATATACTTGTGTTAATTAATTCGCCTAGCAAAGTACTCACAGATTTTCCTTGTACAGTATATGTTATCCTTTTATGTATGTTACAAGTTGAGGTCGAAGTGTATTTCGTGTACTTATTCCCTTCCTAATAATACCCTGTTACCTAGAACCTACGCTTAATTTCACATTTGATTTATCTCAGTACCCCCTCGTTGAGAAGTTTTGTTATTAATTATTTATATATATCTGCTTCCCGAGATCCTAATCTTACGCTCATTTACTTAAGCGTTATTGTAATTATTGTATGAACTATTATTGATGTTCATTTGATTACTGATGTAGATAATTCTGATTCTTCTCGTCTAGGAATTCTAGCCTTGCATAGAGTCTGTTATCTAATTATTCATCATTCGAATACACCGCTTATTAGGTGAATTATCCATAAGACTCTGTTAACTCGTTCAGATATCTTGTTTATACTATTGTGAGTATTTATTAAGCACAACTTCGTCATGTACGTTCCTTTCCATATAATTAACATCGTGTTTAATTATTCTTTACGCTAATCATATTTAAGCGTTTCTAGGACATCTGTTAACTTGGCAAGTGCGGAAAGACTAATATAAGGCCTACCGCTGGGCTGCGGAAAGCCTTATATAAGGCCAAGGCCTAAAAAAAAAACATTTAAACCAGCCCAGAATCAATTGATATATTTATTTTTTATTATTTTTTTTTATTATTGCCCCTTGGCCATGACAAATATCACTCCTCCACATCCCCTCCTTTCCTCCCCCCCCCCCAACCCCCCCCCTTCAATTATCACCTATTTTCTCTGTTATTCCCTTATTTCGGCGGTATATTTTCATGCTATCAATAGCGAGTCATAAGCAGGCTGTGCTTGTATGTGTTACCAAGGGAATGAAAGAGAGAGAGAGAGACACGACTACACGTCAGTGTCGCTCCAGGCGTTGTGAGAGGTGGATGTAGGTCAAGCTGGCTCACCCTTTAGTTAAGTAACTCTCCCATTCATTTCCCAATTTTGACCAGCCAAACAGTTTCCACTTGTTTTATTGTTGTAACAGGTTAATATCTTCATAATCAATGTAAAATAGGTGCATATGGATAAGTATTAGTGATATTTATGGTACGATAACGATTTGAGTGAAGGAAACAGTGTAAATACCTCCGCACAGGGAGAGGTGGTCACTACCCCACCTGTGCATTGCAGAGGTTAACTACGTTAGTTTTGTTAATCAGGCTTTGTCTTTAATTACGATTAATAGATATTCATCTATAATAATAATAATAATAATCTTCTGGTTACTTATATAGCGCCCGTATCTCCTCCTTCGAGGATTCACAAGCACTTGGTGTTCTTTAGTCTACCAGAGACCATTACCCATCCCCCTTGCTCATGGGGAGATGGTAACCGCCGGCTATATCCCAGAAAAACTTTTCAATCTGAGCGGGGATTGAACGCGAGACCTTCAAGATGGGAATCAGGCACGCTATCAACTGAGCCAGCCGGACGGCTGGCTCATAGTTCATTCGTAATCGTATAGTAAATAGTAAATCTGAATTCCTCGTCCCGAGTTGTTATTATTACATACAATCGATTGAAGAAGATATATTTCAGATCATAAATTAAATAATTTAAGCTAAGTAGATATTGAATTGTAAATAGAATTCAACAGTTCATTGCCATTAAATTCGTTACACTACCTCAGATACTAAGTTTGTAGTCACACAAACAAGAATGATATTTTCCAACATCGCAGTAACTAATATGACCTGAGAAGCTACCTGGTCAATGGTCGCACTAACCGTGAGAGTCTACCTGACTCACGGGCGCGCCCTCAATCCGTGAGCATTACTCGAACCAGCCAACCGTATAATTGTCATTTAATTCTCAACTCATTCATTCTCTCCTATTCAGAGAGTATTCTAATCTAGACACTTGACTCACATCATTATTATTATTAAGGGTTGATGCCATAGGTCATTATATTTAATTGCATATTTCTTATACTACATTTTACCACTTTAGGTTTATACTTTGCATTATTAATTGAAAGATCGATTATCTATGATCTAACTCAATACATGCATTACTTACTGTTTATCATAATAGTTAAGTAATAAGTCAAAGCTACTTCTATAAACCCTATGCCTTTGAATAAACTTATGTGTATAATTTACATGTGTGTTGTTACTGAGTTCTGTAGTACCTAGTTGAATACTGATTGTGAGATTAAGAACGTGTTCGGTGTGTCCCTGTTGAGAATAATTACGGTCTATAAGTCCATAATTGGATTATAGTAAAGACTATATCACGGATTATAACTATTATAACCCGACATAACATATATATATATATATATACAGTATATATACGGTAACACAAAGTAATATGACGGTACCTTCACAATCCTACACCAAGGTTTCGGATTTGTACACCCTTTTATAATAATAATAATAATTGTAGTATTTATTTTATTTTTTCTACTGTACTACTTATGTGGGGGATAAATCGACAGTCATTTAGAAGTTCGTATACTTTATTTAACAAAACTTCCTAACTACTTTAATAACTGTTTCTCTGTTCAGGCTGAGATGAGTTCAAGACACGGATTGAATATTACGTCGATTCACGATAGGTTGTACTTTGGAACCCTAGGGCTCCCGTTACTCCCTAGCTGAATTCCCGTTATTCAGGTATTGACTCAAGTCGACTTCGATCCAAAGGCACGTTATTAGTTTCTAACCTAATATAGTTTATGCCAAGCCCTGCTGTGTCTACTGTGAAGACCAGGGCCTAATAAATCAAACGTTATTTACCTATTTTAAACAAAAGTTATATTCTTTGTCTATCCTAAAGAATTAACCACGTCCACTGGGCCTATCGTGTCTACTCCCGAAACCAAGGCATTAATACATATAATCTCTTTACTACTCTTTCCCATAGGGGAGGTGTGGTAGAGTGGTCTTGCCACTGGCCTGGTAATCCAAAGGTCCCGGGTTCAAATCCCGATGTATCAATGGGAAGATATTATTGGGATGGAATTTGTGCTGTACCTGGTATCAGTGCATTACCACAAGCCCACCGAAACGTCGATAAAATACCCTCATTGTTCCCTGATTAAAATAGCACTGTATGAATATTCCCATATTCAAAATATGCTATAGGGGTGCAATGCCTGGTGAGTTATCTGCTCAACAGGTGGCGTTGTGTGTGTGTAAGTGTGAGAGTCCGAGTGTAGGGGGTGAGACAGTGAAGCACGGGAACGAGGTGGCTTCAGAGATGGGGTCGTTTCGGGCCATGAGTGAGCACCGTGCCTCATGTGAAGGCAAGATGGCAGGTGCTCGTTGTACTCTACGTGCTTCACATGTCTCACTCCTTAGACTGGAACAAGACCTCACGGGCTTCACTGTTCATTGTAAAGCGGTGAATGTTAAGGCTCTCAGCCTATGCCCGAGAGGAAGTAAGTTGGAATATAGAAAAAAAAAAAAAAAAAAAAAAAAAAAATGTTACATTAACTTATATAACAAAGACGTCGTTACAACAAGGGTACCTTAACACTCTCTGAATAGACAATAGATTCCTACAAATGAACCGGCCGGAATTACAAGTTAGTTAGATTTTCTTCTCAAATACAATCTTTGATTCTATTACACAGTTACTCAAATGAACAGGTTGTTTACACTCTTTACCTTGATAAATCTAATTGATAACACCTTCAGCTTATACGGTCACGCAATCCTATTACAAATAAGCTATATTCACAATACACACTTAATCAATAATATTTCTTACATGGGTAAACTATACCTCAAGACCTCTACATGGAAAAGTGTCACGGTCATTATCCTTTATATAACTTCTTATGAATACATTACTATAGTGGACGAGACGTCCTTAACGCTCCCTCAAAACTATCCCAATTGTCCTCGCAAATGATAATGGATATAGTTTCCTTTTTAACAAACGAGTTCGTTATTTATGTGGACGAGTGTCCTTTCCTATCTATAACTGACCTATCGGGCAACTTACCCAAAACTGGTTTCCCCTGAGACTATTGGTTGCCCCTCTGTCTTTAAGAAATGATATCCCCCCCGTTTTGACTTTATACTTAAATCTTTCCTATCAGATCCTATCTAATTACAACTCTCGGCATTACGCCTTTGCTAACAAAAATAACTATTCATAACACATCATCCTTTTATATATATATAAGTCTAGATCTTTCTCTTTAGTCTGTCCTATAAGGACACATCAAATATTATATCTGGTGGCCACTGGGTTAGTTCTGCAGTCTCTCTTTATCTTTATATCAACTGGAAATCTTTGCTCCCCCTCTACTATCTGCCGTCCTCTTGAATCGCTTGGCTATAGGTATTCAAGCCTGGATGCGACGACAGGCGGCCGGATACTAAAGGTGTATCTGCCTTAGTAGGGAAGAGCTGATGACAGGCCTGAGGTGTGCCTTCTGGAACAAAGGGCGAGGGCTGGGAGGCTGGAGCCGAGTTCCCGTGGGTGCCCAAGCGAGAGAGAGTAAGTAGGTTGCGGGAAGCTAACCCAGTGCCGTCCGAGCGGCGAATGACTCTGCAACATGCCCCCCCCCCCCCTTTCCCTTTATAGTCCTTCCCCCCGCTCTCCCGCGCTGTGATTGGCTGAGCGGCACACGCGGCAGCCCGCTCGCTCTGAGTTCTCGCCTTCTCCACCTCCACTCTCTTCTCTTCAAAACAAGTTCCTGGAAGCTGGTTGCAAACATTGTTCAGTGGCTTACGGGAGTATAGGGCTGGCACCGAGGTATTGGACCTATTGCAACCAGAGAAAAATGTCCGGGAAGAGAACGAGAGCGAATTTAGAGGTGAGGTTGGAAATCCAGCTGTGCGCTCCGAAAATGGAGGCCGCTGATTGGCCGGCTGGGGAGGTGTGTCAAAATCAGCTGGCGAGGCAAGCAAATAGAAGGGAGTGCGGTGATTGGTGGAGGGCTTTTCTACTTTATGAATGATAATAATATTTATTCAGTTAGCATTTTACAATGTTTGTACAACATAATATGTTACAAATATGACATATACCAGCTTTGCATAATTCCAACTAAGGATAGCCCAATAAGGCCGTTGGGCGTATATCCATTGGGGTCCTTGTGGGATTAGGTTAGCTGAGGAAAAAGGGGAGGATAAAACAAAAAAGTAGATACTTTAGAGAAAGTATTTCTAGGGGGTTATATTAAGATACCTTACATTCTATAGTTGGACTGGTCAATATATTTCAGTAATAATTTCAGTTTGTTTTGCCTATCTCTTATGTCGTATTTAGTAGTAGACATAAGCTTGGTGCTCCCTTCTCGCAGCTGTCCGGTTCAGGTGCTCCTTCAAGCTACGTCTGAAGGAATACAGTGTTCTCTTTTCACGGACTGACTGGGGTAGGTTGTTCCAGTCTTTGATAGCAGTGAAGAAGAATGTTAGCTTACCCTGTCCTTGGATTCTCGGGACCGTAAAATTATACATCCTATTCCTTGTATTGTGTCCAATCCTCTCATTTGCTTTAACAAAATTGCTCTTTAAATACTCTGGAGCCCTATCATAAAATATCTTGAAGGCATTTATGAGTCTGATTTGTTTGCTTGTTTATACGGACAAACATACACACACACACACACACAGACGTACACACATTTCACGATAAAATCACAACCCATTTCAGTCGCGAACACACACCTACATTTCCACACTCGCAATCACTCACACAGAACCACTCACTCTCACTAATTGACTTTTCTCTCTCCTCTGTTTAACTGGAGGTCTAACAGAAAGTGATTTATTTAGTTTACATTTTTTCGGAAATTTGATCAATGTAATTTGAATGCAAGTGGGCGTTGGAACGAGAGGCAGGCGACGGAAAACTTGGGAAGCTGGGGAGGGGGGGGGGGGGGTGAATAATTGTTGGAAGAGGCATAGAAGAGACATGGAGGACAGCTGGGGAAAGTGAGAAGTGTGATTAAGTACTGGAAGAGACATAGAGGAAGAAAAGGAGGAAAACTGTGGGAAGAGAGAAGTGTGAATAATCTAGAGGAAGAAAAGGAGGTTTGTATGAGAGTGAAGAGAGAACTAAGCTGATGGCACTCTATTCAATATAGCTTAAAGACGAAGATATACGGTTTATGAAGGGTATGGTGTGCGTGTGTCCTACATAGAGTGGTGATATACGGAAAATTAAGGGTATAGTGTGTGTGTGTGTGTATCTTAAATGGAGTGGTGATATACGGTGTAAGGAGGGTATGGTATGTGTGTATGTATCCTATATAGAGTGGTTATACGGTGTAACGAGGGTATGGTGTGTGTGTGTGTGTATCCTATATAGAGTGGTAATAGGGTTTAAGGAGGATATGGTGTGTGTGTGTATGTGTATCTTAAATGGAGTGGTGATATACGGTGTAAGGAGGATATGGTGTGTGTATCCTATATAGAGTGGTAATATACGGTGTATGGTGTGTATCCTATATGAAGTAGTAATATACAGTATATGGAGGGTATGGTGTGTGTGTGTTTACTATATGGAGTGGTAATATACAGTATATGGAGGGTATGGTGTGTGTGTGTGTATCCTATATGAAGTGGTAATATACAGTATATGGAGGGTATGGTGTGTGTGTGTTTACTATATGGAGTGGTAATATGCAGTATAATAATAATAATAATAATAATAATAATTAACGGTTTATTAAAGAATGGCAGCCTCATGAGCTGAAAATACACATTTTACAATTTAGTGGATGAACATGAGATGTACAGATATGAGGATGGTAAGCTTAGTTTACAAACAAAATAAATAAATAAATAAATATATGGAGGGTATGGTGTGTGTGTGTGTATCCTATATGAAGTAGTACTATACAGTATATGGAGGGTATGGTGTGTGTGTGTGTTTACTATATGAAGTGGTAATATACAGTATATGGAAGGTATGATGTGTGTGTATCCTATATGAAGTGGTAATATACAGTATATGGAGGGTATGGTGTGTGTGTGTGTATCCTATATGAAGTGGTAATATACAGTATATGGAAGGTATGGTGTGTGTGTGTATCCTATATGAAGTGGTAATATACAGTATATGGAGGGTATGGTGTGTGTGTTTACTATATGGAGTGGTAATATACAATATATGGAGGGTATGGTGTGTGTGTGTGTGTGTGTTTACTATGTGGAGTGGTAATATACAGTATATGGAGGGTATGGTGTGTGTGTGTGTGTGTGTTTACTATATGAAGTGGTAATATACGGTATATGGAGGGTATGGTGTGTGTGTGTGTGTGTGTTTACTATATGAAGTGGTAATATACGGTATATGGAGGGTATGGTGTGTGTGTGCGTGTGTGTTTACTATATGAAGTGGTAATATACAGTATATGGAGGGTATGGTGTGTGTGTGTCTGTGTGTTTACTATATGGAGTGGTAATATACAGTATATGGAGGGTATGGTGTGTGTGTGTTTACTATATGAAGTGGCAATATACAGTATATGGAGGGTATGGTGTGTGTGTTTACTATATGGAGTAGTAATATACATTATATGGAGGGTATGGTGTGTGTGTGTGTTTACTATATGAAGTGGTAATATACAGTATATGGAGGGTATGGTGTGTGTGTGTGTGTGTGTTTACTATATGGAGTGGTAATATACAGTATATGGAGGGTATGGTGTGTGTGTGTTTACTATATGAAGTGGCAATATACAGTATATGGAGGGTATGGTGTGTGTGTGTTTACTATATGGAGTAGTAATATACATTATATGGAGGGTATGGTGTGTGTGTGTGTTTACTATGTGGAGTAGTAATATACAGTATATGGAGGGTATGGTGTGTGTGTTTATTATATGGAGTGGTAATATACAGTATATGGAGGGTATGGTGTGTGTGTGTTTACTATATGAAGTGGCAATATACAGTATATGGAGGGTATGGTGTGTGTGTGTTTACTATGTGGAGTAGTAATATACATTATATGGAGGGTATGGTGTGTGTGTGTGTTTACTATGTGGAGTAGTAATATACAGTATATGGAGGGTATGGTGTGTGTGTGTGTGTTTACTATATGAAGTAGTAATATACAGTATATGGAGGGTATGGTGTGTGTGTGTGTGTTTACTATATGGAGTGGTAATATACAGTATATGGAGGGTATGGTGTGTGTGTGTGTGTTTACTATATGAAGTAGTAATATACAGTATATGGAGGGTATGGTGTGTGTGTGTGTTTACTATATGAAGTGGTAATATACAGTGTATGGAGGGTATGGTGTGTGTGTGTTTACTATATGAAGTGGCAATATACAGTATATGGAGGGTATGGTGTGTGTGTGTTTACTATATGGAGTAGTAATATACATTATATGGAGGGTATGGTGTGTGTGTGTGTTTACTATGTGGAGTAGTAATATACAGTATATGGAGGGTATGGTGTGTGTGTGTGTGTTTACTATATGAAGTAGTAATATACAGTATATGGAGGGTATGGTGTGTGTGTGTGTTTACTATATGAAGTGGTAATATACGGTACATGGAGGGTATGGTGTGTGTGTGTGTTTACTAATATGAAGTGGTAATATACGGTATATGGAGGATATGGTGTGTGTGTGTTTACTATATGAAGTGGTAATATACGGTATATGGAGGATATGGTGTGTGTGTGTGTTTACTATATGAAGTAGTAATATACAGTATATGGAGGGTATGGTGTGTGTGTGTGTGTGTTTACTATATGAAGTAGTAATATACATTATATGGAGGGTATGGTGTGTGTGTGTGTGTGTCTACTATATGAAGTGGTAATATACGGTATATGGAGGGTATGGTGTGTGTGTGTGTGTTTACTATATGAAGTAGTAATATACAGTATATGGAGGGTATGGTGTGTGTGTGTGTGTGTTTACTATATGAAGTGGTAATATATGGTATATGGAGGGTATGGTATGTGTGTGTGTGTGTGTTTACTATATGAAGTGGTAATATACGGTATATGGAGGGTATGGTGTGTGTGTGTGTGTTTACTATATGAAGTGGTAATATATGGTATATGGAGGGTATGGTATGTGTGTGTGTGTGTGTTTACTATATGAAGTGGTAATATATGGTATGTGGAGGGTATGGTGTGTGTGTGTGTGTGTTTACTATATGGAGTGGTAATATAATTTTGTTTTGTTTCTATGTGGATAAGGGAGACAAAAGACAATCTCCCTGTGATGAGTGCCGCCCCCAGGTTTGAAAGAGTGACAGGGCATAACTCGAGGAGTATTCGAGCCAAAATGCCTGGACACACAGAGTTTGAAGCAATTTAAGTCATTGGATGAGGTAAAAATGGATTCAAGGAGAGTTGCAGAGCACAACTGTTAAATAGAAGAAAGATTAGGAATATTGTTTCACTCTTAGGTTTGAGAGTTGCATATAGTAGGGATGGGATTGTGTTGCTAGACGGGTTCTTCATACTCAACATTGAGGAGGTGGTATACTCTAAGAGAGCTCTGACTAACACTGATTATTGTAATAGCGGTAGAATAGCGAGAGCGATGTAACATTGCGGCGAAGAGAGAGAGAGATTGCAGAGGGTCGATGAGTGGACGTTACTTAATGAGACGAAACTCTTTCCTTTCTACTTTGTCAAGAAGTGCTGTGTGAGAGGATCCTCTCCACACATGTAAACAATACTCAATATATGGATGCACTGTGCCCCTGTACAGAGCAAGAGGCTGTGCAGGGGTAAAGAACCTCCGGAGGTAGTTGAGCACACCCAGCTTCTGGGAAGCTGTTTTAGCAAGGGTGGTAATATGGTCTTTCCAAGAGAGATCCGCAGAAAAAAAAGACACCGATAATATTGAGAGAAGATGAAAGGTTGACTTGTGAATTGTTGAAGTATAAGGGATAGACCTTTGGGAGTTCTTGATGGGTAGATAAATGGAGAAATTGGGTTTTGGAAGCATTTTAAGCAACAAGATTTTTTCTGCCCAAACTGGAAATGGTAGATAGATCAGAAGATAATTAGTGTTCTATGGCTTCGTCACATGAATTTTTGAGTGATTGCTTACTGGGGTGTTCTGAAAAATACTAGCTGAATAGTGTAAGGTAGAGTCATCAGCATATGCATGGATAGGACTGGAGAGGTACAGTTGGAATGGTAACAAAAGAAGTTAGAGATAAAGGCACAGATGGAGGGATAGAAACCGAAGGAGGGTAGTTTAGAAATTAGATATTTGTGCCAGACTCAATCGATGGCCTTCGATGTGTCTGGCACAATAGAAAAGTTCTCACCGAAGTCTTGAAAGGAGGATGACCAAGAGTTAGTAAGATATGAAAGAAGATCACCAGTAGAGCGACTGCTAAGGAAGCCATACTGGCGTTCTGGGGGTAGATTATGAGAATAGAGATGCTTAAGATATTTTGAAGTAAGAGGAGTTTCAAAACCTTTGGAGATGCATCAAATCAGTGAAATTGGACGGTAGTTGGAGGGTTGCGAGTGGTCACCCTTCTTTGGGACAGGTTGAATGAGAGAAAACTTTCAGCATGAAGGGAAGACGTTAGAGGAGAAACAGAGACAGAAAAGTTTGCCTAGGCAGAAAGTCAGCACAGAAGCACAGTTTTTGAGTACAACAGGAGGAACACCAGCTGGTCCATACATCTTCTTATTCTATCTATTCTATCTATATGCTCAGGCCCAATCCCCATTTTGGGGGTAGCCGACTCAAGACAGAGCAAGAACAGGGAAAACACAAAAACAACATAAAACAAAAAATAAACACAGATAAAAAACACAAACTCACATACATCCAGGTCACCCAGGAGAAGACCCAGAGACCAGGGTTACCAAGGTCGCTCCAGCACTCCCCCGGCCCCTGACCACCCGGAGAGGTTCCGATCTCGGCAGGCAGACATGCAGCGGAGCCAAAGCCACAAGCCCTCCCACCACACTTCCAGGCACACCCTTCATATTAATCGTCCCCCCGGGCCAGGCGCCTGATGGACTATTATATAGTCGAACTTGCGCCCGACCCCTTACTCCAAATGACCACGTGTTCACTCAACTATTCACAAGCATTCTCCATTCACTCCTGTCCACCACCACTTCCCCTGCCTGATCTATAGTCATTCCTCTATCATCCAAAGCCTTTCTTACACAGTCTCTCCATCTCAATGGGGGTCTTCCTGCCCTTCTATCTCCCCTTGTACCTGACTCACATATTCTCTTTGTAAGCCTTTCATCTCCCATTCGTTCAACATGACCATACCAGCTCAGCACCCTTCTGTCCACTCTGGCTGACAAATGTTCCTGCTGCCCCACTCTCCTACGTATCTCTTCATTCCTCAATCTGTCTCTACGAGTAACTCCACACATACTCCTCAAGCAGCTCATCTCCATCACATCCAGCCCTCTTTTCTCCTTTTTCTTCGGAGCCCATGTCTCAGCCCCATACATCACTGTTGGCACAACAATTCCTTGATACAGTGCACTTTTTACTTTCACTCCGAGATTTCTCGTCTTCCACATACTTCCCATTGCTCCGAAAACCTTCCTTCCTTCACACACTCTCTGTTTTACCTCCACTTCCATACTTATTATTCCTTATTAATCCTTAACCCGGCAAGTGCGGGAATTCTCTTAAGAGTTTCCCCGGGCGACTGCGGCAAGACTCTCAAGATCCTGGGCCTAAAAAAATCCATTTAAAACACCCCCAATAAACGTTAACCCTATTTTTTTTTTTTTTTTTTTTGCCCCTGGGCCATGCCAAATATCACTCCTCCACATCCCCTCCTTCCCCCCCCCCTCTCCTTCAGTTATCACCTATTTTCCCTGTTATTCCCTTATTCTGTGGTCTATTTTCGTGCTAACATTAGCGAGTTGTAAGCAGGGCGTTGTCATCACTGTTACCAAGCGAGTGCAAGAGAGAGAGAGAGAGAATCGATCGACAATCTCTCTCCAGACGTGGGGAGGAGTGGAGGGGAGGGAGGTTGCCTCAGCCTTTGGTTATGTAACTCCCGGCCTGTATCGCCGATTTTGACCATCCAAACGCTGTTTCCACTTGTTTTATTGCTGTAACAGGTTAATACCTTTATAATCAACGTAAAATAGGCGCATATGGATAAGCATTAATGCTATTTATGGTAAAATAACGATGTTAGTGATGGGAACAGCTCAAATATGTGCGCACAGGCGTTTGGTGTCTCATACCCCCCATGCGCACGTCTTAGGTTAAGTCACGGCGACCGTCATATGACGGGAGAGAGAAAATCGGCCATGTGTATGGTGCCCGTCATATGACGGACGCCATTTTGAAGCTATTATGAGCACTGAGAGAGAGGCCAGGCATTGGAGGGAGCATAGGGAGTCTCCAACCACTCACCACAGCATCCTGGCGCACACTGAAGCCCAACATACGGCTGTGTCACTCATGTGCAGTCTCTCACACAGCAAAAACAGCCAAAATTGCCACAATTTTTCTGATTTTGCCCTTCGGTTGCATGATCGTTGTAAGATAACCAGATGTCGTACAGGGATGATTCAGGTGTCATTGGAAAGCTCTATCATTTTAATTTCACGGATATATAATTGTATTATGCTATGGCTCTTCCTTATGCATGAAAAAGAGCATGGAATGAAGGTAATTTTTGGCAATTATATCTGCCACGAGAGTTAAGCCCAGAGAGGGTAGAAAATATATCTTTAGAAGAGATTAGAATATTAGGCATAAGTAGGAGAGAGGGGGTGGAGAGGGAGGAATAGCACCAAAATCATCCAAGGTAGAGTTTTTAGCGAAATTTTGGTCGAAGAGTTCCGCTTTGTCAGAGGAAGATGTGGCGGTAGTGCCGTCAAAATGGAAAAGGGGAGGGAAAGACTAGGAAGAAAAAGTGTTGGAGAGGTTTTTGCCGATATGCCATGGGTTGGGAAGACTAGAATTAGATAGTTCAGTGCATTTAATATTAATGAAAGAGTGTGGTGAGTCGAAGTACAGATTTGGCTTGATTCTGGGCAGAAACATAGGAAGAATTAGATTCTTGAGTTTGAAGGCGTCAATACCGTTTGAATGCTTCATCTTTATTGTGGCCAGCAGCAGAACAAGCGTGAGTAAACCAAGATTTTTTTGCATTAATATGAGAGAAAGAAAATGGAAAGTATGCCTCCATGCCCGAGAGAATTACCTCGGTAATGCGTTCAGCACTCTCCGAGGGTCTCTAGCCACGGATGCAAAAATCATTTTATTGAAAATCAAGGAAGTACTGCCGGAGAGCCTCCCAGTCGGCAGCGCCAAAGTGCCACAAGCGCCGCCGGCTGGGAGTCTTGGGTGGCCATACTGAATATATAGGACAGGTGATAGAGATAAGTTTATGGTCGGAGGAGCCCAAAGGAGAGAAAAGATCGACAGTATAAGAGGAAAGGTTAGAAGCTAGAAACAAGTCAAGAATTGTGGGCCGATCTCCGAAGTGATCTGGGATACGGGTGGGATGGGGAACCAGCAGCTCTAGGTCATTTAGGATAGAAAATATGTAGGCTTGTTCACTGGGTTGGTCAGTAGAATGAGAAGAGAGCCATTGGCGGTGGTAAACGTTGAAGTCTCCCAAGACAGAGATTTCTGAAAAACGAGAGATGGATTTGATGTGCTCCATTTTGGAGTTTAAATAGTCAAAGCATTTGGGAAAGTTAGAAGAGTTAGAGGAATGATTGGCAGCACAGCAATATTTAGTAAGAGAGTGACAGCATAGTTTGAGTCATAAAGTTATGTGTTTGTGTATGTATCATATATGAAGTGGTAATATACGGTATATGGAGAGTATGGTGTATGGTGTGTGAGTGTCCTATATGGAGTGGTAATTTACATTATATGGACTGTATGGTGTGTGTGTGTGTGTGTCCTAAATGGAGCGGTAATATACGGTATATGGAGGGTATGGCGTGTATCTTATATGGAGGTAAAATATACGGTATACCATCGTAAATGGAGGGCATAGAGTATGTGTGCTTGTGTGTGGTAATATCCTGTATGTGGAGGGTATGGTGGATATGTGGTAATATACTGTATGTGGAGGGTATGGTGTGTGTATGTGTGTGGTAATATACTGTATGTGGAGGGTATGGTGTGTGTGTGGTAATCTACAGTGTGTGGAGGGTATGGTGTGTGTGGTAATATACTGTATGTGGAGGGTATGGTGTGTGTGTGTGTGGTAATATACTGTATGTGGAGGGTATGGTGTGTGTGTGTGGTAATATACTGTGGATGGTATGGTGTGTGTGTGTGTGTGTGGTAATATACTGTATGTGGAGGGTATGGTGTGTGTGTGTGGTAATATACTGTATGTGGAGGGTATAGTGTGTGTGTGGTAATATACTGTATGTGGAGGGTATGGTGTGTGTGTGGTAATGTACTGTATGTGGAGGGTATGGTGTGTGTGTGGTAATGTACTGTATGTGGAGGGTATGGTGTGTGTGTGTGGTAATCTACTGTGTGTGGAGGGTATGGTGTGTGTGGTAATATACTGTATGTGGAGGGTATGGTGTGTGTGTGTGTGGTAATATACTGTATGTGGAGGGTATGGTGTGTGTGTGTGGTAATATACTGTGGATGGTATGGTGTGTGTGTGTGTGTGTGGTAATATACTGTATGTGGAGGGTATGGTGTGTGTGTGTGGTAATATACTGTATGTGGAGGGTATAGTGTGTGTGTGTGGTAATATACTGTATGTGGAGGGTATGGTGTGTGTGTGGTAATGTACTGTATGTGGAGGGTATGGTGTGTGTGTGGTAATGTACTGTATGTGGAGGGTATGGTGTGTGTGTGTGGTAATCTACTGTGTGTGGAGGGTATGGTGTGTGTGGTAATATACTGTATGTGGAGGGTATGGTGTGTGTGTGTGGTAATATACTGTATGTGGAGGGTATGGTGTGTGTGTGGTAATATACTGTATGTGGAGAGTATGGTGTGTGTGTGTGTGTGTGTGGTAATATACTGTATGTGGAGGGTATGGTGTGTGTGTGTGGTAATATACTGTATGTGAAGGGTATCGTGTGTGTGTGTGTGTGATAATATACTGTATGTGGAGGGTATGGTGTGTGTGTGTGTGTGTGTGTGGTAATATACTGTATGTGGAGGGTATGGTATGTGTATGTGTGTGTGTGTGTGGTAATATACTGTATATGGAGGTTATGGTGTGTTTGTGTGGTTTGAAAAGTTTGAAGGTTTAATTTCACTCCGGCGACTCCTACTGGGGTAAATGGGTACAGTAGCACAACTAAGTTTTGCGACAAAATATTAGGTATATGGCACCTGTCTAGTTTGCACTCTCGTCCCAAGCCTGTGTGGTCCTGTCTAGCAGAAACCCGTGGTTTCTAGGCAGCCCCCACCGCCTACACTACCACAGCCAGGGCACACAGTACTCGCACACGTTGGGCGCTACTTATGACAATATTGCTATCATTATTTGTGTGTATCTTATTAGAAGGCTCTCTCTTTCTCTCGCTCTCGCTCTCTCTCTCTCTAAATATAATAGATTTACACACACTTTGTAGAATAGCACACACACACACACACACATACACCAGAATGGTAAGCGTCACTACTTTATAGATCCACATTGTATACATAACTTAAAATTAACACAATAAGTTGCATAGATTGTTATTTTATAATCTATTATACACTTGTTAGTGATTGTTTTAATAAGAGCCCCGGCCTCCTTAACACTATACTTGGTGTTGGTGTCAGCGACATTGGCTGTAATTCTTATCCTTAGCCTTTCTATAACCCAGAAAGTGCTCGAGAAACGGGTAGTCAATTTCTACATCTATTTCCTGATCTACTCATATATTTGTTAGGTTCTTTATAATATGTTATGCGGTCAGGATTAGCTCCAAGTTCGCCGACACCGGGTATAGATTTTATGAGTTATGCATCAACTGTATTAGATGTTACTCAATAAAATGTAATTTTATACAGCTAAATGACCAAGAGACTTAATTTGTCCGAACGTGTATAGCATCTGATGTGAAGCCAGTCATCTTGGGGACTAATAAGTGATTGAGGTTTCCGAATGTTTGTGTGCGAACTGTTGTATGAATTCTTCCCCTGCCGCCTCTTGTTTTGCCTCCTTTCATGTGTTTCTTGTAGATACTCCCTACCCCTTATGGGAATAAGGGCTGACTACTGACTAGATTAAAAACGTCAAATTAAGAGTAGTATGCTGCTGTCACATGTGTTAAATGCTTAATCATCATTCTTGTAATGGAATTTAACCGTGTTGGCTGCGAGTATCTCGCTAGCTATTAACCTTTCTTTTCCCAAGCATACGAATCGATAAACAGACAAAAAATACCTTCAAAGATATTGACATGTCAGTAAAGTTTTCGATAAATATCCACATGAAAGATTGCTGATTAAAAAAGCAGCTCATGGAATAGGGCGAACTATATTACGTGAATTAGACCATGGCTAATTAGTAGGAAACAAAAATGTTACATTAACAGTAGCCTATACAATCAGATTGGGGTGTAGTGAAGGTTGGGGTCTTACACGATGGTCAGTTTTAGTTCCTCAATTGTTCATCTTTTACATTAACGACCTTGATTTAGGCCTAACTAAAAAGATTGCTACATTTTCAAAAGACACTAAATATAGGTTGAATTAGTGATCCTGATAACGATTCATGCTCTCCAAAAATAATTTTATACACTACCCGAATGGTGCAATACCTTGTCAGTTGATATTTAATGTAGATAAATACATGCAGTTTAGTGAACATTGGGAAATCGACAGAAATTTCAGGATATAAATTTAACAATATTTGTTTCGTCAATAATTACGCACCATATATCTCCCGTATGAGGAGATTCAATAGCTCAATGCATTCTTGTGATGGCCGATTCCATTACCCATCTCCCTTACTCAAGGCCAGGGTAGCCAGAAACCACCAGCTATATCTCAGAAGAAAAAAATATATAATTTGTTCACCAATCTGAGTGGTGACAGGGGCAAGACGCAATAGCAGTGGTATCTAGATGGCTAAATAACATGAAATTAAGGAACTTAATTATTACAAAAGGTTTGGAAGTCATCGTCAGTCGTGATATGAAACCAAAAAACCAATGGAACATTGTTTGAAATCAGTTATTAATAGATATCTACAATAGAAGCGTGAATAACAACAATGTAATTTTAAAATTTCACCTGTCTTTAATAAGGCTTCACATCGATTATGTGTGTAATTGTGCTGTCCAGTGTCCATAGATTGATTGGAAGTTACGGTACAAAGAAGAATGGTAAAACAATCCAGAATAATAGAACAGAACATCAATAATATTGTAACGCCTGACGACTAAGGCCAAATGACACGGAATTATAGCCAGAATGGGTTAGAACATTTAACAGAAGTAAACGATTATTGAGGTAGTGAATATCATGAAATACATGATATGGTCAGTACAAAAGAAAGGGGACTTGGGAAAACATTAGGCTTGCATAAATTAGAAGTGTAGAGTAAGAGAGGATATGATACAGATGCTTAAGTTGTAAGTGGGATCCACAAAGACGATGTGGAAAACGGACTGCTGCTCCGTGATAAGCATGCAACAGTTGGGTAGATATGTAAAATAGGCTACCGATTGCTACAGTAGGATCAATAGCGACAGAAAGCTTTGACACATAATTAGATAGGCACATGGCTGTGATGTACTGATTGTCAATGGGATCCGCCGTGAATGGGCCAGTCCATGGTATACAGACTAATATTAGTCTTTATACCATGGGCCAGTCAGCCCATGGAGTCAGTCCTCTGAAAAAATCCCTCTTTTATGATTTTTTTTAATGTTAATGTTTATGTAGGCCTAGTGGAATTAGGACGCGTATTTGGCAGTTTATTCAGACTACCATTATACTATTATATTCAGAGTAGAAAAGGAGACTATTTTATTCAGAGTAGAAAGGGAATATGAAAGTCAAAGGGTAAATATGACATAGTATGTGTCCCTATAATTCCTACAGAACCTCCTTAAGTTGTATAAACCCTCTAATGAAAAGCCCGATTAAACTGACAAAATTAGTCAATCCTAATGGGATTAATGATTTTATATTTATTGATCCTCCTGATAAACTCGTCTCTCTATTCACCAATGATAGTTTAGGTAAGTTATTATGTATTATATTCGCAAACAAGTTATATGCATTCACTAAGGGGGGAAGGAAGTAATAGGGGAAGATCTATCCTATATTGCACAGATAGGGGTGGGCGAAGTGGCTAGGATGAGTTACTAAACCGAACGTGGTTGGTTTTTAGGTAAACAACCGATGGTATAGACAGGAGTGGTTAATGTGCATATTATATCAAGTCATGCTAGCTTAATAGCATTTGAACAATATAAGTAAGGAGTAAATTAGTAAGTTAGGGGTATTAGTGGATGAGTAAAGAAATTAAGATGTTTTATAATGCTCGGTTAATATGAAATCAGCCAAGAGTGATATGATGGAAAGTATTACTCTGTATGATGACTATTATATATATTGTATGCACAATATCAACTAGGACTAACTCGCATGCCGTGTGTTCCTAGGCCTCCAACAGCGCAGTCTTCGACCCATGCGTGGTTGAGCTGAAAGTTTTCTTGTCTGAGAAAACAACTCTTGGTTGGGAGAGAGGTATCCTGACCAGGATTCGAACCCACTCACTCCAGGCATGTTTGGGAGAGTTAGGCACCGTAACCACTCGGCCATGAGCGGATATAAAGGAAGCAACCTTTATTCTTATTTGAAGAACCCCCGCCAACTCGGCTAAGTGATACAATTTTAATCGTCCTGGTACTATTATGGAGCCTCTCTGACAGTATCAAAACAACTCGTGCCCAATAGTCGATGCCCTGGTCAACAAATAGTCGAGCGAAATCAAGCCTGGTTTGTGTGTGCCTCTTGGTTAGCTTTGGTTGACAGCTGGTGATCTATGTTTATATCCCATCTCCTTTAATCTCTTGCGTATAGTTTCTGTAGAAGTTTGAAATTGCAAATGTTGCTTCACTACCTCGGCGTTGGAGAATGGATGGTTATCCATATAGCCTACTGTTTAATTTCTTGGTCCTGTTATGGCGTGGTTTTCCGCTTAGCCCCACTTCTATGTTGGTCTGTCATTTGTCCTTCGTCCCACCTTTTTTGCCACTGGTAACGTTCCGACACCCCACTTCCGCTCATCCCAACCATACTACCGCGTTCAGCAACCTTGCTGAATGGATGACTAGGTGTGATGTGGGCAAGAGAGTATTGGGGATTTTCTGATCACCTCAGTTTCCAATAATTACAGCTTCACGTTTTTTTATTTATTTTGTTTATTTTTTTTTTTACCGAAATTTTTTCGACCTGGGAATATATTGTGTGAAGTGTTAATGCATGGTTGGAGTGGCTGTAGATATGCATGTAATCTGTAATCATCCAATTGCCGATATCTGAATTTTGAGTGTTTGGTTGACCTGTACGGTACCCGTCCAGTTAGTAATAGACCACCAACACAAAACAAGACGTCGTAAGTGACCTCTTATTCCAGAGGCCTATTTATACTGCTAGGTCAGGAGAGGCGCATTGTGTAAGAAGAATTGCCAAAATGTTTCTTTCCCGCCTGGGAATGGAACCCGTGTCCTTTTGGCTGTGAACCAAGTGAGCTAACCAATATGCTACGGACCACTGTGTGTGTGTGTGTGTGATTCTGTAAATTAGAACTTAAATTATATACCCGGTAAACTAAATAATGTTTAGTTATACTCCCATATATTTCCATAGTAAACAGAATTTCATCGAAGTTAGATTCTAAAATCATGATACGGTAACGATAATTTTCTATATTATAATAGTATCTCATAGAAACAGTAAGAACTTTAGCTGTATATTAATAGACGGTCTTATCATTAATAATATTACCTGATGCAGATGTTGCAAATAGAACTACTAGTATAACCCAGCACTGCAAGATGATGCAGATTACAACATACCTGTATTATTTAAAGAGTGTTAATTAGATAAAAGAACACAATTATTTACACCTCATTGTTTTATCAGGGAAATCAGCGTAGAATGTGGGTTTATAACACTGAACTTTGCCTTCCGTTTCTGTGTGTGTGTGTTAATCTACATATAGTGTAGCGTGAAAATCGATTGATATTAACCTCAGAGAGAGAGAGAGAGAGAGAGAGAGAGAGAGAGACTGAGACTGAGACTTCTAATATGATACAAACAAATAATGATATCAATATTGTCATATGTAGCGCCCAACGTTTGCGAGTACTGTGTGCCCTGGCTGTGGTAGTGTAGGTGGTGGGGGCTGCCTAGACACCACGGGTATCTCTGCTAGACAGGACCACACGGGCTGGGGACGGGAGTGCGAACTAGACAAGTGCCACGTACAGTTGGTCAAAGTTCCAGCTGACCCACCCTCGCTCTGGGGCTCGCAGAATTAGCTGGCAATACTGGTGTAGTGGTGCAGGGATACCACTTGTCATTAATGTGTTACCTGTGTCTGTCCTGTATATTACTGCAAATTAGACTATGTAATATTCACGTTGTGAAGACTAAATGCTCCCTCGTTAATTCAATAAAGCAAAAATATGTATTCGTATAAAATCGAGTAAAGTATGTTGTGGCAGCCAGCAGATTTTATATGCGTTGCCAATCAGTCGATATAATAACTTGAATATTTAAGCAAATCTACGAACTTTGGGTGAATGTTCGGGATCACACATAGCGATGTATGCATTTTTAATTGAGATAGGCTTACTTTCCCTTCTTTAGTATATGTTCTAACAATGATATAGCCGAAATCAGATCTACCAATTCCAATCTTTGTAAGTATTGCCAGATAATTCTGCAAGCCCCAGAGCGAGGGTGGGTCAGCTGGAACTTTGACCAACTGTACCTAATTTTGTCGCAAAACTTAGTTGGGCTACTGTACATAAGCTACAATCAATTCTAGCTCAGACAACACACAAGATCAAATATAGGTAGCAATTATACAAAAAGTATGAATACAATATACTATAGTTTCTCTAATGAACTTAGCAAGATTAAACATCACTAAGTAAGAATGACAATTAAATAGTTCCCTTATGTTATGTACAGTAGCCCAACTAAGTTTTGCGACAAAATATTAGGTATGAAGCACCTGTCTAGTTTGCACTCCCGTCCCAAGCCCGTGTCTAGCAAAGACCCATGGTGTCTAGGCAGGCGCCACCACCTGCGCTACTACAGCCAGGGCACACAGTACTCGCACACGCTGGGCATATGACAATATTGCTATCATTATTTGTTTGTATAATAATAGAAGAGTCTCTCTCTCTCTCAATATAAATAGATTTACGGGCGACAAACTTGTAGATTAACACACACACACACATACACCAGAATGGTAAGCGTCACTACTTTATAGATCCACATTGTATACATAACTTAAAATGAACACAATAAGTTGCATAGATTGTTATTTTTTAATCTATTATACACTTGTTAGTGATTGTTTTAATAAGAGCCCCGGCCTCCTTAACACTATACTTGGTGTTGGTGTCAGCGACATTGGCTGTAATTCTTATCCTTAGCCTTTCTATAACCCAGAAAGTGCTCGAGAAACGGGTAGTCAATTTCTACATCTATTTCCTGATCTACTCATATATTTGTTTTGTTCTTTATAAGATGTTATGCGGTCAGGATTAGCTCCAAGTTCGCTGACACCGGGTATAGATTTTATGAGTTATCCTAAACGTTTATATGCATCAACTGTATTAGATGTTAGTCAATAAAATGTAATTACATACAGCTAAATGACTAAGAGACTTAATTTGTCCGAACGTTTATAGCATCTGAGGTGAAGCCAGTCATCTTGGGGGCTAATAAGTGATTGAGGTTTCCGAATGTTTGTGTGCGAACTGTTGTATGGATTCTTCCCCTGCCGCCTCTTGTTTTGCCTCCTGTCATGTGTTTCTTGTTGATACTCCCTACCCCTTGTGGGAAAAGGGCTGGCTACTGACTAAATTACAAACGTCAAATTAAGAGTAGTATGCTGCTGTCACATTTGTTAAATGCTTAATCATCAATCTTGTAATGGAATTTAACCGTGTTGGCTGCGAGTATCTCGCTATTTATCAACATTTCTTTTCCCAAGCATACGAATCGATAAACAGACAAAAAATACCTTCACAGATATTGACAAAGTTTTCGATAAATATCCACATGAAAGATTGCTGATTAAAGAAGCAGCACATGGAATAGGGCGAACTATATTACGTGAACTAGACCATGGCTAATTAGTAGGAAACAAAAAATTAACATTAACAGTAGCCTATGCAATCAGATTGGGGTGTAGTGAAGGTTGGGGTTTTATACGATGGTCAGTTTTAGTTCCTCAATTGTCCATCTATTACATTAACGACGTTGATTTAGGCCTAACTAAAAAGATTGGTAATTTTTCAAATGACACTAAAAATATGTTGAATTGGTGATCCTGATAACGATTCATGCTCTCCAAAAATAATTTGATACACTACCCTAATGGTGCAATACCTTGTCAGTTGATATTTAATGTAGATAAATACATGCAGTTTAGTGAACATTGGGAAATCGACAGAAATTTAAGATATAAATTTAACAATATTTGTTTCGTCAATAATTACGCACCATATATATCCCGTATGAAGAGATTCAATAGCTCAATGCATTCTTGTGATGTCCGATTCCATTACCCATCTCCCTTACTCAAGGCCAGGGTAGCCAGTAACCACCAGCTATATCTCAGAAAAGAAAACAAAATGTGTTCACCAATCTGAGTGGTGACAAGAGCAAGACGCAATATCAGTGGTATCTAGATGGGTAAATAACATGGAATTAAGTAACTCAATTATTACAATAGATTTGGAAGTCATCGTCAGTGTGATATGAAACCAAAACAACAATGCAACATTGTTTGAAATCAGAGTTTTTAAATAGATATCTACAATAGAAGTGTGAATGACAACAAACGTAATTTTAACATTTCACCCGTCCTTAGTAAGGCTTCACGTGGATTATGTATTTAATTGTGCTGTCCAGTGTCCATAGATTGATTGGAAGTTACGGTACAAAGAAGAATGGCAAAACAATCCAGAATAATAGAACATTAGGACATCAATAATATTCTAACGCCTGACGACTAAGGCCAAATGACACGGAATTATAACCAGAATGGGTTAGAACATTTAACAGAAGTAAAAGATTATTGAGGTAGTGAATATCATGAAATACATGATATGGTCAGTACAAAAGAAAGGGGACTTGGGAAAACATTAGGCTTGCATATATTAGAAGTGTAGAGTAAGAGAGGATATGATACAGATGCTTAAGTTGTAAGTGGGATCCACACAGACGATGTGGAAAACGGACTGCTGCTCCGTGATAAGCATGCAACAGTTTGGTAGATATGTGAAATAGGCTACCGATTGCTACAGTAGGATCAATAACGACAGAAAGTTTGGAAACATAATTAGATAGGCACATGGCTGTGATGTGCTGATTGTCAATCAGATCCGCCGTGAATGGGCCAGTCCATGGTATAAAGACTAAAATGTTTATGTAGGCCTAGTGGAATCAGGACGCGTATTTGCCAGTTTATTCAGACTAGCATTATACTATTATATATAGAGTTGAAAAGGAGACTATTTTATTCAGAGTAGAAAGGGAATATAAAAGTCAAAGGGTAAATATGACATAGCATGTGTCCCTATAATTCCTACAGAACCTCCTTAAGTTGTATAAACCCTCTAATGAAAAACCTGATTAAACTGCCAAAATTAGTCAATCCTAATGGGATTACTGATTACATATTTATTGATTCTCATGATAAACTGGTCTCTCTATTCACCAATGATAGTTTAGGTAAGGTATTATTTATTATATTCGCAAACAAGTTATATGTATTCACTAAGGGGGGAGGGAAGTAATAGGGGAAGATCTATCCTATATTGCACAGATAGGGGCGGGCGAAGTTGCCAGGATGAGTTACTAAACCGAATGTGGTTGTTTTTTAGGTAAACAACCGATGGTATAGACAGGAGTGGTTAATGTGCATATTATATGAAGTTATGCTTAATTAATAGTATTTGGACAATATAAGTAAGGAGTTAATTAGCAAGTTAGGGGTATTAAGATGTTTTATAATGCCCGGTTAATAAGGAATTAGCCAAGAGTGATATGATGGAAAGTATTACTCTGTATGATGACTATTGTATATATTTTATGCACAATATCAACTAGGACTAACTCGCATGCCCTGTGTTCCTAAGCCTCCAACAGCGCAGTGTTCGACCCATGCGTGGTTGAGCTGAAAGTTTTCTTGTCTGAGAAAACAACTATTGATTGGGAGAGAGGTATCCTTAACAGGATTCGAACCCCCTCACTCCAGGTATGTTTGGGAGAGTTAGGCACCGTAACCACTCGGCCATGAGCGGATATAAAGGAAGCAACCTTTATTCTTATTGATGAACCCCCGCCAACTCGGCTAAGTGATACAATTTTAATTGTCCTGGTGCTATTATGGAACCTCTCTGACATTATCAAAACAACTCGTGCCCAACAGCCAATGCCCTGGTCAACAAATAGTCGAGCGAAATCAAGCCTAGTTTATTTGTGCCTCTTGGTTAGCTTTGGCTTGACAGCTGGTGATCTATGTTTATATCCCATCTCCTCTAATATCATGCGTATAGTTTCTGTAGAAGTTTGAAATTGCAAATATTGCTTAGCTACCTCGGCGTTAGAGAATGGATGGTTATCCATATACTGTTTAATTTCTTGGTCCTGTTATGACGTGGTTTTCCGCTTAGCTCCATTTCTATATCGGTCTGACATTAATTTTGCCCTTCTTCCCCCTTTTTTTGCCACCAGTAAACGTTCCGACACCTCGCTCTAGCTCATCCCAACCATACTACCGCGTTCAGCAACCTTGCTGAATGGATGACTAGGTGTGATGTGGGCAAGAGAGCATTGAGGATTTTCTGATCACCTCAGTTTCCAATAATTACAGCTTCACGTTGTTGTATTTATATATTTAATTATTTTTTTACCGAAAAAAGTTCGACCTGGGAATATATTGCGTGAAGTGTTAATGCATGGTTGGAGTGGCTGTAGATATGCATGTAATCTGTAATCAGCCAATTGCCGATATTTGGATTTTGAGTGTTTGGTTGACCTGTAGGTACCCGTCCAGTTAGTAATAGACCACCTACACTAAAAAAGACGTCGTGAGTGGTCTCTTATTCCAGAGGCCTATTTATACTGCTAGGTCAAGATAGGCGCATTGTGTAATAAGAATTGCCAAAATATTTCTTTCCCGCCTGGGAATGGAACCCGTGTCCTTTTGGCTGTGAACCAAGTGCGCTAACCAATATGCTACGGACGTCTGTGTGTGTGTGTGTGTGTGTTATTCTGTAAAATAGAACTTAAATTATATACCCGGTAAACTAAATAATGTTTACTTATACTTCCATATATTTCCATACTAGACAGAATTTCATCAAAGTTAGATTCTAACATCATGATACGGTAACGATAATTTTCTCTATTATAATAGTATCTCATAGAAACAGTAAGAATCTTTAGCTGTATATTAATACACGTTCTTATCATTAATAATATTACCTGATGCAGATGTTGCAAATAGAACTACTCGTATAACCCAGCACTGCAAGATGATGCAGATTATAACATACCTGTATTATCTAAGGTGTTAATTAGATAAAAGAACAATTATTTACACCTCATTGTTTTATCAGGGAAATCAGCGTAGAATGTGGGTTTATAACACTGAACTTTGCCTTCCGTTTCTGTGTGTTTGTGTGTGTGCTAATTAATCTACAAATAGTGTAGCGTGAAAATCGATTGATATTAACCTCAGAGAGAGAGAGAGAGAGACTTCTAATATGATACAAGCAAATAATGATAGCAATATTGTCATATGTAGCGCCCATGTGCGAGTACTGTGTCTGTGTGCCCTGGCTGTGGTATCGCAGGTGGTGGCGCCTGCCTAGACACCACTGGTCTCTGCTAGACATGAACACACGGGCTTGGGACGGGAGTGCTAGCTAGACAGGTGCATAGACTACATATTATATCCTAGATACGGAAGCGTGACGTCACACGGTTAGTTTGCCGCGCGTCCTAGGGATTTGGTGACAGCACTGTTGTACTGTACAACAACCAAAGCACCTCAGTGGCTTGTCCTTATTATAGATAGTCTGTGCGCCGCGCGCGCCTGTTAGCTAGCTTGCTGCAGTGTTTCCAAAGTTAAGGGAATATCCGCAAAACGAGGGAGCAATAGATTAAAGAGGGAACGTATTTAAGAGTTAATTAATGTTGGTAAAAACGCTTGTAAATTATTTAGTATAAATTAGATATTTATATAAGCAAGATGAAAACATTAAGTATACATATACACTATAAAACATAGGCTACTCATATATGATGCAAGCTGTATACCTTCAAGCAACACAACAAGAATTAAATTGTCATTTTGAATATATATTAGTATGTTACATGTTATGTAATGTTAATTTGTCAAGTAGCACTAAAACTGGACATTTATACTTATGACATCTAGGGATATTTTGTCCCACCATTGACGTTGGCAACTCCCGAATCTCACATCAACAATGGCGGGTGTTGGAGGAGTTTTGCTTGTGTACCTCCTCATAATGACGACAATTACACGATGAATGGCCTTTACAGTAGCCTCTACTTATGTCTATTTAACTATGTCATGTCTGCAGAGTCTCTGGATAATGTTCAATTGCTTATTAATAGCGTTATTAGTACAAGGTAGGGATTATTACGAATTAATGAGGACCAAGGACAAGGATAGTCAATATAATGTCTTTGTGGGGACCCTCCCCTCCCTTTGTCCTTTGCGATCGTGCTGCCATCTCTCAAACGCACGGATCACTATTTACAGATTTGTGGCGTCTTCTTTCGTTCTAGGTTATATTTATGTAGTCTATGGACAGGTGCCACGTACACTTGGCCGCAATTCCGCGTGGGCCACCTAGTAGTAGGGTTTGGGTAAATCCGTTGTGTAGTTTGTTCGCTCTGAATATAGTAATATCTCACACTCCCCTCCCTGAATCAATTGAAGATTTTGCCCCATAGATGGCGCAGCTTGATGGGAAGGGAGGGAGCTTGTCGTAGTGTTAAAAGGGTAGGACAGAATGGGAGGAGGTGACGTTTTATAACATGCAGTGACGAATGTTAAACTTATTTACTTTTACTTGTTCATACAATAATGTTCCCGAAACTAATTCGTAATGAACAGTAGATTCCCTCTTTCAGTAACTGAAACGTCACTCTCTCTCTTTCCCTCTCCACCCACTTTATTGGTATGAATAAAATAATAGTACAGGTCATACTATATAATATATAACATACTCCTTTTGTTAGCAAACTACAAACTAGCGACAAATTAGATTAACAGAAGTAGTAAACTATTATTATTTAGATGAGTTACCTTTGTAGTGTCAAAATATGTCGATCTGTGGATGACTTACCTCAAGCATGAGAGTCACAGTTAATACTGAGTCGGTGGGCTATTGATTACATTGATCAGGATTCATTAAGATTGGTAATATCATTATCAAGATTCTAAATTACCTGTGGCCAGAAAGAAAACATTACATATGATCACATTGATACATTAAGCCAAATGGTAGAGGTATGACATGTCTGATTTATATATTTAACAATTAATTTACATCGAGGCAAATTAGTTGATCAAGCATTTCCCTCAGGAATATCAGTATATTTCGAGTAGCTGGCAACAGTGTTTAAACTTAGATACAAAATTCCTCTCTGTTTATGGCGATTTAAAGTCGATTTTCCTGTGCATCAAGGTAAACTACCCCTTCCCTCCCCCAAATGGATAGTTTGAGTCTCGTTTCACCTGTATTGCTCTCTGACATTAGGTTGAAATTAGTATGGATCTTCATAATGAGCTCCTTACCAACACTTCTGCTGAAAATACACACTTCCTACTCGACAGGCTTACCAACATTTATCAGGGTAAATTCTATGACCTTAACTATTCAGCTATAGTACCAATCTAATTCTTTCTGATTAACTTGCTCTATAGACGAATGCTAATAATTGATGTGTGCTAACCTAGAAACAATAAAAAAAAAAAATTACTAAAGTATATGAAAAATCTGTTGGTATCACGGAAGAGCCAAGTCTGGTTTCTCAGAGAGAGAGAGAGAGAGAGAGAGAGAGAGAGAGAGAGAGAGAGAGAGAAGTTGCACTGTGTTAATCGATTTATGTAGTAAATATGGTATTGATAAATAATGTGTGCATTACCTTGGTAACAGTGAGACTATGAGTAACTACATGTAAACTCAGGTTATTAGATATCACAAATAGACCAGGGTATACACAGATAATATTATTCCACACATATAATTATGTATACTGATATGTTATACTCTTTGCATGTGGTTTGTTACATATTGCCAAGTCTGATAATATAAGATAATGTGATACAGGGGGAAATATTTACCTAGAGTAAATTACCCTCGAGAATTGCAATCCACTTTTTCCCCAACACATTATTTCCTTGATCTATTTACTTTACTATGACTGTCTAATAAATATCAATTAAATAAATATAATTACTGAAGTTAATTGAGTATACCTTTATCAATTGTTCATATTACCGCAAACATAATGTTTATCAACAGGACAATTAATATTGTCATTGTTATATTGCATTGCGCAATAATCTTGTATGATCAAGCTACACATTTATTTTGAAATTAATTGAAAAAAGCTAGATAATCGAATGAGTTACCTCGGCATATAGAAGCTTATGAAGGTGATACTTTCACGTCCACCTCCTCTCGGGAGATAAGGTTGTCTGGCAATAGATGGATATATAGATAGATAGATAGATAGATAAATCAGATTAGAGAGTTCACGAAATATGATATGACATCAAGATTTGTGTGCAATGATTAACCGAAGTTGTAAGAGGAAGCATAAACAAGCGAACAGGGGATCGTCCAAAGGGATCCTAATGCATCATTCATATAAACATAACTATATTTAAGCCAATTAGTGAAATATGCTGAAAATGTGTGCCAAACTAATACAAAGTAAAGAGTAAGTAAGGCCATGCCAGTTTAAAAAGAGATACAATATATAGTACATAAATAAATTTAGCTTTACAATTTTCCACCCGTCCACGAACACAAAAATCTATGCATTCGTGTCCCGATCGCCCTTTAAGCACACACACGCACACACACACACACACACACTGAAATATCCTAAATTTAGTTATTATACATTCATCCACCAGTCTAAACAATCCCACCACAACTACTCCACCTCCACCCACCTTGTTAGTCACCTCGCCACCCTTACGTCCCTCCATCCCTTAGTGACAACTATACTCTATGTTATTCCAGCTGATCGAAAATTGAATCTCTTATTAGCTGATTCTCGATACTTAATGGAAATATATGAAATTACTATGGCTGTGTGTCATATTAATGCCAAGTTTTCAGAATAAACATCATCTTTCGCTACAAAATCTACCTTATAGCCGAGTAACAAAGATAGAAACATGACAATTTACCCTCAGCTGGGAAAAAATAGACTAGATGATAGAAAAAAGTCCGAGCTCGGAGAGGGAGAGGAAGGTGGATAATTATACATGGCCGCGTCAGTATAATGTTACTTCGTGGTGCTACTTCAAAATATATTCTTCTCAAGTTCTCATCATATTGCTGAATAAATTTCATAATGTGATTCATTAAAGGTGTAAATGGATATATATAATAGTGTTACTTTCAACATTCTGTATACCTCATATAACCTAGAGAGAGAGAGAGAGAGATGTTTCAGTTACTGAAAGAGGGAATCTACTGTTCATTACGAATTAGTTTCGGGAACATTATTGTATGAACAAGTAGAAGTAAATAAGTTTAACATTCGTCACTGTACGTTATAGAACGTCACCTCCTCCCATTGTGTCCTACCCTTTTAACACTACGACAAGCTCCCTCCCTTCCCATCATGCTGCGCCATCTATGGGGAAAATTCTTTGATTGATTCAGGGAGGGGAGTGTGAGATCTTACTATATTCAGAGTGAACAAAATACACAACGGATTTACCCAAACCCTACTACTAGGTGGCCCACGCGGAATTGCGGCCGGCCAAGTGTACCTAATTTTGTCGCAAAACTTAGTTGGGCTACTGTACATTGTTATGTAATCCAGAATTAACATTGATTATGTAAGCCAGATAAGTATAATAGTTTAGTTTCCCACTCACGTGTTTGCTTCTCGTAGAAAGTTCTAGACCTGTCAGGCTCCTGTCTGTCTCTCCCAGCCTGGCATTATTTCATTTACGAATATAGTAGAATATTCCAGTTTCACTGGTGGGATATATAAACCCCCTGAGTACTTGCAGTCTTGACTCTAGACCGTTCAGATAACACACGTCTGTTATCTTCTACACCTGCATTGTACATGGTCTTATCTTACATTGTGTTGTGAATTATAATATCTCAAGCCTATATACGTACTGCAATAAAGATACAGCAGTCTTCATAATTACCTGTAACCCTGATGTTGGGTAAATAAAAACATCCTAATATTGTAGCCTATTGATATTTCGTAACTGACATTATAATGTATAAATTCATAAGTCAATAGTGATTATTAGTTGCCATTAAGTTTAATGTGAATGTAACATTATTTCACCTTAAGTAGTAATTATCATTGTAATCATTTCTTAATTTGTAGTATGTCTCATTGACTTAATATTTAATCTAATTTAGTTACCCTTTAAAATTCTTGTATTCAGTTCTCTAGTTAAATATTGGTCTATCAATCATAATTCAGAGTTTGATTTCACCTTTTAATAGTTGTATAAGTGAATTTAACTACTGTTATTGATAATTTGTGCATTTGCATGATTTAATAGGCTTACACTAATTATTTTCAATGTTTGTAAGGAAGTAGTAATTTAAGTGTATTTTAAGCCTTAATTTCTTGCAGTGTTCAGTAACCTGATATATATATCAATATTTTACACTTGCTCAAGTTTATACAAGGGACTGGAGTTCTCGAAAAGAGGCTACAGTCCTTCGCGATTCTTGACTTACAGTGTGCTGGCTTAATAATCCAATAGGGTTGATAGCCTCTGAAGTCCTATTTTAACTAACTAAAAAAACACTTGTTTAGATAATTATTCGTTTGCATTTAATCATTTTATGTTGTATTCATATACTGTCCTGAAGAACCTATAATTGTTGTGTTGCATTATAATTAATAATTTAATTAAACTAATATTTTTTAAATTAGTTTCCTTGAACCTGGATTTTCGGGGTTGAATTTGAGATCAGTCATACATTTAATAATAGCCTATTTGTTTTTGTCTCTTTCATCTCGCAACATTACAATATTTGCATTAGTATAGAAGTATTTCTTTAAATATATCTTTCTAGCTTGCTTAAAAAACGGACATTTAAGCAAGACATTAACATTACCATCGATATCATTATTATTACATACTATAGGCTACAAATTCGGTCTTCTAGGGCAATGTTATTATATCTACCTCTAACAACTGGTAGACTATGATTACCACACTTGTACAGACAGATCGAGGTTGAGAACTGCTTAGGGAGTTTTAGTATATATTTTTGTAATTGTTTATGACTTGCCATTATTCTATAGTTTACGCAAAAGATAAATAATTATTTGTTTCATCCGACCACCTTTGTTTATATATGTCAGATCATAATTTAAAAGCCTCCCTAAGCCATTCTCCATTTTTTTTTTTTTACTTATGGAAATATATTAGACATGCCATTACTATTCAATATATTTATATATTTATCTAACCAGGACGATTTATAAACTTCATCCATAGACTACAGTAGATGGATGAAGTTTATAAATCTACTGTAGTCTATGCTTCATCATATACAACTTTTCAATTAATCTGTATACAATATTTGATATGTTTTCGTTACCGTTAGCAATTTTGAACCAAAAGTTTATCATCCGATTTTCTATTATTTCAGCAGTCTCCCCATAAATCATACATGTAGGTGTGGATTTATGCAACTTAAGAATTCTTTTAAGTAATGAGTTACAAGTCATATTTACATGCTGTATACTTCCAAAACCCCAAACGTCTCATCTATATAACAATATAGGTATAATAAGTTTACCATAAAGATCTAAGCATACATCTATAGGCAAGTCTAGATAATTAATCTTCCTAAATATTCCAAAGGTGGCTCGCTTGGCTTGAGAAATTTGTTTGTTCATAGCTTCATGGAAAACACCATTATATTTAAAAGTTTTACCAGGATACACATAATCCTCAACAACTTGTATACATTCATTACCAAACTTGAAGTGTTTGTGCTTCCTTATCTTCTCTCTTTGAGAACACAATGACTCGTTTTACTTGTGTTGACCTGTAAAAAACATTTATCACAATATTCATGTATAGCGTCCAAAGCACATTGTAATTGTTTATCAGTTTCAGCCAAGAACAATAGTATCATCTGCGTACAGAAGACAAAATATATTTAGGTAAACCTCTGTATAATTAAGGCTAAGGAAGTGTGTTATTTTATTAGCGACAAACGGTAAACCAGGATATTTATCACTTAGGGAACTATTAAAATCGTTAAGGAACATAGCAAATAATAAGCGTGGTAGAAATTCGCCTTGTATCAATCCGGTGTTGCATGGAAAGTATGGCGAGAGATTCTGATTTGCCCTAACACAGGATTTGGCATCATTATACAAATTACGAACCACCTGTAACACTTTTCCATATATATTTGCATCAAATTAGCTTAATCCACAAGCAAGACCTTTCAACAAAATCAAAAGTTAGCATCTATGAGGTAATTGTATAAACGAGAATTAAATAAAGATGTAAAGAGTTTTCCTAAACAGCTAAGTAGTTGTATGCCTATATAATTATCTATGTTATTTATATCACCTTTGTTTTTGTAAAGTGGTAAAATTACTCCAATTGTCTAGTTCGTAGGGATAACTGCACTATTTAACTCAAGGTTAAAACATTTGACAACAATCAGCAACATTGCATTGGGGCAATACTTTATAAACCCCGAGATCTTTAACATGAGGTAGACATTCATCAATCAAAATATTTCCTACAGCCACGTTAGAAGCTATGTTCGTGTTCATTAAGTTCCAGTATTCCTTGGGGTTATCACTTTTCATATATTTTAATTTGTTATGACCTTCCTTATTATATGATATTTTTGCTTCTCGAATGATTTATTTTTGTGTTCCTTAGCTAGAATCTGTAAAGCTTCGCGAATGATTTATTTTTGTGTTCCTTAGCTAGAATCTGTAAAGCTTCGCGAATGATTTATTTTTGTGTTCCTTAGCTAGAATTTTTAAAGCTTCGTTTTTTTATGTTTATTTATTTGTTCGAAGATTTGCAAGACAAACACAGCTCTCTCTTTCTGCACACCCTCGCAAGATGAGATTTGTTGCTTGCTGTTCCAGATTTTCAGAGACTACGGGGCATCTCATTTGAACCAGAGGGATTTTCTGCAAATGCTGAAAACGAATGACAATACAATCCCTTGTGAGCTTTCCAAAAACATTTTCTTTCCAAGGCTGTATATAAAACTAGTGTCATCTTTTTTTCGGTAAGAGCTTGGAAAAATGAAAGAACGAGTCTAAGCATTAGGATTTTCAGCTACCTTATGCAATAATAAGTATTCATCCTGAGCAGTTCTCACCCAGAGTTCTTTTATAGAGCTGTATATGCTGGCATGGTAAATGCATATTACAATAATATCTGTATTTTTGCTATGCACTACCACCCTGCATGAAGACACTCAAAACAGTATAATACATGCAGATTGGTGACTATACGACTCAACCAGTATACCACTTCAACTAGTAGCTCTCAACCAGTACCAAATCAACCAATTCGGTTAGGTTAGGTTAGGTTAGGCTAGGTTAGGTTAGTACTATATTTTGGCACTGGTTTGGTTGGTCTTGGTTGATTTGGCACTGGTTGAGAGCTACTGGTTGAAATGGTCTACTGGTTGAGACATCCGGGAACCATGCAATATCTCTAATATTAGCTTCTTTGTGGTTGCTCTCAAGTTCCACTACAATGTGTCTTCCATGCTGATCAACCATAAATAGTAGTGGTGTTCTCAGTAAAACCACCAGGCAGGAGAAGCTTGATATGTCTATGATCTTCTTCATCTGACCACGAGTTGCAGATGAATTCCAGTAGTCGAGCCTTGTTTTGTGGATGGTTCACAAAGTCTTAGAATGGAGGCATTTGAAGATATGCTTTAACATAAAACATCTTTTGATGTTTTGTTGATGTTCTGTATTTCCGTTCCAATGCTTTCAAGCTAGGTTTATAATCATAATGATCACCTATTATGAAATGAATACTTGCTGTGCTTACTGGAGTGTCCAAATCAAGATAGCATCAATATCGATCATTTACATCGTTAAAGTTTTCATTGGAAATAAAGGAAATTTTTCTAACCATGTGCATAGCATGAACAATGACTGCTGTAGATTTTGTATGCACTGGCAAAGTCTTTTTCAATTTACTCTTTGTCTAATCCTGAATTACTTTGACAAGTGCGGGACGATTTTCTGTACACTTGTGCATTCCAATAATTTAATGAATATCCACAGGGCCACCAGATGCAATGACCTGTAAGAGCCGGTGCAATACATTAACTTCTGGAGGTTTGAGCTGCTTTCCTTTCAACATTGAACTTTTCTGGGGTTGTAATACAAAAGGTTTTATTTTCAGTCATCTTTTCCCCACCTGACCCCAAAATTGTCTGCAATGTACATTCCCCTATATCCTTGATGTGAGTCAGATCTTTACAAACTTCAGATGTAGCTTGCTCTCTAGCAGATATGTTGATCAGAATTGTATTTTGCATTGTGAAAGGGTTTATCATTCGTTTGGACATTGTTCCCAAGGCACAGGCAATATGGTTGTGTTCTTGGCCAAAGGAACCTGGGAGGTGAATACATACTGGAGCACTGTGCTGCCACGGGGATGGTGGTGTGTAATACCATGTTTGGGAAAAGGATGAGCCATCTGATAATATATGAAACAGGTGGCTCCATTAGCCAGATAGACTACTTCCTGATAAGCAAATCTGACAGAAAATGGGTTAGAGATACTCAGATCATACCAGGTGAAGAATGCATCCCCCAACACAAGCTCTTAGTTTGTGATATGTGCCTAAGCAGAGTTCCTGTTAGAAAGAAAGTACATTTGCAAAAAGGAAAGTATGGTTGTTGGAAAAAGAGGAGTACAGAGACAGATTCCACAACGAAATGATGGACATTGAAAGAAGAATGGGTGCTAGGCCAGATGATGTTAATAGCAATTGGAACTTTATGAAATGCAGCCTCTTTGATATCACAGACAAAGTCTGTGGCAAAGCAAAGGGGCCACCCAGACATAAGTTGTCCTGGTGGTGGAACAATGATGTCAAAGCTGCAGTCAGAGAGAGAATAAGATGTTTCAAAGTGCGGCAGCAAGGAAGAATACCTGTCCGCCAAACGTAATGCTTGAAGAGAGGCCTACAGGGCAAAGAAAACCATACAGGATAGCGTGATAGAACAAGTTTGTAGCACTAATAATACCAATGGAAAATATAAATTAGCTAAGAATGTGAGTGACTGTAGCCAGGATGTCGTGGGTGTAAGATGCATAAATAATGACAGCGGCATGACAGTTTAGTCAGAAAACGAAATTAGAGAGGCATGGAAGGAGCATTATGAAAGACTGCTTAACCCGGGAACTGCCGGGAGACTCTTAAGAGTTCCCCTGGCGGACTGCGGGGAGACTCTTAACCCGTTGAGACCCAGCGTCGCACGTGTTGCGTCGGCAGTCTTTGATCACCAACTCCCAGCGACGCATCACGTGCGTCCGACATATAAAAAACACTTACGTGGCTCGTAAGGTAGGAAATGGCGGGAGAATAGGAGGGGGAGGTACCGTAGTGTGTGGGGGAGCCGGGCCAGTAGGTGTGAGCGGGCCGAGACAGCCGCGCGGCTGGCGGTGGTGGGCTTAGTGGGGATAGTTTACACCCCTAGTTTACCGCCACTTTGAACCTTCATTACTCCGGTCGTATGGGAGCTAGAGGCTTGAGATTTATGTGAGATACTCCTTAGGATGTATGCCGTACAATGCCATACTCAGTTTTTACCCTAGTGCTCCCGGGCGGGTGGTCATGCGGGGGAGACGAACTATTGAAACCCCCCCCCCCCGCCCCCCAAATGACCGAAATGAGTTTTTTTTTATTTGTGTGTTCATTTCTCACCATTCTCTTCCATTTTAGCTCAACAAATTTTTTTGAAGCTCCCCCCCCCCCAACCCCCCACCGGCCCCCCCCCCAAAAAAAAATGTCAGAGGTGATTTTTTTTTGTTTTTTTTTCATTTCTCATCCTTGTCTTCCATTTTTGCAAACAAAAAAAATAAGTGAAAATGGCTTGGGACTGGGGTGAACAAAATATTATAACTAGCCGGGGCTCAACGGGTTAAGAGTGAGTGAAAAAAAAAATCAACTTTTGACATCGAAAACAAAATATATTTGTTTTATTTTTTTTGGCCCCTGGGCCATGCAAAATCTCAGTCCTCTACCTCCCATTATAGACTGCATCACCGTTGATTCATTTAAACTCCGCCTAGACAAATATCTCGCATCAAACCCGCGACTGACTGCGTTTGTAAATGAATAACTTTATTTTATCCCCCCCTCAGTTACTAACCCATCTGTCCCCTACTAACTTCCTAATCCTGCCACGGACATTAGTTCCAGGGCAGTAATTCCCTTTCCAATGTTCCCTTACCCACTCTAAACCACTGTTTGGACACTTGATCCTCAGTGTTTTGGAGGACAAGCAACCTAGAAGGGTCACTAGATCTGTTGTTGCTTGATTTCCTTTGTACTCCTTTGTACTCCCCTCCTTCCCCACTGTCCTCCTCTCCTTCAGTTATCACCTATTTTCCCTGTTATTCCCTTATTCTGAGGTATATTTTCGTGCTAACATTAGCGAGTTGCAAGCATGGTGTTGTCATCACTGATGGCAAGCGAATGCAAGAGAGAGAGAGAGAGTATCGATCGACTGTGTCTCAGTGGCCTTGGGGGAAATTGGCGGAAAAGCAGCTTGCCTCACCCATACATTATACAACTCGCGGGCTATATCTCCGATTTTGACCATCCAAACGCTGTTTTCACTCGTTTTATTGTTGTTTCAGGTTAATACCTTTATAATCAACCCATAATAGGCGCATATGGATAAGTATTAATGCTATTAATGGTACAATGAATATTTTAGTGACGAAAACACCTCAAATACATGCGCACAGGGAGAGGTGTCTAATTACCCCCATGCGCACTTCAGAGGTTAATGTGGAGTATGAAGGGAATAGAGAACAGCTCAGCACTGCAGTCCCAGTACAAGATGCTCCGCCTTTGATAGGGTACGACGCTGTTAAAAAATATTGTGCTATAGATAAAATGAAGTCCGGGAAAGCCGCTGGGAGCTCCGGCTTCTAAATGCAGTTGGAGATATTGGGGTAAAATTGGTCACAAAGATGATTAATGCTATCATAAAGGAGGAAAACATTCCTGATGCATGGCAGAAAAGTGTGATATTAAATATATATAAAGGCAAGGGAGACTCCTTAGACAGGGGAAATTATCGAGGTTTGAAAAGGCTTGATCAATTCATGAAATTCAGCGAAAGGGTCTTTGAATGCATGATCAGGAAAATTGTTGCCATCGGCTACATGCAGTTTGGATATTTGCCGGGACGTGGCACAACTGATGCTATCTTCACTCTTATGCAAGTGCAAGAGAGGTTCTTAGAGAAAAACAGGGAGTTATACCTAGTTTTAGTAGATCTGGAGAAGGCCTTTGACCGGATGTCAAGGGAAGTAATGCAGTTGGCTATGAGAAAACTCGGAGTAGAGGAGTGGTTACTGCGATTGATAATGAGAATGTATAAGGGGTCACAGGTAGCAGTTAGAGTGAATGGGGTTTTGAGCGAAGAGTTCCCAGTGAAAGTTGGAGTTCACCAAGGTTCAGTGCTGAGCCCATTACTGTTTGTTTTGGTCCTGGAGGCTCTGTCAAGGGACTTTAGGACAGGACTCCCATGGGAGTTGTTGTATGCAGATGACCTAGTTCTTATCGCAGATAGTGCATAGGAAGCAGAGGCAAAGTTCAAAATATGGAGGGAGGGTATGGCAAACAAGGATGTAAGAGTTAACATAGATAAAATAAAGGTCATGATTAGTGGAGTAGGGCGCAGAACTATGGAAAGAAGCGGCGACTATCCATGCGCAGTATGTGGGAAGTAACTCAATTCAAGCTTGCGTCTGTAGTGACTGGGTACACAAGAGATGTAGTGGAGGTAAAGGACCTTTGACAAGAATCGTAGACTTTGAAAGTGCAGTTTGTAAGGGAGAACTTGTGTTAAATGGCCCACCTGTTAGTGTTGATTTCGACAGTGTAATGCTGGAGTGTGTGAAGAAATTCTGTTATTTGGGCGATATGGCTTTCGCTGGAGGTGGGCTGAAGCTGGCTCCATTGCTAGAGTCAGAAGTGTCTGGGGGAAGTTTAGAGAGCTGCTGCCACTCCTGACCATGAGAGGACTCTCACTTCACTTTAAAGGGAAGGTGTATACCTCATGTGTTAGGAGTGCGATGACCTATGCCTTGGAGATGTGGCCGGTTATAGCGGAGGATATCAATAGAATGAAACGGAATGAGAAAAGAATGGTGAGATGAATATGTAGGGTTCACCTCAAGGAAAGGGTATCGAGCGAGAAATTAGGAAGGCGTCTGGGCATTAGGAGTGTCAGTGAAGTGATGTACACGAGCTGACTTGGTTGGCTTGGACACATGGAGAGAATGGATGATCAGGCCTGGGTGAAGAAATGACGGACTGTGAACATGGGGGGAGCTGTGCGTAGGGGTAAACCTAGAATGACGTGGGATCAGGTACTCCGGTCCGGTCTGAAAATAAAGAATTTGACAACAGGGCCACCTGTACAACTGCCATTTAGGACGTGAGACTGTAACCACATTCTCTGTGGACAAAACGGTCTTTAAACTTGTATGTATGTATGTATGTCTCTTCAAATGTTGCAGCCTGTAGTATAGCACTCTGGTCATGTTTGAAGACATTATTCGTTTTGTAGTAGTCAAATTTTTAATAAAAATCTTGTATGCTGTTCTTTCCAGAGCGATCTCAGCATGTACAAGCATAATCTTCAATTTCACTGCCTTTCATGAACACAGTTTGGACACATTGTCCAAAGCGAGAATATATTATCTGTTCTACTGCTGTCATTCTCTTACTGAAGGGATGCCACAGAAGTAGTTTTTGCTAGTGACCTGGACTTCTGTCAGAAGACGAAAGGCGACAGGGTTCGATTTTTATCATTGATATTTCAGAAATTATTTTTTTCAAGACCGAAGAGTCGTTTCACGTTTTGAGATTGTTATTCTTGAATTGGAAATATCATCAGAAGGTGGTTGGATAATAAACGCACTTGTTGCATGAAATGTTGATCCATCATATTAGGTGGTAGATAGAAACCAAATGTCATTATATCTCTCTGGATATCACTGTAGATACCAAATAGTTCACGGTGAAATGTGTTTTAGCTGATGCTCAGATTTACCTTGTTCAGGAGAAGCATGGGTGATTTACTTTGTGAGTTATTGTACACATTATATGCCAGTCCTACAGTTAGTGGTGACTTAAGACTGAAAATAGAATATTAAAGCTGCTGTGAAAGCAGCAATGCTCTTTGTTTAGTGTATGCTTAGCACATAACTTTTCCATTTTCAGTGTAAAGTTTCTTATCAACCAGCAACTGACAGGTAAAGTTGCAGTATTGGAGATATCAAAAAATTATATTTATTTGCAAACTTGAATTGATTTACCCTTTCACATAGAATTCAAATGGCCTCAATGATGACTTCATTTTTTGATCTAGTGTACCTTTTCTGCAAGACTCCAAGTTTCTTCAGTGATTCGCCAATGTTTGTTGTAGATGAACAAACGCATATTGAACCGTTTCTCTGTGGCATAAAGACACATCTTTCTGCATAGTGGTCTTCTAGTCTTCTACTTAAACTGCTGGATCTGTAGGTATTCCAAACTTCTACACCAGCTTGTCTCAGTTCTTGTCTGTACATATTATCTCATAGTGTCACTAATAGGTAACCTGCTAATTCCTTGAATATTGGGTCATTAATTTTGTCTACCAAATATCTTAAAACAGTGTTATATGGGCTGATTGCTCACTGTGCCAGGATGCTTCTCACGCTGAGCCACAAGGCTTCTCACAAGGTATATGGTAACATACATCATGGCCAACCATATCAATTGCCTCTTTTGAGTATCCCTGAATACGCAGTAACATTGTATAATCTTGAAGAGCTTGTGCCTTTCTCACAAGCGATTGATGGCGTAAGTCTGTGGCAACTAGAGATGTTGGTTGCTTTCCATGACGATCATAAATCTTGTTGCAATTATTTACTGGGACTTCACATTTAATTGCGGATCTGATGACCATATCCTACATCCTGCTGAATGGTGACTCTTTCTTAAGGGAGTTGATGCTTCTCTAATACGTCTCTCCGTGGCAATCTCCAAGCTCTTCTTGAGAGTGTAAACTTTCCAGCATACTGCATGCCACTTAGCAATTTTATTTTGAAGGAAGGTCTGAACCAATTTCCTAGGTCATGGTCTTGGTCTTGGTGTGAGAGTCACCCTTAAACGGATCAAAGGTGTGGGCTTAGAATCGGCTCTCTCTCTAGGAACGGCACCTAGACTGCCTAGGTTACCACTATACGCCCCTTCTCAACTACATCCTTTCCATGAAGCCTTTTACATTTTCAATTGTGGTGTTATTCCAGCTATCTAGCATGCTTAAACCTAGCAGGAATAACACCATGCGTAGCAGATCCCATTCCATCATGTCTACCAACTCGTTCCACTGTACCTCTCCTATTTCCTGTTTCAATGCGTTTATCGTGAATTCCCTTTCCCTCCCGTACTTATCACACTCTAGTAGTGTGTGCTTGATTGTCTCATCCATTCCCCCATCACACATTTTACACGTCTTACAACCCCCATTTTCCCACCTGTATATCCGGTTGTTCACCTCCAAGGATTTAGTTCGTGCCTTGAACAGTAACTCATTCCCCATACTTCTGTCATAGAAGAGTTCACTTCTTGGATGTCTCTTAGCCATATACCAGTCTAGTGAACTCTTTTGCCTCATCTTTTCCACTCGTCCCTACCCTTCTTTTGGACACGTGTATTGATTTTTTTTTCCATTTCCCTGAGCTCCACGTTCTCATACTCTCCTCCATTATTAATTCTTGCACATGTTCCTCTATTTTATTATCACACATCCTATTCCATTTGCTCTCTTCCTTCGTCCATTCATACACCTTTTGTGCCCGTCTGTTCTCATCCATTTTCTCCAATCTTACCCTATACCTTAGCGTTCCTTTCGCTATTCTTTCTGTGAAAGAGATTCAACCTGCTTCCCGTCTCACGGTCTCTGCTGCTACAAACTTGTTGGCAACCAGAGCCACTCTACCAATTTGTTCTGCGTTATCTCCAACATTGCCAGGTCATTCGTAGTTCATTTCATAGTTTCTAGCCCATACATCAGATTTGGTACAACCATTCCCTTACATACTCCTCTCACCACTTTATATTTATTTGCTCTTGTCCTTGCTATACTACCCAGTCATCCCAGCCACTGATTCGCTCTAGACAGCCTCTTGTTCTTATATCTTTCGTACCCTTTCTCATCCACTATCATTCCCAAGTACTTACTGTATATTCCCTTGCTCTCCTTATATTCCTACCACCAATCACCAAGGTGTCATCCTCTTCTTCCACACCTTCCATTCACCACAAGCACTTTGCTCTTTTCACTACTGAAGCTTACATTGAAATAATTCCTCGGACTCCACGTCTAGCAGATTTTGCAGATGTTCCTTGCTTTCGCTTAGAATCACCACATCGTCCGCATACAGCAAGATGTTCAATATTATATCTCCCACATTTATTCCTATACCTGCCTTGCTAACTCCTCTATATACAGCCCAAACAACAATGGAGCTAGCACACAGCCCTGTCTCACACCTCTTTTACTCTCCACCCATTCCTTCTCAAGTCTAATGGCTGATTCATCTTGTCTAACTTCTGCAGCTGTTATTAAGCGTTCGAGGCCGGACTCTGTAACATTATAATTATAGTTTCTAATTATTTACTTTCTAGCATATTGTACATCTACTGTAATCTGTGTTGTTTGACTTTGGGACTTCATGTTGCCCATTCACATCTGGATACTCAAAACTTGTTCTCTTCATTTTGTTTATAGGTACGTACCATATGATGCAATGCACAAACTTAAGGAAAATATGTTAATAACCACATAATCACGAAAGTATACACGCATGAGCGATGGATGTACAGTCATGATACCTAATTTCTTTACCCCCTTGGCTCAAGGTGAGTTGAAGCCAGGATTAAAGAAGCGTCAGGCGAGCGGAAATTACCACTTTATTATGAAAAGCTTACTCACCTGAACCACAACTAATTTGCATAGTTATGAAACAGTACTGAATACATTGATTAAACATGTTACGTTGTTATTATTACTTTGCCATTTTTATATACGTATTTCAAGGATACCACAAAAACACAAACATTGTTTTATTACTATTGTATTAAGTATTGCAAGTATTAATATTAGCAGTAATATTCGAGGTGTTAGCATTGTTACAAATATTGATGGTGAAGGCTCATTTATATTACTGTCATTAATAGCTGTATAATGAGGATATCATGAATTTCAACAAGTTCGAAAATTGAAATAATTATTCATAACATAAAGTGTGGAAGAAACTTTTGACCGAAAACAAAAAAACTTCCTTGGCAATGGTCCTAGCAGTGATTAACTGCTTTGTAATTAGCTGGGAGTTTCGTGAGTATTGTGAACACCCAAGACAAAATATTTAACACAGGGAACGGGTTCACACTACTGTATGTGTGGGAAACATGTATTATACGCATTTAACCCACTGGACCCCAGCGCCGCAGCGTATGCGTCGGCAATGTATGTAACGCTAAACCCCAGCACCGCATACGTTGCGTCGGCTACTTCAAAATGATTTACTCTTGTCCTATGGTAGCTAGAGGGTTGAGGATGGTATGGGAAACTACCTTATGATGTTGCCGAACAGTGGTGGTACGCGCAACCCAGTAGCCCATGAGTGAGGGTGGATGGGGAAAGCCAGCTTACCCACTTATCCCACCGCCACTTCTGTGCTTATTTATTCTTATCCTATGGTAGCTAGAGGGTTCAAATTCATATGGGATATACCTTATGATGTTGTCCAACAGTGGCAATACCTATCAATTGGCAATACCCAAGTCCCGCCGCGGTGGGGAGTGGGGAGAGAGAGCGCGGGAGTGGAAGGACTGGGCGGCCTCCCACCACCCCCCCCGGCCAGTTACCTTGTTTACCTCGTCGCCTCGCTATGTTTATCGCTCCCCTAACGCTTCCCATAACATAGTTGACTCCCCGCCAAGTGGGGAAGAGGAGGAGGAGGGCGGGAAGCTTGAAGGCCGCCCGGCATCAGCTGATTGCTGAAGGTGCCCCCCCCCCCATAGGACCCCCAAATGTCCTAGGTGAGTGTTTTTTGTGTGTTATTCTTAATTTCTTACCTATTTAAGCTATTAAAAAAAAAAAAAAAGGCCAAATCCGCTGGTCTCTCGATGTACATTAATTCTAAATTAGCTGGGGTTCAGTGGGTTAACGGGTGTATGAAGTGATATGAATGCGTTTTTTAATTTATTGCATAACAAAACTTCTTTGTCAATGGTCCAGACAAACTCAATGAGGGTGGTGGTAGGAGGAAGTGACAACATTTGTGTTCATATTTGTGAATCACTGCTTTTCATAATCATGAACCAGTTTCTCACTCCTTAACTAACAGTGTACGCTAACAGTGTTCGTCAACCCAGGTTTCGACTTTCCTCGAGCCAAGGGGTAAAGATCGTGAATGTACACAGTACAACTAATGAACTAATACACATTGGCCACAATGATTAATAGAATAACTTAACGTCTTATTGGTAAATTTAAAGGTATAATATAAATATCTATATATATTTAACACCTTACGAGCGGCCTATGCGGTTTATTTATATGTACCGCCCAGCGGGGTGTTTTTAGCCAAAATAGGGCTGTTTACGTGATCATTTTCATGCCTAAATAAGACCCAGAACGTAAAACAAGTACCTATCCCTGAAAGGGCATAAACAGAGCTTTCGAATGACACCATAACGATCCTTTTATGAAGGCTAGTTTTCTTGCAATAACCGTGCAACGCGAGTGCAAAAAGCATGTAATTCGGTACTTTCCCCATATAATTCAGTATGTAGCGAGTGAGAGAGGGAGGAGGGAGCTGAGATTCGTGTCAGTAGGTTCGCCGCGGTGGTCTGGAGCAGTCATACGCTCGCTAGTCTCCTGCCACCACTTGTCTCTCTCTCTCAGCAACATTACGTGCTGAAATTGCCACTCGACCTATGTCGAGCGCCGCCACATAGTCCAGCTTTATTTAACTCGACTTATGTGGTGAGCCGCTAATTAAGGGTTAAAGAATAGCAAATATAATTAATTTCCATGCAGACAGTACATATTTTCAATTCTGATCCAAATATAATAAGTATACTGTAATGTTATTCCATATTCACAATATACTGTATTTCTACTGGTCTTGCTACGAGAGTAGCCTACGTAGTCTGTAGGGCGTCATGGACTGATTGCCATAATTCACTTAATAATTGCTTTATATTATTCATATTGGTCTCATTATAAAGCAATTGGAATTTTGTAAAACTTTGTATTCATATCTTGTTTTGATATTCTGAATCGCTTGCCCGTTAAAGCAATGGATGTGCCAATAATCACGATTTTGTTGTATATGTTGACATTGAATAAAGCTTTTACAGTTTCTGTGTGCATTCAACATAAATAAAATAGGCTAGATTTTGATTCCCCATGCTTTAAAACATAATACATTTACGTTTGAGTTGCATCAGGTTGTGAAGAAATGCATAAAAATGAATGTATTTACTTCACGCACAACACCTACCGGTCACAATAAAAGTACTGTACTGTGTATGCATTAAAAGTACCATGTGGAATATTCAAGAGGTTGTCCACCCACAAATTTATCAGAAGGGACCTTAGATATGAAAAAAGCACCACCGACCTTTCACAGCAAGATCTACACCCTTATATATTTATATATATATATATTCTTTAATGCATACAAGGTTAAAGGAAATAACAGTATCAGCATTCAAATTTTATTATTGTGCGTTTCAATATTTCTGATTAATTTCCGTTGGGGTTCTGTCAGCAGGTGGAGGAGGTTAGCAAAGTGCATGTTGATTCGACGTTTCGCTAGGCATCTAGCATTTTCAAGATAATGATTAAAATGTACAAAATTACAGGTATATATACAAAAAGAGTGGCTCGGGGGGCGATGAGGGGGTGGGGCTACTGTCTTCTATTGGTTGAGGGTAGCTTGCTTGTGAGTCGCTTACTGCTTCTCGTCGGTGGTTGGCTGAGGGTGGGTGAAGTCATCGGTGATTGGCGGTTAGACGTCCTGCGGCGCGTGGAGGCTTGCTTGTCAAGGTGCGTAGAGGCAGGAATAGATTGAAGAATAAGGGGGGCGGGCGAGGTCATCACTGGTTGGCTGCTGGCGGTAGTAGCTTGCGCGGCGGGATGCGTAGCAGTAGGAGGTGATGAAGAGGGGCTAGGGGCGGGGGCCGTGGTGGGGTAGTGTCGTTTAGCAGAAGGTAATATTTGCAAGTCAAGTGTTTGGTTGTTTATGCTTGGATTTAAGGCTTGAATGTAGAGGGCTTCAAGAATAGGTAGTCTTCTGGAATAATTTTCTTTGTTGATTATGGAGGTGTGTTTATTTAAATCATCACGGGTAAGGGGGGGGGAGGGTTCAAGGAGAGATAATGATCTTTAATGGCTCCTGCCTGCAGGTGAAGAGTTAGTCGACGGGATAGACGAGTCTGAGTCATACCAATATAGGAATGAGGCCCACAGTCCCCATATTTACAAGTGTGTTGGTATATCACATGGTCATCATTCATCGGGCTCTTCATTTTGGTGGGGGCAGGTCTGTTATGGAGAACAAGGTTGGAGGTCTTGGGAGATATGTGGTATATGATTAAGTTAATTTTGGTGTCAGGGTTGGTGGGGACATGTTTGTTGATTATTTCTTTCATGACGAACTCGTCAGTTTTGTGGTCAGATGACATGTAGTTACGGTAGAAGATCTTGATTTCATTTGATGGGTTTGTGTTAGGAGGATTTTGAGAGTACCATTTCTCAAGGTGGTGGTTAATGGTGCTGACGACATCTGAATTAGAGTACCCGTTATTTACCAGAACTTGGGAGAGTCTTTCAAGTTCCTGGTGGGTGTCTCCCCAGGTGGTGCAGTGTGTGAGGCCTCTCCTGACATAGGCCGAGATGGTGGATAGGAGATAACGGCGGGGGCATTCACTATCACCATTGAGGCATTGTCCGGTGTTTGTGGGTTTGGTGTAGACAGTAGTTTTGAACCCAAGATCGTTCAGGGAGACGAGTATGTCGAGGAAGGGAAGTTGTCCGTTGTTGGAATTCTCATTAGTGAAGTTGAGTCCGGAAGAGGTCATGAAGCGTCGCTGGAGTTCCTGGAATTCGTTGAGGTCCTTAACTTGCATGAAGATGTCGTCAACGTATCTACAGTAGATGGCGGGCCGGTGGGCAGCTAGGAGCTCTTCCTCGATGGTTCCCATGAAGAAGTTCGCGAAAAGAACTCCCAGGGGGCTGCCCATAGCCACGCCGTCTATTGCTGATACATGTTGCCCCGGGGGCAGAGGAAAGGAACCTCCTTGGTGCACAACTCCAACAGCTGTTGGAGTTGTGCATAACATCCTGCTAAATCTCCTCCATGAAAATTATAAAATAAAAAGAGCTAGAAATAAATGTCCAGACCGTCAGATTTTAGACTGAAACCGCTTGTAGTTTGACATCTGACCCTTTTGGTGAGGTCAATCCTCATAGTATTAGATAGTTAGGTATCTATTTAATGATCACTATGTATTTTCCTTTTTTTTACAATAAGTATTGTATATATGTATGTTTATATATGTACAGTATATATGTGTGTGTGTATGTAGGTGTGTGTATGTATATGTATGTTTATGTATATATATAATGTTTAGTTGTGAGGGGGATATGCCAGGTGTGGGCCATTCGGCTTTCTACAGACTCCTTTTTCCTTATGTTGATCTGACCATTATGGGAAGGTCAGTCCCCAGGGTCCATAGTATTAGTGAGTTGGGCCTATAATTCGGCCTTATAATTATTGTTGGGTGTGGGAAGGATCTGCCTTGTGTGGACCAATCGGCTTTCTGCAGACTCCCATTTTGCTTTTGTTCTTATATATATACCTGTATGTAATTTGAATTTGTATGTATGTAATGTATGCGTGTATATGTATGTATATGTAATTATATGTATATCTATATGTATTTCTTCATATTCACATAAGTTAGATAACAGTTTGAAAGGGATCTGCAAGTCCATTGATTTGTATCAAATTGTATACTGTATATGCTTAGATTGTATTGTTAGTCATATTTCAATGTATATGCATATCTGTATAGTATAATATATAATGTGTAAGAAATTTATTTTGTATGTAAAAGAAGTATGTTCCTAAAAATATGGCAACAGGCAGTAGGATGGCAACACTTTTTGTATATATATGCTAGTTAGCAACTCACAGATGATTTAGGACGGGTATTTAAGACTTACTCTCCCCCTGTTATCTTGTATTACCCTGAAGATGTCTTGAGAGAATAGACGAAAGCTTGGTGTTCCATTGTTTTAATTTTTCCTAGCGAGTTTTACTACACACACACATATATATATATATATATTTATATATATATATATATATACAGTATATATATATATATACAGTATATATATATATATATTAAGTATATATCACAAATACACGTGAGCCACTACATGTTTTAATCTCTCAGTGGGGTTCGAACCGCCGACCGTCAGGACGATAGCCGACGCTTTAACCAACTGACTGCCGTGGTGGAGTTGATTAAAGCGTTGGCTATCGTCCTGACGGTCGACGGTTCGAACCCCACTGAGAGATTAGAACATATATATATACCGTATATATATATATATACTGTATATATACATAAATAAATATATATATATATATATATATATATATATATATATATATATATATATATACTGTATATATATATATATATATATATATATATATATATATATATATATATAGAGAGAGAGAGAGAGAGAGGAATCAGTATAGAGTGGGATGGAGGGGAGTGAGGCAGGAGGTACAAAGGAGTACAAAGGAGTACAAAGGAAATCAAGCAACAACAGGTATAGTGACCCTTCTAGGTTGCTTGTCCTCCAAAACACTGAGGATCAAGTGTCCAAACAGTGGTTTAGAGTGGGTAAGGGAACATTGGAAAGGGAATTACTGCCCTGGAACTAATGTCCGTGGCAGGATTAGGAAGTTAGTAGGGGACAGATGGGTTAGTAACTGAGGGGGGGATAAAATAAAGTTATTCATTTACAAACACAGTCAGTCGCGGGTTTGATGCGAGATATTTGTCTAGGCGGAGTTTAAATGAATCAACGGTGATGCAGTCTATAACGTTTCGGGGAAGCCCATTCCACAAGTTGACAACTCGATTGAAGAAGAAATTCTTAGATTCGTGTGAGTTAAAAGATTTACCAATAATTTTGCAACCGTTTCCCCGCGTGTAATTAGATTGGTCGATAGTGAAGTACTTACTACAGTTCATATTGTCGATGCCTTTGATGATTTTGAACACTTGAATTAAGTCACCTCTTAATCTACGCTGGGTTAAAGGAAATAGATTTAATTCTCTAAGACGCTCTTCGTATGGTTTGTTCTTTCGGCTAGGTATCATTTTGGTAACTCTACGTTGAACTCGTTCTAGCTTGTTTATATCTTTTTGGTAATAAGGGCACCAGGATTGAACGCAGTATTCCAGAAGAGGGCGGACTAATGAATTGTAAAGGGTTAGGATAACTTCTTTGGATTTATGCTCAAATGACCTGCCTATAAAGCCAATTATTTTGTTTGCCTTCTTAACAACTTCTGAACATTGTTGACTCGGTTTTAGGTTACTCGATATTGTTACTCCCAGATCGGTTTCTCTGTTTACATTCTTAAGCTGAGTGCCATTCATCGAATAGTTTGCTTTCTCATTTAGGTATCCGATATGTAGTACTTTACATTTATCCGCATTGAAACTCATTTGCCAAATTTGGGCCCAACATGACAATTTATCTAGATTGTGTTGCATATCGTCAACTTGTTCTTTTGAGAGTACGCTATTTGCAATTTTTGTATCGTCAGCAAATTTTGGTTGTGGTTGTGGTTGTGGTTGTGTCTGTGTTGTGGGGAACTCAATTTGTCGCTGCTGCGAGAAAGTTTGGAAGGAGTGCTGGGGGGGGGGAGGATTAAGAGGTGGGGGCTCTTATACAGTGGTAGCAGAAAAGGTGAGACAAGGGGGGGGGGGGTAGAGGCGATAGAGTTACAGTAGGGTGGAAAACGGATAGAGGGAAGGAAAGTGAGGCTATACAGTATATAGACTATAATGGTAGAAATATGTTTTCTTCACAATTTAACTCCATACATATTTGCCAGTGTACCACAGGGATCAGTTTTGGCCTAAACACTATTACTTATGCACATCAACGATCTCTTGGGCACAATTCCTATTCCTATTCACTCATATGCTGATGACTACACACTATATAATTCTATCATAATTATTTAACCCTTAAAGATCGGGGCCCGACTTAAGTCTGAATAAAAAAATTGGACTATGTGGCGGGGCCCGCCTTAAGTCCGAGTGCAATTTTGGCGCAATATTGGCTCTGAGAGAGAGACGAGTGACTGGAGGAGCATGGGTTACCTCATGACCGCTCGCCACGGCCGCCGTGGACCTACTGAGATTTACTCCACTTACATCCACCCTCACTCCCTCGCTACATACGTAATTATATAAAGAAATTACCGTATTTTAGCGATTTGGCCCTTCAGTTGCACAATCGTTGCACGACAACCAGTGATCGTAGAAGGATGGTTCGGGTGTCATTGGAAAGCTCAATTTACGCCCTTTCAGAGATACATACTTGTATTACGCTCTGGGTCTTGTTTATGCATGAAAAAGAGCACGGAAACAACCCCATTTATGGTAAAAAAAAAAACGCTGTGCGGCACGGTCAAATATTTCCGCCTAGGCCGCTCGTAAGGTGTTAATGCTGCATTCACAAAGATTAAACACTTCAAAGACTTATTAATTAATTAACTCATAAGCTGAGCAGCTATGGTATTAGAAAGTGTCCGCCATGCGAAGGTATTCTGATTCATTCCTGACTAAAATCGTCAATATACCATATATATAATTAATACTTATCCATATGCGCCTATTATACTTTTAATATGAACATATGAACATTGGAAAGCAACAAAACAAGTGGTAACAGCAATTGGCTGGTGAAAATCATATATTTTAGCCCCACGGTCGTAATCTGACTTTGACCGAACAAGAGTAAGATACCCTCCCTCTCTGGTGTCTAGCATGTTACTGAGAGACCAGGAGAGCTCTCAGACTGGCTTAGAGGGTCGGAGATACACTCCTCCATTTCCCCCATCCGTCCTTTCACGAAAATACTCGATAAATATCAGGAATAATAGGGAAAATACCAAATAATTGAGGAGGGGGGATGAAGGGGGAAAAAGAGGGGAAGGGGGGACAGTGACACATGTATAAGAGTAGTAGCAAGTAATGGAGGGAGGGGAATTATCTCACCTAATCACAAATTGCTTTGTTTTGAGTGCCAATGGGACATTTTGAAAGGTTTATCTTAGGCCTTGGATCTTAACACCTTATTGGCGGGCTAGGCGGTCAAGCGGACCGTAGCACCCAGCGTTTTTTTTTTACCCTAAATAGGGTTGTTTACATGTTAATTTTCATGCCTAAATAAGACCCAGAGCGTAAAACAAGTATCTATCCCTGAAAGGGCGTAAACAGAGCTTTCCAATGACACCCGAACCATCCTTGTACGACCGCTGGTTCTCTTGCAACGATCGTGCAACACGAGTGCAAAAACCCTGTAATTAGGTAATTTCCCTACATAATTCCCTGTGTAGCGAGTGTGAGAGGGGAGGAAAGGGTGGGATTCACTTCAGTTGGTCCACCGCGGTGGTGGTGAGCGGTCATACAGTTGCTAGGCTCCTTACACCGCTCAGCTCTCTCTCTCAGCATCATTACGTGCTGAAAATGGCGCACGACATAAGTTGTGATCCGCCACTTAGTCCAAATTTATTTCACACGACATAAGTTGCGCGCCGCCAGTTGAGGGTTAAAGAGTCTGGCTGCATTCGCCAGTAGAACCTCTTAAGAGTATGGCCGCAGTCCAGAGGTTAATGGGGCTAATGAATCTATTTTGTTTTAATTCAACTAAAACTAAACACATTCAGTCTCTAATAAACATTATTCCACCTGAATGCAAGGATAACTTTCAATAAAATAAATATTCCCATTTCTTGGAGTGTTGATATCCTTCGAGTATCTCTCAATACCAACCTCAGTAAGACATCTTATGTCAGATCTATAGCAAAACTACGTCAAAGAAACTAGGACTTATTTGGAGGGTTTGTAAATTCTTCACTGATGAGCAGTTAGCTGTAAATATATACACGGCATGTCTGTTCTCGGATAGAATATTGATCGCCTCTATGGAGCGGTTGTGGAGAGGTGGTATTAATGAGCATAGCTCACCAAAAATCACTTCCTGTTTTTGCCATTCTTCAAAGCATGTTAATTTGAAAAATAAAGTGGAACACATTCTATCCATCTCTCCCTTCTTTGAAATCTCCATCTTAGCAGATTACAGTGTTCACCACCACCAATGGCTCTCCTCTCTTTTCACTGACCATCATGGTGAACAAGCCTACAGCTTTTCTATCCTAAATGACCTAATTACTCATATGCTGATGACTCTACCTTACACTATTCAACAAGTATTTCACATCAACCCAGCATGCAGTCTCTCTAAAACTCACGTAACATGGCCATGGGATGCTTGTCTTCTGACCTATCAATTATTTCTGATTGGGGCAGATACAATATTGTTACTTTCAATGCCACCTAAGACCCAATCTCTCCCTCTATCTCTACATCGCAATCTTCCGCAAGACTATCAATTATTCTTCAACAATACACAAATCAACCCTTCATATATTCTAGGTATATCTTTTTCATCTGACCTTTCTTGGAAAGATCATATTACCACTCTTGCTAATATAGCTTATCAAAAGTTAGGTGTGCTCTGTGGGTTCTGTGTGTTTCTGTGGGTTCTTCACACCTGCACAGCTTCTTGCTTTGTATCGGGGCACAGTGTGCCCCTGTATTGAGTATTGTTTGCATGTGTGGGGAGGCTCCACCTATACTGTGCTTCTCGAAAGAGTAGAGTCAAAAGCATTTCGCCTCATCAACTCACTTCCTTTTACTAGTTCCCTACAATCTCTTTCTACACCCTGCAATGTTGCATCTCTTTCACTTTTTTATCACTATCAGAACAATCAGTGTTCTTCAGAGCTCTCTCAATGCACGCCCCCTCCATTGCAGCGAGTGCGAGGCACCTGCCTTTCAACACAGTCCCACTCCTATTCCATTCAGCTCTCCAACCCAAGAATTGCCAAATTGTCTTCGTCTTTCTTCTACTCAACATGTGAACTCCTTCAATCAATCTTTCCTTCATCCTATGGCATAAACTGCTTTAAACTTCGCCTGTCCAGGAATCTTGACCCCAACGTCCCTTGAATTTGGTTCTGTGACTTTGTTGGCTTTGAGTGAGACACTCGTTACAGGCAACCTACCTTTTGTCTCCTTCATACACAGAAAACAAAAATGTTTTTGTAATAATTTTTACCCTAAAATAGCAAACAAATTCATATAAGATATTTCTATTTAAAATTAAGGGGGGTGATGACGTCATCAACGGTGACCCTGAAAACAGAGCCGGTTTGTTCTACAGACTTACTATTGCTACACTCATTCCTGTTCCAATCCTTGCTATATTAGCTTTCATTCTATGTATGGCACCTGATTTAACTCCACTGTAGATAATTGTACCCACCCACATCCTTGGAGAGCTGTTTGAAACATCAGGAGTCTTTGGCCCTACCACCCTCAATATGGTGAATGAAATAGGCCACATAATCAGAGAAGTTACAGGAGAACCCCAGGAAATCCTCTGGCTCAAGCTAAGACTAAGGATGGCCATCCTCCGGGGCAATGCCATTAGCTTCATGAGTTCAGTACGACTGGGCCATGCCACTGTGTGAGGCCCGGGGAGGCGTGGTGTATATTTAATGGGCCCTATTCCTTCCAAAGCGCCCAAGAAATATGTGGCAACATTCGTTGACACATATTCTAAGTTACTTATAGCTTGCCCTATTAAAGAACACACAGCTCTAGCAATTGCAGAAGTCATCTTAACACATGTTTTTCCTTATTTCGGCCTTCCACAAGCCATTCATTCAGACGATGCTCCTGAATTCGTAGGACAACTATGGCAAGAATTATCCACACTCTTTGGATATAAAATACAACACTCGTCACCTTACTGGCCGAAAGAAAACTCCATATGTGAACGGAGTCACTGCAGTCTAGCACACCAATTGAGAAAAGACTATTAGCATGACTGGCCTGCACAGGCAAATATCATCCATAGGGTTATTAATACCTGACCCAGTGACGACAGTATTACGCCCCACGAACGTGTATTCGGGGAAGCACCACCCCTAATCCCCCACTGTCATCTCGCCACTACCCCTAGTCCAGCCAAAAATCCAAAACAAAAAATATTCTCTACAACATCTGAAGAAACGTTTGCAACAGCATAAATACTGCCAAAGATTTTAACAAGATGAACCCTCTCAAGACAGTCCATACACACCAGGTGAACAAGTTATGGTCATTCAATTGCCTGTTGTGAACAAATTAAATTTCCGTTATTCGGGACCTTTTACCATCAACCGTGTTCCAATCCCTTACCAGGTAATAGTTGACTATCATGGCAAAAGCCAAATCTGTCAAAATCGCCATGTCAAATGATATAAACCGTTAGGAAGTAAAGTTCATGCAGACCAAAGTACCCAAACTGATATTAGCCTACTAACTACTGCCAGCCCACCTGTGAAAACCCAGTCAGATGATTCAAATACTTTCATTTTGCCAGCTGACTCACCCTACAACCTTCCCCCTCAGATCGCTCACACTCGCCTGACCCACCAATATCAAACTTTGTTTCAAAATCAATTTCCTTCTTCGCCATTAATACAATCACCTCCAATTCAGTTAAAACAAATTCCTCATCTCGCCACACAACGTGCAACCACCTCCTCATTTAATAACAACTAATAACCAAAGTGATCAACAAACATCAAACGCTTCCCATAAATCATTGCCCATATCAAAACCACCCATAAATGCCTTCGCACCTCTACCTCACCAGAATCTGTGCTTACTACCCCTCCTATTATACCATCTCCTACGCTCACGACTTCCACAACTTCGAGACCAACTTTACCTACACCTCTACCAACAACTAGTGTATCAAGTGATGCGACCAAACAATCTTCCACAATCACACACAATGTGAAAACAGGGATATTATTCAAAGTGCACCTTCCACAAGCTTAATAGTTACTCGTTATGGCCGTTACTCACGCCCACCAACGCTTTATGCCCCACCTTTCTTAGGCAACTCACTATCATAACTGAAAAAACCTCAGTAACAACAACCCATCTGCCTATTATTCGACCAGAAGACAACAATGCAGCCACAACAAACACAACTGCTGCAGCTACCATCACCCCCTCCAGCCCTCAGGTGACACCTGGTACCTCTACATCCGAACGGATTAGTGACATTACCCACCTCAGGTCTGGTGTCACCATTCATCTTCCAGATACAGCATTGTCCACGTCTCTACCACACATCGTGGCGGTCAGGTGGAGAACAAGCTCACGTGTGAATCTGCTTGACCTGGGTTCGATCCAAGCCAAGACAGATATTTAGTGGGTGTTGTAGTATATACTAGCGTGTTTCACATGCTCGCACCCAGTCGAGGGACACCTCGACGATGTATACAGACTAATAACACACATAAAAAGACACTTCATCATCTTCCTCTCTCTTTTACTCTCTTTCTCCCCTCTCTACACTCTTCAGAAAATAGGAAAGTAGAAAGTAGCTACGTGGTACCGTTGTAAAGGCTTATCCCTCAATACCTTCACCTGTTCACCTGGTCATCTCTGCCTTATGTATCACCTCTAACTCCACGACTATGTTTGTGAGATACATATTTGTATTAACATCATCAGGTGCTAAGAGATGTATCACCAAAATCAACGACCTCCGCAGATGTCTACGCCACGAGCCAGCCCCCTCCACTTTAGTGCTAGTAAAAACCCTTAACAGAGTGCCTGATACAAAATCAATCTGCTGGCTAAACGTCCTGTACCTTGTTTTTTTCTGCGACACATCAATAGAGAACACATATGATCTCTAGCCACTGGGTCATGACTTTCACACAGACGGGGAAAATGTAATACCAACATTAAAAGTAGCCTCTGTCACCACCGCCCCAGTAATCACGCTAGGAGAACATCATCATCATAATAGCAGAGGCACAGAGCGCCCTTTCCGTGCGGAACAGCCTCCGCGCCATCTTACACCAAACCAAGATGCTTTCTTCCACCACCGAAATAGTAGCAGAACCAGGATAATCCCTTCTAGCCCCAAACATCATTAAACAGGGCAATGGAGGCAAAGTTAACACTATGGCAGGCAACCAGACAGGAATATCAAAACAACCAACCCTATTGTTTGGTCACAACCAAGTGTGAGACTGGTACAAACCTGGGATGCTCGAAGCTCCCCAGCCACGCATGAGACTTGCACCCCTGTTAGGCTTGATGATCACCACCCATGCATGAGACCGGCACCAAAGAAGAGATTTACATCTACAAATCTTATAGGATGTGGTGTGAGACCATCCAAGAGGAGCAGCAGTAACGAGCAGAGAATCACGTCTACAGATCTTGAAGGATGTGGTGTGAGATCATCCAATGAAACCCTTAACAAAACATAAGTCCTCATCACCTACGCCTTTTTTTGTTTTAAGTCCCCCTCCTACACCCGGGAAGTCACTAAGACAAAATTAGCATAGTGTTGTGTCTATTTGGCCCTTCAGGAAGACACTACACATATAGTATCCTTGACTGTTCCCTATCTAATATTCTTAGATTACAATTAAACACTCTAGCATCAATGTAATTGAATGATATTTGATAAGAGGAGTTTATTGTGAAGAACAACACCCGCTGTGAAACCTTGTGTTTTAGTGACATTCAAATATATATAATTACTGTCTCTCGCGGTAGTAATATTCAGAGTCGGGCTAAAGAAGAAAAAACGAACATCAGTATAATTATTTGGGCAGACTAAACTATTATATATTCAGTTACCCGTGAATTAGCATCAACATATTCGCAAATACCATTTCCAGATAATCTGATTGTGTCAAGATATTGAATTAATGTTATTGTACTTGCATTTAACCTTTGATTTAGTCTAAGAACCTACAATCAGATTTTAATCCATAACTTTCTCCACGTTGTACTCCGCGCGTTTACATTTAACTAATATTGAAGCATGTACAGTACCTAAGTACTGCTGTAACTTAAGTAAACTTGATGTCCTTTCAGTGTTATTGTGCTCTGTGTCTTAATTATTCATGTGACTTTTTTATTTATTTTTATTTTTTTTCTATATTCCAACTACTCCCTTTCTGGCATAGGCTGAGAGCCTTTACAATCCTGCTCAACACGGTGAAGCCCGTGAGGTCTCGTTCCAGTCTGGGGAGTGAAACAGGTGAAGCATCCATTCATGGCTCGAAGCAGCTCCATCTCTGAAGCCGCTGGTTGCTTCGTTCAAGTGCTTCACTGTCTCACCCTCCAGACTCAGACCCTCCCTCTCAGAACGCCACCTATTGAGCAGTGAACTCACTAGGCATTGTCCCCCTGTAGCATATTTTGAATATGGGAATATTCATACAGTGCTATTTAATCAGGGAACAATGAGGGTATTACAGTGTAACGTCTCGTCGTGTAAAACAGTATATTGTGTATTAGTAATATGTTGTTTTGTACATATTGTATAACTCACCTTATTTTGTATTGTAATTTTATATTGAATTCCTAGTTTCTCCCCGTTAGAAGAATCCACAAATACCTGTTTTGTCTAGCATATCAGCTACCTTTTGGTGGTATGTGTAGCATGAGAGATGGGAAGAAATATACACGAAATAGAAGATGAAGAAATAGATAAAACAATATATTAATGGAAAGTATCAGAAGAGATAATTGGCAAGCAACGACAAGCAAAGCAAAACGTGGAACACTGGATGAATCAGAGCAGGGAAATCGAATAGAAGAGTACATGGCGGAATCACAAATATGGAAGATTAAGTAGGAAGATAAATATAATATAGTGGGAAGTATGAGTACTGAAAATCAGCAAGCAAAGTCTAGTAGCATGGTACTCGGAAAACTGGATGAATCGGAGCAGACCCCGTGAATAGACGAGGTAACGCAAATAGAAGAGGACATGGAGGAATCCCAACAATTAGCACAATACGTCCCGGAGGGTGGAGCAAAAATATCCGAGAAGTTCAACAGTATTAAGGCAAAGTCCCCTTAATTAAACTTATAATATAAAAAACCCACTTGCAGTAATACCCAACCTCCAATGCTGCCGGTCGGATGGTTGTTTGGTAATCAGCTTTGTAGACGTAGGGTGGAGAGAGAGAGAGAGAACAGGAACGGGATAATGGTGAAGTCAAAGAGAGATGGTGAAGAAGGGTGGCAGTAAAGAGACAAGGATAGTATACTAGGAAAGGGGGGAGATAAGAGAAAACCAATTGAGTGCTAGAAGAAAGAGGGAGGTAGTAGACAAAATTAATAAGATGGATGCTAGGAGAAAGGGGTAGATGGTAACAAATAATGAATAAGTTTCTAAAAGATAGGGGAAGGTAGTAAACAAAAACAATCTGTGTGTGATAACCCAGGTTCGAATCCCGGTGGATCACATATATGCTTTCATTAATTTCATTGGAGGTGTTTGGTGGTGTGGTGAAATTAATAAAACATAGATTATCAGTAGGTTCAGGGATATTTCGTAGTGAGGCCGTTCTATAATGTTCTGTGCCCCATGAATATTCTTTCCTCTCACTTAAACATTAGACTACCATAGTGCGGTGGGAATATGAACATGATTAGATTAATATCCAGTATTCGAGAATGGATAATAAATCGTAGGCATGTGCATAAACCTTTAACCGTCTTGGTGGTGTATTGGTTAAGGTGTCTAAAAATCTGTGTGTGATAACCAAGGTTCGAATCCCGGTGGATCACATATATGCTTTCATTAATTTCATTGGAGGTGTTTGGTGGTGTGGTGAAATTTATAAAACATTTATTTTTAGAAGAAAGGGGAGGTAGTAGAGAAGTCGCTGAACGCCAAGTGCAGATATAAGTAACACCCCGTTTTTTAACATTATTATCAAATACAAACCCCCAATGTACTTGAATAAACTAATGAAAGTATATGGCCCTCCCGGGATTCGAACTCGGGACACCACACCCATAACATAAGCATCTAAACCATTACACCACCAACACAGGTAAAGGTTGAGTACACGATCACGATTAATATCCAATTTCGAATTTTGGATATCAATCTAATCATGTATTCAGACCCAACTGCATTATGGAAAGCGTAATGTTTTAGTGAGCGGAAAGAACATAGAATGGGGCCAAGATCACTAAGGACCGGCCTCGCTATACTAGTTCCTGAACCTATTGAAATAAGTAACACCCCATTCTTGAACATTAATATCACACTGTGTCCACACCATGTAAACTGTACCACCATAAAAAAACTAAATCCGTAAAAGTCATCAATCCTAGGAGCAGCAGGTCATCAGGTGGTAAACCAGAGACTAAAGATTCGTGGAACTAGGGCCAGAGAGATGTTGCGGAACGAGGAGTTGTCGAAAGGATTCCATCACCGAAGCCAGAGTGGGACACACATCCATATGTTCAGGTTCATGGTGAGGCGAGGCTGTGGAGGCATACATTGGGCGACCAGTTGAGGGAGGGGGAGGGCAAGAGCGATGCCGATCCATGGAACATGGAATCATAGGAGGGAAGGTCTCTTTGAAGTCGAAGGAATCCTCAAAAATAACTGGGGAACGGCCGGCGCAGGTCGGACAGCGAGGGGAACCAAGTGGATGCGGGGACTGTGCAGCATGGAACAGAACTGCCGACTGGGACTGCGGCCGAGTAGTCACCCCCAAATCCATGCCAACATCCTCAGGGGGGTCCGCCGCATCACCCATCTCATCACCTAAAGAGGCAAAACGGTTCCCCCAGGCAGCCGTAGCACCTCCCTCCGACGAGCGCCGGCCAGCCAAGGACAGGGAAGCTAGGGGAGAATCCTCTGGAGGAGTGGATCCATGGTGAGGGTTAAGGAGGAGAAGCCAGTCATTCATATTACCCAGGAAGAGGGCCCCGTCACGGTAGTCCTTGTGGATCAACCTGGCTTTCTGGAGGACAGCACACTCCCCTAATGTCACCCGGTGTGATCCCCTACAGAAAAAAATAATGATCCCCGTTGGAGCATTGCTGCTTACCCTTAGGCGTCTCCTCATGATAACCACTGCACTTGGCGCAGCGAACCTTGTTCCTGCAAGTCACCAAGCCGTGAGAAAATAAATGACAAGAGTAACACCGTAGAAAAGTGAAGGTATACCGCCCAACCCGGTAACAGACATGGCCATGAAGCACCCTCAAGTCCGTCGGCAGTGCAGCACCCTCAAATCATAACAGGCAGAACGCAGAGGGCACCAGCGTTCCATCCTCCGTCTGGGTCCACATCCGCTGCACCTCCACAAGCACCAACGGTGAAGCCCCCAATATACGGAGAGATGACAGGAGGCTCTCATAAGTGATCTCCATCGCCACAGGGCCAAGCTTCCCATATACAAACACCCAACCTGACGGAGAAGCTGATACCTTGCATGTGACATCCCAGTCACCCAACTTCGTCATCTTGTCTGGCGGGGAGGGGAGAAGGTCAAGGCATATCACGGGCAGCCCCACACACAGTGCCACACCACTCCAAGGTACCCGTACATCTCCCTCTGCCACATATTTCCCAAAAGATGTCTCGTTAAGAGCACGGGTAACCTTATTTGGGCACTTGCAAACAGGCTGGCGATCCTTCTCTTCTGAGCAGATAGTAGACCATCTTTCCAACTGGACGGGAAACCAAGCCACCATCACCGACGACAGGAGGGCACGTGGGCCAGGTGGCTTGGTGTCACTTGGGGTCCTGGCGGCCATTGTCACCAGCATCATCCAGGGAGTCCACACGCTGCCGGCCACGCTTAAGAGCAGCCTCGGATGCCTCCAGCACCTCCTCCATAGCGCCGGCTTGTATGGAAACGCCGGCCCCACCAAAATGGTGGTAGCCATAGTCCTCCTTGTCGATTGGACGAAGTCGTACACGCCGACGACCCCAAACCACCATTCAATATACAAGGGCTCGGATGCAAAAGGGCCATGCCCATGGTCCACACACAAAAGTAATGGCGCCACTTTGGGAGGCATGACTACACAGTTCGACGGTCACAAGCAAATTTTGTGACAAGTCTTTCACTGACAAGATTTTTGACAACATTTCTTGACAGGATTTGTTGACAAGTTTCTCATTGACCAGTTTCGAAGACAAGATTTTACTGACTGCTCAGCCTGATTCGAGCACTCGGGCCAATCCATCCTCTCGCTCCAATTCGACTGCTCACGCTGATGACAAGATTCATATACAAGATATGATGACAAGATTCGTGGGGTAGTTTCTCATTGACAAGCTTAAAAGAACACGTTTGATGGTACCTAGCGAGTGGCGGAACTTTATGGATCCTCCATGTTTTACTTCATTAGTTTGGAGATGTTAAGACACTTCACCTCTATATTTTGGCGATTATAAGATGCTTCACTCCATTCAGATGTTGATTATTATCTGCTCGAACGATAGCGATCCTGCAATTTAGGAGAAAACAGTATTTGGCCAGGATATTTTTCTGCGGAAAAACGTTTATCTTGAAAAGGGTCGGGGCGTGATTTAAAAAAATTATTACCAAAGATGCACACACTATTATGTACCTAAATGAACTATACTTCTTACACTAACAGCTCATTATATTATTTGTCATTAATAATGAGACTTTGACAGAAAGTAGTGTTGCCTACAATGTTACATAACAAACAATGCCTGTAATTAATTAAACGTAACATTACACCCTAAACGTCACCTCGCTTCTACCATTTATCTTTTTATACTCTAATATTGTAACAAGGACTTTAGCTGGCCTATTATATACAGTAGGTTTTGTTAATTATGAAGAGCCTTATGAAAGATACTTTGTTGTAGTATACATTAAGCTAAGTGCAATTTGAAGCATATAGTGTATATATATATACAGTATATGTATATATATATATAATAGGCTATATATATATATATATATATATATATATATATATATATATATATATATATAGAAGCAATACTCTCTTGTTGCGGGAATCTGAGTCGGATGATAAAAATCAACACCAGCGCTGGTACAAACATCTTTATTCTGGTAACGTTGCGGTTTAAGCATAAACCACCTTCAGACCTAAACTGAAATTAAATAAAAGCCTATATGAATGGCTGAGTAATTTTCTAATCATAATATTCTTATTATTGACTAAGTTTAACAAATCTAGAATAAAACTTAAAATTAATAGTTATAAAAATAACCTAATACATATTATAATTAGTAAAGTGAAAGAATAAAATGAGAGGCGAAGAAACATTATGTGAGCAATAAAAGGAGGGGGGGAACAAAGTTAATAACATACATGTTTTCATAAATATAAGAACTAACCTTTACATATTAGAAACAGAGTAGAGGAGTGGAAGAGTCGTGCACACCCAGGCTAGGTTTACGTAACTGGGTGAGCAGGGTCTCCGACAGGAGTCGTGTGACAGTGTTTGGGGCAGTGGTGAGAATTGAAAAATCGGAGGGTTTTATGGGGTGATCAGATGATACACAGTGGTTTCGAATGGCAGAAAAGGAAGGATTTGAAAGAGGTCGGTTAGTTCTAAATGACCTACCCCGATGCTCCGAGATCCTGGCGGTGAGATGTCTCTTGGAATGACCAATATAAGTCGTATTGCATCGACTACATTTAAAGGTGTACACCACCGAGGATTGCAGAGAATCACTTTACTAATTATAATATGTATTAGGTTATTTTTATAACTATTAATTTTAAGTTTTATTCTAGATTTGTTAAACTTAGTCAATAATAAGAATATTATGATTAGAAAATGACTCAGCCATTCATATAGGCTTTTATTTCATTTCAGTTTAGGTCTGAAGATGGTTTATTCTTAAACCGAAACGTTACCAGAATAAAGATGTTTGTACCAGCGCTGGTGTTGATTTATATATATATATATATATATATATATATATATATATATATATATATATAGAGAGAGAGAGAGAGAGAGAGAGAGAGAGACTAAAACACGAAGTAATAGCATGCAATATTTGCGAGTAGGCATTTGCTAACAGCATGTTATATATAATTGACTAACCTGTTACATTTGATAATTAAATAATAACAATAACCTTGTGTGAAGTGAGAAATGTATGGGCCCTAAACGTGTATGCCCTATCGACCGATTGCGCTACATGCAGGAGAAATCAATCATTATTGCAGTATTCCATCAATGGATGAAGTTAGATGTACAACCGAAATCTAAGTAATCTGACCTTTATAATCTTACTTATATAATTTATCGGGTTTAACCTAACGTAACTAATGTAACCTAATCCATCTGACTTACTGGTACTCTGTTTTGGAGTAGTATTAATATTGAGCTGGTAACACTAAGATTCTGAATTCAAGTCCCTGATGTACTTTGTTGAAATACATTATCACAAAGAAAGTCTTCCGCCACACCAAACAAATAAATACAAAATAGCAGTTTCCAATACAATAGTCAATGGCAGTTTATGGATAGTCCTATATTATTATATATTATGCATTGCGATACAGTAACTAGTGATTGAGAAGCTCAATAGATGGAGTGAGAGTGGATAAACTTCGAGATGACGAGACAGTGGCTATATACTGCATGTTTGGAAGCTGAACTGCTCTAAGCTAAACTTACAGACAATCTCGCTTCAAGCTGGTTTAAAAAACTCGCCATTTGGAATACGACCTACAGACTTCATTGTATCCAGCGATAGAATATATATATTCTATGGACAGCTTTTGTTTGCAAGAATAGTTAGAACATAAAACAAGACAAATAACTAATCAAACATCAACTAGATTAACTTTTTAAGGTTCTTCCGATTGATTTTAAGGGTTATGCACTTCGGCCAGGGGGGTCATGGGTGGGCTATTCAACATCAGGATATGGGTTCATTTATTGGTTCTTACTTGGTAGGGAAGTTTTATTTACCCCAACGTCTTCTATACTGTAGGTGCTCCTGCGTCTTCTGGGGGTCCTGCGGATGTGTACTGTATATCTGATGTGGGCGACCTTGGCCAGTTTTGCGGGTAATGTATACATTAACTCCGTAGCCATGCCCCCCCACCCTGGTTAGCCTATTTTCGCCTCCTCTCTAGGTTACTTCAGAATGTTTAGGTTACTAATTAATTCTCGCATAATAACCTCTGTATTATATGTGTACTATTATCATACCATGGTATTTGTATACATTTTAAGCTTAAGAGTGATTCAGTGCATAGGCCTCGGCCAACAGGGTAATGGTATACTTAAGAGGTGCAGATATTAGTCCTCTGTTAGTGATCTAGGTCCTTGGGTTGTACTTTTTCAGCTTCGGGTCATGTATTTACATGCAGTTTGATTACTAACTTGTTTCCTTTAGGATAACTCTCGGTGTCTTGGATGTCGGGACAGAAGATCATTGATAAGGCATGTATTTTGTGCGTGTCATTATCAAGTTCGAACATCGAAACCGCGAAAATTTGATATTTTCACGGTTTCAAGGTTCAGACATGGGGTTTCGTTCTCCAATTTTGGGTCCCTTACTGCAAAGTTATATTTTCGTGTCAAGTCCAGATCTACTGTAGTCTATGCCTAAACCTATCCCGAAAACCAAGGCTCCTGATTAGGATGACACGCCACGATGGGTGTTACCAATCATTCACCCTCGGCAAGAATCGCAGCCTCACCATAGACTGTTGGTGTCAAGAATTCGGTCTCTTCCAACACCGCAACTTGTATCACAAGCCTTATCTCCACCACAGGAACCAGCTGATGCACCACTCTTATGTCATCTCTAAATGTCACGGCGCAGGTGTGGGTGGATGAAGATGAGGTTGCTGAGGAGTTTACCATCCACAAGAGTGTGTCGGAGGGTGAAGATGAAGCACACTCTCACCAAAGCTCTGGTAGTGATACTCCTTCTCATCCTTCCACACCTCAGTCGGAACTTCCACCTCGGCAAGAGAAGACACTACGCGTGGTTATTCGTTCTTCAATGATAGCCACCTCAGATGAAATGCCTTGGCCAAGATCGCAATGGAAAATTGACGCAGGCAGTGTAGGACTTACTCAGGGAAAAGCAAGATAAGATTACTTTCACACCTATTCCTACTCATACCCCATAGCCGCTGGCTATGGCCCCAGTTTTAGTATAAGAAACTAAACCCCCTCAGCAACCTAGTATTCTATCTGTTCTTACACCTAAATTACCTTGACGGCCCAGAGCCTGGGTTTTTTGACTCAAGTCTCAGCCCATCCTCTTGATAAGAATATCATTACGTCCAAGCGCAAAGTGCCTCTACTACATGATCCCAACATAGTGTGGTCAATAGTCATAGCCCATAAGCAGTTGGAAGCTGCATCTACTGGTGCCGGTGATTTATCTCTCCCGAGTACAAGGGTGGTAGAAGTAAGTTAATTTAAAAAGCTAAGGGCAAAGTATTCCGAAGGTGAGATGGATGTTATCATCAAGGCTATCCCATCACATCATAATCTAGAATATTTTCTCTATTCCAAATCTCCGGCATTGCCAAAGGCTTCTGCCTAAAAGGTATTTGATTATTTAAATAAGTAAGACTGCATGAATAACCTTACGACACTACAGGGGCTGACTCCCGGATTCGATTGCCATCCCAAAAGTGACAATTTTAACAATGCTGTAATTGTTGTCAATAATTTGGGTCCTGGACCCTGGTCTGATTTTTGCTAAGTCAATCACAGACATTAAACCTTGTTCACTCCCATCGAAGGATCACAACTTTGTCTCCTTGTTCCTTACTCAGGCTGATCATGTCTCCCTTGAATTGGTAAATTTTCTGAAAGCACCTAAATTCACCTTCCCAAGTATTAACCCTTTCTCTGCAGGCATATTTCCGCCTATTTCTGCCATATTAGGGCTCATTCAGGCACTCTTGATTGATAAGGCAAGTGTCTGAATGAAATGAAATGTATTCAACCGAAAACTAGAAGAAAATAGTTTAAAAATGACATAAAAAACGAGCTTCGTAGCTCGCGGGGTTCACCCGCAGTGCTACCATAGACATTCGCTAAAATGAGCAATTCTCGCTAATGTCTCGCTACATTTGCCTTTGGCACCACTGTATATCTCACGAGAGTCTGACTCAGAGCCTTTAGTGCCGCGGCCGCCTGGCTGGGAGAAGGACGTGTGGCCTGCCACGCTCCCGCTCCCTCGCACTCGATTTTACAGGCTTTAAGAGGCTTTAAAAGCCTGTAAATTGCTGTAAATTGCCTTGGCGTTCCAGAATGATGGGAAAAGGGTTAATAACCTCTTTTATGAACCATAGCCATCAGCTGGTGCCGGGCGCCTATTCAAACCTCCCGTGCCAGCACACCACAGCTGGGTGGAGCAGCATGGCTGATGTACGATGCCTCCAATTTCCGAGTGATGGTTATTTACACAACCCGAGCATCATGTGTGCCTTCATAGTTCATATATTAGCAACATGTATCACATAATGTCATTGTAAGTGAAGTTACAGTATGATAAGTGCATAGATTCAAGTTATATAAATGCCAACGAATGGCAAGACCGCACGCGTCCTGGTTACCATGGCGACCGGCGGCCATCTTTTACCACGACGCACGCACGTACACAAGGCCAGCTGACTGACGCTTGTCTACCACCACTCTCACTTTCATTTTCTGCCTCTCTCACGCCTCTTGTCACCACGAACGCCTGTGTGAGGGGCCTGCCTCTGACAATTTGGTGCCCGCAGTGATATACCAGTTGTTGGGATAGGTGTGTCTTGGATGAACGTTCAAAATGTCTGAAGAAAGTATAGAGCAAATGAAACTGTGGAAACAAGAAGGTAAAATTCTAGGATACGAAGGAGCTGAACTGACAAAGTATATAATAGAACAACAAAATGTGGCTAGAGAAGAGAGACTGGGAGAAAGGTTGAAAAAGAAACTAGTGTTGGAATTGCAAAGTTAACAATTGGAATGGAATTACATGTTCCAAGTAAAAACATTAGAAGAGGAAACTAAGAGTTGTCCGATAAATGCATCTTGAAATCGTACAGAAGGAGCTGCTGTGCTCCCACCAAAGATCACAACTTTGCCTCCTTGTTCCTTACTCATGCTCATCATGTCTCCCCTGAATTAGCACATTATCTTATTTAAGTTAAAGGCTGACCCTTCCTCTGAGCCCAGACATCAAAATTTCTAATTATTGTGTTTTTGTTCTATAATGCTTCTTTCAACATAGGAGAATAGCATAGGAAGGAACAAAAAAACATATCGCATCCATAACCCCCCGGGCCGGGGGTTCGACCTCGACCCCCGAAAAACTTGTTTTTTTTTTCTTTCAGCCACCCAAAATTTGTTTTTGTGTCTGTAGTCTAAAGGGCTGCTGTAAGCAATATAAATGATCATATGAGGGCATAAACACCCATATGATATCCCTAGGGCCCCCTTGGGGGGGCCCCAAAATCATGGATTTTGGTAAAAATTCTCTTCATAAAATCAGTGAGGCCTACCCCTGACAAAATTTTTGTTTAGTTTGCCATAAATCTCGATCTTCTATGTGCGCGCTATGGTAGAAAACGGAGGGTAAGGAGGACTAACTATTTTATCTGCCCCAAAAATAATTTTGAGTGATGAAAATCTATGAATTTGTGTAGTTTGCTATCATTTTTTTGCACTTACGAGTGCCACTATATTTTTATGTATTGCTCAAATGCATTCCCCTTCTAAATAGAGTACATAGGGACATAAGGGTACATAGGAATGCCTGTACGTTTAGATAAATGCCGTTTTGCCGAAAATTTCCGAGTTTTGACCATTTTGGTGTCAAATCAGCTGTAACCAAAAATAATAATGTAATATATTTTTTCAGCACTTTCTATTATTCAATAGGGGTATATTTAAACGCTACGTTGTAGGGGATGCTTGTACGCTATGCCATGCAAAAATTGCGGGAAATTTGAACAATTTTGAGTGACTAGATGATTTTACGAAAGTGCAATGAATTTTGTGCGCGCGCGCACACATAGAGATCTGATTTTTTCAGCGAGTCTTAGTATGACCATATGTAATAAGATGGTATAATGTCAGAAACACAATCTCTTATACAGGCTGACTTGGGGGTGTAAGGGACAGCCTCCCCGCACCTAAATTAACATTCCCAAGTATTGATAACCTCTTTTCTGAACCAACATCTCAGATACTTGATAAAGACTATTGGCTAAGGCAGATAAACAAAATTATAACATGGATGCATACCTTCTCAAATTTTAAAATATTGCAAGGAACTCCAATTGGTATGAAAATATATATGGGCTATAGCATTGGCTGCACTTCTTTCAAGCTTTTGATGTCTATCAACAATTACAACCTTCAGAGATAAGCAACTAAAGGCTGCTCTATTTAAAACTTTTGAATGCACTGCTGAAGGATTTAGGACAAAGCTCAGGAGTACTTATATTAAGAAAGGAGAAACGGCAAAGCTGTATGGAGGAAGACTAAAGATACTAGTAGATAGATGGGAGGAGCTTGATAGATGCCCAGCAACTGTGGCAGGTATTAAAAATACAATCTTGAGAGAACAATTTCTCAATAGTTGTATACCCTCCATGAAATGTTTCTTAAAGGAACATTGCTTATCTACATTTGTTGAAATTATGGACACAGCATATAGATAGGTGGAAGCACACCGGCATCCTTCAGATACAAAAGAGAAGAAGGTGTACAAAACCGCAGTTTCATTTTCTCTCTACTTTCTTCAGACATTTTGAACATTCATCCGAGACACACCTATCCCAATAACTGGTATATCACTGTTGTCCCTGTTCGGGCGCTGAATTGTCATAAGTAGAGGATTTAGACAGCAAGAAAATACTAGCAATTGGTGATAAGTGTGGCAAGGAAACTAATTTAGGTTGAATTATATTTTATTATTATAATATAACACTTTATAATATAGAGGGCTTTTCATCTATTCAATATAGATATTAGTTTTAGGTAGATAACCACAATAGTGATAGAGATGGGCCCTGTACACAGGCCTCAGTTATGTCGGAGGTACGGTTGGTCCTACACTCAGGTATTAATTGTCAGAGCCTTTCACCTAGGCCTTAGGGGTGACAAGAGGCAGGCCCTTCACTCGGGCTCAGGGGTAACAAGAGGCAGGCCCTTCACCCGGACCGCAGAGGAGACAAGAGGCAGGCCCTTCACACAGGCCCCAGGGGTAACAAGAGGCAGGCCCTTCAACCAGGCCGCAGAGGTGACAAGAGGCAGGCCCTTTACACAGGCCTCAGGGGTAACAAGAAGCAGGCCCTTCACCCAGGCCGCAGAGGTGACAAGAGGCAGGCCCTTCACAGAGGCCTCAGGGGTAACAGGAGGCAGGCCCTTCACCCAGGCTGCAGAAGTGACAAGAGGCAGGCCCTTCACACACAGACCTCATGGGTAACAAGAGGCAGGCCCTTCACCCAGGCCGCAGAGGTGACAAGAGGCAGGCCCTTCACACAGGCCTCGGGGGTAACAAGAGGCAGGCCCTTCACCCAGGCCGCAGAGGTGACAAGAGGCAAGCCCTTCACACAGGCCTTAGTAGTGACAAAAGGCAGGCCCTTCACACACGCCTTAGCAGTGACGAGAGGCAGGCCCTTCATACAGGTCTTACCAGTGACGAGAGGCAGGCCCTTCATATAGGCCTTAGCAGTGACAAGAGGTAGGCCCATTCTACAGGCCTTAGGGGTGACAATAGGCAGGCCCTTCACCCAGGCCTTAGAGGTGACAAGAGGCAGGCCCTTCACACAGGCCTTAGTAGTGACAAAAGGCAGACCCTTCATACTGGCCTTAGCAGTGACAAGAGGCAGGCCCTTTCTACAGTCCTTAGGGGTGACAAGAGACAGGCCCTTTCTACAGTCCTTAGGGGTGACAAGAGGCAGGCCCTTTCTACAGTCCTTAGGTGTGACAAGCAGCAGGCCCTTTATACAGGCCTTAGCAGATGAGAGGTGTAACCAGGGGAACTATTGTGCATAAATAATATCAAGGGAGTAAAGGAAAGCACGTAAATTATATATTGATATATTTAGATATAAGATACAATAACTAATTAGTTATACTCCTAACTGGTTATGAATCAGTTAGTGTGGTTTATAAACTTAGTCTGGAATTAATGATTGAAGAGATAAGACAAATAAACTTAGACTGAAATAGGTTAAGGAGTTGTCCAATAATAAGTCTAAGGGTTAGGGGTTAGAATACAAGCTTGACTTGACTGTAATGGAAGTTTAGAGTGATGGGATAATGGGTTAATAGTGGGAGAGGTAAGTAGTGTTCTGTATCAAGAACACACCCATTCTGTATTGTCTACAGGTTGAGAAGTAAGTGTTTACAAAGTGTAAGTATAAACAATCTAAATATACATATCAGTGTGATTCAGGGATTATGGTGTAATTAAATGTGACTAACTAAAGGGGTTAGTAGGTTATTTCTTATGAGAGGGTGTAATACAGACTGCTGATGGAACTCAGAAGGTCAAATGTGACAGTTAAAGTGACAAGGAGTGAATAATAAGAGTGGGCCTATAATGTAGGAGTGAATCTAGCTTACATGCTAATATATTTAAGCGAGTGTAATATATATGCTACATATGCCCCCTCTTTAAAATTTGTTTTTGTTCCAGCAACATCCTTTAGATAGTTTAGATAAAAAATATATATATGATAAAATACAGAATTCCTATATATGAGTACTGGTATGTCTTCTAAAGATGAGGGTTTCTGATGTACCCTTCAAGAATAGAAAGACGTTGATTCATTCGATTGAGAGCAATGAATGCACTGATTAGGATACAAATTATTATGATCAAAATAGGTGTTGAACGTAAAGGAATGGCAAGGTTGGGATAATAGTACTTGACGTAACTAAAGTCCTTTAGTGAGTAATGTATCAACTTGATAATGTCTAGATGAGGTGAATTGATATGAATCAGAGAGGTGTTTGTGTCATCAACCTTATACAATTTCGCCACTTCGGTGTAGTGGTAATTAGTTGGATACAAGTTTACTAAGTGTGTGAGAATGGTACAACTATCAGGGATGATGACAAGACCAGAAACACGACGTTGAGTGGGTATGTCACTCTGGCAGAAGATTGTCATGAAGACTTTTGAAGAGAAAAACAGGTGATAAAAATGTTTAGCATGAATATGAAAGAAAGGTTTCCTTGGAACCTCCTTGAACTGGCAGTTTTCTAAGATGGAGTTATTTTTTTTTAAGAGAAGTGGGGTATTTGTCTTCGTCGTGAGGGATTAACTTGAAAGCAAATGCTGGGTAGGTGGACAAGGTGTTGATAGATGAGTGACAAAGATTTGACCCTACAACCAGGTCTCAGGGGTGACAAAAGGCAGACCCTTCATACAGGCCTTAGCAGTGACAAGAAACAGGCCCTTCACTCAAGCCTCAAGGGTGAAGAGACAGGCCCTTCATACAAGTCTTAGCAGTGACGAGAGGCAGGCCCTTCACACAGGCCTTAGCAGTGACTAGAGGCAGGCCCTTCATATAGGCCTTATCAGTGACTAGAGGCAGGCCCTTCATACAGGCCTTAGCAGTGAAGACAGGTAGGCCCATCATACAGGCCTTAGCAGTGATTCTGTTATCTGTTATAAAAATCGCCACCTGTAAGTGGCACCGAATAGCGTGTCATCCATCGGTAATTTGTGTAGGGTTTTTTCCCCTAGATAGGTTGCCCGCCAAGGCTATCGAGTCCCATCTACCCGGAAACACCCCTTTCAGATACCAGGGGGACAGCTATCACCAGAGACACCCCTATTACAGGGGGACACACCCCTTTCAGATACCAGGGGGATAGCTACCACCAGAGACACCCCTATTACAGGGGGACCACACCCCTTTCAGATACCAGGGGGACAGCTATCACCAGAGACACCCCGATTACAGGGGGACACACCCCTTTTAGATACCAGGGAGACACCCCTATTACAGGGGGACAAACCCCTTTTAGATACCAGGGGGACAGCTATCACCAGAGACACCCCTATTACAGGGGGACCACACCCCTTTCAGATACCAGGGGGACAGCTATCACCAGACACCCCTATTACAAGGGGACCACACCCCTTTTAGATACCATGGGGACAGCTATCACCAGAGACACCCCTATTACAGGGGAACCACGCCCCTTTCAGATACCAGGGGGACAGCTATCACCAGAGACATCCCTATTACAGGGGGACCGCCTAACTCCATAGACAACCCTAACCTATTGGGGAAGAGTGCAGGAGATGTACCCGAACTCTTGCTGGGGAGCCCAGGGACCCTGACTCATACATCAGGGGGAAGAGGGTGTAGACTGTGCCATTCAGGGCTGGGGACTGGTCAGTGCAGGAAAAGTACCTTGAAGCCCCACACTATGAAGGGAACCGCAGTGCGCAAGAGGGCCATGGAGGACGAGGAGTTCAAGCAACCCGACTCCTCTGAGTCCCCCAGGACTCAGACCTTTCACACAGGCCTTAGCAGTGACGAGAGGCAGGCCCTTCACACAGGTCTAAAGTGTCAGAGGCAGATCCTTCATACAGACCTTAGCAGTGCCGAGAGGCAGGCCCTTCACACAGGTCTAAAGTGTCAGAGGCAGACCCTTCATACAGGCCTTAGCAGTGACAAGAGGCAGGCCCTTTACACAGGCCTTAGCAGTGCCGAGAGGCAGGCCCTTTACACAGGTCTAAAGTGTCAGAGGCAGGCCCTTCACACAAGCCTTAGCAGTGCCGAGAGGCAGGCCCTTCTCACAGCTCTAAAGTGTCAAAGGCAGGCCCTTCACACAAGCCTTAGCAGTGCCGAGAGGCAGGCCCTTTACACAGGCCTTAGCAGTGCCGAGAGGCAGGCCCTTCACACAGGTCTAAAGTGTCAGAGGCTGGCCCTTCACACAAGCCTTAGCAGTGCCGAGAGGTAGGCCCTTCTCACAGCTCTAAAGTGTCAAAGGCAGGCCCTTCACACAGGCCTTCGTGGTGATGATAGCCGGTCCCTTCACACAGGCCTCTGTGGTGTTGGAGTCAAGCCCTTCACACAAGCCTCAAGGGTGATACCTAGTCCTCTATTTTGTAGTTGTTACCATGCCGTCCCGTACTTCACTCCTTCAGACTCGTCGCTTCTCACCTCATGTGATGAATGATTAGTATAAGTTAATTATTATTATTAGACAAGCTTAAATTAGGTCTAAAGGTCAAACACATGAAATATGATAGCAATAGTGATCAGGATATTTGATACCGGGAATAAATTTACCAATGCATTCACACAGCGCAGATGGTTGGTTAGGGAGAGCCGGTAAAGATGGTGGTTGGTAAAGGAAACCAGTTAAGGTGGCACAAGATCACACGAAAAGGGATATAAAGGAATGATGATGTTAAATGAAAATGGATATGAAACCAAGGCTTATCTGTCAGTCCAGCATCGGATAATAACGTCTATGAAGATGATGGGCGACGATGTATGGCAATTTGATGTGCATAAAGGCACTATAGCACTACGAACGGAAGGGATGTGTACTGGGTGAAATCTTTCAAAGCTCTAACTGGTTGTCTCCCACCAGCTAGCTATCTTGTTGCCGCTAGCTATGAAAAATATTGTACCGCACCGGATTTGCTGATATGATGATTTAATACAATAATACATATGATAATATTCATATATACTTCAAAAGACCATGTTAATATTATATAACAGCATAGTAGGCCTTTTATAACGTAATCTACATTCCTTAACTTTCAATAATCACGGTACAACATTTCTACTCCTTTACTCATAGAAACGACCGTTATAGCTCTAACTATCATAATGCACGATACCTCACCTTCCTGTTCACTTGTCTGCCAATCACCGTCAGCTGTCTGTCTACGCCATTGATGTGATAAAGTTTCATAAAAGAATGGTTGACATCATATTTTATCTAGGTTAATGTTCATAAATCACTTACTAGATTTTATCCACATTCGACTTCCAAATAATTTATTTCGAACCACTAAATAGACAAATTGAAAAGAAATGTTACTGGTGTCAACTAATTCGAAACAAAACCCAAGCTTTGAATGAACCCAATGAACAAACCACAACACAAACCTCCTTGTGGTTCGAACAACCTTGGTCAGGACTCACTCCTGACAAATATGAGTGGTTAAGACAGAGGATTGGAGTACACGATCCTTGACATCTGCTGGCAGATTGCTACAGAATGAGACACAAAGATCCTGCCAAGCTCTAACTGCCTCAAGCATCGCATACCTGGTATCTGCTAGCGACATCAGAAAATTGGCGAAGGAGATTCGTCAGACAAGATGGAGTGTAGACCGAGTAGAGTCCACTGGAATCGCATCTAAGATGCGTTGTTGTGACATGGCCAATTTGCGTGATATAATGACTTGGGACAACAGACGGTGTGCCTTAGCCGATAGTCTTCATCAAGCATCTGGGATGTTGGTTCACAAAAGAGGATATCAATACTTGGGAAGGTGAAATTAGGTGCTTTCAGAAAATTTACAAATTCAGGGGAGACATGATCAGCCTGAGTAAGGAACAAGGAGGCAAAGTTGTGATCCTTCGATGGGAGTGAATGAGGTATTGTGTCTGTGATTGACTTAGCAAAAATCAGACCAGGGTCCTGGACCCGAACTATTGAATACAATTACAACATTGTTTAAATCGTCACGTTTGGGATGGCAATCAAATCCGGGAGTCAGGCCTTGGAGTGTCTTAAGGCCATTCATGCAGTCTTGCTTATTTAAATCATTAAATACCTTATAGGCGGAAGCCTTTGGCAATGCCAGAGATTTGGAATAGAGAAAATATTTTAGGTTATGTGATGGGATAGTCTTGATGATAACATCCATTCACCTTCGGAATTCTTTTCCCTTAGCTTTTTAGATTCACTTGCTTCTACCACCCATGTACTCAGGAGAAGGAAATCACCAGCACCAGAAGATGCAGCTTCCGACTGCTTTGCTTAAGGGCTGTGACTATCGACCACACTGTGTCGGGATCATGTAGTAGAGGCATTTTTCACTTGGAAGTAATGATACAAATGAGACAAAAAACTCAGGCTCTGGGCTGTCAAGGGTAATTTAGGTGTAAAATCAGATGGAATACTAGGTTGCTGAGGGGGTGTAGTTTCTTTTGCTAAAACTGGGGCTATAGCCAGCGGCTGTGGGGAATGAGCAGGAATAGGAATAGTTGTGGAAGCGATCTTATCTTCCCTCTCCCTGAGTAATTCCTACATTGTCCGTGTCATATTCATACTAATTTTCATTTGCGATCTTGGCCAAGGCATTTCCTCTGAGATGGCTATCATTGAAGAAGGATTACTCACACGTGGTGTCTCCTCTTGCCGGGGTGGAAGTTCCGACTTAGATGTGGAAGGATGAGAAGGAGTATCACTACCAGAGCTTTGGTGAGAGGGTGCATCATCTTCACCCTCCGACACACTCCTGGGGGCGGTAAACTCCTCAGCAACCACATCTTCATCCACCCACACTTGGGCCGCGACATATTGAGATGACGTGAAGAGTGGTGCATCGGCTAGTTTCTGTGGCGGAGATAAGGCTCGTGAAACAGGCGGCGGTGTTGGAAGAGGCCGAATTCCCAACATCAACAGTCTGTGGAAAGGCTGCGGTACTTGCCGAGGGTGAATGATTGGTAACACCCTTCGTGGCGTGTCATCCGACACAGGAGCCTTGGTTTTCGGAAAAGGTTTAGGCAATCTTATAATTGGTTTAAAGACGGTTACTCCTGAAGGTTTCTTCACCTTAGGTGTAGGCTTTGGATGATAGAGGAATGACTATAGATCAGGCAGGGGAAGTGGTGGTGGACAGGAGTGAATGGAGAATGCTTGTGAATAGTTGAGTGAACACGTGGTCATTTGGAGTAAGGGGTCTGGCGCAAGTTGGACTAGAGAATAGTCCATCAGGTGCCTGGCCCGGGGAGACGATTAATATGAAGGGTGCGCCTGGAAATGTGGTGGGAGGGCTTGTGGCTTTGGCTCCGCTGCATGTCTGCCTGCCGAGTTCGGAACCTCTCCGGGTGGTCGGGGGCCGGGGGAGTGCTGGAGCGACCTTGGTGACCCTGGTCTCTGGGTCTTCTCCTGGGTGACCTGGATGTGTGTGAGTTTGTGCTTTTTATCTGTGTTTATTTGTTGTTTTATGTTGTTTTTAGTTTTCCCTGTTCTTGCTCTGTCTTGAGTCGGCTACCCCCAAATTGGGGATTGGGCCTGAGCATATAGATAGATAGATAGATAGGTGTGGGCACCGGAGACCTAGAAGCTCGCTCGTGGTTATGGCTTGGCGTTGGTTCTGTGTCTGGTAACCGTGCCTTTTTAACTTAGACTTGCTCGATGTGGGTACCGGTGACCTGGAAGCTCGCTCTAGGTGGTGGCTTATGGTTGGTCCTGCTTCAGGTGACTGAGCCTTTGTAGACTCAAGGGTAGACTTGCCAGATGTAGTCCTAGATGATTTAGCCGACACTGCCTTCGGCTTCGTACTGTCTCCCAATTTTGCAATTAGCTTCTCTTTTGGCACTATATTGGCCTGGTTGTGAGTGCGGCTAGAAGAGGCTTTAGATGTTACTGACGGGACAGCAGTTGAAATAGTGGAATATTTCTTTTGGCAGTGGTTGACGAAGGGGAAACATACCTCTTGGCAAATGGTATGTGGCGTTTAAGGGCTTCAGCCAGCTCCAGATTCATTATCATTGGTGACTTGTGTGCAACGTCAACTATGAATTGATGGACGTCAGACCAAGTGGTCAAAAGAACTGTTAGAGCACGAGGATGAGGATCTTTTTTTGAGGAAGTCTGTTCAGATGGGAGCACAATCATCGCAAGAGGCCGGAATCCACTCGTTCTTTGATTGTCGAACACATTCTTCACAGCGGACACAGTGCCTATGTCCTGTAAGTAGCAGATGAGGGCAGATACTAGTGGAGCAAATAGGGATCAGGGTGGACATGGTCCTGGATCCCCAGTGCAGAGATAGTGGGCACTCAAAGGGTGGAGCGTGGTGTTTGGAGGGTGGTGGTCCTCTTTCAGTTGTCTTGGTTTCCTGTAGTGGACAGTACCAAGCATCTATATTGCATAAAAACAATGTAAAGCCTACATACAGTAAGGCTAACATATTCCTATTCTTGCATAATAGGATCTGGGAATTCGACAGTATTCCATACCATGGGAAAAACTGTTAAACACCACTCACATCCCAGTATCATAATGTACATATATAGCATGTAGAAAGTGCACAGGAGTAATGTTACACTTAGCGAATGTTCCCGATAGTGATTGTGATGATAAACCATGGTTGTGCATTGTAGTACCGTGAATTAATGATGAATTCCGACAGTGTCGGGGTTCTCATAGATCCCAAGTGACCCTCTCTGACACAGTCAGGATATGAGAAAGGTCCAAAGTGGTCCTCTCCGAAAGTGTCAGGATTTATATATGAAAGATCCATAGTGGCCCATACCGACGTACTAAACTCGACCGAGATTAGTCCGGGTTTGTTAGAGCTGTACAGGTCAGTGGCCCTGTGTGACACCCTATAGCTACCGCCAAGTGGTGGTGGAAAGTGGAGTGTTTGGTTATAATGGTGATGATGGTGGTGATGATGATGACAGCATCTTACGTCTGAATGCCATGATCCCCGATACTGATGAAGATCATGACAACGCCACCTACAAAATATATGCCTTACCAATGGTCGGGTTAAGTCAAAGTTCTGTCACGACACCCAAGACACTGAGACTTATCGTAAAGAAAACAAGTTAGTATTCAAACTGCATGTAAATACATGACCCGAAGCTGAACAAGTACAACCCAAGGACCTAGATCACTACAGTGCATTCATTCGACATATATCGACAGGCCCCGCCCGCTTCCACCAGTGCCGTAGACGAAGTAGAGCTTATCATACCGCAATCTCGGACAAGTCACTTGTCACCTTACCACGGAGCTGATAAGAGCTCCAAGTAAAATTAATTATACGATGTAAGAGCGCTTTAATACATGCATATTTGCAGTTATTCTTTACTATACAATATTACCATATACCATAGTACAGATATGTAAACTCCATTACCATTGTTACTTCGTCTACTTGGGCAGAGCAGAGGTAGAAAATTATTAAGCTAGGCTTAGCGAGCGACTGCGTTTGGGTGTATAGGGTACGGTACCGTAACCGTAATGCCTCTCCCTCCCTCCCTCTCTCTCTCTCATATTGTGAAGTGATCAAAGTTGTCAATGGTCCAAGTATGGGTGAAAGCCGTTGCTGGTAAACTGGTGAATGAAAGACTCCTTCAATCTTCCTGCCTTGAGTTCTGATCTTATTAATTAATGGCTGTGAAACTTTCGTTGCCTCAGAGGTTTTCTTCACCACCACATCAACTGGCTCAGTTTTCTCCTTATCAGAATACATGAATACATTCAAGACAATATTCCTGGCTTGACTGACAAGTCGGGGAGAACCAGCAGGTCTGCCAGGGGTATGGGCAGGAGACGCCATCTTCCCCCTTCAGAAGACAGGAGGGAACTGAACTGACGTTTGAATGGCAGCGCAGTGACAGTTGAAACCTTGAGAGAGAAGCGTTGCCAATGTAGCTACCTTACCGCTAGATCAAAAAGTATTTACTTGAACAAGGGAATGGAGCTGTTAAAGACAGGCTCCAGTCTTAACATTTCTTTCTCACTCGTTGATGTAGAAAGGTAGATGGCTTTGTAGGCCTTATTTAATAATTTAAAATGATAAATAAATATTGACTTGATCTAGCGGCAATATTTTACACCTAGCAATAAGAATGCTGGCTATACTCCGAATCTTTTAGCACATGTTATCAATATTGGAGTAATATTCTAGCAATATTAGGTAGGCATTTACTAGTTTGTATTCTTCTAGTTACTTCTGCAAACAGATTAAATCATATTTTTGTGCTGATTTGGTAACCCTGTTGGACACCCGTACCTCGCACAGTCATGCCAGCCGTATGATAACGGTTGGGGAAGTGGGCGGGGCCTGTCGATATATGTCGAATGAATGCACTGTAACAGAAGACAAACCTCCGCACCTCTTAAGTATACCATTACCCTGTTGGCCGAGGCCTATGCACAGAGCTACAAGTAAATAATAATTTATATAAATTACAAGGTAGATAATAGTACACCTATAATACTGAAGTTATTATGCGAAAATATAATAGTAACCTAAACATTCTGAAGTAACCTAGAGAGGAGGCGAAAATAGGCTAACCAGGGTGGGGGGGGGGCATGGCTACGGAGTTAATGTATACATTACCCGCAAAACTAGCCAAGGTCGCCCACATCAGATATACAGTACACATCCGCAGGACCCCCAGATGACGCAGGAGCACCTACAGCATAGAAGACGTTGGGGTAAATAAAACTTCCTTACCAAGTAAGAAACAATAAATGAACCCATATCCTGATGTTGAAGAGCCCACCAATGACCCGACAATGAAGGCCGAAGAAGAACCTAAAAAAGCGTATAACAGGACCCTAACCAGCAAAATCTAGCTGAACATAATATTAAAACACACAATAAAGTCAGGAAACCCCTCTTTCATTCTCCAAGTGAGGCTTAACAGGTATCCTAACTGGTCACGATCACAGTGTAACTCTAGGTAAAACGGTGCCTATCTAGCTTAAATAACATTTCTATACCGTCAATACAGTGGCAATATGCAAAAAAGACTCATTTTGGTAGAAACCAAGGTGGATAGGAGAAAAACAGAGCACCGAAACATATGTGTTACCCGTGTGAGCGACCACCTACTAAGGCCTACTAATAGCCTAAATCAGATCTACCAATCACAATTCCTGTAAAACAGGCCTCCTTGAGAGACTGTAAGCTACCTTGAATTTGGCACTCTGTCACTCTTTCAACTTTGGGGAAGACACTTTTTACAGGCAGGTTTGCTTTCGTCTCCTTCGTTCACATAAAAAAAGTATTATAAAGCCTCCCTATATAAGAAAGAGAAGGTGGGTTAGGGAGACACAATAGTATTTTATGGAAAATCTTCGCTATTGAGAGGTGCACAGTATATGAAAGAGAAACTCTAATATTGGGAATCACAATACCGGTACTATTTTAAGCGAAGTATACACTCTGAGAGTGTATATCTATCTATCTATCTATCTATATATATATATATACTGTATATATATACTGTATATATTCGTACACAAGCAACATATAAATTGTATACAAATTGCAAAAGAGAGAGAGAGAGTGAGTGAGACTCGATAACTCTAGAAATGTAAACAATCCGACCCTCGTATCCCTCCTATCATGCTCGAGAGGGCGGGAAAACAAGAACGAATCGAACCAAGGACCAATCAGAATCCATTAACCGGGCCCTCGTAAATCACATGCATATATAATGACCCCATCCCTGAAATAATCTAAGAAGGAGATGCACAGAGGAGAGGAGAGGAGAGGATAGCGGTCAGGACACGCGATTAATTAGGCTAAGATGAACCAAGTGGGGAGCTGGGTAAATACAATGGACTCGAGCCTTCATCCGAGGTTTCATTCCCCGTAGGAGGTTTTTTGAAGCCCCTGACCTCGAAAAGCTTATTTGTATTCACTGAGTGGCTAAGTATTGACCTGTTGTTATTGGATGAGGCTGAGCGGGGTGCCGAGATTGAGTGGTGTTTGGTGGGGGTGGAGCGTGGAGTGTTGATAGTGGTGGTATGGATGACGAATATTGTGGTGGTGGTGAGGATTATTTATCGTTGTGGTGATGGTTGAGAATCGAATGTTGGTGTTGGTTGTAGAGAATAATGTGGTGGAGATGGAGAGTAATGGTGGCGGTGAGGATTTTTTTTTTTTTTTTTTTTTTTTTTTCTATGTGATTGAGGGAGGCAAAAGGCATAACTGCCTATAGCGAGTGCCTCCCCCATAGTTGAAAGAGTGACAGGGCCAAAATCAAGGGACGTTCGAGCCAAAATGCCTGGACACACGGAGTTTGAAGCAATTTAAGTCATAGGAAGAGGGAAAGACTGATTCTGGGAGAGAGTTCCAGAGCTCAGCTGTTGAGTAGAAGAAAGTTTGAGAGTAACGTTTCACTCTTGGGTTGGAGAGTTGCACAGAGTAGGGGTGGGATTGAGTTGCAAGACGGGTACCACGTGCCCTACGTAAAGGAGGTGGTATGCACTGGGATAGCTCTGAGGAACACTGATTATTATAGTAGCGATAGAATAGCGAGAGAGATGCAACATTGCGGCGGAGAGAGAGAGATTGCAGAGAGTTGGTGAGTGGACGGGAGTTAATGATACGAAAGGCCTTCCTTTCAACTTTGTCTAGGAGAGCAGTGTGAGAGGAACCTCCCCACACATGTGAACAATACTCAATACAAGGGCGCACTATGCCCCTGTACAGAGCAAGAAGCTGTGCAGGGGAAAAGAACCCCCTAAGGCGGTTGAGCACACCCAGCTTCTGGGATGCTGCCTTAGCAAGACTGGTAATATGGTCCTTCCAAATGAGAGAAGAAGAAAAAGAGACACCAAGAATATTGAGAGAAGATGAAGGGTTGATTTTTGTATTGTTGAAGAATAAGGGATAGTCCGCTGGGAGATCCTGACGGGTAGATAGATGGAGAAATTGGGTTTTGGAAGCATTAAAGTTAACAAGGTTTTCTCTGCCCCAATTGGAAATAGTATTTAGATCAGAATTTAAGAGTTCTATGGCTTCATTACGTTTGTCGTTGAGGGATTGCTGGCTGGGGCGTTCTGAAAAACTAATGGAGTAGTGCAAGGTTGAGTCGTCTGCGTATGAATGGATGGGAATTAAGGTACAGTTAAGGAGATCATTTATAAAAATTAGAAAGAGAATAGGAGATAGGACAGAGCCCTGAGGAACACCGGAGTTTATAGAGTGAGGAAGTGAACAATGGCCGTCCACAACCGCGGCTATGGAACGGCCGGAAAGGAAATTAGAGACAAAGGCACAGATGGAGGGATAGAAACCGAAGGAGGGTAGTTTAGAAATTAAAGATTTATGCCAGACTCTATCGAAGGCTTTCGATATGTCTAGTGCAATAGAAAAAGTCTCACCGAAGTCCCGAAAGGAGGATGACCAAGAGTTAGTAAGATATGAAAGAAGATCACCAGTAGAGCGACCCTTAAGGAAGCCATACTGGCGATCTGAGAGCAGATTATGAGAAGAGAAATGCTTAAGAAATTTGGAAGCAAGAATAGTTTCAAAAACTTTAGAAAGACAAGAGATAAGAGCAATTGGACGATAGTTGGAGGGTTGAGAGCGGTCACCCTTCTTTGGGACAGGTTGAATGTGAGCAAACTTCCAGCATGAAGGGAAGACGTTAGAGGATAGACAGAGACGAAAGAGTTTGCCTAGGCAGGGAGTCAGCACGGAAGCACAGTTTTTGAGAACAACAGGAGGAACACCGTCCGGACCGTACGCCTTATTAGTGTTAAGCCCAGAGAGGGTAGAAAGTACATCTTTAGAAGAGATTAGGATATTAGGCATAAGTAAGAGAGAGGAGGGCGGAGAAGGAGGAATAGCACCGGAATCATCCAAGGTGGAGTTTCTAGCAAAAGTTTGAGCGAAGAGTTTAGCTTTGTCAGAGGAAGAAGTGATGGTGGTGGAAAGTGTAGTATTGGTGGTGGAGGGTAGTGTGGTGGTGGTAGAGTGGAGTGTCGGTGGTGGAGAGTAGTGTTGGTGGTGGTGGAGTGGAGTGTCGGTGGTGGAGAGTAGTGTGGTGGTGGAGAGTGGAGTGTCGGTGGTGGAGAGTAGTGTTGGTGGTGGTGATTATAGTGTCGGTGGTGGAGAGTAGTGTGGTGAAGAGTGGAGTGTCGGTGGTGGAGAGTAGTGTGGTAGTGGAGTGTCGGTGGTGGAGAGTAGTGTTGGTGGTGGTAGAGTGGAGAGGTGGTGGTGGAGGGTAGTGTGGTGGTGGTAGAGTGGAGTGTCGGTGGTGGAGATTAGTGTTGGTGGTGGTGGAGTGGAGTGTCGGTGGTGGAGAGTAGTGTTGGTGGTGGTAAAGTGGGGTGTCGGTGGTGGAGAGTGGTGTGTCGGTGGTGGAGAGTAGTGTTGGTGGTGGCGGAGATTATAGTGTCGGTGGTGGAGAGTAGTGTTGGTGGTAGAGTGGAGTGTCGGTGGTGGAGAGTAGTGTTGGTGGTGGTAGAGGGGAGTGTAGGTGGTGAAGAGTAGTGTATGTGGTGGAGAGTACTGTTGGTGGTGGTAGAGTGGAGTGGAGTGTCGGTGGTGGAGAGTAATGTTGGTGGTGGTGATTATAGTGTCGATGGTGGAGACTAGTGTTGGTGGTGGTAGAGTGGAGTGTCGGTGGTAGAAAGTATTGTTGGTGGTGGTGGAGATTATAGTGTCGGTGGTGGAGAGTGGAGTGTCGGTGGTGGAGAGTAGTGTTGGTGGTGGTGATTATAGTGTCAGTGGTGGAGAGTAGTGTTGGTGGTGGTAAAGTGGAGTGTCGGTGGTGGAGAGTAGTGTTGGTGGTGGTAGAGTGGAGTGTCGGTGGTGGAGAGTAGTGTTGATGGTGGTAGAGTGGAGTGTAGGTGGTGAAGAGTAGTGTATGTGGTGGTGGAGATTATAGCGTCGGTGGTGGAGAGTTGTGTTGGTGGTGGTAGTGTGGAGTGTCGGTGGTGGAGAGTAGTGTTGGTGGTGGTGGAGATTATAGTGTCGGAGGTGGAGAGTAGTGTGGTGGTGGAGAGTGGAGTGTCGGTGGTGGAGAGTAGTGATGGTGGTGGTGGAGATTATAGTGTCGGTGGTGGAGAGTATTGTGGTGGTGGTGGAGAGTAGAGTGTCGGTGGTGAAGAGTAGTGCTATTGGTGGTGATTTTAGTGTCGGTGGTGGAGAGTATTGTGGTGGTGGTGGAGTGTCGGTGGTGGAGATTTTAGTGTCGGCGGTGGAGAGTATTGTGGTGGTGGTGTAGTGTCGGTGGTGGAGAATAGTATGGTGGTGGTGATTATAGCGTCGGTGGTGGAGAGTAGTGTGGTGGTGGTGGTGATTATAGTGTCGGTGGTGGAGAATAGTGTTGGTGGTGGTGTAGATTATAGTGTCGGTGGTGGAGAGTAGTGTTGGTGGTGGTGGAGAGTAGAATGTCAGTGGTGGTGGAGATTATAGTGTCGGTGGTGGAGATTACAGTGTTGGTGGTGGAGAGTAGTGTGGTGGTGGTGAAGATTATAGTGTCGGTGGTGGAGATTATAGTGTTGGTGGTGGAGAGTAGTGTGGTGGTGGAGATTATAGTGTCGGTGGTGGAGATTATAGTGTCGGTGGTGGATATTATGGTGTCGGTGGTGGAAATTATAATGCCGGTGGTGGAGATTATAGTGTCGGTGGTGGAGAGTAGTGTGGTGGTGGTGGTGATTATAGTGTCGGTGGTGGAGAATAGTGTTGGTGGTGGTGGAGATTATAGTGTCGGTGGTGGTGGAGATTATAGTGTCGGTGGTGGTGAGTAGTGTTGGTGGTGGTGGAGAGTAGAATGTCGGTGGTGGGGAAGATTAAAGTGTCGGTGGTGGAGATTACAGTGTTGGTGGTGGAGAGTAGTGTGGTGGTGGTGGAGATTATAGTGTCGGTGGTGGAGATTATAGTGTTGGTGGTGGAGAGTAGTGTGGTGGTGGAGATTATAGTGTCGGTGGTGGAGATTATAGTGTCGGTGGTGGAGAGTGGAGTGTCGGTGGTGGAGAGTAGTGTTGGTGGTGGTGATTATAGTGTCAGTGGTGGAGAGTAGTGTTGGTGGTGGTAAAGTGGAGTGTCGGTGGTGGAGAGTAGTGTTGGCGGTGGTAGAGTGGAGTGTCGGTGGTGGAGAGTAGTGTTGGTGGTGGTAGAGTGGAGTGTAGGTGGTGAAGAGTAGTGTATGTGGTGGTGGAGATTATAGCGTCGGTGGTGGAGAGTTGTGTTGGTGGTGGTAGAGTGGAGTGTCGGTGGTGGAGAGTAGTGTTGGTGGTGGTGGAGATTATAGTGTCGGAGGTGGAGAGTAGTGTGGTGGTGGAGAGTGGAGTGTCGGTGGTGGAGAGTAGTGATGGTGGTGGTGGAGATTATAGTGTCGGTGGTGGAGAGTATTGTGGTGGTGGTGGAGAGTAGAGTGTCGGTGGTGAAGAGTAGTGCTATTGGTGGTGATTTTAGTGGTGGTGGAGAGTATTGTGGTGGTGGTGGAGTGTCGGTGGTGGAGATTTTAGTGTCGGCGGTGGAGAGTATTGTGGTGGTGGTGTAGTGTCGGTGGTGGAGAATAGTGTGGTGGTGGTGATTATAGCGTCGGTGGTGGAGAGTAGTGTGGTGGTGGTGGTGATTATAGTGTCGGTGGTGGAGAATAGTGTTGGTGGTGGTGGAGATTATAGTGTCGGTGGTGGAGAGTAGTGTTGGTGGTGGTGGAGAGTAGAATGTCGGTGGTGGTGGAGATTATAGTGTCGGTGGTGGAGATTACAGTGTTGGTGGTGGAGAGTAGTGTGGTGGTGGTGGAGATTATAGTGTCGGTGGTGGAGATTATAGTGTTGGTGGTGGAGAGTAGTTTGGTGGTGGAGATTATTGTGTCGGTGGTGGAGATTATAGTGTCGGTGGTGGATATTATGGTGTCGGTGGTGGAGATTATAATGCCGGTGGTGGAGATTATAGTGTCGGTGGTGGAGATTATAGAGTCGGTGGTGGAGAGTAGTGTGGTGGTGGTAGAGTGGAGTGTCGGTGGTGGAGAGTATTGTGGTGGTGGTGGAGATTATAGTGTCGGTGGTGGAGATTAGTGTCGGTGGTGGAGATTATAGTGTCGGTGGTGCAGAGTAGTGTGGTGGTGGTGGTGGAGATTATAGTGTCGGTGGTGGAGAGTATTGTGGTGGTGGTGGAGAGTGGAGTTTCGATGGTGGAGAGTAATGTGGTAGTGGTGGAGTGTCAATGGGGGAGAGTATTGTGGTGGTGGTGGCGAGTATTGTGGTGTTGGTGGAATGAGTTGTGTTTGGTGATAATGGTGGTGGAGAGTGTAGTTGTTGTTGTTGTTGTTGTTCCCCAGGCTGTCTGACCGAATAGCCACAAGGTCCCGAGCAAGGCCAAGGCTTTAACTGAGCGCCCCCACAGAACCCTCCCTGCTTTACCACTCAGAATGCCCAGGTGACCGAAGCCACTCCCAGGCGAAGAGCTGAGGAAGGTAGTGTTTGGTGGTGGTGATGGGTGTAGTGTTTGGTGGTGGTGGTGGTGGTGGGTGTAGTGTTTGGTGGGGCTGAGTGTAGTGTTTGATGGTGGTGGTGGTGAGTGTAGTGTTTGGTGGTGATTGTGGTGGTGAGTGTAGTGTTTGATGGTGGTTGCGGTGGTGAGTCTAGTGTTTGGTGGTGGTGATGGTGGTGGAGAGTGTAATGTTTGGTGGTAGTGGTGAGTGTAGTGTTTGGTGGTGGAGTGTAGTGTTTGGTGGTGGTGGTGAGTGTAACGTTTGGTGGTGGTGGTGAGTGTAGTGTTTGGTGGTGGTGGTGAGTGTAGTGTGTGACGCATGTCCAGTGTGAGCATGCTGTACAGAACGCCTAGTCATGCCCCACTCTCGCTAGGATCGTCAGGGCAGGAACTTTGGCTGTAGTCTATGTAGAGTTTCCTAACTTAGTTCATGTGAGCCGTTGTACTATAAGTAATATGAATATGTATTTTGTTTTCATCTGAGTCAACGAGTTCTATTTTATATCATTAGTTATAAGTATTGTGTGTAAAACTTATTTGTAATGATGGGAGAGGCAGCCACAGTTGGGGGTCAGTGGGTGCGCCATGCGGGAGGTGGGCCTAATTCACTAGCACTCCCCCCCTCCCCTCAGTGCTAGGAAAGCCTTTGTCTATCCCAGAGGAGAGAGAGAAATTACGTAATGATTGTCAGTGGGCGGTCCTTAGTAGTTCACGTTGGGCTCACTAGAGGGCCGGGTATAAAAAGGGAAGTCTAGCCATTTTTTCTTCAGAACTCATTAGGCAGAGCGACTTCTCATTTCCCTTGCTAACTATATATATTCTTCTGACTGATGTGAACTTTCTCTACTACCTTACATTCTTATCTCCTCTTTTCCCTGCCTGTTTAACTTCCATGGTCCCGTTGGTGCAGAGCTAGTCAGCCAACGTATTATCGCTTGAGTTCTCACGAGATACATGCCTATTAGATAGCCTATTTTGGAAGGGTTAACTTAGAATAGGATTGATTTCTGTTTGTTGCACTTGTATATGCATTTCCCTGTGTGTTATTATTATTATTCCTGTTTTCTGCTAGTCTAGGTAATGCTAGACTGGGGTAAGGCTTTTCTGTGTTACGAGTTGTTGTTTGATGCAGTGGTTAAGCGATAAACCTGCATACTCGTTTTGGTTCAGTGAAGCCTAGGTTGTCTTCGCGGCTGACTGTGTTGAGTTAATAATTTACAGTGTGTGAGGGCAAGAGCCTAACCACCCTGTATTTTATTAACAGTTTGTTTTTACTTTGTCAAGGAGCCGGGAGAAAACCAGATACAAGGGATCTGGATTTCTCAAAGTGCACTTGTTAGTTTTAACGTAATACTTTAAACAGTTTTGAGGACTTCGCTAGGCTACGAGCCATTTTTGCTCAGTCACTGCTACCTTTTGCCCACAGTACCCCAGCTAGACTTTACGCGATTAGTAGATACAGAATAGTATTGAAGCTTTCCTTATGTATGATATTGTTTATGCACTATTGATTTAATGTGTTGTAAGGTTGGCTACTTTAGTGATTAGTGGCCCACGAGCACAATCCTAGTAGGCTATTGCCGTTGCATTTGCGGAGTACTTCTTTTTAATGTTTGCCATTTACTATTGCATATTCTTTTAAATATTCTTATGCCAATTTAAACCTTTAATAGTATTTAATTGCAAGTGTTTTTCTTATTGAATTACTGTTCAAAATCCGATACGTACTTCTTACGAGCATCCGAGAAGCATCTAACTTTTTTCAGAAGATTCTTTGCTCAATGCTTAATGACTATTAATTAACGTAACGTAATAGTGCCGATCCGAAGTAGAGGGTAGAGGACTTCTTAAGTTCTTAGTCAAGGGTGGATTACTTCGGCTTCGGCCAACACTATTCTTTGGTGTTGTTGTTTCTTACTTCTTTGTTTGATTGTTGACCAGACTAGATCATTCCTGTCTCTTTATTAGTCTGTTGTGGAACACTAGTACCGAGTTCTTGTATACCCCGTTATAGCAGATTGAACTCTGGAGGGTATTGGTGTTTTTTGTTCGGCTGGCAGTACTCAGGGGTTGGGATCGTGTGTTTCCGTTGTGGCAGCGAGCCGTATTCGAGTCCTGATTGAGAGCCCTTGTGTACCCGAGTGCCAGGTCGTGACAAGTGTTTGGTGGTGGTGGTGAGTGTAGTGTTTGGTGGTGGTGGTGAGTGTAGTGTTTGGTGGTGGTGGTGAGTGTAGTGTTTGGTGGCCGAAGCCACTCCCAGGCGGAGAGCTGAGGAGGGTAGTGTTTGGTGGTGGTGGTGGGTGTAGTGTTTGGTGGTGGTGGTGAGTGTAGTGTTTGGTGGTGGTGGTGGTGGTGGTGATGGTGGTGGTGGTGAGTGTAGTGTTTGGTGGTGGTGGTGGTGATTGTTGTGTTTGGTGGTGGTGGTAAGTGTAGTAGTTGGTGGTGGTGGTGAGTGTAGTGTTTGATGGTGGTGAGTGTAGTGTTTGGTGGTGGTGGTGGTGAGTGTAGTGTTTGGTGGTGGTGGTGGTGGTGAGTGTAGTGTTTGGTGGTGGTGGTGGTGAGTATAGTGTTTGGTGGAGGTGATGGTGGTGAGTGTAGTGTTTGGTGGAGGTGATGGTGGTGAGTGTAGTGTTTGGTGGTGGAGGTTGTGGTGAGTGTAGTGTTTGGTGGAGGTTGTGGTGGTGAGTGTAGTGTTTGGTGGTGGTGGTGGTGGTGAGTGTAGTGTTTGGTGGTGGTGGTGGTGGTTAGTGTAGTGTTTGGTGGTGGTGGTGGTGAGTGTAGTGTTTGATGGTGGTGGTGGTGATGGTGATTGTAGTGTTTGGTGGTGGTGGTGGTGAGTGTAGTGTTTGGTGGTGGTTGTGGTGGTGAGTGTAGTGTTTGGTGGTGGTGGTGGTGAGTGTAATATTTGGTGGTGGAGATGGTGGTGAGTGTAGTGTTTGGTGGTGGTGGTGAGTGTAGTGTTTGGTGGTTGTGATGGTGAGTGTAGTGTTTGGTGGTGGTGATGGTGGTGAGTGTAGTGTTTGGTGGTGGTGGTGAGTGTACTGTTTGGTGGTGGTGATGGTGGTGAGTGTAGTGTTTGGTGATGGTGGTGAGTGTAGTGTTTGGTGGTGGTGGTGAGTGTAGTGTTTTGTGGTGGTCGTGGAGAGTGTAGTGTTTGGTGGTGGTGGTGGTGGTGGTGAGTGTAGTGTTTGGTGGTGGTGGTGAGTGTAGTGTTTGGTGGTGGTCGTGGAGAGTGTAGTGTTTGGTGGTGGTGGTGAGTGTAGTGTTTGGTGATGGTGGTGAGTGTAATGTTTGGTGGTGGTGGTGATGGTGGTGAGTGTAGTGTTTGGTGGTGGTGGTGAGTGTAGTGTTTGGTGGTGGTGGTGGTGAGTGTCGTGTTTGGTGGTGGTGGTGAGTGTAGTGTTTGGTGGTGGTCGTTGAGAGTGTAGTGTTTGGTGGTGGTGGTGGTGGTGGAGAGTGTAGTGTTTGGTGGTTGTGATGGTGGTGGTGAGTGTAGTGTTTGGTGGTGATGGTGGTGAGTGTAGTGTTTGGTGGTGGTGAGTGTAGTGTTTGGTGGTGGTGAGTGTAGTGTTTGGTGGTGGTGAGTGTAGTGTTTGGTGGTGGTGAGTGTAGTGTTTGGTGGTGGTCGTGGAGAGTGTAGTGTTTGGTGGTGATGGTGGTGGTGGTGGTGGAGAGTGTAGTGTTTGGTGGTGATGGTGGTGGAGAGTGTAGTGTTTGGTGGTGATGGTGGTGGAGAGTGTAGTATTTGGTGATGATGGTGGTGGTGGTGGTCGAGAGTTTAGTGTTTGATGTTGATGGTGGTGTAGAGAGTAGTGTTTGGTGATGATGGTGGTGGTGGTGGTGGAGAGTGTAGTGTTTGGTGATAATAATGGTGATGTAGAGTGTAGTGTTTGGTGATGATGATGATGGTGGTGGTGGATAGTATAGTGTTTGGTGATAATGATGATGATTGTGGTGTAGAGAGTAGTGTTTGGTGATGATGATGGTGGTGGTGGTGGTGGTGGAGAGTGTAGTGTTTAGTGATGATGATGATGGGGGTGGTGGAGAGTGTATAGTGTTTGGTACAAAGGAGTACAAAGGAGTACAAAGGAAATCAAGCAACGTCTAGTGACCCTTCTAGGCTGCATTTCCTCCAAAACACTGAGATCAAGTGTCCAAACAGTGGTTTAGAGTGGGTAAGGGAACATTGGAAAGGGAACTACTGCCCTGGAACTAATATCCGTAGCAGGATTAGGAAGTTAGTAGGGGACAGCTGGGTTAGTAATTGAGGGGGGAATAAAATACAATAATTAATTTACAAAGGCGGTCAGTCGCGGGTTCGATGCGAGATATTTGTCTAGGCGAAGTTTAAACGAATCAATGGTGCTGCACTCTATAACGTCTCGTCTCGGGGAAGCTTATTCCACAAGTTGATAACTCGATTGAAGAAGAATTCTTAAATTTGTGTGAGTTAAAAGATTTACCAATCATTTTACAACCGTTTCTCCGCATGTAATTAGATTGGTTGATAGTGAAGTACTTTCTACAGTTCATATTGTCGAAGCCTTTGTTGATTTTGAACACTTGAATTAAGTCGCCTCTTAATCTGCGCTTGGTTAAAGGAAATAGATTTAATTCTCTAAGACGCTCCTTGTATGGTTTGTTCTTTAGGATAGGTATAATTTTGGTAACTCTACGTTGAACTCGTTCTAGCTTGTCTATATCTTTTTGGTAATAGGGGCACCAGGATTGAACGCAGTATTCCAGAGGAGGGCGGACGAAGGAATTATAAGGGGTTAGGATAACTTCTTTGGATTTATGCTCAAATGACCTGCCTATAAAGCCAATTATTTTGTTTGCATTCTTAACAACTTCTAAACATTGTTGATTCGGTTTTAGGTTACTCGATATTGTTACTCCCAGATCGGTTTCTCTGTTTACATTCTTAAGCTGAGTGCCATTCATCGAATAGTTTGCTTTCTCATTTTGGTATCCGATAAGTAGTACTTTACATTTATCCGCATTGAAACTCATTTGCCAAATTTGGGCCCAACATGACAACTTATCTAGATTGTTTTGCATATCGTCAACTTGTTCTTTTGAGAGTACACTATTTGCAATTTTTTTATTGTCAGCAAATTTTGAGATTGTACAGGTGAGACCCTCATCTATGTCGTTGATGTAAATTAGACAGAGAACAACAGGTCTAGTGACCTCTCTAGGCTGCTTGTCCTCCAAAACACTGAGGATCAAGTGTCCAAACAGTGGTTTAGAGTGGGTAAGGGAGAATTGGAAAGGGAACTACTTCCCTGGAACTAATGTCCGTGGCAGGATTAGGAAGTTAGTACGGGACAGATGGGTTTGTAACATAACACAGTTATAAGTGATCTTTCGTATATCTGGGAAAAAGAGAGTAACGTCTTAGTAATATACAGTATATACGCAATAATCCTTAATGAATTTGAAGGGGTAATAAAATAAAATTATTCATTTACAAACGCAGTCAGTTGCGAGTTTGATGCAAGATATTTGTCTATGCGAAGTTTAAAAGAATCAACGGTGCTGCAATCTATAACGTCTCGGGGAAGCCCATTCCACAAGTTAACAACTCGATTGAAGAAGGAATTCTTAGATTCGTGCGAGTTAAAAGATTTACCAATAATTTTGCAACCGTTTCCCCGTGTGTAACTAGATTGGTCGATAGTGAAGTACTTACTACAGTTCATATTGTCGATGCCTTTGATGATGATTTTGAACACTTGAATTAAGTCGCATCATAATCTGCACTGGGTTAAAGGAAATAGATTTAATTCTCTAGGACGCTCCTCGTATGGTTTGTTCTTTAGGCTAGGTATCATTTTGGTAACTCTACATTGAACTCGTTCTAGCTTGTCTATGTCTTTTTGGTAACAAGAGCACCAGGATATGAACGCAGTATTTCAGAAGAGGGCGTACTAAGATATTGTATAGAGTTAGGATAACTTCTTTGAATTTATGCTCAAATGACCTGCCTATAGAGCCAATTATTTTGTTTGCCTTCTTAACAACTTCTGAACATTGTTGAATCGGTTTTAGGTTACTCGATATTGTTACTCCCAGATCGGTTTCTCTGTCTACACTCTTAAGCCGAGTGCCATTCATCGAATAGTTTGTGAAATGACAGCCCCAGAGGAAAGGGCTCCTCATCAACCTCAACAACAGTGGACGGAGTGAAGGATTGCAACGATAAGAAGACAACATCAAAGAAGGAAGTTGGCCCTCGTAAAGAAAGGGAAGACAAGTAAAACAGTTCCTCCTATACCTATATCAACGTCCCACCCTACCTGTGTCTCCCCTAGGGTAGCTGTTAATCGGCCCTGTTACGAACTGGCACTAGGGTACACAAGGGCTCTCAATCAGGACTCGAATACGGCTCGCTGCCACAACGGAAACACACGATCCCAACCCCTGAGTACTGCCAGCCGAACAAAAAACACCAATACCCTCCAGAGTTCAATCTGCTATAACGGGGTATACAAGAACTCGGTACTAGTGTTCAACAACAGACTAATAAAGAGACAGGAATTATCTAGTCTGGTCAACAATCAAACAATGAAGTAAGAAACAACAACACCAAAGAATAGTGTTGGCCGAAGCCGAAGTAATCCACCCTTGACTATGAACTTAAGAAGTCCTCCACCCTCTACTTCGGATCGGCACTATTACGTTACGTTAATTAATAGTCCTTAACCCTTAATTAGCGGCTCACCACATAAGTCGAGTTAAATAAAGCTGGACTATGTGGCGGCGCTCGACATAGGTCGAGTGGCAATTTCAGCACGTAATGTTGCTGAGAGAGAGAGACAAGTGGTGGCAGGAGACTAGCGAGCGTATGACTGCTCCAGACCACCGCGGCGAACCTACTGACACGAATCTCAGCTCCCTCCTCCCTCTCTCACTCGCTACATACTGAATTATATGGGGAAAGTACCGAATTACATGCTTTTTGCACTCGGGTTGCACGGTTATTGCAAGAAAACTAGCCATCATAAAAGGATCGTTATGGTGTCATTCGAAAGCTCTGTTTATGCCCTTTCAGGGATAGGTACTTGTTTTACGTTCTGGGTCTTATTTAGGCATGAAAATGATCACGTAAACAGCCCTATTTTGGCTAAAAACACCCCGCTGGGCGGTACATATAAATAAACCGCATAGGCCGCTCGTAAGGTGTTAAGCATCGAGCAAGGAATCTTCTGAAAAAAGTTAAATGCTTCTCGGATGCTCGCAAGAAGTATGTATCGGATTTTGAACAGTAATTCAATAAGCAAAAACACTGGCAATTAAATACTATTAAAGGCTTAAATTGGCATAAGAATAATTAAAAGAATATGCAATAGTAAATGGCAAACATTAAAAGGAAGTACTCCGCAAATGCAACAGCAATAGCCTACTCGGATTGTGCTCGTGGGTCACTAATCACTAAAGTAGCCAAGCTTGCAACACATGAAATCAATAGTGCATAAACAATATTATACATAAGGAAAGCTTCAATACTATTCTGTATCTACTAATCGAGTAAAGTCTAGCTGGGGTACTATGGGCAAAAGGTAGCAGTGACTGAGCAAAAACGGCTTGTAGCCTAGCGAAGTCCTCACGATTGTTTAAAGTATTACGTTAAAACTAACAAGTGCACTTTGAGAAATCCAGATCCCTTGTATCTGGTTTTCTCCCGGCTCCTTGACAAAGTAAAAACAAACTGTTTATAAAATACAGGGTGGTTAGGCTCTTGCCCTCACGCACTGTAAATTATTAACTCAACACAGTCAGCCGCGAAGACAACCTAGGCTTCACTGAACCGAAACGAGTATGCAGGTTTATCGCTTAACCACTGCATCAAACAACAACTCGTAACACAGAAAAGCCTTACCCCAGTCTAGCATTACCTAGACTAGCAGAAAACAGGAATAATAATAATAATAACACACAGGGAAATGCATATACAAGTGCAACAAACATAAATCAATCCTATTCTAAGTCAACCCTTCCAAAATAGGCTATCTAATAGGCAAGTATCTCGTGAGAACTCAAGCGATAATACGTTGGCTGACTAGCTCTGCACCAACGGGACCATGGAAGTTAAACAGGCAGGGAAAAGAGGAGATAAGAATGTAAGGTAGTAGAGAAAGTTCACATCAGTCAGAAGAATTTATATAGTTAGCAAGGGAAATGAGAAGTCGCTCTGCCTAATGAGTTCTGAAGAAAAAATGGCTAGACTTCCCTTTTTATACCCGGCCCTCTAGTGAGCCCAACGTGAACTACTAAGGACCGCCCACTGACAACCATTACGTAATTTCTCTCTCTCCTCTGGGATACACAAAGGCTCCCCTAGCACTGAGGGGGGGAGGAGTGCTAGTGAGTTAGGCCCACCTCCCGCCTGGCGCACCCACTGACCCCCAACTGTGGCTGTTTCTCTTCCCATCATTACAAATAAGTTTTACACACAATACTTATAACTAATGATATAAAATAGAACTCGTTGACTCAGATGAAAACAAAATACATATTCATAATACTTATAGTACAACGGCTCACATGAACTAAGTTAGGAAACTCTACATAGACTACAGCCAAAGTTCCTGCCCTGACGATCCTAGCGAGAGTGGGGCATGACTAGGCGTTCTGTACAGCATGCTCACACGTGGACATGCGTCACACCTCCCTCAAGATTTTACTCGCTCAACCCTGAGCTAAAATCTGACAAACACAGAACCCCATCAAGCCCCTCACACCCAGCGACCGCATGGCACTAAAACAAAGCTGAGTTTATCACCAAAACACATCTTATTAAAAAAAAAAATTACATTTTATAACTCCTCCCAACAATAGCAAAAAGACACAATATCATGCTCCCAGAGCGAGCTTACAGCAGCTCAGCCGTTTGATAGTTCGTGGACTACTCAAACTCTATAGGCTATGACAAACTTATACGATTATCTATATCAAAAGAAAGAGTTTTTATATGATTTTTATATTTTAATATGTTTTCCCGGCTGCACTATAAGGGCAGCCTATTTTCCTCCACTCAAACCCACACACCTGTGATAGCCTACGACTGATCATCCACCCTTGATAAACAATCCGCGATCACATTGTCACATCCAGCAATATGACGGATGTCCAGGTTATACTCCTGCAACATCAAAGACCACCTGGTCAGTCTCATATTGCGATTGTGAAATTGATTCAGGAATCTCAAAGGGTGATGATCAGTGTAGATAACCACGACTGAGCCATAGGCTGGAACATACACCTCGAAGTGCCTGAGCGACAGCACAATCGCCAGTAATTCCTTTTCTATTGTAGAATTGTTCTTTTGTGCAGCATTGAACTTCTTAGAAAAGAAACTTACTGGGTGTTCCACACCTTCATTGTCTGTCTGTAGCAAGACGGCACCAGCCCCTACACCACTAGCATCTGTTGCCAGCTGAAAAGGCCTGTTAAAGTCTGGGGCCCTGAGTATCGGGTGAGTACATAGCAAATGTTTCACCAAAGTGAAAGCCTTTTCACACTCAGGTGCCCACAAAAACTTTTTGTCTTTAGATAACAAATCTGTGAGAGGTGCCAACACCGTTGAGTAACCTTTTATGAAGCGTCTGTAGTAGCCTATCATACCCAAGAATCTCATAATCTGCTTCTTGGTTGTTGGGTGCGGAAATTTATTGATAGCCTGTACCTTGTTCTGAGGAGGGCACACCTGTCCCCTTCCCACTACAAACCCAAGGTACTGCACAGTGGCTTTTACGAAGTCACACTTTGCCAAATTTACTACCAGACCTGCTTCACTAAGTTTCCGGAACAAGGTCTCAAGGTGCTCACAATGGCTCTCAAAGTCGTCATCATAAATGATTACATCGTCCAAATATACGGTGCAATTTGGATTGTCCTTTACAATTTCATTCATCAGGTTCTGAAACGTTGCTGGTGCATTCTTAAGTCCGTAAGGCATAACATTACACCGGTAGGTACTCCCGTCCACAACAAAACCACATACCTCTTTAGCACGCTCGGACAAAGGTACTTGCCAGTAACCTTTTACTAAATCTACTTTAGACAAAAAACGAGCATTACCAATTTTGTCAACACTATCATCAACCCGAGGAAGAGGATATGGGTTAGTTGGAGTCAAACCGTTTAACCTACGGAAATCAATACAAAAGCGTACCTTGCCATCTGGCTTAGGCTGCAGTGTTACGGGGGAAGTCCACTTAACTGTGCCTTTCTCTATCAACCCTCTACTGAGCATATACTCCAACTCATCCCTCAGAGCTGGTAGTTTTATGGGGGGCACACGGTACGGGATTGACTTAAAGGGTAGATGGTCCCCCACGTCAACATCATGCATAGCCTGAGTAGTGAGGCCTGGGTGTTCAGCAAATACAGTCGGGTATGAACCGAACAACTGACGGATAGCATCAAACTGCGGCTCAGGCAAATGAGCTATAGCCTCGTCAGCCCTTAGGCTCGAGTTCCCCGCCCACTGATCCGCTGAAACATGTTGATCCCAGCTATCCTCCTCTGAAGCTTGACTGTCCCCCTCTCCTTCTCCACCACGGCCGCAACAAGCCAACACAGGGACAGTGAGAGGCTCAGAGGGGCGCCTCACATACTCTTTAATAAGGTTCATGTGAAATAACTGGTTCTTTTTCCTCCTGTCTGGAGTGGCAACAAGGTAATCTAAGTCTGAAATTTTTCTACAATTTTATAAGGTCCAGTGTACTTCGCAGAGAGGGGGTTACCAACCAAAGGCAACAAAATTAATACCTCTTGTCCTAAAGTGAACTTCCGGAGCCTCACTTTGCGATCATACCTGTCCTTCATCAAAGCTTGTGATTCTGTCAAATTTCTACCTGCCATCTCCAGACTCTTAAGCATGCGCTCACGGCTCTCAAGCACATACTTTAATAATGGACAAGGCTGCACAGTCCCCTCCCAAATTTCTTTCAGCATGTTAAGGGGGCCCCTGACACGGTGTCCAAAAATCAGCTCGTTTGGACTAAATCCCAGGGTCTCACCAGGTACCTCCCGAGCAGCAAACAGCACATAAGGCAATCCAAGATCCCAATCCATACCGTTGTCAGCACAATAACACCTGAGCATGCTTTTAAGTGTAGCATGCCACCGCTCAAGCACCCCTTGACTCTCAGGGTGATACGCTGACGATACTACTGCTCGTATCCCATGCTGTTGCATTGTTTGCTTGAACATGTTGGAGGTGAAATTAGATCCCTGATCAGACTGAATCTCCTCCGGGTACCCGTACCTTGAGAAGTACCACAACAAGTTACTGACTACCGTCTTAGCCATTCCATTTTTCATAGGGTATGCATCGGGGTATCTAGTGGCAACATCCATTATGGTTAACAACAAATTATTTCCAGCCTTAGTGGGAGGGAGTGGACCAACCATGTCAACAATAATTTACTAAAGGGTGGCCCAATCACAGGAATAGGGTGTAACGGAGCCTTAGGAATAACTTGGTTCGGTTTCCCGACACGTTGACAAATATCACATGAGTTTATCCATGACTGCACATGAGACTTCATCCCCGGCCACCAAAACAATTTCCCCAAAGCCGCCACCGTTTTCTTGGCACCCAAATGTCCTGATAATGGAGAATCATGAGCCAACCTAAGCAAACTTTCCCTGCAGCCCTCTGGCACGACCAGCTGGTCAACTGTACCTGATCCGCCCTCCCAGTTCCTTTTAGGATCTTGATATCGGTGGTATAAAATTCCATTAACGAAAAAAAAATCCCCTGCCTTTGCATCCCTATCTTCTTCTAACTCCACAGCCCCATTGGTACACTGCAAGACCTCTGGATCCTCTAATTGCAACTTTCGAATGTCTGTGGGAGCCAACATGTCTAACTGCTTGGTCAACAACTCATGCCCTCCCCCAACATCCAACTTAGACATCCGGTTTTCTCGCTGCAGGTAACGGTGCTGTCTCTGAGTCTCTGCCTCCTCCACTACTTTATCAACTGTGTTAGGCACTGGAGTTACAACAGACTCGGTCAAAGGTCCTGCTATTGTTCTTTTTTTTTTTTTTTTTTTTTTTTTTTTTAAAAGAGACAATGAACGGAGGAAGGAAAAACACAGATAAAACAAAAAGGTCCATGTGCCTAAAGGCATCCTCCATTCATAAAATGTTTGTAACAACTGGATTTAAACATTTGTAGATTGTAAGTTTGTGGAAAGCAATTCGAGGGAAGTGAATTCCAAAGAGTAGTAGCTCTGGGGATAATGAATTCTGATAAGCAGAAGTTCTGCATTGTGGAGGAGAAAGTGTAAATTCATGGGCGCTCTCAGCTGCCCTAGTTCTACGGGGAAAGATGTGGAGAGGCGGCACAATTGAAGCAAGTTCCTCCGAACAATTGCTGTGAAAATATCTGTAGAATAATGCAAGGGATGCAACGTTTCTTCGTATGGATAATGTAGGAAGGTCCTGTGTGATTGCAGGGTTATTGATTAATCTAATAGTTTTATTTTGAATTTTGTCCAACTGCCTCAATGCAACCACTCCACTTCCACCCCACAGAGGTGAACAGTAATCCATCTGAGAACGCACATGACTTTTATATCACGGCCAACTGCTCGTCAGTGAAGAATTCTCGAACTCTGTACAGGAGTCCCAGTTTTTTAGAGGCATTCTTTGGGAGAGCCACTGCTTCTAAACTCTTCAAACTTTTCCCAGCCTTCCGCTTCTCCTTAATTCCCTTCCTCCGCAGTTCTGTGGCCTGGGAAATAGGCTGTGATACCTTAAATGCTTGGGAATGAGTTACCACACATGCCATCTGTTGGCGTTGACAACTCACTACCCACTCTTGTTCCTCCCTACTCACGTCGGCCGGCCTCTCGGCAACGACTAAGGATGGAACTTCTAAAGTAGGCACCGCAAAGTCGTTGCCGAGAAGAAGGTCGACGCCCTCCACTGGCAATTTCTCAACGATCCCAACATCTAAGTCCTTAATCACACCATCAACTTCCAGCTCCACACGAACCAACGGGTATGACCTGGTCGCATTAATACCCTGAACACCCACCCGTGCCGCATTAATTGGTCGCCCCGTGAAATTCTTCAAAAGTGTCTGTGAAGCTCCAGTATCACGCAAAACTTCCACCTCATGCTGGCAACCCGCCCAACTTACCCTACCGGTCCCTCTATGGGCTCAAAAGACATCACGGACAGGGGACGAGCCTTCCTGAGTCTTATACATAGCCTGTGACCCTGCCGCTGGCAAACTACCCTGGGTAAATCCAGACGACATTTCAGCCACACCTATGCTGCGCACCAAAGACACGGCTGCAGTTGGCGGCTTACTAGGACAAGATTTTGCATAATGCCCCTTCTTTCTACAATGAAAACATTCCACTTCCCCTATCGGTCTCTTCCGATAAGGGGCGGAGTTCTGACCCTTCTGTAATGCGACGGCTGTAGTCTTTGGTTCAGTTCTGGTATCTTGGCTTTTAAACTGAGGTTTATATCTATAGTGATTGTCCTGAGCTCGAGGGTTTGGAGTATCGCGCCCCTTGGGAACTGCATCAACACGCTTTACAGATTCACATCCCCTGATTAGCGACAACCTGAGGTCAGCCATCTCAGCTGCCTCTTGAAGAGTTCTTGGGTTCTTTTCTTTAATATTTAAAGTCATTTCTGCACCAGTACACTTATAAAACTGCTCGAGCAGAAACAGCTCAGTCAACTGTTCTGCCGTCTCAGCTTTCTCAGAACGTGTCCAGTTTTTAAGTGCATCTTTTAAGTCCCGGGCATGTTCAAGAAAGGTCGCCTCCCTAGTCTTTGTAACACCCCGAAACTTCAATCGATATGTTTCCGGTTGCAACTCGTATGCCCGTAGGACAGCTCTCTTCAATTCTGGGTAGTCAATGCAAGACTCTAAAGGCAGTGCATCATAAGCCTTCAGACCCTTACCCGTAAGTCTTGAGGAGACTAGAGCTGCCCACTTCTCTTCAGGCCAATTATGCTCCCTACACTTCTTCTCAAAACGATTAAAAAATTCTGTGACTTCAGTTTCACTAAATACCGGCACCAATTTGACTAAGTGGGCCAAGGACTGTTCTCTTACTTGGCCCTCACGGCCCATCCGAGTCCCTGTCGACTCTGCACGAGTCTTATATAAATCTAATTTAGCACAATATTTCTCTGAGTCGTACCTAAGCTCAGCCTCATGCCTCCTGGTCTCATCCTCCTGCCTCCTGGTCTCATACTCTTGCCTCCTAACCTCAATCTCATGCCTCCTAGTCTCATTCTCCTGCTTCCTAGCCTCAATCTTAGCAAGCTCAAGTCTAAATACCATATCTGGAGACAGGCAGGAAGAGGGAGCTGCCACTACTGAAGGAGGGGGGGCAAAAACTGGGGAACCACCACGTGCACCACCCGAGGGCACTCCAATCTGCCAATTCTCATCCCTCTGTGGGAGAGTGCTAACCTCCGGTAACTGAGTGGATGGCACTGTAGGAGTCGAGTGAGAGGGGATCTGGGGAGGAACCCCCCCAAACGCCCTCTCCTCCGAAACCCCATGTCGCCCACGCAACACCCAGGAAATCAGCTCCCACTTGGACATCCCTGCTACATTGGAAATGCCCAAAAACCTTGGCTATCAGGTGCAAGCCACAAACATCCACCCCCGTCAGCCTCTCCTCCGTCACGTGGTACCGCTTACTCACAAAAACTCTAGCATCCTCCTCACTGGTTACTAACGGCACACCTTCAAATGACATCTCTCGCTCATCGTCAGTGCTAATGCACGACATACTGAAGTCCACAAAAAAATTCTCGAGACAAAAGTGTTAAACTTCCTATGCAAGCACTAATTACTAAATTAACTGGAGTCTCTTAAATGCTTTACTAATTGCCATACAAAAAAAATATTCTTCAATATGCACGCTAAAATACAAACAAACAAATGTTGTACAACTCTGCAAAAATTTATACTGTTCACAAAATCCTAAGCAAGGTCGCCATTTGTTACGAACTGGCACTCGGGTACACAAGGGCTCTCAATCAGGACTCGAATACGGCTCACTGCCACAACGGAAACACACGATCCCAACCCCTGAGTACTGCCAGCCGAACAAAAAACACCAATACCCTCCAGAGTTCAATCTGCTATAACGGAGTATACAAGAACTCGGTACTAGTGTTCAACAACAGACTAATAAAGAGACAGGAATTATCTAGTCTGGTCAACAATCAAACAATGAAGTAAGAAACAACAACACCAAAGAATAGTGTTGGCCGAAGCCGAAGTAATCCACCCTTGACTATGAACTTAAGAAGTCCTCCACCCTCTACTTCGGATCGGCACTATTATGTTACGTTAATTAATAGTCCTTAAGCATCGAGCAAGGAATCTTCTGAAAAAAGTTAGATGCTTCTCGGATGCTCGTAAGAAGTACGTATCGGATTTTGAACAGTAATTCAATAAGCAAAAACACTGGCAATTAAATACTATTAAAGGCTTAAATTGGCATAAGAATAATTAAAAGAATATGCAATAGTAAATGGCAAACATTAAAAGAAGTACTCCGCAAATGCAACGGCAATAGCCTACTCGGATTGTGCTCGTGGGCCACTAATCACTAAAGTAGCCAAGCTTGCAACACATGAAATCAATAGTGCATAAACAATATCATACATAAGGAAAGCTTCAATACTATTCTGTATCTACTAATCGAGTAAAGTCTAGCTGGGGTACTGTGGGCAAAAGGTAGCAGTGACTGAGCAAAAACGGCTTGTAGCCTAGCGAAGTCCTCACGATTGTTTAAAGTATTACGTTAAAACTAACAAGTGCAATTTGAGAAATCCAGATCCCTTGTATCTGGTTTTCTCCCGGCTCCTTGACAAAGTAAAAACAAACTGTTAATAAAATACAGGGTGGTTAGGCTCTTGCCCTCACGCACTGTAAATTATTAACTCAACACAGTCAGCCGCGAAGACAACCTAGGCTTCACTGAACCGAAACGAGTATGCAGGTTTATCGCTTAACCACTGCATCAAACAACAACTCGTAACACAGAAAAGCCTTACCCCAGTCTAGCATTACCTAGACTAGCAGAAAACAGGAATAATAATAATAACACACAGGGAAATGCATATACAAGTGCAACAAACATAAATCAATCCTATTCTAAGTCAACCCTTCCAAAATAGGCTATCTAATAGGCAAGTATCTCGTGAGAACTCAAGCGATAATACGTTGGCTGACTAGCTCTGCACCAACGGGACCATGGAAGTTAAACAGGGTAGGGAAAAGAGGAGATAAGAATGTAAGGTAGTAGAGAAAGTTCCCATCAGTCAGAAGAATATATATAGTTAGCAAGGGAAATGAGAAGTCGCTCTGCCTAATGAGTTCTGATGAAAAAAATGGCTAGACTTCCCTTTATACCCGGCCCTCTAGTGAGCCCAACGTGAACTACTAAGGACCGCCCACTGACAACCATTACGTAATTTCTCTCTCTCCTCTGGGATTCACAAAGGCTCCCCTAGCACTGAGGGGGGGAGGAGTGCTAGTGAGTTAGGCCCACCTCCCGCCTGGCGCACCCACTGACCCCCAACTGTGGCTGTTTCTCTTCCCATCATTACAAATAAGTTTTACACACAATACTTATAACTAATGATATAAAATAGAACTCGTTGACTCAGATGAAAACAAAATACATATTCATAATACTTATAGTACAACGGCTCACATGAACTAAGTTAGGAAACTCTACATAGACTACAGCCAAAGTTCCTGCCCTGACGATCCTAGCGAGAGTGGGGCATGACTAGGCGTTCTGTACAGCATGCTCACACGTGGACATGCGTCACACCTCCCTCAAGATTTTACTCGCTCAACCCTGAGCTAAAATCTGACAAACACAGAACCCCATCAAGCCCCTCACACCCAGCGACCGCATGGCACTAAAACAAAGCTGAGTTTATCACCAAAACACATCTTATTAAAAAAAAAATTACATTTTATAACTCCTCCCAACAATAGCAAAAAGACACAATATCATGCTCCCAGAGCGAGCTTACAGCAGCTCAGCCGTTTGATAGTTCGTGGACTACTCAAACTCTATAGGCTATGACAAACTTATACGATTATCTATATCAAAAGAAAGAGTTTTTATATGATTTTTATATTTTAATATGTTTTTCCCGGCTGCACTATAAGGGCAGCCTATTTTCCTCCACTCAAACCCACACACCTGTGATAGCCTACGACTGATCATCCACCCTTGATAAACAATCCGCGATCACATTGTCACATCCAGCAATATGACGGATGTCCAGGTTATACTCCTGCAACATCAAAGACCACCTGGTCAGTCTCATATTGCGATTGTGAAATTGATTCAGGAATCTCAAAGGGTGATGATCAGTGTAGATAACCACGACTGGGCCATAGGCTGGAACATACACCTCGAAGTGCCTGAGCGACAGCACAATCGCCAGTAATTCCTTTTCTATTGTAGAATTGTTCTTTTGTGCAGCATTGAACTTCTTAGAAAAGAAACTTACTGGGTGTTCCACACCTTCATTGTCTGTCTGTAGCAAGACGGCACCAGCCCCTACACCACTAGCATCTGTTGCCAGCTGAAAAGGCCTGTTAAAGTCTGGGGCCCTGAGTATCGGGTGAGTACATAGCAAATGTTTCACCAAAGTGAAAGCCTTTTCACACTCAGGTGCCCACAAAAACTTTTTGTCTTTAGATAACAAATCTGTGAGAGGTGCCAACACCGTTGAGTAACCTTTTATGAAGCGTCTGTAGTAGCCTATCATACCCAAGAATCTCATAATCTGCTTCTTGGTTGTTGGGTGCGGAAATTTATTGATAGCCTGTACCTTGTTCTGAGGAGGGCACACCTGTCCCCTTCCCACTACAAACCCAAGGTACTGCACAGTGGCTTTTACGAAGTCACACTTTGCCAAATTTACTACCAGACCTGCTTCACTAAGTTTCCGGAACAAGGTCTCAAGGTGCTCACAATGGCTCTCAAAGTCGTCATCATAAATGATTACATCGTCCAAATATACGGTGCAATTTACAATTTCATTCATCAGGTTCTGAAACGTTGCTGGTGCATTCTTAAGTCCGTAAGGCATAACATTACACCGGTAGGTACTCCCGTCCACAACAAAACCACATACCTCTTTAGCACGCTCGGACAAAGGTACTTGCCAGTAACCTTTTACTAAATCTACTTTAGACAAAAAACGAGCATTACCAATTTTGTCAACACTATCATCAACCCGAGGAAGAGGATATGGGTTAGTTGGAGTCAAACCGTTTAACCTACGGAAATCAAAACAAAAGCGTACCTTGCCATCTGGCTTAGGCTGCAGTGTTACGGGGGAAGTCCACTTAACTGTGCCTTTCTCTATCAACCCTCTACTGAGCATATACTCCAACTCATCCCTCAGAGCTGGTAGTTTTATGGGGGGCACACGGTACGGGATTGACTTAAAGGGTAGATGGTCCCCCACGTCAACATCATGCATAGCCTGAGTAGTGAGGCCTGGGTGTTCAGCAAATACAGTCGGGTATGAACCGAACAACTGACGGATAGCATCAAACTGCGGCTCAGGCAAATGAGCTATAGCCTCGTCAGCCCTTAGGCTCGAGTTCCCCGCCCACTGATCCGCTGAAACATGTTGATCCCAGCTATCCTCCTCTGAAGCTTGACTGTCCCCCTCTCCTTCTCCACCACGGCCGCAACAAGCCAACACAGGGACAGTGAGAGGCTCAGAGGGGCGCCTCACATACTCTTTAATAAGGTTCATGTGAAATAACTGGTTCTTTTTCCTCCTGTCTGGAGTGGCAACAAGGTAATCTAAGTCTGAAATTTGTTCTACAATTTTATAAGGTCCAGTGTACTTCGCAGAGAGGGGGTTACCAACCAAAGGCAACAAAATTAATACCTCTTGTCCTAAAGTGAACTTCCGGAGCCTCACTTTGCGATCATACCTGTCCTTCATCAAAGCTTGTGATTCTGTCAAATTTCTACCTGCCATCTCCAGACTCTTAAGCATGCGCTCACGGCTCTCAAGCACATACTTTAATAATGGACAAGGCTGCACAGTCCCCTCCCAAATTTCTTTCAGCATGTTAAGGGGGCCCCTGACACGGTGTCCAAAAATCAGCTCGTTTGGACTAAATCCCAGGGTCTCACCAGGTACCTCCCGAGCAGCAAACAGCACATAAGGCAATCCAAGATCCCAATCCATACCGTTGTCAGCACAATAACACCTGAGCATGCTTTTAAGTGTAGCATGCCACCGCTCAAGCACCCCTTGACTCTCAGGGTGATACGCTGACGATACTACTGCTCGTATCCCATGCTGTTGCATTGTTTGCTTGAACATGTTGGAGGTGAAATTAGATCCCTGATCAGACTGAATCTCCTCCGGGTACCCGTACCTTGAGAAGTACCACAACAAGTTACTGACTACCGTCTTAGCCATTCCATTTTTCATAGGGTATGCATCGGGGTATCTAGTGGCAACATCCATTATGGTTAACAACAAATTATTTCCAGCCTTAGTGGGAGGGAGTGGACCAACCATGTCAACAATAATTTTACTAAAGGGTGGCCCAATCACAGGAATAGGGTGTAACGGAGCCTTAGGAATAACTTGGTTCGGTTTCCCGACACGTTGACAAATATCACATGAGTTTATCCATGACTGCACATGAGACTTCATCCCCGGCCACCAAAACAATTTCCCCAAAGCCGCCACCGTTTTCTTGGCACCCAAATGTCCTGATAATGGAGAATCATGAGCCAACCTAAGCAAACTTTCCCTGCAGCCCTCTGGCACGACCAGCTGGTCAACTGTACCTGATCCGCCCTCCCAGTTCCTTTTAGGATCTTGATATCGGTGGTATAAAATTCCATTAACGAAAAAAAAATCCCCTGCCTTTGCATCCCTATCTTCTTCTAACTCCACAGCCCCATTGGTACACTGCAAGACCTCTGGATCCTCTAATTGCAACTTTCGAATGTCTGTGGGAGCCAACATGTCTAACTGCTTGGTCAACAACTCATGCCCTCCCCCAACATCCAACTTAGACATCCGGTTTTCTCGCTGCAGGTAACGGTGCTGTCTCTGAGTCTCTGCCTCCTCCACTACTCTATCAACTGTGTTAGGCACTGGAGTTACAACAGACTCGGTCAAAGGTCCTGCTATTATTTTTTTTTTTTTTTTTTTTTTTTTTTTTTTAAAAGAGACAATGAACGGAGGAAGGAAAAACACAGATAAAACAAAAAGGTCCATGTGCCTAAAGGCATCCTCCATTCATAAAATGTTTGTAACAACTGGATTTAAACATTTGTAGATTGTAAGTTTGTGGAAAGCAATTCGAGGGAAGTGAATTCCAAAGAGTAGTAGCTCTGGGGATAAATGAATTCTGATAAGCAGAAGTTCTGCATTGTGGAGGAGAAAGTGTAAATTCATGGGCGCTCTCAGCTGCCCTAGTTCTACGGGGAAAGATGTGGAGAGGCGGCACAATTGAAGCAAGTTCCTCCGAACAATTGCTGTGAAAATATCTGTAGAATAATGCAAGGGATGCAACGTTTCTTCGTATGGATAATGTAGGAAGGTCCTGTGTGATTGCAGGGTTATTGATTAATCTAATAGTTTTATTTGAATTTTGTCCAACTGCCTCAATGCAACCACTCCACTTCCACCCCACAGAGGTGAACAGTAATCCATCTGAGAACGCACATGACTTTTATATATCACGGCCAACTGCTCGTCAGTGAAGAATTCTCGAACTCTGTACAGGAGTCCCAGTTTTTTAGAGGCATTCTTTGGGAGAGCCACTGCTTCTAAACTCTTCAAACTTTTCCCAGCCTTCCGCTTCTCCTTAATTCCCTTCCTCCGCAGTTCTGTGGCCTGGGAAATAGGCTGTGATACCTTAAATGCTTGGGAATGAGTTACCACACATGCCATCTGTTGGCGTTGACAACTCACTACCCACTCTTGTTCCTCCCTACTCACGTCGGCCGGCCTCTCGGCAACGACTAAGGATGGAACTTCTAAAGTAGGCACCGCAAAGTCGTTGCCGAGAAGAAGGTCGACGCCCTCCACTGGCAATTTCTCAACGATCCCAACATCTAAGTCCTTAATCACACCATCAACTTCCAGCTCCACACGAAACCAAGGGTATGACCTGGTCGCATTAATACCCTGAACAACAACCACCCGTGCCGCATTAATTGGTCGCCCCGTGAAATTCTTCAAAAGTGTCTGTGAAGCTCCAGTATCACGCAAAACTTCCACCTCATGCTGGCAACCCGCCCAACTTACCCTACCGGTCCCTCTATGGGCTCAAAAGACATCACGGACAGGGGACGAGCCTTCCTGAGTCTTATACATAGCCTGTGACCCTGCCGCTGGCAAACTACCCTGGGTAAATCCAGACGACATTTCAGCCACACCTATGCTGCGCACCAAAGACACGGCTGCAGTTGGCGGCTTACTAGGACAAGATTTTGCATAATGCCCCTTCTTTCTACAATGAAAACATTCCACTTCCCCTATCGGTCTCTTCCGATAAGGGGCGGAGTTCTGACCCTTCTGTTAATGCGACGGCTGTAGTCTTTGGTTCAGTCCTGGTATCTTGGCTTTTAAACTGAGGTTTATATCTATAGTGATTGTCCTGAGCTCGAGGGTTTGGTGTATATCGCCCCTTGGGAACTGCATCAACACGCTTTACAGATTCACATCCCCTGATTAGCGACAACCTGAGGTCAGCCATCTCAGCTGCCTCTTGAAGAGTTCTTGGGTTCTTTTCTTTAATATTTAAAGTCATTTCTGCACCAGTACACTTATAAAACTGCTCGAGCAGAAACAGCTCAGTCAACTGTTCTGCCGTCTCAGCTTTCTCAGAACGTGTCCAGTTTTTAAGTGCATCTTTTAAGTCCCGGGCATGTTCAAGAAAGGTCGCCTCCCTAGTCTTTGTAACACCCCGAAACTTCAATCGATATGTTTCCGGTTGCAACTCGTATGCCCGTAGGACAGCTCTCTTCAATTCTGGGTAGTCAATGCAAGACTCTAAAGGCAGTGCATCATAAGCCTTCAGACCCTTACCCGTAAGTCTTGAGGAGACTAGAGCTGCCCACTTCTCTTCAGGCCAATTATGCTCCCTACACTTCTTCTCAAAACGATTAAAAAATTCTGTGACTTCAGTTTCACTAAATACCGGCACCAATTTGACTAAGTGGGCCAAGGACTGTTCTCTTACTTGGCCCTCACGGCCCATCCGAGTCCCTGTCGACTCTGCACGAGTCTTATATAAATCTAATTTAGCACAATATTTCTCTGAGTCGTACCTAAGCTCAGCCTCATGCCTCCTGGTCTCATCCTCCTGCCTCCTGGTCTCATCCTCTTGCCTCCTAACCTCAATCTCATGCCTCCTAGTCTCATTCTCCTGCTTCCTAGCCTCAATCTTAGCAAGCTCAAGTCTAAATACCATATCTGGAGACAGGCAGGAAGAGGGAGCTGCCACTACTGAAGGAGGGGGGGCAAAAACTGGGGAACCACCACGTGCACCACCCGAGGGCACTCCAATCTGCCAATTCTCATCCCTCTGTGGGAGAGTGCTAACCTCCGGTAACTGAGTGGATGGCACTGTAGGAGTCGAGTGAGAGGGGATCTGGGGAGGAACCCCCCCAAACGCCCTCTCCTCCGAAACCCCATGTCGCCCACGCAACACCCAGGAAATCAGCTCCCACTTGGACATCCCTGCTACATTGGAAATGCCCAAAAACCTTGGCTATCAGGTGCAAGCCACAAACATCCACCCCCGTCAGCCTCTCCTCCGTCACGTGGTACCGCTTACTCACAAAAACTCTAGCATCCTCCTCACTGGTTACTAACGGCACACCTTCAAATGACATCTCTCGCTCATCGTCAGTGCTAATGCACGACATACTGAAGTCCACAAAAAAATTCTCGAGACAAAAGTGTTAAACTTCCTATGCAAGCACTAATTACTAAATTAACTGGAGTCTCTTAAATGCTTTACTAATTGCCATACAAAAAAAATATTCTTCAATATGCACGCTAAAATACAAACAAACAAATGTTGTACAACTCTGCAAAAATTTATACTGTTCACAAAATCCTAAGCAAGGTCGCCATTTGTTACGAACTGGCACTCGGGTACACAAGGGCTCTCAATCAGGACTCGAATACGGCTCACTGCCACAACGGAAACACACGATCCCAACCCCTGAGTACTGCCAGCCGAACAAAAAACACCAATACCCTCCAGAGTTCAATCTGCTATAACGGAGTATACAAGAACTCGGTACTAGTGTTCAACAACAGACTAATAAAGAGACAGGAATTATCTAGTCTGGTCAACAATCAAACAATGAAGTAAGAAACAACAACACCAAAGAATAGTGTTGGCCGAAGCCGAAGTAATCCACCCTTGACTATGAACTTAAGAAGTCCTCCACCCTCTACTTCGGATCGGCACTATTATGTTACGTTAATTAATAGTCCTTAAGCATCGAGCAAGGAATCTTCTGAAAAAAGTTAGATGCTTCTCGGATGCTCGTAAGAAGTACGTATCGGATTTTGAACAGTAATTCAATAAGCAAAAACACTGGCAATTAAATACTATTAAAGGCTTAATGGCATAAGAATAATTAAAAGAATATGCAATAGTAAATGGCAAACATTAAAAGGAAGTACTCCGCAAATGCAACGGCAATAGCCTACTCGGATTGTGCTCGTGGGCCACTAATCACTAAAGTAGCCAAGCTTGCAACACATGAAATCAATAGTGCATAAACAATATCATACATAAGGAAAGCTTCAATACTATTCTGTATCTACTAATCGAGTAAAGTCTAGCTGGGGTACTGTGGGCAAAAGGTAGCAGTGACTGAGCAAAAACGGCTTGTAGCCTAGCGAAGTCCTCACGATTGTTTAAAGTATTACGTTAAAACTAACAAGTGCAATTTGAGAAATCCAGATCCCTTGTATCTGGTTTTCTCCCGGCTCCTTGACAAAGTAAAAACAAACTGTTAATAAAATACAGGGTGGTTAGGCTCTTGCCCTCACGCACTGTAAATTATTAACTCAACACAGTCAGCCGCGAAGACAACCTAGGCTTCACTGAACCGAAACGAGTATGCAGGTTTATCGCTTAACCACTGCATCAAACAACAACTCGTAACACAGAAAAGCCTTACCCCAGTCTAGCATTACCTAGACTAGCAGAAAACAGGAATAATAATAATAACACACAGGGAAATGCATATACAAGTGCAACAAACATAAATCAATCCTATTCTAAGTCAACCCTTCCAAAATAGGCTATCTAATAGGCAAGTATCTCGTGAGAACTCAAGCGATAATACGTTGGCTGACTAGCTCTGCACCAACGGGACCATGGAAGTTAAACAGGGTAGGGAAAAGAGGAGATAAGAATGTAAGGTAGTAGAGAAAGTTCCCATCAGTCAGAAGAATATATAGTTAGCAAGGGAAATGAGAAGTCGCTCTGCCTAATGAGTTCTGATGAAAAAATGGCTAGACTTCCCTTTTATACCCGGCCCTCTAGTGAGCCCAACGTGAACTACTAAGGACCGCCCACTGACAACCATTACGTAATTTCTCTCTCTCCTCTGGGATACACAAAGGCTCCCCTAGCACTGAGGGAGGGAGGAATGCGAGTGAGTTAGGCCCACCTCCCACCTGGCGCACCCACTGACCCCCAACTGTGGCTGTTTCTCTTCCCATCATTACAAATAAGTTTTAAACACAATACTTATAACTAATGATATAAAATAGAACTCGTTGACTCAGATGAAAACAAAATACATATTCATAATACTTATAGTACAACGGCTCACATGAACTAAGTTAGGAAACTCTACATAGACTACAGCCAAAGTTCCTGCCCTGACGATCCTAGCGAGAGTGGGGCATGACTAGGAGTTCTGTACAGCATGCTCACACGTGGACATGCGTCACAGCCCTCATTACACCCTCAACCAAAAGGAAAATGGCTGACATCTCCCCAGGAACCAGACTTGGGTTATGATGAGCATATGTTTATGCAACTTAAGCATCAATCCCTTCCTATTCCCCCATGCAGCTCTATCACGACCACCGCAGCAACAATGCAGAGAGGGGACAAGCACTATCTTTCATATATCCTTCCTAATAAATATGTTTTTTTAACAATTACCAGATAAGGCCTAAAAATGCAATAATCCATAAATCAATTCTCACAAGTTCCCATACACCATTACTTCATACTAGTTAATTGTATTAAATAAAGAATGTGTTACCTATATATCCATGTATACATTTTAATTTTATGACTGTTAATAACCGGAGCAATATTTAAAAACTAGATTCCTCAATACCTTTTTACCTCGAGAAGCTATACCCGTGACTAAAAATTAAATCGTAATATCACCTCACCGAACCAAGGTTCATCAGGCAACAATCGAGGCTAATGAGCACACGATCTCACGATCTGTAATATGTACGCAGCCATCCTACAGATCTCGATTGTGGTAGTACTTCCGTACAGGGCTAGCCATTCTCCCCTTAAAAGTACACGACGGAGGTGTGTCCCGAGGACCAGCGAGGCTACATGTGGGAGAGCGCGTGTGTGTCTGGACTTCCCCCTGGACCTACGTCGTGTGTCTAAGACTTCTCCTTGACCTACGTCCGACCAGATCTCTATTGGGCCACGTCACCTATACCTCTACCCCAAAACTTAAGTGCTTCTCATTGCGTAAAGTGTTTTGATTTAGATATTGCGAAGGGTGATAAGATATGCAGGGTTTCATTTAACATAAATATCAGAAATTATCGATTCTCTCCTTAACTTGCTATCGCCCCTCGTATTTAGAGAAACAATATACACATCTATTTACAGGGATTGATGTATGTATAATTCTGTGAATATATCTCTTATATTCTAGATCAGAGCTTTACATATATTCGTTCGGGATTTATAGACAACGCTCTACACATAATTCTTGTGAACACCCAGCAGATCTTAATATTGTGTTTATCAACTCTGCGTAAGCAGAGTGGTATCGCCTCCCGTATAGTGGTACATGCTAACCGAAATGTCTGTCTGCCTGTTTGTCTGTCTGTCTGTCCGTCTGTCTGTCTGTCCGTCCGAGAACTCCTCCTAGACCGTTTGACGGATTATCACCAAACTTCACACGAACCTTTGGTGCGTGAATTCGACGGTAATTAAAAAAATATTTTTTGAATTTGTGCAATAGTTATGATCTTAGGTCCTAAAAATGGTTTTGCCCCCCCCCCCCCCTTCAATACCCCCACTGCCCACCCTGTACCTATTCCCTGTGTGTGTGTGTGCCCCGTAGGGGCACACACATCACTGAAAGCCACACATCATACACATGTCTCAGATGTGATGATAATAGTGAGACGCATGTCTGTCTTTCCGAAAACTCCTCCTAGACCGTTCGACGGATTTTCACACAAACTTCTAACGAATATACGGTGAGTGGCGACGGTAATTATTTTGTTTTGTTTTTGAATGCGTGCAATAGTTATGATTTTAGGTCCAAAATATGGTTTCACGCCCCCCCCCCAAACAAAAAAAACACCGGGCCCCCCCCCCCCCCCAAGCCAACAGTAGTAATGATGATGGTGACAGTAGTAGTGATGATTGTAACAGTAGTAATGATGGTGAGGGTAGTAGTGATGATTGTAATAATAGTAGCGATGATGATAGTAATGGTGATGGTGACAAATACTGATTGCTTACTGCGTAAGCAAAGTGGTATCGCCCCCCGTATAGTGGTACATGCTAACCGAAATGTCTGTCTGTCTGTCTGTCTGTCAGTCTGTCCGTCTGAGAACTCCTAGACCGTTTGATGGATTTTCACCAAACTTCACACGAACCTTTGGTGCGTGAATTCGACGGTAATTAAAATAATATTTTTGAACTTGTGCAATAGTTATGATCTTAGGTCCAAAATATGGTTTTGCTCCCCCCCCTCAACCAGCCCCCACCCCCCACCCTCTACCTATTCCCAAGCAATGATGATGGTGTTCTGTGTGTGTGTGCCCCGTAGGGGCACACTCACACAGAACACCATCGTTCAGGGGGCGAAAAAAAACTCGCCCGCATTTGTTAGTTTAAGATAGTCTAGTTGACATTAGGTGACAATTGTAGTGATGATGATAGTAGTAGTGATGATGGTTGTAGTATTAGTGATGATGGTAGTATTAGTGATGATGGTGACAATTGTAGTGATAATGATAGTAGTAGTAATAATGGTGGTAATAGTAGTGACGATGGAAACCCTTCGCAGAGTTGGGTATGCCGTTTTGATTTTGGGCAAAACGGCACGTCTACTATATTGTTAGTTAGATACGTGATTACAGGATAAAGTGTATACAGAGAGAGTTCTAAGTGTGTCTCGTAGAACTGTGTTAAAAGATTCCATTTCCAAACCTCACTATCCGCTCAACTTATTTATTAATTGACTTAACTATTCCGGTCAATCCTTCACCACGCTTAAACCGCAGTGAGGCGATATTCAGCCCTACATAGTGGCTTATTTAATTATTCTTCATTGTATGAGTTTATCAACTCTGCATAAGCAGAGTGGTATCGCCCCCCGTATAGTGGTACATGCTAACCGAAATGTCTGTCTTTCTGTCTGTCTGTCCGTCCGAGAACTCCACCTAGACCGTTTGGCAGAGTTTCACCAAACTTCACACAAACCTTCAGTGCGTGAATTCGACGGTAATTAAAAAAAAAAAAAATAGAATTTGTGCAATAGTTATGATCTTAGGACCTAAAAATGGTTTTGCCCCTCCCCCTCTAACAGCCCCCTCCTCAACCAGCCGTCCCCCCCCCCCCCCCCCCCCCCCCCCGCCGTCAGGACCCCCACCGCCCACCCTGTACCTATTCCCTGTGTGTGTGTGTGCCCCATAGGGGCACACACATCACAGAAAGCCACACATCATACACATGTCTCAGATGTGATGATAATAGTGAGACATATTTCTGTCTTTCCGAAAACTCCTCCTAGACCGTTCGACGGATATTCACACAAACTACTAACGAACATTCGGTGCGTGAATGCGACGGTCAGTCAAAAAAGATTTTTTGAATGTATGCAATAGTTATGATTTTAGGTCCAAAATATGGTACCCCCTCCCCCCCCCCAGCAATGATGACGTTCTGGGGGCGAAAACATCTCGCTAGGTTAAGTTGTTTAGCCTCTGAAGTGCGCATGGGGGTAATTAGACACCTCTCCCTGTGCGCATGTATTTGAGGTGTTTCCGTCACTAAAATATTAATTGTACCATTAATAGTATTAATACTTATCCATATGCGCCTATTATGGGTTGATTATAAAGGTATTAACCTGAAACAACAATAAAACGAGTGAAAACAGCGTTTGGATGGTCAAAATCGGAGATATAGCCCGCGAGTTGTATAATGTATGGGTGAGGCAAGCTGCTTTCCCGCCAATTTCCCCCAAGGCCACTGAGACACAGTCGATCGATACTCTCTCTCTCTCTTGCATTCGCTTGCTATCAGTGATGACCACACCCTGCAACTGGATTTCTAATGTTAGCACGAAAATATACCTCAGAATAAGGGAATAACAGGGAAAATAGGTGATAACTGAAGGAGAGGAGGAAAGTGGGGAAGGAGGGGAGGTAGAGGACTGAGATTTTGCATGGCCCAGGGGCCAAAAAAAAAAAAAAATTTCGATGTCAAAAGTTGATTTTTTTTTTCTCTGACTCTACAGAGTCTCCCCGCAGTCCGCCGGGGGAACTCTTAAGAGTCTCCCTGCAGTTCCCGGGTTAGTTGGCATTAATAGTGATGGTAGTAATAGTGGGATTGATGGTGATAGTAGTGATGATGGTGATATGAGTAGTGATGATGGTTGTGTTGTAGTTGTATTGATGATGATGACAGTAGTGATGATGACAGTAGTAGATATGATGGTGACAGTAGTAGATATGATGGTGAAAGTAGTAGTAGTAGTGATGATGGTCATGATAGTAGTGATGATGGTGACAAGTAATGATGATAGTTGTAGTGATAATAATGACAGTAGTGATGATGGTAGTGACGATGGTGTGAGTATTAGTGATGATGGTGAGTAGTAGTGATGATGGTGAAAGTTGTAGTGATGATGACTAGTTGGGATGATGAAGATCATAGTAATGGCAGTAGTAGTGACGGTGACAGTAGTAATGATGATTGTAAGATGGTGGTGATGATGGTTGATAGTTGTAGTATCAATGATGATAGTAGTGATTAAGATGGTAGGGACAATGGTGACAGTAGTAGTGATGATTGTAATTGTAGTAGTGATGATCATAGTAATGGTGATGATGACAGTAGTCGTGATGATTGTGGCAGTTGTAGTGATGATGGCAGAAGTAGTGATGATTGTGATTGATGATGGTATTAGTAGTGATGATGGTACCCATCGCAGAGTTGGGTATGCCTTTTTGATTTTGGGCAAAACGGCACATCTACTTTATTCTTCAGTGCTTTGACTCTTTGAGTCTATTAAGATATTTATCTTCTATTTTATGAATTAACGTACGAGTTATTCAGACCTCAGCTAATATCCCAACTTCCATAGTCAAAATATATTGTGCGTATGTACGCAGCATCGCAGTAAAAGTGACCTACCTTGTTGGCTAATCATCTGGCGGTTGCCATTTACCTTCAGGATATTAATTATTTGTTGTTGAGACCAAACCTCTCTGTGTTAGCTATTTTGTGATTCTATAGTGAGTCATTACGTTATCAACTCTGCGTAAGCAGAGTGGTATCGCCCCCCGTATAGTGGTACATGCTAACCGAAATGTCTGTCTGTCTGTCCGTCTGTCCCAGAACTCCTCCTAGACCTTTTGACGGATTTTCACCAAACTTCACACGCACCTTCGGTGCGTGAATGCGACGGTAATTAAAAAACAATGTTTTGATTTTGTGCAATAGTTATGATCTTAGGTCAAAACAATTTGTTTTGCCCCCCCCCCCCCCGTACCTATTTCCTGTGTGTGTGTGTGTGACCCTACGGGGCAGGAAAAGAGGAGAAGGTAGAAGAGAGGAAGAAGGTAGTGAGAGTGAGTGTGATTAAGTAGAGAGTAGAACAGGGGGAAGGGTGATGAAGAAGTTTTGGAACAATTGTGAAGGAAAGGTAGGTAGTTTCCAATTCTAAATTATGGAACGTGGGATCCAGAGGGGTCCAGAGTTGTACGAAAAGAGAGGGGAGAAAGGAGAAGAGAGGAAGGTAGTGAAGGAGGTGAGAGGGATTGGGAGGAGGAGGGGAAGGGAGAGAGAAAAGAGAAAAAGGGAGAAAGAGTTGGAGGGAGAGGGAAAGAACGAGGGAGAGAGAGAAGGAGGAAGGAGTGTTGAAACTATTGTTGGAAGGAAGGTAGGTGGGTAGAAAAGAGAGTTCCCAATGGTAAGTTATGGTTCATGGACAGGGGGATTTAGTGGGGTCAGTTGAGAGAGAGAGAGATAGTGAGTGAGTGAGTGAGAGAGAGAGAGGTCACACAGATGTGATGATAATGGTGAGACGTCTGTCTGTCTTTCTTAAAACTCCTCCTAGACCGTTCGACGGATTTTCATACAAACTTCTAATTGTAGTGATAATGGTGATAATAGTAGTGATGATGGTTGTTGTTGTAGTGATGATGACAGCAGTGATGATGATGACAATTGTAGATATGATGGTGACAGTACTAGTAGTAGTGATGATGGTCATAATAGTATTGATGATCGTTGTAGTGATAATGATGACAGTAGTGATGATGGTGACATTAGAAGTGATGGTATTAATAGTGGGTATGATGGTAATTGTAGTGATAATGGTGATAATAGTGGTGATAATGGTGATGATGGTTGTAGTTGTAGTGATGATGACAGCAGTGATGATGATGGTAGTGATGATGATTACAGTTGTAGATATGATGGTGACAGTACTAGTAGTAGTGATGATGGTGACAAGCAATGATAGTTGTAGGGATAATGATGACAGTAGTGATTATGGTGACAGATTAGTGATGATGGTGAGTAGTAGTGACGATGGTGAAAGTTGTAGTGATGATGACAGTAGTAGTGATGATGAGAGTAGTAGTGATGATGGTAAGAATAGTAGTGATGACTATAATAGTAGTAGTGTTGATGATAGTAATGGTGATAGTGACTATAGTCTATTTTTTTCCAGCTGATGGTAAATCAGATCAGTAAATAGCATCAGATTTCATGATTCTTACTGGACAAATCTGATACTGCTATGTCTGTGCGTCATATTATTGCCAAGTTTTCATAATTAGCAACCTATTTCGCCACAAAATCATGATAATAAAGTAGTAATCAGAATGGAGAGATGGAAATTTAGTATCAGCTGGAAAAAATGGAGTATAGTAGTGATGATGGTAACCCATCGCAAAGTTGGGTATGCCGTTTTGATTTTGGGCGAAACGGCACGTCTACTTTATCAACTCTGCGTAAGCAGAGTGGTATCGCCCCCCGTATAGTGGTACATGCTAACCAAAATGTCTGTCTGTCTGTCCGTCCGAGAACTCCTCCTAGACCGTTTGACGGATTTTCACCTAACTTCACACAAACCTTCGGTGCGTGAATGCGACGGTAATTATTATTTTTTTTTTAAATTTGTGCAATAGTTATGATCTTAGGTCCAAATTTTTTTTTAACCCCCCCCCCCCCCTTCAGGACACCCACCGCCCACCCTGTACCTATTCCTTGAACAGAAGTTTGATTTTTTTTTAATTTGTGCCCCCCCCCCCCCCCTTCAGGACCCCCCACCCTGTACCTATTCCCAAGCAATAATGATGGCGTTCTGGGTGTGTGTGCCCCGTTAGGGACAGCAGTGATGATGATGGCGGTGATGATGATGATTACAGTACTTGATATGATGGTGACAGTACTAGTAGTAGTGATGATGGTCATAATAGTAGTGATGATAGTTGTAGTGATAATAAAGTAGACGTGCCATTTCGCCCAAAATCAAAACGGCATACCCAACTCTGCGATGGGTTACCATCATCACTATTAGTCACTATCATCATTACTATCATCACTACTACTATTATAGTCATCACTACTACTCATACCATCATCACTACGACTCATTATCACTACAACTATCATCACTACAACTGTCATTATCACTACAAGTTTCACCATCATCACTAATACTGTCACCATTGGCACTACCATCATCACTACTATCACTACAACGGTCATAATTACTTGTCACCATCATCACTACTATTATGACCATTATAACTACTACTAGTACTTTCACCATCATATCTACTACTGTCATCATCATCATCACTACTGTCATTATCATCACTACAACTACAACCATCATCACTACTATTATCACTACAACAATGAACAATGAACAAGAAGTAAAGAGTCCCTTTGTGAAATGGAATAGTTTGAAATCCGACGATTTTGCGGATATTAATGATTTTTTCGGTGATCATCTTTTGCACATTTTTGATCATGACTATTATTATTGCACGACCATAGGCTGCCATAACAAAAATCATTTAAAGTGGATTGATAATCTGTATAATCATATTGTGAATGCAGTTCGAATTGCTACTGAAAGATACCGAACCCAAGGTATTAAAACAAATAAATATAAAATAATTCCTGGTTGGAACCGGCGCATGAAGCAGCTTCACTCAGTGGCTCGCGACCACTACCTGACCTGGGTGGCTGCAGGTAAACCATTAGGAACGGAACAACACTCTCGTATGACCGACTCCAGGAAACAATTTAAAACGGCACTCAACGAATGTCAAAAAAACGAAAATATTGAAATATGTAATTCTATTATTGAAAATTTCTCTAGTAAAGACAAACAACACTTTTGGAAGATGTAAAGAATAAAAAGTCAAAGATAAAAACTACTAACATTATTGATGGCGGAAAATACAGCTAATGACATAATTGATATATTTACTAAAAAATTCCTAGTTGCTCAACAAAGCACAAGTAATGAAAGTGAAAGGGACTTCTTAGACGAACTTAAAAGAAATTGGGATGATAATGGAAAAATGTTCATTAAGGTTTCCAGTGTAATTTTACGACGAACGATCGGGAAATTGAACTCTGGAGTTGGTCATGATGGCGTTCATTCACTTTTCCTAAAAAATGCATCAGAGGATGTTCTTGTTGCTTTAGCGAATTTTTATAATATATGCTTTAGTCATTGCTATTTACCTTGTGAACTTCTGAAAGGAATCATTACGCCTATAATTAAAGATAGAAAGGAAAATATATCCAAGTCAGATAATTACAGACCTATTTTGAACTCTTCATGTTTACTAAAATTATTTGAAATTACTATTTTAGATATATTAAGTGAACACATTCAGATTAATCAGAGGCAATTTGGTTTCAGAAGAGGCATGTCAACCACGGATTGTTGTTTTTTACTAAAAGAAATAATGCATAAATATTCAAGATCAGATAAAACAGGAATTGCTACCTTCATAGATTTGTCCAAAGCCTTCGATCGAGTAGATCATTTAAATTTAGGTTTAAAGCTGTTGAAACTAGGTATACCTAGCGATATTGTGTATATTATAATGCACTACTTACGAAACCAACTTGCCCGGGTTACATGGAAAGGATTTAATGGTATGTTTTACTATATAGATAAAGGAGTGAGACAGGGAGGCATTTTATCTCCATTTTTATTTAATGTGTATATTAATGAAATTATAAATGAAATATCAAAAATGGAAATTGGCTGCACAATTGGATCAACCAGATGTAATATTTTATGCTACGCTGACGATATAGTACTTATTTCATCATCAACTCATGAAATGGACATGATGTACAGTAAATTTAGTGAACTTGTGGATAATCACAAACTCCTCATAAACAAGAATAAAACTAAATGTTTTATATTTAATAGTAGAAAGAATAGGAATCCTATTGATGTAATACAATTGGGTAATGATAATTTGGAAGTGGTGCAGACATTTAAATACTTAGGTCATTTATTGAGCAGTCATAACTTGGAAGACTTAGAAGATGTAGACTGTAGACTAAAAACATTTTATGCTAGCTTTAATAGTATAAAGAGGGATTTTGCATATGTTAACTTGGAGACAATGATATTTGTATTTAACTCGTATTGTAAGCCTGATTATGGGTTGGCATTGTGGAATAACTGCAAGACAGGAAAGTCTAGAATGTTTAAAACTTTTAATATTGCATATAACAAGGCTATGAAAAAAATTATTGATGTCCCAGTGTATGCCAGCAGTCATGAGTCTGCCAGTGCTTGTAATCTTCTGTGACTAAACCATCATGTCTCACTAATACAATTACAATGTAGGTATGCTAAAAGAATTGAACAATCTAGTAACTACATTATAAGAAGTAATATGTCTTTTTTTTAAATCGGGTTACTTTTTTCCGAGCATTTACAAAAGAATGAAGGATTCTTACTCAATTGATATCATACACGAGGAATTAGATATAATTTCGTCTAGGATTAACTGGATACAGAGTCACGAAGAAAGAAGAAACCCGATATACAGTATTTGATATGACGACATAATTTTATTATGGTGTATGATGGGGTTTCTTAGTATACCTTCCTGCAAATTGAACTATTGATTTATGTAAAATGAGTATTCTCAAAGCTAATATTCGTAAAAAAACAAAAACAAAAACAAAAACAACATTAATTGTATTTGCTGATGAATTTTTAATATTAAATCCTAGTGTACTGTATAATTATATACTCTTATAGCTACGGTGGTGAACACAGGTCTTTACTAATAGGATGAACATTCATTGTTTGTTCTTTTAAATTAATTTTAGTTGCTTTTTATAATTATCGTTTTGCAAATATATCAAGTTACATAAAAAAAAACTTATGTATTAGATATGGCATGTAATAAAACTATATGTAATCTCGTATTACGAAATAAAATTGATTGATTGATTGATTATCACCATCATCACTACTACCACCATCATCCCCACTATTACTCTACCATCACTTCTAATGTCAACTAAACTAACTTAACCTAACAAATGTGGGGCAAGTTATTTTCGCCTCGTAGGGGCAACGCCAACATTGCTGGGGGGGGGAAACAATATTTTGGACCAAAAATCATAACTATTGCACAAATTGAAAAAATATTTGTTTAATTACAGTCGCATTCACGCACTGAATGTTCGTGTGAAGTTTGGTAAAAATCCGTCGAACGGTCTAGGAGGAGTTATCAGACAGACAGACAGACGTCTCACCATTATCATCACATCTGAGACATGTGTATGATGTGTGGCTTTCTGTGATGTGTGTGCCCCTATGGGGCACACACACATACAGTGAATAGGTACAGGGTGGGGGGTGGGGGTCCTGAAAGGAGGGGGGGGGGAGGGGAACCATTTTTTGGACTTAAGATTATAACTATTGCACAAATTCAAAATTCTTTTTTTAATTACCGTCGAATTCACGCACCAAAGGTTCGTGTGAAGTTTGGTGAAAATCCGTCAAACGGTCTAGGAGGAGTTCTCGGACGGACAGACAGACAGACAGACATTTCGGTTTGCATGTACCACATTACAGGGGTCGATACCAAACTCTGCTTATGCAGAGTTGATAATCTTAAGATTACTGAGCATTAATTAATGCTCTATTGCCATACATAAAGTATAAAAATAAAGTAAACGTGCCGTTTCGCCCAAAATCAAAACGGCATACCCAACTCTGCGATCGGTCACCATCATAACTACCAGTCACTATTATAATTAATATATTTAGCACTACTACTATTATAATCATCACTACTATTCTCATCATAATTAATATTACTCCTATCATCACTACTACTCTCATCATAACTACAACTTTCACCATCATCACTACTTCTTACCAACATCACTAATACTGTCACCTTCATCTTACAATCATCATTACTACTGTCACCATCATAAATACTATTATGACCATCATATCTACTACTGTTATCATCACTACCATCAATCACTACTGTCATCCTTATCACTAAATCTACAACCATCATCATATCTACTACTGTCACCATCATATCTACTACTGTCATCATCATCATCACTACTGTCATCATCATCAATACAACTACAACCATCATCACTACTATTATCACCATCATCACTACTATTACCATTAATCCCACTATTACTACAATCACTTCTAATGCCAACTAAACTAACTTAACCTAGCAAATACATAGCGAGATGTTTTTGCCCCCAGAATGAATGCATTCTTAGGGCTCACCATTGCTGGGTTGGGGGGGGGGGTAAAACCATATTTTGGACTTCAAATCATAACTATTGCATACAGTAAAACATTTTTTTTTTGACTGACCGTCGCATTCACGCACTGAATGTTCGTTAGAAGTTTGTGTGAAAATCCGTCGAACGGTCTACGAGGAGTTTTCGGAAAGACAGACATACGTGTCACTATTATCATCACATCTGAGACATGTGTATGATGTGTGGCTTTCTGTGGTGTGTGTGCCCCTATGGGGCACACACACGCAGATAATAGGTACAGGGTGGGAGGTGGGGGTCCTGAAAGGGGGGGGGGGGGGGGACGGGGGGCAAAATCATTTTTAGGACCTAAGATCATAACTCTTGCACAAATTCAACAAATATTTGTTTTCATTACCGTCGAATTCACGCACCGAAGGTTCGTGTGAAGTTTGGTGAAAATCCGTCGAACGGTCTACGAGGAGTTTTCGGAAAGACAGACATACGTCTCACTATTATCATCACATCTGAGACATGTGTATGATGTGTGGCTTTCTGTAATGTGTGTGCCCCTACGGGGCACACACACACAGGGAATAGGTACAGGTGGGGGGGGTCCTGAAGGGGGGAGGGGGGGGGGACATGTTTTTGGACCTAAGATCATAACTATTGCATCAATTCAAAGTTTTTTGTTTTAATTACCGTCGCATTCACACACCGAAAGTTCGTGTGAAGTTTGGTGAAAATCCGTCAAACGGTTTAGGAGGAGTTCTCGGACAGACAGACAGACAGACATTTCGGTTAGCATGTACCACTATACGGGGGGCGATACCACTCTGCTTACGCAGAGTTGATAGAGACAGTATTAGTGATGATGGTGAGTAGTAGTGATTATGGTGAAAGTTGTAGTGATGATGATAGTAGTAGTGATGATGAGAGTAGTAGAGCTGATGATAGTACTGGTGATAGTGATTAGTAGTGATGATGGTGACCCATCGCAGAGTTGGGTATGCCGTTTTGATTTTGGACGAAACGGCACGTCTACTACTATCATCGCCCCCCCCCCCCGTATAGTGGTACATGCTAACCGAAATGTCTGTCTGTCTGTCTGTCCGAGAAATCCTCCTAGACAGTTTCACGGATTTTCACCAAACTTCACACAAACCTTTGGTGCGTGAATGCGACGGTAATTACATTTTTTGTTTTTAATTTGTGCAATAGTTATGATCTTAGGTCCAAAAACATGTTTGCCCCCCCCCCCCCCCCCGTCCACAAGCTTCCCCCCCCCCCCCCCTTTCAGGCCCCCACCCCCCCACCCTGTACCTATTTCCAAGCAATGATTATGGCGTTCTGTGTGTGTGTGCCCCTACACAGGACGTCATCATTAAGGGGGCGAAAAAAACGCCCGCATTTGTTAAATTAAGTTAGTTTAGTTGACACTAGAAGGTGACAATTGTAGAGATAATGATCGTAATAGTGATAATGGTGGTAATATTAAAGATGATGGTAGTAGTAGTGATGATGTTGACAATTGTAGTGATGATGATAGTAGTAGTATTAATGGTGGTAATATTAGTAATGATGGTAACCTTTCGCATAGTTGGGTATGCCGTTTTTATTTTGGGCAAAACGGCACGTCTAATTTAGTTTAGTTGACATTAGAAGTGATGGTAGTAATTGTGGGGATAATGTTGATAGTAGTGATGATGGTGATTATAGCAGTGATGATGGTTGTAGATTTAGTAATAATGATGACAGTAGTGATTGATGGTAGTGATGATGATAACAGTAGTACATATGATGGTGACAGTACTAGTAGTAGTGATGATGGTCATAATACTATTTATGATGGTGACAGTAGTAATGATGATTGTAAGATGAAGGTGACAGTATTAGTGATGTTGGTAAGTAGTAGTGATGATGATGAGAGTAGTATATATGATGGTGACAGTAGTAGATATGATGTAGTGACGATATTGTGAGTATTAGTGATGATGGTGAGTTTTAGTGATGATAGTGAAAGTTGTAGATGATGACAATAGTTGTGATGATGAAGATCATAGTAATGGTGATGATGGCAGTAGTAGTGATGATGGTGACAGTAGGATACATGATGGTAATACTTGTGACAGTAGTAATCATGATGGTTAAAGTAGTAGTGATGATGTTAACAGTAGCAATGATGATTGTAAGATGGTGGTGATGATAGTAGTAATGATGGTTTATAGTTGTAGTATCAATGATGATAGTGATTAAGATGATATTGACAATGGTGACAGTAGTAGTGATGATGGTGACAGTAGTAGTGATGATTGTAATTGTAGTAGTGATGATGATCATAGTAATGGTGATGATGACAGTAGTCGTGATGATTGTGGCAGTTGTAGTGATGATGGCAGTAGTAGTGATGATTGTGATTGATGATGGTATTGGTAGTGATGATGGTAACCCATCGCAGAGTTGGGTATGCCGTTATGATTTTGGGCAAAACGGCACGTCTACTTTATTCTTTATACATATTTTGATCTTAGTGTTCATCTTTAGTATACTTAACAACTCTGCGTAAGCAGAGTGGTATCGCCCCCCGTATAGTGGTACATGCTAACCGAAATGTCTGTCTGTCTGTCCGTCCGAGAACGCCTCTAAACCGTTTGACGGATTTTCACCAAACTTCACAAGAACCTTCAGTGCGTGAATGCGACGGTAATTAAAACAATATTTTTTGAATTTGTGCAATAGTTATTATCTTAGGTCTCCCCCCCCCCCCCCCCTTCAACCAGCCCCCCCCCCACATCAGGACCCCCACCGCCCACCCTGTACCTATTCCCTGTGTGGCTTTCTGTGATGATGGTGTGAGTATTAGTGATGATGGTGAGTAGTAGTGATGATGGTGAAAGTTGTAGTGATGATGACAATAGTTGTGATGATGATCATAGTAATGGTAATGATGGCAGTAGTAGTGATGATGGTGACAGTAGTAATGATGATTGTAAGATGGTGGTGATGATAGTTGTAATGATGGTTGATAGTTGTAGTATCAATGATGATAGTAGTGATTAAGATGGTAGTGACAATGGTGACAGTAGTAGTGATGATGGTGAGAGTAGTACTGATGATTGTAATCAACTCTGTGTAAGCAGAGTGGCATCGCCCCCCATATAGTGGTACATGCTAACCGAAATGTCTGTCTGTCTGTCTGTCCGAGAACTCCTCCTAGAGCGTTTGACGGATTTTCACCAAACTTCACACGAACCTTCGGTGCGTGAATTCGACGGTAATGAAAACAAATATTTTTTGAATTTGTGCAAGAGTTATGATCTTAGGTCCTAAAAATGATTTTGCCCCCCGTCCCCCCCCCCCCCCCTTTCAGGACCCCCACCTCCCACCCTGTACCTATTATCTGCGTGTGGGGCACACACACCACAGAAAGCCACACATCATACACATGTCTCAGATGTGCTGATAATAGTGAGATGTACAACTGTCTTTCCGAAAACTCCTCGTAGACCGTTCGACGGATTTTCACACAAATTTCTAACGAACATTCGGTGCGTGAATGCGACGGTCAGTCAAAACAGATGATGGTTGTAGTTGTATTGATGATGATGACAGTAGTAGATATGATGGTGACAGTAATAGTAGTAGTGATGATGGTCATAATAGTAGTGATGATGGTGACAAGTAATGATGATAGTTGTAGTGAAAATAATGAAAGTAGTGATGATGGTAGTGAGTGATGATGGTGAGTAGTAGTGATGATGGTGAAAGTTGTAGTAATGATTACAATAGTTGTGATGATGAAGATCATAGTAATGGTGATGATGGCAGTAGTAGTGATGATGGTGACAGTAGTAATGGTGCTTGTAAGATGGTGGTGATGATAGTAGTAATGATGGTTGATAGTTGTAGTATCAATGATAGTAGTGATTAAGATGGTAGTGACAATGGTGACAGTAGTAGTGATGATGGTGAGAGTAGTAGTGATGATTGTAATTGTAGTAGTGATGATGATCATAGTAATGGTGATGACAGTAGTTGTGATGACTGGCAGTTGTCGTGATGATGGCAGTAGTAGTGATGATTGTGATTGATGATGGTATTAGTAGTGATGCTGGTAACCCATCGCAGAGTTGGGTATGCCGTTTTGATTTTGGGCAAAACGGCACATCTACTTTATTGTAGTAGTGATGATGATCATAGTAATGGTGATGACAGTAGTCGTGATGATTGTGGCAGTTGTAGTGATGATTGTGATTGATGATGGTATTAGTAGTGATGATGGTAACCCATCGCAGAGTTGGGTATGCCGTTTTGATTTTGGGCGAAACGGCACGTCTACTTTATCAACTCTGCATAAGCAGAGTGATATCGCCCCCCGTATAGTGGTACATGCTAACCGAAATGTCTGTCTGTGTCTGTCCGTCCGAGAACTCCTCCTAGACCGTTTGACGGATTTTCACCAAACTTCACACAAACCTTCAGTGCGTGAATGCGACGGTATTTTTTATTTTTTGTTAATTTGTGCAATAGTTATGATCTTAGGTCCAAAATATGGTTCCCCCCCCCCCCCTCCCAACCAGCCCCCCTCAACCCTCAACCCCCCCCCCACCACCACCCCCCCCCCTCTACCTATTCCCAAGCAATGATGATGGTGTTCTGTGTGTGTGTGCCCCGTAGGGGCACACTCACACAGAACGCCATCGTTCAGGGGGTGAAAAATAACTCGCCCGCATTTGTTAGTTTAAGCTCGTTTAGTTGACATTATAGGTGACAATTGTAGAGATAATGATAGTAGTAGTGATGATGGTGGTAATATTATTGATGATGGTAGTAGTAGTGATGATGGTGACAATTGTAGTGATGATGATAGTAGTAGTAATAATGGTGGTAATATTAGTGATGATGGTAACCCTTCGCAGAGTTGGGTATGCCGTTTTGATTTTGGGCAAAACGGCACGTCTAGTCGTCTACTTTATTATATAAAGTGAATTTATAAGTATTTTATACCAATTCTTATAATCCATATTCCTTCAAGCTCATTTCTACATAGTAGAGACTTGATTCATGTCCTATTTGTACCCTAGCCACATAAGAAATAAAACGTGTGAACCGAAATTGTGTATTCTGTGACTTTGGTAGAGGTTGATATCCTTATTGTATTGTACAAGTCAGTTCTGACCCCGTTGGTTAATCTAGGTTCTCAGCTCACGATAGTAACTGTAACGAACCATTATCAATGCAGTAAAAATAATCTACTCACATAACAGTTTGCTTTCTCATTTCGGTATCCGATATGTAGTATTTTGGTGGTGTTGGTAACGGTGATGGTGGTGGTGCTGATTATAGTGTTTGGTGATGGTGGTAGAGAGTGTAGTGTTTGGTGGTGACGATGGTGGAGGTGGAGAGTGTAGTGTTTGATGGTGACAGTGTTGGTGATGGTGGAGAGTGTAGTGTTTGGTGGTGATGTTAATGGAGATTGTCGTGTTTCGTGATGATGGTGGTTGTGGGGGTGAAGAGTGTAGTGTTTGGTGGTGGTGGTGGAGAGTGTCGTGTTTGGTGATGATGGTGGTGGTGGTGGAGAGAGTAGTGTTTAGTGATGATGGTGGTGGTGGTGGAGAGTGTAGTGATTGGTGATGATGGGTGTGGTGGTGATTGTGGTAGTGGTGGAGAGTGTACTGTTTGGTGGTGGTGGTGGTGTTGGAGAATGTAGTGTTCGGTGATGATGGTGATTGTGGTGGAGAGTGTAGTGTTTGGCGGTGGTGGTGGAAAATGTAGTGTTTGGTGGTGGTGCTGGAGTGTAGTGTTTGGTGGTGGTGGTGAGTGTAGTGTTTGGTGGTAGTGGTGAGTGCAGTGTTTGGTGGTGATGGTGGTGGTTGTGAGTGTAGTGTTTGGTGGTGGTGGTGAGTGTAGTGTTTGGTGATGATGATGGTGGTGGTGGAGTGTAGTGTTTGGTGGTGGAGAGTGTAGTGTCCGGTGGTGGTGGTGGTGGAGAGTGTAGTGTTTAGTGGTGATGATGGTGGTGGTGGTGGAGAGCATAGTGTTAGGTGGTGATGATGGTGGTGTTAAGTAGTGTTTGGTGGTGGTGGTGGAGAGCGTAATATTTGGTGGTGGTGGTAGTAAGTGTAGTGTTTGGTGGTGGTGGTGTTAAGTGTAGTGTTTGGTGGTGGTGGAGAGTGTAGTGTTTGGTGGTGGTGGAGAGTGTAGTGTTTGCTGGTGGTGGTGGTGGAGAGTGTAGTGTTTGGTGATGGTGGTGGTGGTGTTGGAGAGTGTAGTGTCTGGTGGAGGTGGAGAGTGTAGTGTTTGGTGGTGGTGTAGAACGTAGTATTTGGTGGTGGTGGAGAGTGTATTGTTTGGTGGTGGTGTAGTGTTTGACGGTGGTGGTGGAGTGTAGTATTTGGTGGTGATGGTGGAGAGTGTAGTGTTTGGTGGTGGTGGTGGAGAGTGTAATGTTTGGTGGTGTTGGTGGAGAGTGTAGTGTTTGGTGGTGGTGGAGAACGTAGTATTTGGTGGTGGTGGTGGAGAGTGTAGTGTTTGATGGTGGTGGTGGTGGAGAGTGTAGTGTTTGTTGGTGATGGTGGAGAGTGTAGTGTTTGGTGGTGATGGGGGTGGTGGAGAGTAGTGTTTGGTGGTGATGGTGGTGGAGAGTGTCGTGTTTGGTGGTGGTGGAGTTTAGTGTTTGGTGGTGATGGTGGAGAGTGAAGTGTTTGGTGGTGGTGGAGAGTGTAGTGTTTGGTGGTGATGGTAGTGGTGGAGAGCGTAGTATTTGGTGGTGGTGGAGAGTGTAGTGTTTGGTGGTGGAGAGTGTAGTGTTTGGTGGTGATGGTGTTGGTGGAGAGTGTAGTTTTTGGTGGTGACGGTGGTGGTGGTGGTGGAGTGTGTATTATATGGTGGTGGTGGAGAGTAGTGTTCGGTGGTGATGGTGGTGGTGGTGGTGGAGAGTGTAGTGTTTGGTGATGATGGTGGTGGTGGTGGTGATGATGAGGTGGTGGTGTTGGTGGTGGTGGAGAGTGTAGTGTTTGGTGATGATGGTGGTGGTGGAGAGTGTAGTGTTTGGTGATGATGATGGTGGTAGTGGTGGAGAGTGTAGTGTTTGGTGATGATGATGGTGGTGGTGGTGGAGAGTGTAGTGTTTGGTGATGATGATGATGGTGGTGGTGGAGAGTGTAGTGTTTGGTGATGATGATGGTGGTGGTGGAGAGTGTAGTGTTTGGTGATGATGGTGGTGGTGGTGGTGGAGAGTGTAGTGTTTGGTGATGTTGGTGGTGGTGGTGGAGAGTAGTGTTTGTGTGATGATCGTGGTGGTGGTGGTGGAATTGGTGATGGTGGTGGTGTGGATTATAGTGTTTGGTGATGATGTTGTTGGTGGTGGTAGTAGAGAGTGTAGTGTTTGGTGGAGGTGGAGAGTGTAGTGTTTGATGGTGACAGTGTTGGTGATGGTGGAGAGTGTAGTGTTTGGTGATGTTAATGGAGATTGTTGTGTTTCGTGATGATGGTGGTAGTGATGGTTGTGGGGGTGAAGTGTAGTGTTTGGTGGTGGTGGTGGAGAGTGTCGTGTTTGGTGATGATGGTGGTGGTGGTGGAGAGAGTAGTGTTTAGTGATGATGTTGATGGTGGTGGTGGTGGAGAGTGTAGTGATTGGTGATGATGGGTGTGGTGGTGATTGTGGTAGTGGTGGTGGTGGAGAATGTAGTGTTTGGTGGAGGTGGTGGTGGCGGTGGAGAAGGTAGTGTTTGGTGGTGGTGGTGGAGAGTAGTATTTGGTGGTGATGGTGGTGGTGGTGAGTGTAGTGTTTGGTGGTAGTGATGGAGAGTGTAGTGTTTGGTGGTGATGGTAGTGTTGGTGAGTGTAGTGTTTGGTGGTGGTGGTGAGTGTAGTGTTTGGTGATTGTGGTGGTGGAGAGTGTAGTGTCCGATGGTGGTGGTACAAAGGTACAAAGTACAAAGTACAAAGGAGGACAAAGTACAAAGGAAATCAAGCAACAACAGATCTAGTGACCCTTCTAGGTTGCTTGTCCTCCAAAACACTGAGGATCAAGTGTCCAAACAGTGGTTTAGAGTGGGTAAGGGAACATTGGAAAGGGAATTACTGCCCTGGAACTAATGTCCGTGGCAGGATTAGGAAGTTAGTAGGGGACAGATGGGTTAGTAACTGAGGGGGGGATAAAATAAAGTTATTCATTTACAAACGCAGTCAGTCGCGGGTTTGATGCGAGATATTTGTCTAGGCGGAGTTTAAATGAATCAACGGTGATGCAGTCTATAACGTTTCGGGGAAGCCCATTCCACAAGTTGACAACTCGATTGAAGAAGAAATTCTTAGATTCGTGTGAGTTAAAAGATTTACCAATAATTTTGCAACCGTTTCCCCGCGTGTAATTAGATTGGTCGATAGTGAAGTACTTACTACAGTTCATATTGTCGATGCCTTTGATGATTTTGAACACTTGAATTAAGTCACCTCTTAATCTGCGCTGGGTTAAAGGAAATAGATTTAATTCTCTAAGACGCTCTTCGTATGGTTTGTTCTTTAGGCTAGGTATCATTTTGGTAACTCTACGTTGAACTCGTTCTAGCTTGTTTATATCTTTTTGGTAATAAGGGCACCAGGATTGAACGCAGTATTCCAGAAGAGGGCGGACTAATGAATTGTAAAGGGTTAGGATAACTTCTTTGGATTTATGCTCAAATGACCTGCCTATAAAGCCAATTATTTTGTTTGCCTTCTTAACAACTTCTGAACATTGTTGACTCGGTTTTAGGTTACTCGATATTGTTACTCCCAGATCGGTTTCTCTGTTTACATTCTTAAGCTGAGTGCCATTCATCGAATAGTTTGCTTTCTCATTTAGGTATCCGATATGTAGTACTTTACATTTATCCGCATTGAAACTCATTTGCCAAATTTGGGCCCAACATGACAATTTATCTAGATTGTGTTGCATATCGTCAACTTGTTCTTTTGAGAGTACGCTATTTGCAATTTTTGTATCGTCAGCAAATTTTGAGATTGTACAGGTGAGACCCTCATCTATGTCGTTGATGTAAATTAGAAAGAGAATTGGTCCTAATACCGATCCCTGGGGTACCCCGCTACTTACATTGGTCCATTTTGATGCCTTACCGTTTATGACTACTCTTTGCTTTCTGTCGCTGAGCCAATTTTCTATCCATTTCAACACACCGTCTTGTATTCCATGCGCTTTTAGTTTTAGCAGTAAACGTTTGTGGGGAACTTTGTCAAAGGCCTTTTGAAAATCAAGGTATATAATATCTACAGCTTTACTCTCATCGTAGAGGTTGAGGATATCGTGGAAGAAGTCTAAGAGGTTTGTTAAACAGGAACGTTTTTTACGAAAGCCGTGTTGAGTATCTTTAAGTATGTTATTTTCCTCTAAGTGATTTACGAGTCTGTCTCGTATGACCGTTTCTAGCATTTTACATACAACTGAGGTTAAGCTAATTGGACGATAGTTACTGGGTAGGGATTTGCTGCCTTTTTTGAATATCGGTGTTACGTTGGTAGTTTTTGGTGGTGTTGGTGGAGAGTGTAGTGTTTGGTGATGATGATGGTGGTGGTGGAAAGTGTAGTGTCCGGTGGTGGTGGTGGTGGTGGTGGTGGTGTGTGTAGTGTTTGGTAATGATGATGGTGGTGGTGGAGAGTGTAGTGTTTGGTGGTGATGGTGGTGGAGAGTGTAGTGTCCGGTGGTGGTGGTGGTGGAGAGTGTAGTGTTTGGTGATGATGATGGTGGTGGTGGAAAGTGTAGTGTCCGGTGGTGGTGGTGTTGGTGTGTGTAGTGTTTGGTAATGATGATGGTGGTGGTGGAGAGTGTAGTGTCCGGTGGTGGTGGTGGTGGAGAGTGTAGTGTTTGGTGATGATGATGGTGGTGCTGGAAAGTGTAGTGTCCGGTGGTGGTGGTGGTGGTGTGTGTAGTATTTGGTAATGATGATGGTGGTGGTGGAGAGTGTAGTGTTTGGTGGTGATGGAGGTGGTGGTGGTGGAGAGTGTAGTGTCCGGTGGTGGTGGTGGTGGAGAGTGTAGTGTTTGGTGACGATGATGGTGGTGGTGGAAAGTGTAGTGTCCGGTGGTGGTGGTGGTGGTGTGTGTAGTATTTGGTAATGATGATGGTGGTGGTGGTGGTGGAGAGTGTAGTGTCCGGTGGTGGTGGTGGTGGAGAGTGTAGTGTTTGGTGGTGATGATGGTGGTGGTGGTGGAGAGCGTAGTGTTTGGTGGTGATGATGGTGGTGTTAAGTGTAGTGTTTGGTGGTGGTGGTGATGGAGAGCGTAATATATGGTGGTGGTGGAGAGTGTAGTGTTTGGTGGTAATGGTGGTGGTGTAGAGTGTAGTGTTTGGTGGTGGTGGTGGTGGTGGAGAGTGTAGTGTTTGGTGATGATGGTGGTGGAGAGTGTAGTGTCTGGTGGTGGTGGTGGAGAGTGTAGTGTTTGGTGGTGGTGGTGGAGACTGTAGTGTTTGGTGGTGGTGGAGAGTGTAGTGTTTGGTGGTGGTGGTGGTGGAGAGTGTAGTGTTTGGTGGTGGTGGAGAGTGTAGTGTTTGGTGGTGGTGGAGAGTGTAGTGTTTGGTGGTGATGGTGATGATGGTGTTGGTGGTGTATGTGGTGTGGAGAGTGTAGTGTTTGATGGTGGTGGTGGAGAGTGTAGTGTTTGGTGGTGGTGGTGGTGGATAGTGTAGTGTTTGGTGGTGGTGGAGAATGTAGTGTTTGGTGGTGATGGTGGTGGTGAAGAGTGTAGTGTTTGGTGGTGATGGTGTTGGTGGAGAGTGTAGTGTTTGGTGGTGGTGGAGAGTGTAGTTTTTGGTGGTGTTGGTGGAGAGTGTAGTGTTTGGTGGTGGTGGAGAGTGTAGTATTTGGTGGTGATGGTGGTGGTTGATAGTGTAGTGTTTGGTGATGATGATGATGGTGGTGGAGGTGGAGAGTGTAGTGTTTGGTGATTATGATGAAGGTGGTGGTGGAGAGCACTGTTTAGTGATGGTGGTGGTGGTGTAGAGAGTAGTGTTTGGTGGTGGTGATGTGGGTGGGGGTGGAGAGTGTAGTGTTTGGTGGTGATGATGATGGTGGTGAGTGTAGTGTTTGGTGGTGATGATGATGGTGATGGTGGAGAGTGTAGTGTTTGGTGAAGATGATGATGGTGGAGGAGTGTAGTTTTTGTTGATGATGGAGAGTGTAGTGTTTGGTGGTGATGATGATGGTGATGGTGGAGAGTGTAGTGTTTGGTGATGATGATGATGGTGGAGAGTGTAGTGTTTGGTGATGGTGGAGAGTGTAGTGTTTGGTGGTGATGATGTTGGTGGTGGTGTAGAGTGGAGTGTCAATGGTGTAGAGTACTGTTGATGGTGTGGTGAGGATTATGGTAATTGTGGGTGAGGTAAGCAATATTATTTTTATGGTGGAGAGGAGAGTGGTGGTGGTGGTAGAAGGAATTGTTGTGATTTGTGCTGTTGGTATGGATGGTAGTTGTTGTTGTTGTTGTTGTTGTTGTTGTTGTTGTTGTTGTTCCCCAAGCTGCCTGGCCGAACAGCCCCAAGGCCCCGAGCAAGGCCATTGCCATAACCGAGCGCCTCCACAGAACCCTCCCCGCCGACCACAATAAAGCCTGGGTGACCGAAGCCACTCCATGGCGAAGAGCTGAGGAGGGTGCGGAAATGCCCGGGAAACCAAAGCCCCACCCAGGGCCCTGTGTCCCTCAGCAATTATGAAGAGAAAGTGGAGGGGCAAGGGTAGTTGTTAAAGAAGACAGTGGTGTGTTGAGGATAGTGGTGAGTGTGGTGGTGATAGTGCAGATAGTGGTGAGTATGGTGGTGGAAGTGAAGATAGCGGTGAGTGTGATGGTGATAGTGAAGATAGTGGTGAGTGTGGTGGTGATAGTGCAGATAGTGTTGAGTGTGGTGGTGATAGTGAAGATAATGGTGAGTGTGGTGGTGGTCGTGAGGATAGTGGTGAGAGTGAAGATAGTGGTGAGTGCGGCGGTGATAGTGCAGATAGTGGTGAGTGTGGTGGTGGTAGTGAGGATAGTGGTGAGTGGTGGTGGTACTGAGGATAGTGGTGAGTGTGGTGATGATAGTGCAGATAGTGATGAGTGTGGTGGTGATAGTGAGGATAGTGGTGAGTGTGGTGGTGACAGTGAAGATAGTGGTGAGTGTGGTGGTGATAGTGCAGATAGTGGTGAGTGTGGTGGTGGTCGTGAGGATAGTGGTGAGAGTGAAGATAGTGGTGAGTGCGGTGGTGATAGTGCAGATAGTGGTGAGTGTGGTGGTGGTAGTGAGGATAGTGGTGAGTGGTGGTGGTACTGAGGATAGTGGTGAGTGTGGTGATGATAGTGCAGATAGTGATGAGTGTGGTGGTGATAGTGAGGATAGTGGTGAGTGTGGTGGTGACAGTGAAGATAGTGGTGAGTGTGGTGGTGATAGTGCAGATAGTGGTGAGTGTGGTGGTGATAGTGAAGATAGTGGTGAGTGTGGTGGTGGTAGTGAGGATAGTGGTGAGTGTGGTGGTGACAATGAAGATAGTGGTGAGTGTGGTGGTGATAGTGCAGATAGTGGTGAGTGTGGTGGTGGTAGTGAGGATAGTGGTGAGTGTGGTAGTGATAGTGAGGATAGTGGTGGTGATAGTGAGGATAGTGGTGAGTGTGGTGGTGGTAGTGAAGATAGTGGTGAGTATGGTGGTGGTAGCGAAGATAGTGGTGAGAGTGGTGGTGTTAGTGCAGGTAGTGGTGAGTGTGGTGGTGGTAGTGAGGATAGTGGTGAGTGTGGTGGTGGTAGTGAGGATAGTGGTGAGTGTGGTGGTGGTAGTGCAGATAGTGGTGAGTGTGGTGGTGAATTGGTGATAGTGCAGGTAGTGGTGAGTGTGGTGGTGATAGTACAGATGGTGGTGAGTGCTGTGGTGATAGTACAGATGGTGGTGAGTGTGGTGGTGATAGTGCAGATTGTGGTGGTGATTGTGCAGATAGTGGTGAGCTTGGTGGTGATAGTGCAGATAGTGGTGATAGTGCAGGTAGTGGTGAGTGTGGTGGTAGTAGTGCAGATAGTGGTGAGTGTGGTGGTGATAGTGGTGAGTGTGGTGGTGATAGTTCAGATAGTGGTGAGTGTTGTGGTGATAGTGCAGATAGAGGTGAGTGTTGTGGTGATAGTGCAGATAGTGGTGAGTGTGGTGGTGGTAGTGCAGATAGTTGTAAGTGTGGTGGTGATAGTGCAGGTAGTGGTGAGTGTGGTGGTGATAGTGCAGATAGTGGTGAGTGTGGTGGTGATAGAGCAGATAGTGGTGAGTGTTGTGGTGATAGTGCAGATAGTGGTGAGTGTGGTGGTTGTAGTGCACATAGTGGTGAGTTTGGTGGTGATAGTACAGATAGTGGTGAGTGTGGTGGTGGTAGTGCAGATAGTGGTGAGTGTGGTGGTGATATTGCAGATAGTGGTGAGTGTGGTGGTGGTAGTGAGGATAGTGGTGAGTGTGGTGGTGGTAGTGAGGATAGTGGTGAGTGTGGTGGTGGTAGTGAGGATAGTGGTGAGTGTGGTGGTGATAGTGAGGATAGTCGTGAGTGTGGTGGTGGTAGTGAGGATAGGGGTGAGTGTGGTGGTGATAGTACAGATAGTGGTGAGTGTGGTGGTGGTCGTGAGGATAGTGGTGAGTGTGGTGGTGAGAGTGAAGATAGTGGTGAGTGCGGTGGTGATAGTGCAGATAGTGGTGAGTGTGGTGGTGGTAGTGAGGATAGTGGTGAGTGGTGGTGGTACTGAGGATAGTGGTGAGTGTGGTGATGATAGTGCAGATAGTGATGAGTGTGGTGGTGATAGTGAGGATAGTGGTGAGTGTGATGGTGATAGTTAGGATAGTGGTGAGTGTGGTGGTGATAGTGAGGATAGTGGTGAGTGTGGTGGTGGTAGTGAGGATAGTGGTGAGTGTGGTGGTGGTAGTGAGGATAGTGATGAGTGTGGTGGTGGTAGTGAGGATAGTGGTGAGTGTGGTGGTGATAGTGAGGATAGTGGTGAGTGTGGTGGTGGTAGTGAGGATAGTGGTGAGTGTGGTAGTGATATTACATATAGTGGTGAGTGTGGTGGTGGTAGTGAGGATAGTGGTGAGTGTGGTGGCGATAGTGAGGAAGATGGTGTGTGTGGTGGTGGTAGTGAGGATAGTGGTGAGTGTTGTGGTGATAGTACAGATAGTGGTGAGTGTGGTGGTGGTAGTGAAGATAGTGGTGAGTGTGGCTGTGGTAGTGAGGATACTGGTGAGTGTGATGCTGGTAGTGCAGATAGTGGTGAGTGTGGTGGTGGTAGTGAGGATAGTGGTGAGTGTGGTGGTGGTACTGCAGATAGTGGTGAGTGTGGTGGTGGTAGTGAGGATAGTGGTGAGTGTGGTGGTGGTAGTGCAGATAGTTGTGAGTGTGGTGGTGGTAGTGAGGATAGTGGTGAGTGTGGTGATAATAGGGAGGATATTGGTGAGTGTGGTGGTGGTAGTGCAGGTAGTGGTGAGTGTGGTGGTGGTAGTGCAGATAGTGGTGAGTGTGATGGTGGTAGTGAGGATAGTGGTGTGTGGTGATGATAGTGAGGGTAGTGGTGAGTGTGGTGGTGGTAGTGCAGATAGTATTGAGTGTGGTGGTGATAGTGCAGATAGTATTGAGTGTGGTGGTGGTAGTAAAGATAGTGGTGAGTGTGGTGGTGGTAGTGAGGATAGTTGTGAGTGTGGTGGTGGTAGTACAGATAGTGGTGAGTGTGGTGGTGGTAGTGAAGATAGTGGTGAGTGTGGTGGTGGTAGTGAGGATAGTGGTGAGTGTGGTGGTCATAGTGCAGATAGTGGTGAGTGTGGTGGTGGTAGTAAGGATAGTGGTGAGTGTGGTGATAATAGGGAGGATAGTGGTGAGTGTGGTGGTGGTAGTGCAGATAGTGGTGAGTGTGGTGGTGGTAGTGAGGATAGTGGTGAATGTGGTGGTAGTGAGGATAGTGGTGAGTGTGGTGGTGGTAGTGCAGGTAGTGGTGAGTGTGGTGTTGGTAGTGAGGAATGTGGTGAGTGTGGTGGTAGTGAGGATAGTGGTGATAGTGCAGATAGTAGTGAGTGTGGTAGTGGTAGTGAGGATAGTGGTGAGTGTGGTTGTGATAGTGCAGGTAGTGGTGAGTGTGGTGGTGATAGTACAGATGGTAGTGAGTGTTGTGTTGATAGTACAGATGGTGGTGAGTGTGGTGGTGATAGTGCAGATAGTGGTGAGTGTGGTGGTGATTGTGCAGATAGTGGTGAGTTTGCTGGTGATAGTGCAGATAGTGGTGAGGGTTGTGTTGATAGTGCAGGTAGTGGTGTGTGTGGTGGTTGTAGTGCAGATAGTGGTGAGTGTGGTGGTGATAGTACAGATAGTTGTGAGTGTGGTGGTGGTAGTGCAGATAGTGGGGAATGTGGTGGTGATAGTGCAGGTAGTGGTGAGTGTGGTGGTGATAGTGCAGATAATGGTGAGTGTGGTGGTGGTAGTGAAGATAGTGGTGAGTGTGGTGGTGATAGTTCAGATACTGGTGAGTGTTGTGGTGATAGTGGTGAGTGTTGTGGTGATAGTGCAGATATTGGTGAGTGTGGTGGTTGTAGTGCAGATAGTGGTGAGTGTGGTGGGTATAGTACAGATAGTGGTGAGTGTGGTGGTGGTAGTGCAGATAGTGGTGAATGTGGTGGTGATAGTGCAAGTAGTGGTGAGTGTGGTGGTGATAGTGCAGATAATGGTGAGTGTGGTGGTGGTAGTGCAGGCAGTGGTGAGTGTGGTGGTGATAGTACAGATAGTGGTGAGTGTGGTGGTGGTAGTGAGGATTGTGGTGAGTGTGGTGGTGGTAGTGCAGATAGTGGTGAGTGTGGTGGTGATAGTGCAGGAAGTAGTGAGTGTGGTGGTGATAGTGCAGATAGTGGTGAGTGTGGTGGTGATAGTGCAGATAGTGGTGAGTGTTGTAGTGATAGTGCAGATAGTGGTGAGTGTGGTGGTTGTAGTGCCGCTAGTGGTGAGTGTGATGGTGATAGTACAGATAGTGGTGAGTGTGGTGGTGGTAGTGCAGATAGTGGTGAGTGTGGTGGTGATAGTGCAGATAAAGGTGAGTGTGGTGGTGGTAGTGCAGGCATTGGTGAGTGTGGTGGTGATAGTACAGATAGTGGTGAGTGTGGTGGTGATAGTGAGGATAGTGGTGAGTGTGGTGGTGGTAGTGAGGATAGTGGTGAGTGTGGTGGTGGTAGTGAGGATAGTGGTGAGTGTGGTGGTGATAGTGAGGATAGTGGTGAGTGTGGTGGTGGTAGTGAGGATAGTGGTGAGTATGGTGGTGATAGTACAGATAGTGGTGAGTGTGGTGGTGGCAGTGAGGATATTGGTGAGTGTGGTGGTGATAGTGAGGATAGTGGTGAGTGTGTTGGTGATAGTGCGGATAGTGGTGAGTGTGATGGTGGTAGTGAGGATAGTGGTGAGTGTGGTGGTGGTAGTGCAGATAGTGGTGAGTGTGATGGTGGTAGTGAGGATAGTGGTGAGTGTGGTGAAGATAGTGAGGGTAGTGGTGAGTGTGGTGGTGGTAGTGCAGATAGTGGTGAGTGTGGTGGTGATAGTGAGGATAGTGGTGAATGTGGTGGTGGTAGTGCAGATAGTATTGAGTGTGGTGGTGATAGTGCAGATAGTGGTGAGTGTTGTGGTGGTAGTGAATGATATTGGTGAGTGTGGTGGTGGTAGTGAGGATAGTGGTGAGTTTGGTGGTGGTAGTACATATAGTGGTGAGTGTGGTGGTGGTAGTGAAGATAGTGGTGAGTATGGTGGTGATAGTACAGATAGTGGTGAGTGTGGTGGTGGCAGTGAGGATATTGGTGAGTGTGGTGGTGATAGTGAGGATAGTGGTGAGTGTGGTGGTGATAGTGAGGATAGTGGTGAGTGTGATGGTGGTAGTGAGGATAGTGGTGAATGTGGTGGTGGTAGTGCAGATAGTATTGAGTGTGGTGGTGATAGTGCAGATAGTGGTGAGTGTTGTGGTGGTAGTGAATGATATTGGTGAGTGTGGTGGTGGTAGTGAGGATAGTGGTGAGTTTGGTGGTGGTAGTACATATAGTGGTGAGTGTGGTGGTGGTAGTGAAGATAGTGGTGAGTGTGGTGGTGGTAGTGAGGATAGTGATGAGTGTGGTGGTGATAGTGCAGATAATGGTGAGTGTGGTGGTGGTAGTGAGGATAGTGGTGAGTGTGGTGATCATAGGGAGGATAGTGGTGGGTGTGGTGGTGGTAGTGCAGGTAGTGCTGAGTGTGGTGTTGGTAGTGAGGATAGTGGTGAGTGTGGTGGTAGTGAGGATAGTGGTGAGTGTGGTGGTGATAGTGCAGATTGTGGTGAGTGTGGTGGTTGTAGTGAGGATAGTGGTGAGTGTGGTGGTGATAGTGCAGGTAGTGGTGAGTGTGGTGGTGATAGTACAGATGGTAGTGAGTGTTGTGTTGATAGTACAGATGGTGGTGAGTGTGGTGGTGATAGTGCAGATAGTGGTGAGTGTGGTGGTGATTGTGCAGATAGTGGTGAGTTTGCTGGTGATAGTGCAGATAGTGGTGAGTGCTGTGGTGATAGTGCAGGTAGTGGTGAGTGTGGTGGTGGTAGTGCAGATAGTGGTGAGTGTGGTGGTGATAGTGGTGAGTGTGGTGGTGATAGTTCAGATAGTGGTAAGTGTTGTGGTGATAGTGATGAGTGTTGTGGTGATAGTGCAGGTAGTGGTGAGTGTGGTGGTGATAGTGCAGATAGTGGTGAGTGTGGTGGTGATAGTGCAGATAGTGGTGAGTGTTGTGGTGAAAGTGCAGATAGTGGTGAGTGTGGTGGTTGTAGTGCAGATAGTGGTGAGTGTGGTGGTGATACTACAGATAGTGGTGAGTGTGGTGGTGGTAGTGCAGATAGTGGTGAATGTGGTGGTGATAGTGCAGGTAGTGGTGAGTGTGGTGGTGATAGTGCAGATAATGGTGAGTGTGGTGGTTGTAGTGCAGGCAGTGGTGAGTGTGGTGGTGATAGTACAGATAGTGGTGAGTGTGGTGGTGGTAGTGAGGATTGTAGTGAGCGTGGTCGTGCTAGTGCAGATAGTGGTGAGTGTGGTGGTGATAGTGCAGGTAGTGGTGAGTGTGGTGGTGATAGTGCAGATAGTGGTGAGTGTGGTGGTGATAGTGCAGATAGTGGTGAGTGCTGTGGTGATAGTGCAGATAGTGGTGAGTGTGGTGGGTGATAGTGAGGATAGTGGTGAGTGTGGTGGTGATAGTGCAGATAGTGTGAGTGTGGTGGTGGTAGTGAGGATAGTGGTGAGGAGTGTGGTGGTGATAGGGAGATAGTGGTGAGTGTGGTGGTGGTAGTGCAGATAGTGGTGAGTGTGTTGGTGATAGTGCAGGCAGTGATGAGTGGTGTGGTGGTGATAGTGATGATAGGTGGAGTGTGGTGGTGATAGTGAGGATAGTGGTGAGTGTGGTGGTGGTAGTGAGGATGTGGTGAGTGTGGGGTTGTATGTGAGGATAGTGGTGAGTGTGGTGGTGATAGTGATAGTGGTGGGTGGTGGTAGTGGATAGTGAGTGAGTGTTGGTGATAGTGCAGGTGGTGGAGTGTGGTGGTGGTAGTGCAGATAGTGGTGAGTGTGGTGGTGATAGTGAGGATTAGTGGGTGAGTGTGGTGGTGATACTGAGGATAGTGGTGAGTGTTGTGGTGTGGAGTGCAGATAGTGGTGAGTGTGGTGGTGGTAGTGAGGTAGTGGTGAGTGTGGTGGTGGTAGTGAGGATAGTGGTGAGTGTGGTGGTGGTAGTGAGGATAGTGGTGAGTGTGGTGGTGATTGTGAGGATAGTGGTGAGTGTGGTGGTGGTAGTGAGGATAGTGGTGAGTGTGGTGGGGATAGTACAGATAGTGGTGAGTGTGGTGGTGGTAGTGAGGATAGTGGTGAGTGTGATGGTGATAGTTAGGATAGTGGTGAGTGTGGTGGTGATAGTGAGGATAGTGGTGAGTGTGTGGTGGTGGTAGTGAGGATAGTGGTGAGTGTGGTGGTGGTAGTGAGGATAGTGATGAGTGTGGTGGTGGTAGTGAGGATAGTGGTGAGCGTGGTTGGGGTAGTGAGGAGAGTGGTAAGTGTGGTGGTGGTAGTGAGGATAGTGGTGAGTGTGGTGGTGATATTACATTTAGTGGTGAGTGTGGTGGTGGTAGTGAGGATAGTGGTGAGTGTGGTTGCGATAGTGAGGATGATGGTGTGTGTGGTGGTGGTAGTGAGGATAGTGGTGAGTGTTGTGGTGATAGTACATATAGTGGTGAGTGTGGTGGTGGTAGTGAATATAGTGGTGAGTGTGGTTGTGGTAGTGAGGATACTGGTGAGTGTGGTGGTGGTAGTGCAGATAGTGGTGAGTGTGGTGGAGGTAGTGAGGATAGTGGTGAGTGTCGTGGTGGTAGTACAGATAGTGGTGAGTGTGGTGGTGGTAGTGAGGATAGTGGTGAGTGTGGTGGTGGTAGTGCAGATAGTTGTGAGTGTGGTGGTGGTAGTGAGGATAGTGGTGAGTGTGGTGATAATAGGGAGGATATTGGTGAGTGTGGTGGTGGTAGTGCAGGTAGTGGTGAGTGTGGTAGTGGTAGTGCAGATATTGGTGAGTGTGATGGTGGTAGTGAGGATAGTGGTGAGTGTGGTGATGATAGTGAGGGTAGTGGTGAGTGTGGTGGTGGTAGTGGTGAGTGTGGTGATGGTAGTAGTGATGGTGAGTGTGTGGTGATATTGGTGAGTGTGATGGTGTAGGGAGTGGTGAGTGTGGTTGATAGTGAGGTAGTGGTGAGTGCGGTGATGGTAGTGGATAGTTGAGTGGTGGTGATAGTACAGATAGTATGGTGTGTGGTGAGTGGTGTGTGGTTTGGTAGTAAAGATAGTGGTGAGTGTGGTGGTGGTAGTGAGGATAGTGGTGAGTGTGGTGGTGGTAGTACAGATAGTGGTGAGTGTGGTGGTGGTATTGGTAGTGGTGTGTGGTGGTAGTGAGGATAGGTGAGTGTGGTGGTGATAGTGGTGAGTGTGGTGATGGTAGTGAGGATAGTGGTGAGTGTGGTGATAGGAGGTAGTGGTGAGTGGTGTGGTGTGGTGTGGTGAGTGTGGTGGTGGTAGTGAGGTGTGGTGTGGTGGTAGTGAGGATAGTGGTGAGTGTGGTGATGGTTGTGGTGAGAGGGGTGGTGGTAGTAGGATATTGGTGAGTGTGGTGGTAGTGAGGATAGTGGTGATAGTGCAGATAGTGGTGAGTGTGGTGGTGGTAGTGAAGATAGTAGTGAGTGTGGTTGTGATAGTGCAGGTAGTGGTGAGTGTGGTGGTGATAGTACAGATGGTAGTGAGTGTTATGTTGATGGTACAGATGGTGGTGAGTGTGGTGGTGATAGTGCAGATAGTGGTGAGTGTGGTGGTGATCGTGCAGATAGTGGTGAGTTTGGTGGTGATAGTGCAGATAGTGGTGAGTGTTGTGGTGATAGTGCAGGTAGTGGTGAGTGTGGTGGTGGTAGTGAAGATAGTGGTGAGTGTGGTGGTGATAGTTCAGATACTGGTGAGTGTTGTGGTGATAGTGGTGAGTGTTGTGGTGATAGTGCAGACAGTGGTGAGTGTGGTGGCGGTAGTGCAAATAGTGGTGAGTGGTGGTGATAGTGCAGGTAGTGGTGAGTGTGGTGGTGGTAGTGAAGATAGTGGTGAGTGTGGTGGTGGTAGTGAGGATAGTGATGAGTGTGGTGGTGATAGTGCAGATAATGGTGAGTGTGGTGGTGGTAGTGAGGATAGTGGTGAGTGTGGTGCTCATAGGGAGGATAGTGGTGAGTGTGGTGGTGGTAGTGCAGATAGTGGTGAGTGTGGTGGTGGTAGTGAGGATAGTGGTGAGTGTCGTGGTGGTAGTACAGATAGTGGTGAGTGTGGTGGTGGTAGTGAGGATAGTGGTGAGTGTGGTGGTGGTAGTGCAGATAGTTGTGAGTGTGGTGGTGGTAGTGAGGATAGTGGTGAGTGTGGTGATAATAGGGAGGATATTGGTGAGTGTGGTGGTGTGAGTGCAGGTAGTGAGTGTGGTGGTGAGATAGTGAGTGTGATGGTGGTAGTGAGGATAGTGGTGAGTGTGGTGATGATAGTGAGGGTAGTGGTGAGTGTGGTGGTGGTAGTGCAGATAGTATTGAGTGTGGTGGTGATAGTACAGATAGTATTGAGTGTGGTGGTGATAGTGCAGATAGTGGTGAGTGTGGTTTGGTAGTAAAGATAGTGGTGAGTGTGGTGGTGGTAGTGAGGATAGTGGTGAGTGTGGTGGTGGTAGTACAGATAGTGGTGAGTGTGGTGGTGGTAGGGAAGATAGTGGTGAGTGTGGTGGTGGTAGTGAGGATAGTGGTGAGTGTGGTGGTGATAGTGCAGATAGTGGTGAGTGTGGTGGTGGTAGTGAGGATAGTGGTGAGTGTGGTGATAATAGGGAGGATAGTGGTGAGTGTGGTGGTGGTAGTGCAGATAGTGGTGAGTGTGGTGGTGGTAGTGAGATAGTGGTGAATGTGGTGGTAGTGAGGATAGTGGTGAGTGTGGTGGTGGTAGTGCAGGTAGTGGTGAGTGTGGTGTTGGTAGTGAGGAATGTGGTGAGTGTGGTGGTAGTGAGGTGGTGATAGTGCAGATCTGGTGAGTGTGGTGGTGGTAGTGAGATAGTGTGAGTGTGGTTGTGATAGTGCAGGTAGTGGTGAGTGTGGTGGTGATAGTACAGATGGTGGTGTGGTTGATGGTACAGATGTGGTGAGTGTGGTGGTGATAGTGCAGATAGTGGTGAGTGTGGTGATCGTGCAGATAGTGAGTTTGTGGTGATAGTGCAGATAGTGGTGAGTGTGTGGTGAGTGCAGGTAGTGGTGAGTGTGTGGTGTTAGTGAAGATAGTGGTGAGTGGTGGTGATAGTTCAGATACTGGTGAGTGTTGTGTGAGTGGTGAGTGTTGTGGTGATAGTGCAGACAGTGGTGAGTGTGGTGGCGGTAGTGCAAATAGTGGTGAGTGGTGGTGATAGTGCAGGTAGTGGTGAGTGTGGTGGTGGTAGTGAAGATAGTGGTGAGTGTGGTGGTGGTAGTGAGGATAGTGATGAGTGTGGTGGTGATAGTGCAGATAATGGTGAGTGTGGTGGTGGTAGTGAGGATAGTGGTGAGTGTGGTGCTCATAGGGAGGATAGTGGTGAGTGTGGTGGTGGTAGTGCAGATAGTGGTGAGTGTGGTGGTGGTAGTGAGGATAGTTGTGAATGTGGTGGTAGTGAGGATAGTGGTGAGTGTGGTGGTGGTAGTGCAGGTAGTGGTGAGTGTGGTGTTGGTAGTGAGGATAGTGGTGAGTGTGGTGGTAGTGAGGATAGTGGTGAGTGTGGTGGTGATGGTGCAGATTGTGGTGAGTGTGGTGGTTGTAGTGAGGAGAGTGGTGAATGTGGTGGTGATAGTGCAGGTAGAGGTGAGTGTGGTGGTGATAGTACAGATGGTAGTGAGTGTTGTGTTGATAGTACAGATGGTGGTGAGTGTGGTGGTGATAGTGCAGATAGTGGTGAGTGTGGTGGTGATTGTGAAGATAGTGGTGAGTTTGCTGGTGATAGTGCAGATAGTGGTGAGTGCTGTGGTGATAGTGCAGGTAGTGGTGAGTGTGGTGGTGGTAGTGCAGATAGTGGTGTTACGACCTGGCACTCGGGTACACAAGGGCTCTCAATCAGGACTCTAATACGGCTCGCTGCCACAACGGAAACACACGATCCCAACCCCTGAGTACTGCCAGCCGAACAAAAAACACCAATACCCTCCAGAGTTCAATCTGCTATAACGGGGTATACAAGAACTCGGTACTAGTGTTCAACAACAGACTAATAAAGAGACAGGAATTCTCTAGTCTGGTCAACAATCAAACAAAGAAGTAAGAAACAACAACACCAAAGAATAGTGTTGGCCGAAGCCGAAGTAATCCACCCTTGACTAAGAACTTAAGAAGTCCTCCACCCTCTACTTCGGATCGGCACTATTACGTTACGTTAATTAATAGTCCTTAAGCATCGAGCAAGGAATCTTCTGAAAAAAGTTAGATGCTTCTCGGATGCTCGTAAGAAGTACGTATCGGATTTTGAACAGTAATTCAATAAGAAAAACACTGGCAATTAAATACTATTACAGGTTTAAATTGGCATAAGAATAATTAAAAGAATATGCAATAGTAAATGGCAAACATTAAAAAGAAGTACTCCGCAAATGCAACGGCAATAGCCTACTCGGATTGTGCTCGTGGGCCACTAATCACTAAAGTAGCCAAGCTTGCAACACATGAAATCAATAGTGCATAAACAATATCATACATAAGGAAAGCTTCAATACTATTCTGTATCTACTAATCGAGTAAAGTCTAGCTGGGGTACTGTGGGCAAAAGGTAGCAGTGACTGAGCAAAAACGGCTCGTAGCCTAGCGAAGTCCTCACAACTGTTTAAAGTATTACGTTAACACTAACAAGTGCACTTTGAGAAATCCAGATCCCTTGTATCTGGTTTTCTCCCGGCTCCTTGACAAAGTAAAAACAAGCTGTTAATAAAATACAGGGTGGTTAGGCTCTTGCCCTCACGCACTGTAAATTATTAACTCAACACAGTCAGCCGCGAAGACAACCTAGGCTTCACTGAACCGAAACGAGTATGCAGGTTTATCGCTTAACCACTGCATCAAACAACAACTCGTAACACAGAAAAGCCTTACCCCAGTCTAGCATTACCTAGACTAGCAGAAACCAGGAATAATAATAATAACACACAGGGAAATGCATAGACAAGTGCAACAAACATAAATCAATCCTATTCTAAGTTAACCCTTCCAAAATAGGCTATCTAATAGGCATGTATCTCATGAGAACTCAAGCGATAATACGTTGGCTGACTAGCTCTGCACCAACGGGACCATGGAAGTTAAAAAGGGTAGGGAAAAGAGGAGATAAGAATGTAAGGTAGTAGAGAAAGTTCACATCAGTCAGAAGAATATATATAGTTAGCAAGGGAAATGAGAAGTCGCTCTGCCTAATGAGTTCTGATCAAAAAATGGCTAGACTTCCCTTTTTATACTCGGCCCTCTAGTGAGCCCAACGTGAACTACTAAGGACCGCCCACTGACAATCATTACGTAATTTCTCTCTCTCCTCTGGGATAGACAAAGGCTTTCCTAGCACTGAGGGGAGGGGGGAGGGGGGGGGAGTGCTAGTGAGTTAGGCCCACCTCCCGCATGGCGCACCCACTGACCCCCAACTGTGGCTGCCGCTTCTCCCATCATTACAAATAAGTTTTACACACAATACTTATAACTAATGATATAAAATAGAACTCGTTGACTCAGATGAAAACAAAATACATATTCATATTACTTATAGTACAACGGCTCACATGAACTAAGTTAGGAAACTCTACATAGACTACAGCCAAAGTTCCTGCCCTGACGATCCTAGCGAGAGTGGGGCATGACTAGGCGTTCTGTACAGCATGCTCACACTGGACATGCGTCACACCTCCCCCAAGATTTTACTTGCTCAACCCTGAGCTAAAATCTGACAAACACAGAACCCCATCAAGCCCCTCACACCCAGCGACCCAGCGACCGCATGGCACTAAAACAAAGCTGAGTTTATCACCAAAAACGCATCTTATTATTAACCAAAAATTCACATTTTATAACTCCTCCCAACAATAGCAAAAAGACACAATATCATGCTCCCAGAGCGAGCTTACAGCAGCTCAGCCGTTTGATAGTTTGTGGACTACTCAAACTCTATAGGCTATGACAAACTTATACGATTACCTATATCAAAAGAAAGAGTTTTTTATATGATTTTTATATTTTAATATGTTTTTCCCGGCTGCACTATAAGGGCAGCCTATTTTCCTCCACTCAAACCCACACACCTGTGATAGCCTACGACTGATCATCCACCCTTGATAAACAATCCGCGATCACATTGTCACATCCAGCAATATGACGGATGTCCAGGTTATACTCCTGCAACATCAAAGACCACCTGGTCAGTCTCATATTGTGATTGTGAAATTGATTCAGGAATCTCAAAGGGTGATGATCAGTGTAGATAACCACGACTGGGCCATAGGCTGGAACATACACCTCGAAGTGCCTGAGCGACAGCACAATCGCCAGTAATTCCTTTTCTATTGTAGAATAGTTCTTTTGTGCAGCATTGAACTTCTTAGAAAAGAAACTTACTGGGTGTTCCACACCTTCATTGTCTGTCTGTAGCAAGACGGCACCAGCCCCTACACCACTAGCATCTGTTGCCAGCTGAAAAGGCCTGTTAAAGTCTGGGGCCCTGAGTATCGGGTGAGTACATAGCAAATGTTTCACCAAAGTGAAAGCCTTTTCACACTCAGGTGCCCACAAAAACTTTTTGTCTTTAGATAACAAATCTGTGAGAGGTGCCAACACCGTTGAGTAACCTTTTATGAAGCGTCTGTAGTAGCCTATCATACCCAAGAATCTCATAATCTGCTTCTTGGTTGTTGGGTGCGGAAATTTATTGATAGCCTGTACCTTGTTCTGAGGAGGGCACACCTGTCCCCTTCCCACTACAAACCCAAGGTACTGCACAGTGGCTTTTACGAAGTCACACTTTGCCAAATTTACTACCAGACCTGCTTCACTAAGTTTCCGGAACAAGGTCTCAAGGTGCTCACAATGGCTCTCAAAGTCGTCATCATAAATGATTACATCGTCCAAATATACGGTGCAATTTGGAATGTCCTTTACAATTTCATTCATCAGGTTCTGAAACGTTGCTGGTGCATTCTTAAGCCCGTAAGGCATAACATTGCACCGGTAGGTACTCCCGTCCACAACAAAACCACATACCTCTTTAGCACGCTCGGACAAAGGTACTTGCCAGTAACCTTTTACTAAATCTACTTTAGACAAAAAACGAGCATTACCAATTTTGTCAACACTATCATCAACCCGAGGAAGAGGATATGGGTTAGTTGGAGTCAAACCGTTTAACCTACGGAAATCAATACAAAAGCGTACCTTGCCATCTGGCTTAGGCTGCAGTGTTACAGGGGAAGTCCACTTAACTGTGCCTTTCTCTATCAACCCTCTACCGAGCATATACTCCAACTCATCCCTCAGAGCTGGTAGTTTTATGGGGGGCACACGGTACGGGATTGACTTAAAGGGTAGATGGTCCCCCACGTCAACATCATGCATAGCCTGAGTAGTGAGGCCTGGGTGTTCAGCAAATACAGTGGGGTATGAACCGAACAACTGACGGATAGCATCAAACTGCGGCTCAGGCAAATGAGCTATAGCCTCGTCAGCCCTTAGGCTCGAGTTCCCCGCCCACTGATCCGCTGAAACATGTTGATCCCAGCTATCCTCCTCTGAAGCTTGACTGTCCCCCTCTCCTTCTCCACCACGGCCGCAACAAGCCAACACAGGGACAGTGAGAGGCTCAGAGGGGCGCCTCACATACTCTTTAATAAGGTTCACGTGACATAACTGGTTCTTTTTCCTCCTGTCTGGAGTGGCAACAAGGTAATCTAAGTCTGAAATTTTTTCTACAATTTTATAAGGTCCAGTGTACTTCGCAGAGAGGGGGTTACCAACCAAAGGCAACAAAATTAATACCTCTTGTCCTACAGTGAACTTCCGGAGCCTCACTTTGCGATCATACCTGTCCTTCATCAAAGCTTGTGATTCTGTCAAATTTCTACCTGCCATCTCCAGACTCTTAAGCATGCGCTCACGGCTTTCAAGCACATACTTTAATAATGGACAAGGCTGCACAGTCCCCTCCCAAATTTCTTTCAGCATGTTAAGGGGGCCCCTGACACGGTGTCCAAAAATCAGCTCGTTTGGACTAAATCCCAGGCTCTCACCAGGTACCTCCCGAGCAGCAAACAGCACATAAGGCAATCCAAGATCCCAATCCATACCGTTGTCAGCACAATAACACCTGAGCATGCTTTTAAGTGTAGCATGCCACCGCTCAAGCACCCCTTGACTCTCAGGGTGATACGCTGACGATACTACTGCTCGTATCCCATGCTGTTGCATTGTTTGCTTGAACATGTTGGAGGTGAAATTAGATCCCTGATCAGACTGAATCTCCTCCGGGTACCCGTACCTTGAGAAGTACCACAACAAGTTACTGACTACCGTCTTAGCCATTCCATTTTTCATAGGGTATGCATCGGGGTATCTAGTGGCAACATCCATTATGGTTAACAAAAATTTATTTCCCGCCTTAGTGGGAGGGAGTGGACCAACCATGTCAACAATAATTTTACTAAAGGGTGGCCCAATCACAGGAATAGGGTGTAACGGAGCCTTAGGAATAACTTGGTTCGGTTTCCCGACACGTTGACAAATATCACAGGAGTTTATCCATGACTGCACATGAGACTTCATCCCCGGCCACCAAAACAATTTCCCCAAAGCCGCCACCGTTTTTCTCACCCCTAGATGTCCTGCCAGTGGTGTGTCATGCGCCAACCTCAGTAGGCTATCCCTGCACTCCCGTGGCACCACCAACTGGTCCACTACTCCGGACCCCTTTTGCCAACTACGTTTAGGGTCTTGAAAACGCCTATAAAGGATGCCTTCTAAATAAAAAAAATCTCCTGGCTGTGCATCGCCGTCCTCGTCGAGCTCTACAGCTCCATTAGCACACGTTTGGAGCTCAGGGTCCTCTAGTTGCAACCGACTTATATCTGAGGGTGCCAAGCGATCTAACTGCTCCCGGAGCAATGCATGACCTTCCCCGATACTGGGCTGCTCCCTCTGTCTCTCTCGATGTACATAACGTTGCTGTCGTGGAGACTCGTCATGCCCAGCCTCGTCACTCTCGATGACAGGCCCAGGGGCTACTCCAGAATTAAGTAATGGTGCTAATACTGAATCACCCAGGAGAGCCGCCGAGTCAAAACTCTTAAAACCAACTCCAGCTTTAGCCTCCTCCTGTTGATCGTTCCTCCGCTGGTCTGAAGGCGGAGGACTAGGCTGTGACACTTTAGCTGCCCGAGCTCGGGTGACAACACACGCCATGGGTTGTGTCTGGCACCGCTCGACCCACTCTTGCTCTTCCCTACTCACGTCGGCCGGCCTCTCGGCAACGACTAAGGGTAGAACCTCGGAAGCGGGCATTGCAAAGTCGTTGCCGAGAAGAAGGTCGACGCCCTCCACTGGCAGTTTCTCCACAATCCCGACATCCAATTCACGTGCCACACCATCCACCTCCAACTCCAACCGCACCAGCGGGTATGACCGAGTTGCATTAATACCCTGCACCACTACCACCCGAGCCGCGTTTATAGGGTAGCCAGTCAAGTTTTTCATCAGAGTCTGGGAAGCACCTGTATCACGCAAGACCTCTACTCCATGCTTGCGCCCCGCCCACATCACGCAACCCCGCCCTCTATGGTCGCAAAAAACATCCTGAGCAGGGTTCGAGCCTCCCAGGTGCTTCTGCATTGGCTGTGCCTCAGCCTCTGACGAACTGCCCCAGGCAAACTCAGATGACTTCGGAGACACACCAATGTTGCAGGCCAAAGACACAGCTGCTGTAGGTGGTTTGCTAGGACAGACTCTTGCAAAGTGCCCCTTTTTATGACAATGATAACACTCCACCTCCCCTTTGGGCTTCCCTTGGTACTGGGAAGGGCCCGGCCCCTTCTTAAATGGGACGGTGCTAGTCTTGTGGTCAGTCTTGGTATCATGGCTCTTGTACTTGTTTGCATAAGGTATATCACTAACTCGGGGGGGTGGGGCGTCACGCCCCTTGTTACCTGCCTCACTACGCTGGGCAGACCCGCACCCACGAATTAGTGATAGCCGGAGGTCAGCCATCTCAGCTGCCTCCTGTAGAGTTTTTGGGTTCTTTTCTTTAATAGTTAAAGTCATTTCTGCACCAGTACACTTATAAAACTGCTCGAGCAGAAACAGCTCAGTCAACTGTTCGGCCGTCTCAGCTTTCTCAGAACGTGTCCAGTTTTTAAGTGCATCTTTTAAGTCCCGGGCATGTTCAAGAAAGGTCACCTCCCTAGTCTTTGTAACACCCCGAAACTTCAATCGATATGTTTCCGGTTGCAACTCGTATGCCCGTAGGACAGCTCTCTTCAATTCTGGGTAGTCAATGCAAGACTCTAAAGGCAGTGCATCATAAGCCTTCAGACCCTTACCCGTAAGTCTTGAGGAGACTAGAGCTGCCCACTTCTCTTCAGGCCAATTATGCTCCCTACATTTCTTCTCAAAACGATTAAAAAATTCTGTGACTTCAGTTTCACTAAATACCGGCACCAATTTGACTAATTGGGCCAAGGACTGTTCTCTTACTTGGCCCTCACGGCCCATCCAAGTCCCTGTCGACTCTGCACGAGACTTATCTAAATCTAATTTAGCACAATATTTCTCCGAGTCGTACTTAAGCTCAGCCTCATGCCTCCTAACCTCAATCTCATGCCTCCTCGTCTCATCCTCCTGCCTCCTGGTCTCATTTTCATGCCTCCTGGTCTCATCCTCCTGCTTCCTAACCTCAATCTTAGCAAGCTCAAGTCTAAATACCATATCTGGAGACAGACAGGAAGAGGGGGCTGCCACTACTGAAGGAGGGGGGGCAAAAACTGGGGAACCACCATGTGCACCACCCGAGGGCACTCCAATCTGCCAATTCTCATCCCTCTGTGGGAGAGTGCTAACCTCCGGTAACTGAGTGGACGGCACTGTGGGAGTCGAGTGAGAGGGGATCTGGGGAGGAACCCCCCCAAACGCCCTCTCCTCCGAAACCCCATGTCGCCCACGCAACACCCAGGAAATCAGCTCCCCCTTGGACATCCCTACTACATTGGAAATTCCCAAAACCTTGGCTATCAGGTGCAAGCCACAAACATCCACCCCAGTCAGCCTCTCCTCCGTCACGTGGTACCGCTTACTCACAAAAACTCTAGCATCCTCCTCACTGGTTACTAACGGCACACCTTCAAATGGCATCTCTCGCTCATCGTCAGTGCTAATGCACGACATACTGAAGTCCACAAAAAAATTCTCGAGACAAAAGTGTTTAACTTCCTATGCAAGCACTAATTACTAAATTAACTGGAGTCTCTTAAATGCTTTACTAATTGCCATACAAAAACAAATATTCTTCAATATGCACGCTAAAATACAAACAAACAAATGTTGTACAACTCTGCAAAAATTTATACTGTTCACAAAATCCTAAGCAAGGTCGCCATTTGTTACGACCTGGCACTCGGGTACACAAGGGCTCTCAATCAGGACTCTAATACGGCTCGCTGCCACAACGGAAACACACGATCCCAACCCCTGAGTACTGCCAGCCGAACAAAAAACACCAATACCCTCCAGAGTTCAATCTGCTATAACGGGGTATACAAGAACTCGGTACTAGTGTTCAACAACAGACTAATAAAGAGACAGGAATTCTCTAGTCTGGTCAACAATCAAACAAAGAAGTAAGAAACAACAACACCAAAGAATAGTGTTGGCCGAAGCCGAAGTAATCCACCCTTGACTAAGAACTTAAGAAGTCCTCCACCCTCTACTTCGGATCGGCACTATTACGTTACGTTAATTAATAGTCCTTAAGCATCGAGCAAGGAATCTTCTGAAAAAAGTTAGATGCTTCTCGGATGCTCGTAAGAAGTACGTATCGGATTTTGAACAGTAATTCAATAAGAAAAACACTGGCAATTAAATACTATTACAGGTTTAAATTGGCATAAGAATAATTAAAAGAATATGCAATAGTAAATGGCAAACATTAAAAAGAAGTACTCCGCAAATGCAACGGCAATAGCCTACTCGGATTGTGCTCGTGGGCCACTAATCACTAAAGTAGCCAAGCTTGCAACACATGAAATCAATAGTGCATAAACAATATCATACATAAGGAAAGCTTCAATACTATTCTGTATCTACTAATCGAGTAAAGTCTAGCTGGGGTACTGTGGGCAAAAGGTAGCAGTGACTGAGCAAAAACGGCTCGTAGCCTAGCGAAGTCCTCACAACTGTTTAAAGTATTACGTTAACACTAACAAGTGCACTTTGAGAAATCCAGATCCCTTGTATCTGGTTTTCTCCCGGCTCCTTGACAAAGTAAAAACAAGCTGTTAATAAAATACAGGGTGGTTAGGCTCTTGCCCTCACGCACTGTAAATTATTAACTCAACACAGTCAGCCGCGAAGACAACCTAGGCTTCACTGAACCGAAACGAGTATGCAGGTTTATCGCTTAACCACTGCATCAAACAACAACTCGTAACACAGAAAAGCCTTACCCCAGTCTAGCATTACCTAGACTAGCAGAAACCAGGAATAATAATAATAACACACAGGGAAATGCATAGACAAGTGCAACAAACATAAATCAATCCTATTCTAAGTTAACCCTTCCAAAATAGGCTATCTAATAGGCATGTATCTCATGAGAACTCAAGCGATAATACGTTGGCTGACTAGCTCTGCACCAACGGGACCATGGAAGTTAAAAAGGGTAGGGAAAAGAGGAGATAAGAATGTAAGGTAGTAGAGAAAGTTCACATCAGTCAGAAGAATATATATAGTTAGCAAGGGAAATGAGAAGTCGCTCTGCCTAATGAGTTCTGATCAAAAAATGGCTAGACTTCCCTTTTTATACTCGGCCCTCTAGTGAGCCCAACGTGAACTACTAAGGACCGCCCACTGACAATCATTACGTAATTTCTCTCTCCTCTGGGATAGACAAAGGCTTTCCTAGCACTGAGGGGAGGGGGGAGGGGGGGGGGAGTGCTAGTGAGTTAGGCCCACCTCCCGCATGGCGCACCCACTGACCCCCAACTGTGGCTGCCGCTTCTCCCATCATTACAAATAAGTTTTACACACAATACTTATAACTAATGATATAAAATAGAACTCGTTGACTCAGATGAAAACAAAATACATATTCATATTACTTATAGTACAACGGCTCACATGAACTAAGTTAGGAAACTCTACATAGACTACAGCCAAAGTTCCTGCCCTGACGATCCTAGCGAGAGTGGGGCATGACTAGGCGTTCTGTACAGCATGCTCACACTGGACATGCGTCACAGTGGTGTGTGTGGTGGTGATAGTGGTGAGTGTGGTGGTGATAGTTCAGATAGTGGTGAGTGTTGTGGTGATAGTGGTGAGTGTTGTGGTGATAGTGCAGGTAGTGGTGAGTGTGGTGGTGATAGTGCAGATAGTGGTGAGTGTGGTGTTGATAGTGCCGATAGTGGTGTGTATTGTGGTGAAAGTGCAGATAGTGGTGAGTGTGGTGGTTGTAGTGCAGATAGTGGTGAGTGTGGTGGTGATAGTACAGATAGTGGTGAGTGTGGTGGTGGTAGTGCAGATAGTGGTGAATGTGGTTGTGATAGTGCAGGTAGTGGTGAGTGTGGTGGTGATAGTGCAGATAATGGTGAGTGTGGTGGTGGTAGTGCAGGCAGTGTTGAATGTGGTGCTGATAGTACAGATAGTGGTGAGTGTGGTGGTGGTAGTGAGGATTGTGGTGAGTGTGGTGGTGGTAGTGCAGATAGTGGTGAGTGTGGTGGTGATAGTGCAGGTAGTGGTGAGTGTGGTGTTGATAGTGCAGATAGTGGTGAGTGTGGTGGTGATAGTGCAGATAGTGGTGAGTGCTGTGGTGATAGTGCAGATAGTGGTGAGTGTTGTGGTTGTAGTGCAGATAGTGGTGAGTGTGGTGGTGATAGTACAGATAGTTGTGAGTGTGGTGGTGGTAGTGCAGATAGTGGGGAATGTGGTGGTGATAGTGCAGGTAGTGGTGAGTGTGGTGGTGATAGTGCAGATAATGGTGAGTGTGGTGGTGGTAGTGCAGGCAGCGGGGAGTGTGGTTGTGATAGTACAGATAGTGGTGAGTGTGGTGGTGGTAGTGAGGATAGTGGTGAGTGTGGTGGTGGTAGTGAGGATAGTGGTGAGTGTGGTGATGGTATTGAGGATAGTGGTGAGTGTGGTGGTGATAGTGAGGATAGTGGTGAGTGTGGTGGTGGTAGTGAGGATAGTGGTGAGTGTGGTGGTGATAGTACAGATAGTACAAAGGAGTACAAAGGAAATCAAGCAACAACAGATCTAGTGACCCTTCTAGGTTGCTTGTCCTCCAAAACACTGAGGATCAAGTGTCCAAACAGTGGGTTAGAGTGGGTAAGGGAACATTGGAAAGGGAATTACTGCCCTGGAACTAATGTCCGTGGCAGGATTAGGTAGTTAGTAGGGGACAGATGGGTTAGTAACTGAGGGGGGGATAAAATAAAGTTATTCATTTACAAACGCAGTCAGTCGCGGGTTTGATGCGAGATATTTGTCTACGCGGAGTTTAAATGAATCAACGGTGATGCAGTCTATAACGTTTCGGGGAAGCCCTTTCCACAAGTTGACAACTCGATTGAAGAAGAAATTCTTAGATTCATGTGAGTTAAAAGATTTACCAATAATTTTGCAACCGTTTCCCCGCATGTAATTAGATTGGTCGATAGTGAAGTACTTACTACAGTTCATATTGTCGATGCCTTTGATGATTTTGAACACTTGAATTAAGTCACCTCTTAATCTGCGCGGGGTTAAAGGAAATAGATTTAATTCTCTAAGACGCTCTTCGTATGGTTTGTTCTTTAGGCTAGGTATCATTTTGGTAACTCTACGCTGAACTCGTTCTAGCTTGTTTATATCTTTTTGGTAATAAGGGCACCAGGATTGAACGCAGTATTCCAGAAGAGGGCGGACTAAGGAATTGTAAAGGGTTAGGATAACTTCTTTGGATTTATGCTCAAATGACCTGCCTATAAAGCCAATTATTTTGTTTGCCTTCTTAACAACTTCTGAACATTGTTGACTCGGTTTTAGGTTACTCGATATTGTTACTCCCAGATCGGTTTCTCTGTTTACATTCTTAAGCTGAGTGCCATTCATCGAATAGTTTGCTTTCTCATTTAGGTATCCGATATGTAGTACTTTACATTTATCCGCATTGAAACTCATTTGCCAAATTTGGGCCCAACATGACAATTTATCTAGATTGTGTTGCATATCGTCAACTTGTTCTTTTGAGAGTACGCTATTTGCAATTTTTGTATCGTCAGCAAATTTTGAGATTGTACAGGTGAGACCCTCATCTATGTCGTTGATGTAAATTAGAAAGAGAATTGGTCCTAGTACCGATCCCTGGGGTACCCCGCTACTTACATTGGTCCATTTAGATGCCTTACCGTTTATGACTACTCTTTGCTTTCTGTCGCTGAGCCAATTTTCTATCCATTTCAACACACCGTCTTGTATTCCATGCGCTTTTAGTTTTAGCAGTAAACGTTTGTGGGGAACTTTGTCAAAGGCCTTTTGAAAATCAAGGTATATATTATCTACAGCTTTACTCTCATCGTAGAGGTTGAGGATATCGTGGAAGAAGTCTAAGAGGTTTGTTAAACAGGAACGTTTTTTACGAAAGCCGTGTTGAGTATCTCTAGGTATGTTATTTTCCTCTAAGTGATTTACGAGTCTGTCTCGTATGACCGTTTCTAGCATTTTACATACAACTGAGGTTAAGCTAATTGGACGATAGTTACTGGGTAGGGATTTGCTGCCTTTTTTGAATATTGGTGTTACGTTGGCTAGCTTCCACTGATCAGGCATAGTTCCAGACTGCAAGGATTTATTGAATAGTAATGTCAGTGGTTTGGAGAGCTCATCCTTAGCTTCCTTTAGAACTCTAGGCGAGATTGTATCAGGTCCAGGCGTTTTATTTACCTTGAGTTTATCTAAACAATTCAATACTTCTCTCTCTGTAACGGTGATATTGCTTAGAACATCTGAATTATCAATCTGAATCGGTGATGGTGTAGGGATATCACTGAGGTCTTCTGTTGTAAAAACTGATGCAAAGAAGGTATTGAGGGCATTACTCATTTGTACTTCGTCTTTGGTGTATTCTCCGTTTTCATCGACTAACGGTCCAACAGTTGAAGTAACTACTTTTTCTTTCTGATATAACTATAGAATTCTTTCGGGTTTGTTTTACTTTGATTCGCAATATGTAATTCTAGGGTCTTTTTACTTTGCTTAATTAACATTTTGGCTTTGCGTCGTAGCTCTACAAATTTCACCCGTTCTTCGTCATTTTGTGAGGATTTTAATCTATCATTAGCAAATTTTTAGCAAGCAGGCAGTTTGAAATATCTTTATTCCACCATTTGGGCTTATTATTATGGCCTGGACGCCGTATTTTCGATGGTATACAGTCCTGCACTGCTTTTAGGTAAGTGGTTTCGAATAACTTCCAAGATGTATTTATGTCGTTATTGTTAATTAAAAAGCTCCAGTCAGTTTCTTTAAACATAGCTCTAAGTTTATGGAAGTTTGCTTTCTTGAAATTAGGGACTTTTTCGATGTTACTATTTGGTTCATTACTAGTAAACTTTAAAGTGAAAGTTATCGTACGATGGTCACTGTTACTGAATTCATCACCAACATACAAATTCTCTATTAATTCTTCTTTTGTTGCAAGTACAATGTCAAGAACGTTATTACCACGGGTCGGCGTTCGAACAAATTGATAAAGCGAACTCTCTTGCAAGTTCGTATACAAGTCATGTCCGGAGTGTGAAGTAAGAGTATCGCCCCACTTGGTCACAGGTAAATTAAAGTCGCCAAAAATTACGGTATCTTGTGAGTTACTTACATCTGCAATTTGTTCGTAAATTTCTCGGTCAGTTTACACTGATTGAGCTGGAGGTCTGTATATTAATGCAAGTATTATTTTTGTACCTTTATTATTCTTTATTAGCACAAAAGATGCGTCGACGTTCACAATTTGAGGTTTTGACAAGAGGGTAGGGTTAAGACTTTCTTTGATATAAAGTAAAACGCCACCTCCATTTCGATTTATTCGGCTTTTCTCAAACATTACATAACCGGGAAGTGAATACTCTGCTAAAAAGTCTCTATCTTCTGTATTGAGCCAAGATTCTGTTATGCCAATCACATCATAATTTTCTGTAAACACTAGCTCCTCTAAATCTGAAAATTTATTGCGTATGCTACGAGCGTTTGCATAGAAAACCTTTAAATTTGTTATTTTTGAACTCACGGAACGCTCTTTAATAATATTTTTGGTTCTTGTCGGATCTACATTTATGTTCATGGCTGTCCTCGGTCCTCGCTGTCTTCGGTCCTTATCGCTGGTGGTCCTCGGTTGCCTCTGTTTTTTTCTTGGCGTTGGATGATTTATGTCACTGCTGCTTCTTCTCGGATGGCGTTTTTTGATCCATGGCTGCGGACTGCTTCGTGTAGGAGACGACCCATACGTGCTGAACCCACAGGGTTTAGATGAGTGCCATCCTTGCGGAACAGAGTAGGCTGGTTTGTAGAAGTTGTCCCAGAGGTTGATGAATTCAACTTCTTCCCTCAGACACAAATATTTTAGTCGGCTATTTGTGCTGAAGGCCTTGTCGTAGAATTTGTCAGGTGCGTCGATCTTGGGGAGAATGCCTGAGATGATGATATTCCTTGACTTGTTTTTGTAGTGCTGGATCATCTTGCGATATTTCTCCATCAACTCTTCGGATCTGGTGCGCATGACGTCATTTGAACCAGCATGGATGACAAAAAGGGTATTTTCATTTGCATCCTTTGTGGTATCTTCGAAGGCTTCCACAATGTCGTCCAGTCCAGCTCCTGGGATGCAAAATCTTTTTCGTTGATTTGGGACTCTGTCGCAGAACTCTTCGACCTGTCCTCGTAGGATGGAATCCCCAACGAGCCTGGTCTCTTCTGGTTCGTCTTCCATATCTACCAATATCTCAAATCTGTTTGACATTGTGACTGGTAGATGAGACCTTTTCTGCGTTGGCCGTGCACCGTTCCTCACTGGTGTAAATCCGGAAACCTGTGGTGGCGGGACTCTACGTACAGGTCGGGGAGAGGAGTGGTTAGAACGGGGGCGAGGGGTTGGTACTGTTCGTGCTAGCAGGCTTCTTGCACGAGGAGTGGGGGAGAGACTAAGGTGAACAGGGCGGCTTTCCTGGTTTGATGTCGGCTCAGGTTCATCAGAAGCATCTGCTGCAGTGTCTACTGCAGGTGTTGGATTGTTGGCAGATGACGTTGGGGCGTTGGTGGATGCTGGAGTTGAAACAATTGGAGTTAGTGATACTCCAACGTTGAGTGTTACAAACTCTTGGAGTGATTCCAGCTTCCTGGTGAGGACGTTGATCTTGTTGTGGGCTTCATCCAATTTTGCTGTCAAATCCTCTCGTTGCTGGCAGAGTCGGCAGACTTGTGGATCGGCAGGAGCAAACATGGAAGCACCAAACCTAGCGGCGCAGTTCGTACAGGCACGAGGCATGGTGACGATCACTTTCTTCAGATCACTTCACTCACTTAAAAACACTTAACTCACTTTAAAAACACTAAACTCACTTTAAAAACACTTCACTCCCTTCAGGTCGCTTCACTTACTTAAATAGGCCTAACCGAAAACAAAAATGTTGAAATACACACAAATAGGTTATCAGCGGTGATAGCCTAACCGAAAATTAAAACAAAACAAAATTAAATTTGAATACGCAGTGATAGCCGAACCGAAAACAATTTTATGTTTTTTTAAACAGAAATAGGCCACCAAGGGTTATAGCCTATCCTAACCGAATACCAAAATTATGAAAAACCGGTACGCAGAAATAGGCCACCAGCGGTGATAGCCTAACTGAAAATAAAAAAATTGAAGTACGCAGAAATAGGCCACCAGGGATGATAGCCTAGACTAACCGAAAACAAAAATAACCGAAAACAAAAATTATGAAATACAGGTACGCAGAAATAGGCCACCAGCGGTGATAGCCTAGACTAACCGAAAACAAATATAACCGAAAACAAAAATTATGAAATACCGGTACGCAGAAATAGGCCACCAGCGGTGATAGACTAACAGAAAATTTAAAAATTGAAGCACGCAGAAATAGGCCACCAGGGATGATAGCCTAGACTAACCGAAAACAAAAATTATGAAATACCAGTACGCAGAAATAGGCCACCAGCGGTGATAGCCTAGCTGAAAATTTTAAAATTGAAGTACCGTACGCAGAAATAGGCCACCAGGGATGATAGCCTAGACTAACCGAAAACAAAAATAACCAAAAACAAAAAAGTATGAAATATGCAGAAGTAGGCTACCAGGGGTGATAACCTACCTAAAAAAGCAAAACAAATATATATATATATATATATATATATATATATATATATATAATATAATATGTAACTAAATATACAATTCACCAAATAGAGATTATATAAGAATAAAGTGTAACTGCACACAAGGGGTTAATATACTGTATCAACAGATGGCGCTGGTGTCACTGTAGGCTAGTCAAGCAGGATTATATTTAGATAAACAAAGTTATCAGTCAAAGGTTACTACAAGATCATGCAAGCAACAACTAAAATTACAGATATATATAGCTACAGTAGGATACTGAATACGATAACTACTAGAGTTAATAAGAAAATACAAAGCTAGGTCGACTAGGCGTGCGTCATCTGCTACAAGCTAGGATAACAGATGTAAACAACAATGTTTATCAGTCAGAAAAGCAATAAAATAACATGCACGGCAACTACAGAACTATGTGGAGGTTAAACAAGCACTTAACTACTGTTCATGCAATGAATAAAGGGAATTGGGATATGAAATACTCAAATTAGAATCGAGTTTTCTCAGTGGCGATGCGGAGCTGTTGGCGGTGCTAAAGCCGGCGGGTGAAGCTGGTGAGTGTGGTGGTGGCAGTGATGATTGTGGTGGTGATAGTGAGGATAGTGGTGAGTGTGGAGGTGATAGTGGTGAGTGTGGTGGTGGTAGTGAGGATAGTGGTGAGAGTGGTGGTTGTAGTGAGGACAGTGGTGATAGTGAGGATAGTGGTGGTGGTAGTGAGGATAGTGGTGAGTGTGGTGGTGGTAGTGAGGATAGTGGTGAGTGTGGTGGTGATAGTGAGGATAGTGGTGAGTGTGGTGGTGGTAGTGAGGATAGTGGTGAGTGTGGTGGTGATATTACATATAGTGGTGAGTGGTGGTGATAGTGAGGATAGTGGTGATAGTGAGGATGGTGGTGAGTGTGGTGGTGGTAGTGAGGATAGAGGTGAATGTTGTGGTGATAGTACAGATAGTGGTGATTGTGGTGGTGGTAGTGCAGATAGTGATGAGTGTGGTGGTGGTAGTGAGGATAGTGGTGAGTGTGGTGGTGGTAGTGCCGATAGTGGTGAGTGTGGTGGTGGTAGTGAGGATAGTGGTGAGTGTGGTGGTGGTAGTGCAGATAGTGGTGAGTGTGGTGGTGATAGTACAGATAGTGGTGAGTGTGGTGGTAGTAGTGAGGATAGTGGTGAGTGTGGTGGTGGTAGTGAGGATAGTGGTGAGTGTGGTGGTGGTAGTGAGGATAGTGGTGAGTGTGGTGGTGATAGTGAGGATAGTGGTGAGTGTGGTGGTGGTAGTGAGGATAGTGGTGAGTGTGGTGGTGATAGTACAGATAGTGGTGAGTGTGGTGGTGGCAGTGATGATTGTGGTGAGTGTGGTGGTGATAGTGAGGATAGTGGTGAGTGTGGTGGTGATAGTGAGGATAGTGGTGAGTGTGGTGGTGGTAGTGAGGATAGTGGTGAGAGTGGTGGTTGTAGTGAGGACAGTGGTGAGCGTGGTGGTGATAGTGAGGATAGTGGTGGTGGTAGTGAGGATAGTGGTGAGTGTGGTGGTGGTAGTGCGGATAGTGGTGAGTGTGGTGGTGATAGTGAGGATAGTGGTGAGTGTGGTGGTGGTAGTGAGGATAGTGGTGAGTGTGGTGGTGATATTACATATAGTGGTGAGTGTGGTGGTGATAGTGAGGATAGTGGTGAGTGTGGTGGTGATGGTGAGGATGGTGGTGAGTGTGGTGGTGGTAGTGAGGATAGTGGTGAGTGTTCTGGTGATAGTATAGATAGTGGTGAGTGTGGTGGTGGTAGTGCAGATAGTGGTGAGTGTGGTGGTGGTAGTGAGGATAGTGGTGAGTGAGGTGGTGGTAGTGCCGATAGTGGTGAGTGTGGTGGTGGTAGTGAGGTTAGTGGTGAGTGTGGTGGTGGTAGTGCAGATAGTGGTGAGTGTGGTGGTGGTAGTGAGGATAGTGGTGAGTGTGGTGATAATAGGGAGGATAGTGGAGAGTGTGGTGGTGGTAGTGAAGGTAGTGATGAGTGTGGTGGTGGTAGTGCAGATAGTAGTGAGTGTGATGGTGGTAGTGAGGATAGTGTTGAGTGTGGTGATGATAGTGCGGGTAGTGGTGAGTGTGGTGGTGGCAGTGCAGATAGAGGTGAGTGTGGTGGTGATAGTGAGGATAGTGGTGAGTGTGGTGGTGGTAGTGCAGATAGTGGTGAGTGTGGTGGTGATAGTGCAAATAGTGGTGAGTGTGGTGTTGGTAGTGCAGATAGTGGTGAGTGTGATGGTGGTATTGCAGGTAGTGGTGAGTATGGTGGTGATAGTGCAGATAGTGGTGGTAATAGTGCAGATGGTGGTGAGTGTTGTTGTGATAGTGCAGATAGTGGAGAGTGTGGTGGTGGTAGTGCAGATAGTGGTGAGTGTGTGGTGGTGGTAGTGCAGGTAGTGGTGAGTATGGTGGTGGAAGTGCAGATAGTGGTGAGTGTGGTGGTGGTAGTGCAGATCGTGGTGAGTGTGGTGGTGGTAGTGGTGAGTGTGGTGGAAATAGTGCAGATTGTGGTGAGTGTGGTGATGATAGTGCAGATAGTGGTGAGTGTTGTGGTGATAGTGCAGATAGTGGTGAGTGTGGTGGTGGTAGTGCAGATAGTGGTGAGTATGGTGATGGTAGTGCAGGTAGTGGTGAGTGTGGTGGTGGTAGTGCAGATAGTGGTGAGTGCGGTGGTGTTAGTGCAGGTAGTGGTGAGTGTGGTGGTGGTAGTGCAGGTAGTGGTGAGTGTGGTGGTGGTAGTGCAGATACTGGTGAGTGTGGTGTTGGTATTTCAAATAATGGTGAGTGTGGTGGTGATAGTGCTGATAGTGGTGAGTGTGGTGGTGGTAGTGCAGATAGTGGTGAGTGTGGTGGTGGTAGTGCAGATAGTGGTAACGATGATGGTGATATTAGAATATTCATGAGTGTGATAGTGGTACTGAAGATAATGATGATGATGGTGGTTATATGATGAGAATATTGGTGAGTGTGGTACTGGTAGGGAAGATAATGATGAGGGTGTTGGTGATATGACGTGGATATTGGTGAGTGGCAATAATAGTGAAAATAGTGAAAATAACATAAGAACATATGAAAATGGGAGTCTGCAAAAAGCCGATTGGCCCACACAAGGTAGATCCCTGTCACACCCAACCCCAATTACATAACAACATAAGGTCATAAGATCGCTGGAAACTGCATATGGCCATGCGGCCCACATGAAGCAGCTCCCATTCACACCCAGCCCATATCACCCATATGGGAATCCAACTTATGCTTAAAGCATTCAACTGTTTCTGAGCTAATTACTGTTCTGGTCAGTGCATTCCACATGTTAACAACTCTATTTCCAAACCAGTGCTTTCCCATATCTTTCCTAAATCTAAACTTATCTAACTTGAAACCATTTGAGCGGGTTATGTCGCCGTTCTTTAGCTTTAATACCTCATCTATATTGCCCTTATTTAAACCTTTTATCCATTTAAATACCTCTATCATGTCTCCCCTACATCTTCGTCTCTCTAGTGAGTGCAGGCCTAAGACTTTCAACCTCTCCTCATACGATAAATTTCTAATATTATGTATCTTTTTGGTCATTTTTCTTTGGACTGCCTCCAAAGGGTCGATATCATTTCTATAATAAGGGCACCAAAATTGAACAGCATAGTCTAAATGGGGTCTTAGTAGAGCTAAGTATAGTTTTAAGAAAGCTTCAGCAGTCCTGTTGCTAACACTCCTAGATTTGAATCCTAGAATTCTATTTGCCCTATTCCTAACACTTATACACTGTTTTCTGGGTTTCAGATCATTACTAACGAGCACCCCCAGATCCTTCTCACACTCTGAGTTATCCAATTTTACATTGTCTAGTTGTATTTAGCATCTAAATTACGATTTCCAATCCTTAATACCTTACATTTGTCTACATTGAAACTCATCTGGCAATTTATGGACCACTCGTGCAAGTGATCGAGATCATTGTGGTGATGAAAGTGGTGTTGCTATGAGGAGATTATTGGTGATTGTGGTGGTGGTAGTGTAAATTAAGTTGATGATGGTGGTGATACGATGAAGATATTTGTGACAGTGGTGGTGGTGGTGGTGAAAATAGTGGTGAGGATGATGGTGATATAATGAAAATATTGGTGAGGATAGTGGTGGTATAGATAGTAATTGTTGTTGTGATGGACGGTGATATTGATGGTGGTGAGCAGTATAATATTAGTAGTTATAATGAAAGGTGGTGAAGTTAATGGTGATGAAGAACAGTGAAAATATGACAATACGGGGAGAGTATACGTAATAAGAATAGGTGACCATGTGTGAAATAACGATGATGGTAGTAATGATATAAAAATAATGGTGATAGAGGTGGTGTGGAAGAGATGTGAAGGTGATAACGAGGAATGAAGGTGATGGTGAGTTTAATTATGTTAGATAATGATGATACAGCTAGTATCAAAGAATGATGATTGTGATTCTCGTAGTGAGGAGTGGTAATTAAGATGATGTTAGCAAAATGAATGGTGGTTAAAATAATAGGGTGATAGATGTGGGAAAAGCCAATATATAGATTCGATGGGATAAGTAGAATGAAACAATAGAGAACGAAATGTTATGAAGAATACGGAATAGAAACGAAAAATGAAAGATCGTAGAATAAATGTAAGGTGAAAATAGGTCTATAATAAACTAGAATAAGAATGAAAAACAATATGGTGAAGTAAAGATATAACAGTTAATTACGAGGTAGCAAAGTGAGTAAAGGCACTAATAAAGAAAATATAAGTTCCCGTTAGACGGCTAAATATGCAGTGAAAGATAATATAGAAAATAGATTGGGAGACATTTGTGAAAAATAATAATAAGAAGAAAGACGAGTGAAAGATCATAATACAAAGTAATAGAGTATGTGATAATGGAAGGAGGTATAATGTTACATGTTTCTTTAATACCTAACAATACAATGATATAATTTAACCCACTGAACCCCAGCTATTTAATAATATATGTACACCCCAGGGCCAGGGGGTTGTACAAAAAAAAAAAATCTCCAGAAAACACCAGGAATGAGTTAGAAATAAAGGAAAACCCACAACAAACCGATCCCCTGGATCATTAAGGGGTCCTACGGTGCGCCCGAAAGTCGAAATTAACATGGGGAAATGGGTAGTCAAAAACAGGTTTTCGCGCGCTCACGCGCACGCGCTTGGACTTTGAGAGTTTTCAACCATCGTCATTGTTGCGTGGGATACTTACACAGTTCCCATACATATCTGAGCCCTCTAGGTGCCATAGGACCGGAGTAATTAACCAGGACACACCTTATGCATCCCTGGGGTTTAGCGTTACATACATTGCGGACGCAAACCATGCGTCGCTGGGGTTCAGTGCGTTAAAATTATTTCTGATTAGCACTAGATGACTTTATTCCCCTTAGGAATGAGCTATAGGATTCAACCGGGTACGACAAATTTCATCTAACCCTCTGACTCTCTAGGGTTCCTCCAAAACTAAATACAGTAACATCGTTTAACACCTTACGAGCGGCCTATGCGGTTTATTTATATGTACCGCCCAGCGGGGTGTTTTTAGCCAAAATAGGGCTGTTTACGTGATCATTTTCATGCCTAAATAAGACCCAGAACATAAAACAAGTACCTATCCCAGAAAGGGCATAAACAGAGCTTTCGAATGACACCATAACGATCCTTTTATGATGGCTAGTTTTCTTGCAATAACCGTGCAACGTGAGTGCAAAAAGCATGTAATTAGCCACTTTCCCGATACAATTCCTTATATAGCGAGTGAGAGAGGGAGGAGGGAGCTGGGATTCGTGTCAGTATGTTCGCCGCGGTGGTCTGGAGCAGTCATACGCTCGCTACTCTCCTGCCACCACTTGTCTCTCTCTCTCAGCAACATTACGTGCTGAAATTGCCACTCGACCTATGTCGAGCGCCGCCACATAGTCCAGCTTTATTAAATACGACTTATGTGGTGAGCCGCTAATTAAGGGTTAATGATGGCTAAAAGGGGAAAGGAGTCTCCATTGTTCTGTGATCCATTTTGGTGATGACTGAATTATATAAAGCAGACCAAGCATAGGTTTGTGCTTTATAGTATGCTGGTATGGAGTAGAACTGTACTCTACGGATTACGTTATTATATATCCGTTCACAATCTGTGTTCTATTCTGATTAATCTACTTATATATCTGTGGTCTACAGAGCAGTCCTGATCAATCTACTTATATATCTGTGGTCTACGGAGCAGTCCTGATCAATCTCACAATTATATATTTTCTATAGATCACTCCGGTTAAATCCTTTCTATATTTGTCTGTGTTTCAGAGCCAGTCACAATAAATTCAGACGCTTGCATGTGTCTCAAACAGATCAGCTGTGTTATAACACTTCATTATACACAAAAGATGCAAATGAAAATACCCTTTTTGTCATCCATGCTGGTTCAAATGACGTCATGCGCACCAGATCCGAAGAGTTGATGGAGAAATATCGCAAGATGATCCAGCACTACAAAAACAAGTCAAGGAATATCATCATCTCAGGCATTCTCCCCAAGATCGACGCACCTGACAAATTCTACGACAAGGCCTTCAGCACAAATAGCCGACTAAAATATTTGTGTCTGAGGGAAGAAGTTGAATTCATCAACCTCTGGGACAACTTCTACAACCAGCCTACTCTGTTCCGCAAGGATGGCACTCATCTAAACCCTGTGGGTTCAGCACGCATGGGTCGTCTCCTACACGAAGCAGTCCGCAGCCATGGATCAAAAAACGCCATCCGAGAAGAAGCAGCAGTGACATAAATCACCCAACGCCAAGAAAAAAAAAGAGGCAACCGAGGACCACCAGCGATAAGGACCGAAGACAGCGAGGACCGAGGACAGCCATGAACATAAATGTAGATCCGACAAGAACCAAAAATATTATTAAAGAGCGTTCCGTGAGTTCTAAAATAACAAATTTAAAGGTTTTCTATGCAAACGCTCGTAGCATACGCAATAAATTTTCAGATTTAGAGGAGCTAGTGTTTACAGAAAATTATGATGTGATTGGCATAACAGAATCTTGGCTCAATACAAAAGATAGAGACTTTTTAGCAGAGTATTCACTTCCCGGTTATGTAATGTTTGAGAAAAGCCGAATAAATCAAAATGGAGGTGGCGTTTTACTTTATATCAAAGAAAGTCTTAACCCTACCCTCTTGTCAAAACCTCAAATTGTGAACGTCGACGCATCTTTTGTGCTAATAAAGAATAATAAAGGTACAAAAATAATACTTGCATTAATATACAGACCTCCAGCTCAATCAGTGCAAACTGACCGAGAAATTTACGAACAAATTGCAGATGTAAGTAACTCACAAGATACCGTAATTTTTGGCGACTTTAATTTACCTGTGACCAAGTGGGGCGATACCCTTACTTCACACTCCGGACATGACTTGTATACGAACTTGCAAGAGAGTTCGCTTTATCAATTTGTTCGAACGCCAACCCGTGGTAATAACGTTCTTGACATTGTACTTGCAACAAAAGAAGAATTAATAGAGAATTTGAATGTTGGTGATGAATTCAGTAACAGCGACCATCGTACGATAACTTTCACTTTAAATTTTACTAGTGACGAACCAAATAGTAGCATTGAAAAAGTCTCTAATTTCAAGAAAGCAAACTTCCATAAACTTAGAGCTATGTTTAAAGAAACTGACCGGAGCTTTTTAATTAACAATAACGACATAAATACATCTTGGAAGTTATTCGAAACCACTTACCTAAAAGCAGTGCAAGACTGCATACCATCGAAAATACGGCGTCCAGGCCATAATAATAAGCCCAAATGGTGGAATAAAGATATTTCAAACTGCCTGCTTGCTAAAAAATTTGCTAATGATAGATTAATATCTTCACGAAATGACGAAGAACGGGTGAAATTTGTAGAGCTACGACGCAAAGCCAAAAAGTTAATTAAGCAAAGTAAAAAGACCTTAGAGTTACATATTGCGAATCAAAGTAAAACAAACCCGAAAGAATTCTATAGTTATATCAGAAAGAAAAAGTAGTTATTTCAACTGTTGGACTGTTAGTCGATGAAAATGGAGAATACACCAAAGACGAAGTACAAATGAGTAATGCCCTGAATACCTTTTTTGCATCAGTTTTTACAACAGAAGACCTCGGTGATATCCCTACACCATCGCCGATTCAGATTGATAATTCAGATGTTTTAAGCAATATCACCGTTACAGAGAGAGAAGTATTGAATTGTTTAGAATAAACTCAAGGTAAATAAAACGCCTGGACCTGATACAATCTCGCCTAGAGTTCTAAAGGAAGCTAAGGATGAGCTCTCCAAACCACTGACATTACTATTCAATAAATCCTTGCAGTCTGGAACTATGCCTGATCAGTGGAAGCTAGCCAACATAACACCGATATTCAAAAAAGGCAGCAAATCCCTACCCAGTAACTATCGTCCAATTAGCTTAACCTCAGTTGTATGTAAAATGCTCGAAACGGTCATACGAGACAGACTCGTAAATCACTTAGAGGAAAATTACATACTTAAAGATACTCAACACGGCTTTCGTAAAAAACGTTCCTGTTTAACAAACCTCTTAGACTTCTTCCACGATATCCTCAACCTCTACGATGAGAGTAAAGCTGTAGATATTATATACCTTGATTTTCAAAAGGCCTTTGACAAAGTTCCCCACAAACGTTTACTGCTAAAACTAAAAGCGCATGGAATACAAGACGGTGTGTTGAAATGGATAGAAAATTGGCTCAGCGACAGAAAGCAAAGAGTAGTCATAAACGGTAAGGCATCTAAATGGACCAATTTAAGTAGCGGGGTACCCCAGGGATCAGTACCTAGGACCAATTCTCTTTCTAATTTACATCAACGACATAGATGAGGGTCTCACCTGCACAATCTCAAAATTTGCTGACGATACAAAAATTGCAAATAGCGTACTCTCAAAAGAACAAGTTGACGATATGCAACACAATCTAGATAAATTGTCATGTTGGGCCCAAATTTGGCAAATGAGTTTCAATGCGGATAAATGTAAAGTACTACATATCGGATACCTAAATGAGAAAGCAAACTATTCGATGAATGGCACTCAGCTTAAGAATGTAAACAGAGAAACCGATCTGGGAGTAACAATATCGAGTAACCTAAAACCGAGTCAACAATGTTCAGAAGTTGTTAAGAAGGCAAACAAAATAATTGGCTTTATAGGCAGGTCATTTGAGCATAAATCCAAAGACGTTATCCTAACCCTTTACAATTCCTTAGTCCGCCCTCTTCTGGAATACTGCGTTCAATCCTGGTGCCCTTATTACCAAAAAGATATAAACAAGCTAGAACGAGTTCAACGTAGAGTTACCAAAATGATACCTAGCCTAAAGAACAAACCATACGAAGAGCGTCTTAGAGAATTAAATCTATTTCCTTTAACCCAGCGCAGATTAAGAGGTGACTTAATTCAAGTGTTCAAAATCATCAAAGGCATCGACAATATGAACTGTAGTAAGTACTTCACTATCGACCAATCTAATTACACGCGGGGAAACGGTTGCAAAATTATTGGTAAATCTTTTAACTCACACGAATCTAAAAAAATTCTTCTTCAATCGAGTTGTCAACTTGTGGAATGGGTTTCCCCGAAACGTTATAGACTGCATCACCGTTGATTCATTTAAACTCCGCGTAGACAAATATCTCGCATCAAACACGCGACTGACTGCGTTTGTAAATGAATAACTTTATTTTATCCCCCCCTCAGTTACTCACCCATCTGTCCCCTACTAACTTCCTAATCCTGCCACGGACATTAGTTCCAGGGCAGTAATTCCCTTTCCAATGTTTCCTTACCCACTCTAAACCACTGTTAGGACACTTGATCCTCAGTGTTTTGGAGGACAAGCAACCTAGAAGGGTCACTAGATATGTTGTTGCTTGATTTCCTTTGTACTCCTTTGTACTCCTTTGTACTCCTTTATGTTATATGGGGCCCCCAGTGCAACAAGGAACGAATATGCCATTTTAAGCAAATTGAGTTATTAGTTGCAAAATGTCTGTAGATGCATACACCTTTGATGTAAAGTGGATATTCGCCAAAAAAACAAAAAAACAAAAACATGTCGTATTGTTGACAGTCCCTAGAGTGAAGCTACATGTTCAGCCTTATCGCCTTGGCATGATTGTTCTAGGTAAAGTAAGTGCGAGAAGGGACGAATATCCACCAGCTGAGATTCCCGATACATAATTCATAAAATAATAGCTGTTAGAATGGATACCTTATACAACAAATTATGTATAAAATAATAAATTCCTATGAAATAATTATAATAACTCCCTAGAATAAGGAAAAAGACAAAGTAATAGTTTAATATGTTTTGCGCCAAAATAGTTTATGAAAAACCATAACTATTATTCCTTTCATAATTTGCATACAAACTACATGTGTTTCCATATAATTTAACATCAAATTCAACTCTGTATCTTCTAAATTGGTCTCAAGTGGAGCATCCTCCTAAAAATAACCAAAAATATCTTTGTCCAGTAAAATTCAGGTTATGGCATAAATGTCTCCACTCAACATTCATGTATACAGCTGCGAAGTATTTTTGCCGAAAATCGGGTCTAAATCCATCAAAATCTTGCTTATTTCAAACTTTCCCTGCTGGGTGCTCAGTGCGAGCTGACGAGTGGGCGGTAGTTACCGACTTTTCAGCTTAAATAACTTGACTACCCTTGGTCCTATACAGATAATTAATATATCAATCGAAAGGGCATAAAATGTGCTACAAACTGTCAGTTTTGTATTGGTATTGACCAATTAGTTCGTCAACAGTGAGGCCTAAAATTTAAAAACATTGGCAAATTTGGATGAATTTCTATGTTCGAAACTCTTCAAAAACTTTGCGTGCGATTTTCTCAGAATGTAATTTACCGGCATTTGAGCTTGACTAATTTGATAACCCTTGGTCATACAAGGATCATATATATCAATCGAAAGGGCATACAAAAGTACTATGAATTTTATGTTTTGTATTGTTATAGCCCCACTAGTTGTCAACAGTGAGGCATGAAAGTAAAAAATAATCGCTAATTTGGATGACCTAATTTCCTAATTTCATAATTAGTGGAGATATGATCATTCAAAACAGAACAATCTTAGATACACTTTCCCTGAGTTGGAGGATCACCATTAAAACATGATTGAATAGGTTTCCTAGGACGATTCAAATTTGTTCTATCACCATTTTTCATCACTAATTCTTACCTAACTCAAAAACTATTTGACTAATATATAATTGTGATAAACTAAATAGTATCTCTAATAGACTTTTATTAGTGTGCCGAAAATCATTAAAATCCAACAACATTCACCGACACCTTCATGAGTACGGTATCTTCTAAATTGGTCTTAATTCTTACAATTCTTTGTTTTATCATAATTTCGAAATCATTTAGTTTGCCATGAATATCTACCATCATTATTTAAGAAAATCGTAAAATAAATAACCAAACATACAATTCACTAATCCCTATAACTGGTGTAAATTACAACTTTGTAGACCTAATAACAAAAAAGTCATGGTTGATAGAAGTTCTCAAACTTTGACGCTGTTTTCTGACAAATTTTGTATTTGGCATATTCGTTCCTTGTTGCACTGGGGGCCTCATATTCACAGCAAACATTCGTCATATCCGTCATTATGTGTGTTATATGCACTGCATACGCTTGTCATATTCCTCCATCGCCTGTTCTTTGTATGGCTAACTCTTGCTTTAATGTCCCTGCTGTCCGGATTGCTATTGTTATAATTATCCTACCCCCAAAATGGGGATTGGGCCTTAGCATATAGATAGATAGATATAGATAATTATCCATCTACTGGACCTTCTCTTCCCTTCATGTTTCTCTCTCTCTGTATGTGGCTTCTCTAAATGATAGCCTTTGTCTTGATAGTTACTCCAGTATATATAATTGGATTATCATGGCTCTCTCCCTCTTATGTTCAAATTTGAATCCCTTTCCCAGTTCGATTATCATTGCCTGGTCATTTGTGTCCTCTTCTTGTTGTTTTGTATCTATTGTATTATTTATCTCTCTGTTCTGATTTTGTTACTTCATCCCCTTGCTTGATCGTTGTTCGAGTGCCTTTTTGTCCCGTCTGTATTTTGCTTTTTTCTCTATGTTTGTTTGTGTATGTTTGCATGTGTGTGTCTCTCCTCTTCCCGCCAAATTCTATCCCCCTTCCCTGTCCAATTATCATTGTTCTGTTTATTTGAGTCTTCCCCTTCCTGCAATGCGTTCTATCTTCTTGCTGTCCTCGCCCGTATATCTCGTGTTGTGTCTTGCTAAATGTTATATATTCTTATCTCACATGCTGTCTTTATTTGTTTGTCTCTCTGGCTCTTCTTGTTATTCATGTAGTGCATCTTTCTGTCTTGCCTCTATGTGCCTGTTTATGTGTGTATCTATGTCTTTATCTTGCATTCTGTCTCTCTCCATCTTCCATTCTAATGAATTCTCCCTTCCCTGCTCAATCATCATTGTTCTGATTATTTGTGTCCACCCCTTCTTACAATCCCTTCTTTCCTCTTCCAGTCTTCGCCCTTATTTCTCTTTTTTTTCTCTTGTCTGTTTTCATATCTATAGTTTTGTCTCTATCTCTCTAGTCGTCGATCTCTGTTGGTGTAAATCTATATATCTTTCTGTCCTTTACCTACAGTATATGTCTGTCTATGTGTTTATGTTTCTGACCTTCTCGTCAATTCTGTTTCTCTCCATCTTCCATTCATAATAAATACCCCTTCCCTGCCCAATGATCATTGTTCTCATTATATAAATCCTTCCCTTCCTGCAATCTTTTCCTCACTTTTGATGTATTTAACCTTATCTCTTTTCTTTATTATATTGAATGTGTGTGTTTATCTCTTTCATGTTTTCTCTGTCTCTATGTGTCTGTTAGCCTGACTTTAAGTTTCAGTCTGTCTTCTACCTCTATGTCTATGTTTACTTATATATCTATGTTTGTCTTTCGTTGTCTATATCTGTGTCTGTCTCGCCCGTCCTGTCTCAATTATATGTTATAGATTCATATATCTCTTGCTCTGTCTTTATTTTTCTGTCTCTCGGCTTCTTTTTGAGCATTCTGTAATGCAGTATTCTGTGTTTTGCCTCTGTGTTGTCTGTCTGTGTGTTTCTTTGTTTGTGTATATCTGTTATTATCGAGCGGGTTGTCTCTCCCCCTCTTCCATTCAAATCAAATCCCCCTTCCCTGTTCGATCATTATTATTCTGATTAGCTAAGTCCCCCTTTCCCGTAATACCTTCCTTCCCATTGTTTTCCTTGTTCCTAACTCCTGCTCTCTGTTTTATGTTAAGTGTTTGACTGCTTTATCTTTCTTTGTTTTGTCTTCATTTAACTGCTCGACTGTGTTTGCTGGTGTGTCTATATTGTTTGTCTGTCTTCTGCTGCTTCGTGTAAGTGCATATTGGTATTTCTATATCTGGCTTTCTATTTTTCTTTTTATGTGTATGGAGGAGAAAAAAGAAAGGTTGCCTGTAATAAGTGTCTCCCCCAAAGCCAAAAGAGTGACAGAGTTTAAAGCAGTCTAAGTCATAGGATGAAGGAGAGATTGATTGAGGGAGAGAGTTTCAGAGTTCACTTGTTGAATTGATAATCTGTTATTTCTTGGGTTGGACAGCTGGACAAAATAGGAGTGGGACCGTGTTGAAAGACGGGTGCCTCGCAATCGCCGTAAGGGAGGGGGTATGTACTGAGAGAGCTTTGAAGAACACTGATTGTTGTATTAGGGATAGAAGAGTGAAAGAGATGCAACATTGCGGTGTGTAGAAAGAGAATGTAGGGAAATAGTAAGAGGAAGTGGGTTGATCAGGCGAAATACTTTTAACTACTCTTTCGAGAAGTGCGGTATGGGTGGAACCTCCCCACACATGCAAACAATACTTGATATATAGGTGCACTGTGCCCTTATACAGAGCAAGAAGCTGTGCGGGGGTGATGAATCCACGGAGACAGCTGAGCACACCTAACTTCTGGGAATCTGTTTTAGCAAGAGTAATAAAATTATCTTTCCAAGAAAGGTCCGATGCAAAAGATACACAAAGAATATTGAGAGAAGATCAAGGGTTGATTTGTGTATTGTTGAATAGTAATTGATAGTATTGTGGAAGATTGCGACGGGCAGACAGAAGGAGAAATTGGGTCTTGGAGTCATTGAAAGTATCAAGATTTTGTCTGCCAAATCAGAAATAATTGATAGATCATTATCATTATCATTATCAGAAGATAGGCGTGCTATAGCCTCGTCACATGAATTTTGGAGTGATTGCATGCTGGGTTGTTGTGATAAACTAGTTGAATAGTGTAAGGTAGAGTCATCAGCATATGAGTGGATAGGACTAGAGGTACAGTTGAGGAGATCATTAATTAATATTAGACAGAGAGCAGGAGACAGGACAGAACCCTGAGGAACGCCATAGTTGATAGGTTGAGGAAGTGAGCGAGGGCCATCCACAGTTGTAGCTATGGAACGGTCAGAAAGGAAATTAGAGACAAAGGCACAAATAGAGGGATAAAAATCGAAGGATGGTTGTTTGATTTGTGCTTGAATCTAATGAAGGCTTTCGATATGTCTATTGCAATAGAAATAGTCTCACCAAAGTCCTGAAAGGAGGATGACCATGAGTTAGCAGGATAAGCACGGAGATAACCAGTTGAGCGCCTCTTAATGAAACCATACTGGCGATCTGATATTAGATTATTGAAAGTTGTCAAATGTTTAAGAAATTTTGAATTAAGAATAGTTTAAAAATCTTTAGATATGCAAGAAATGAGAGCAATTGAACGAAAGTTAGAGTGTTTAGAGAGGTCACCCTTCTTTGGGACAGGTTGAATGAGAGCAAACTTGCAACAAGAAGGAAAGACGTCAGAGGAAAGACAGAGACAAACGTGTTTGCCTAGGCAGGGAGTCTGTGCCTTTGCCTGTTTCTGTTTCATGTGTCATGTCTCTCCGCTCCCGCCTGTCAAATTAAATCCTTCTTCCCTGTTTGATATTCACTGGTTTGATTTTCTGAGTTTTCTTCATGCAATTCCTCTCTTTTCTCTTGTCCTCGCATCTATATCTCGTTTTCTCTGTTGTTAAGACATTGGCTGTTATATTTTGTTTGTCTTTATTTACCTGTCCGTTTGTGTCTGTTGGTGCGCGTTCAAGTTTCAGTTTGTCTTCTGCATCTGTTTCTCTATATTTATATGTTTATGGCTTTCGTTGTCTGTGTCTGTGTCTCAGTCTGTTCCTACCCCGCCCATTCAACCTTTCTCCCTCTTTCGTTCAAATTAACTTTATCTTCGTTGCCCAATTATCATTGTTGTGATAGCTTTAGTCGTCCCCTTTCTACATTCCCTTACCCTCGTCTGCCGTCCTCGCCCCTATCTCTTGCTCTCTGTTTCATATTATACGTTGGATATTTAGATCTCTGTGGTTTTGTCTATATACACCTGTCCGACTGTGTTTGTTAGTGTGCTGGTATTATTTTGTCTGTCGTCTGCTTCCATGTTTATCTGCTTATATAGATGTATCTATCAGGTGTTCGTTGTCTTTGTTTGTGTCTCTGTATATTTATGTCTCGTCCGTTTTGTTTCTCTCTCTTCCTTTCAATTTATATCCCCCTTCCCTGCCCGAATCACGATTGGTCTGATTATTTGAGTCTTCCCCTTCATGAATGTCCTTCCTCTATCCTGTTGTCCTCGCCCTTTTCTCTCGTTTTGTCTCGTTTGTTAAATATTCGTCTATGTTTATCTCTATTATTGATATACTTATGTGTTGTCTATCCGTCTGTGTCTGTTCTGCCCTTCCATCTCTTTGTTTCTGTGATGATTATATTTTCTGTATAGTTTTCTTTGTATCTGCCTGTGTCTTCAGCATACACCCTATCAGTCTCTGGCTTCCGTTCATATTAAATCCTACTTCCCTGTTCACCAATCATGGATTGGTTATTTATGTTAGCCTCTTCCGACAATTTCTGCCTCCCTTGTCTTGTTTTCGCCACTATCTCATGTTTCTATTGTGTTGAATGTTTGAATATTTTAATCTCTATAGTACTGTCTTTAATTGCTTGCGTCTCTCTGTGTCTGTTGGTTTGCTTTAGTGGTGTAGCCGCTATGTCATTGTGTTTATATCTCTGTGCCTGTCTGTCGTTGTGTTTACTTCGTGTTTATCTGTGTCTGTGTCGTTGATTCTGCCTCTTTCCCATTTCCTTTCAAAATTAAATCCCTCTTTCCTGTTCAATCATCATTGTTCTGATTATTTGAGTTTTCTCCTCTCTGTAATACCTTCATCTTTTGTGTTGTCCTCCCGTCTCTCTTGCTCTGTCGTCGTTTGTGTATATCTCTGGTCCCTTCATCTTTTGTGTTGTCCTCCCGTCTCGATTGCTCTGTCGTCGTTTGTGTATATCTCTGGTCCCTTCATCTTTTGTGTTGTCCTCCCGTCTCTCTTGCTCTGTCGTCGTTTGTGTATATCTCTGGTCCCTTCATCTTTTGTGTTGTCCTCCCGTTTCTCTTGCTTTGTCGTCGTTTGTGTATATCTCTGGTTCCTTCATCTTTTGTGTTGTCCTCCCATCTCTCTTGCTCTGTCGTCGTTTGTGTATATCTCTGGTTCCTTCATCTTTTGTGTTGTCCTCCCATATCTCTTGCTCTGTCGTCGTTTGTGTATATCTCTGGTTCCTTCATCTTTTGTGTTGTCCCATCTCTCTTGCTCTGTTGTTGTTTGTGTATATCTCTGGTCCCTTCATCTTTTGTGTTGTCCTCCCGTCTCTCTTGCTTTGTCGTCGTTTGTGTATATCTCTGGTTCCTTCATCTTTTGTGTTGTCCTCCCGTCTCTCTTGCTCTGTCGTCGTTTGTGTATATCTCTGGTTCCTTCATCTTTTGTGTTGTCCTCCCGTCTCTCTTGCTCTGTCGTCGTTTGTGTATATCTCTGGTTCCTTCATCTTTTGTGTTGTCCTCCCGTCTCTCTTGCTCTGTCGTCGTTTGTGTATATCTCTGGTCCCTTAATTTTTTGTGTTGTCCTCCTGTCTCTCTTGCTCTGTCGTCGTTTGTGTATATCTCTGGTTCCTTCATCTTTTGTGTTGTCCTCCCGTCTCTCTTGCTCTGTCGTCGTTTGTGTATATCTCTGGTCCCTTCATCTTTTGTGTTGTCCTCCCGTCTCTCTTGCTCGGTCGTCGTTTGTGTATATCTCTGGTTCCTTCATCTTTTGTGCTGTCCTCCCGTCTCTCTTGATCTGTCGTCGTTTGTGTATATCTCTGGTTCCTTCATCTTTTGTGTTGTCCTCCCGTCTCTCTTGCTTTGTAGTCGTTTGTGTATATCTTTGGTCCCTTCATCTTTTCTGTTGTCCTCCCGTCTCTCTTGCTCTGTTGTCGTTTGTGTATATCTCTGGTTCCTTCATCTGTTGTGTTGTCCTCCCGTCTCTCTTGCTCTGTCGTTTGTGTATATCTCTGGTTCCTTCATCTTTTGTGTTTTCCTCCCGTCTCTCTTGCTCTGTCGTCGCTTGTGTATATATCTGGTTCCTTCATCTTTTGTGTTGTCCTCCCGTCTCTCTTGCTCTGTCGTCGTTTGTGTATATCTCTGGTTCCTTCATCTTTTGTGTTGTCCTCCCGTCTCTCTTGCTCTGTCGTCGTTTGTGTATATCTCTGGTCCCTTCATCTTTTGTGTTGTCCTCCCGTCTCTCTTGCTCTGTCGTCGTTTGTGTATATCTCTGGTCCCTTCATCTTTTGTGTTGTCTTCCCGTCTCTCTTGCTCTGTCGTCGTTTGTGTATATCTCTGGTCCCTTCATCTTTCGTGTTGTCCTCCCGTCTCTCTTGCTTTGTCGTCGTTTGTGTATATCTCTGGTTCCTTCATCTTTTGTGTTGTCCTCCCGTCTCTCTTGCTCTGTCGTCGTTTGTGTATATCTCTGGTTCTTTCATCTTTTGTGTTGTCCTCCCATCTCTCTTGCTCTGTCGTCGTTTGTGTATATCTCTGGTTCCTTCATCTTTTGTGTTGTCCCATCTCTCTTGCTCTGTTGTCGTTTGTGAATATCTCTGGTCCCTTCATCTTTTGTGTTGTCCTCCCGTCTCTCTTGCTTTGTCGTCGTTTGTGTATATCTCTGGTTCCTTCATCTTTTGTGTTGTCCTCCCGTCTCTCTTGCTCTGTCGTCGTTTGTGTATATCTCTGGTTCCTTCATCTTTTGTGTTGTCCTCCCGTCTCTCTTGCTCTGTCGTCGTTTGTGTATATCTCTGGTCCCTTCATTTTTTGTGTTGTCCTCCTGTCTCTCTTGCTCTGTCGTCCTTTGTGTATATCTCTGGTTCCTTCATCTTTTGTGTTGTCCTCCCGTCTCTCTTGCTCTGTCGTCGTTTGTGTATATCTCTGGTCCCTTCATCTTTTGTGTTGTCCTCCCGTCTCTCTTGCTCGGTCGTTGTTTGTGTATATCTCTGGTTCCTTCATCTTTTGTGCTGTCCTCCCGTCTCTCTTGCTCTGTCGTCGTTTGTGTATATCTCTGGTTCCTTCATCTTTTGTGTTGTCCTCCCGTCTCTCTTGCTTTGTAGTCGTTTGTGTATATCTCTGGTCCCTTCATCTTTTCTGTTGTCCTCCCGTCTCTCTTGCTCTGTTGTCGTTTGTGTATATCTCTGGTTCCTTCATCTGTTGTGTTGTCCTCCCGTCTCTCTTGCTCTGTCGTCGTTTGTGTATATCTCTGGTTCCTTCATCTTTTGTGTTTTCCTCCCGTCTCTCTTGCTCTGTCGTCGCTTGTGTATATATCTGGTCCCTTCATCTTTTGTGTTGTCCTCCCGTCTCTCTTGCTTTGTTGTCGTTTGTGTATATCTCTGGTTCCTTCATCTTTTGTGTTGTCCTCCCGTCTCTCTTGCTCTGTCGTCGTTTGTGTATATCTCTGGTTCCTTCATCTTTTGTGTTGTCCTCCCGTCTCTCTTGCTTTGTCGTCGTTTGTGTATATCTCTGGTTCCTTCATCTTTTGTGTTGTCCTCCCGTCTCTCTTGCTCTGTCGCCGTTTGTGTATATCTCTGGTTCCTTCATCTGTTGTGTTGTCCTCCCGTCTCTCTTGCTCTGTCGTCGTTTGTGTATATCTCTGGTTCCTTCGTCTTTTGTGTTTTCCTCCTGTCTCTCTTGCTCTGTCGTCGTTTGTGTATATCTCTGGTCCCTTCATCTTTTGTGTTGTCCTCCCGTCTCTCTTGCTCTGTCGTCGTTGTGTATATCTCTGGTCCCTTCATCTTTTGTGTTGTCCTCCCGTCTCTCTTGCTCTGTCGTCGTTTGTGTATATCTCTGGTCCCTTCATCTTTTGTGTTGTCCTCCCGTCTCTCTTGCTCTGTCGTCGTTTGTGTATATCTCTGGTTCCTTCATCTTTTGTGTTGTCCTCCCGTTTCTCTTGCTCTGTCGTCGTGTGTGTATATCTCTGGTTCCTTCATCTTTTGTGTTGTCCTCCCGTTTCTCTTGCTCTGTCGTCGTTTGTGTATATCTCTGGTTCCTTCATCTTTTGTGTTGTCCTCCCGTCTCTCTTGCTCTGTCGTCGTTTGTGTATCTCTCTGGTTGTCCATGTACCTAAGTTATGTCTCTTTTTGTTTTCTGTTGACTATTTGTATATACTGTATTATTTTTCTCTTTTTTCTGTCTGTATTTGTCTATCCCTCAGGTTGTCCCTTTACCTAATGTTTATTTCTGTCTTTTGCCTTTATGTGCCTGTTTGCTTGTACGTATTGGTGCGTCTGTCCGCCTTTCTCGTGGATTCTATATCTCTCCCCCGATGAACTGTGTCCACGTATGAATAGCTCCTCTTTCTTCGACAAATCTCAAAACCAATGCAAACAAAGTTGGGTTGATGGTCGTTAAGAATTGTACATAACATTTTATATATATATAAGTTTTTCATTCAAACTTTTCCTAAAAAAAAAATAATGTAATCGTGTTTCTTGCTGCATAGGGAATATTTTACACACTGTCATTACAATTTTAACCTGGGAGAATAGTGAGATCCTCTATGCCATACACTTCTTTCTCTTTTTTTGTTGTTTTGTTTTTATAGTTTTTCTATATGAATAAAGGAAACAAAAGGTAAAGCTGTCTGTAACAAGTGTCTCCCCCAAAGTTGAAAGAGTGTCCGAGAGAAATTCAAGGTATGAATAAAAAATATCTAGACACACAGATCTTGAAGCAGTTTAAGTCATAAGATGAGGGAAAGACAGTTTCGGGGAGAGAGTTCCAAAGCTTACTTGTTGAGCAGAAGAAAGACTGTGAAAATCGGATCAATCTTGGGTTAGAGAGTTGGACAAAATAAAGGCGGGAGCGTGTTGAAATGTGGGTCCCCACCCCTCTCTCCGTAACGGAGTTGGTATGCACTGAGAAAGCTCTGAAGAACACTGATTATTGTAATAACAGTTGCAGAGTGAAAGAGATGCAACATTGCGGCGTGTAAAGAGATATTGTAGGGAATTTTGTAGGAGTAGGTGAGTTAATGGGACAAATTGTTATTGACTCTACTCTTTCCAGAAGTACAGTAGGGGTGGAACCTCCCCACACGAACAATACTCAATACATGGGTGCACAGTGCCCCTATAAATAACAAGAAGCTGTGTGAGGGTCAAGAACCCATGGAGACGGTTGAGCACACTTAGATTCTGGGAAGCTATTTAGTAAGAAGAGATATATTCACAATGCCGTGAATCCTTGAATGGAGAATTAAACCCACATGGTAGTATAATGTGTTTATTATGACACAAGTTTCGACTCTTCTCTGGAGTCCTCTTCAGGTGTGAGGGGTGAATCAATCAAAAAAATCAATCAAAAATAGTAGTGAAAGGGGGTTAGGGGGAAGTGGTATTAGGGCAAGAATAAGTTAGAAGTGAATCTTAGTGGGAGAAAAAGGTCTCCAGGCTTAACTGGGGCTGCCTGATGGTTTTCCAGAGTTTGGGGGATCGGCTTTACTAAGAAGACGGCTGGATCCGACCAGGGAGGCACTGGGTCGAGAGCTGGGAGGCTGGAACTGTGGGCTATTGTACGGGTAGGGAATTTAAGGCCATATATTTATCCTCCCGGCCCAACTGGGAGTCCCGTACTAATAGCCATTTGATGTTGGGGTGCAGGTGTTGGTGTTTACTGTGGTATTCTCCTTGGTAACTTTGGCCAGCCTTGTTTTATGGTGCTCTCGACAGGTACGAAGCGGTGCGGGAGGAGGCCATCAGATTCCTTGTCATAGTGGTGAAAGTAGCAGTTGCAGCTATGAGGATCCTCCCAGTAGTCTGCACAGTGACTCAGGTATTTGTGGTACTTCTTGCGTATCCAGTGGTCGTATAATCTGGACAGAGTGACATCTTTATTCTTTGTTTCTTGTAGTGTAGGAAGGATCTTGTCCAAGAAGAGTTTTAGAGGAGTTTCAGGGTCCCTCTTGATTTTCTTGGTTTTGGGGCTCTCAATGATGGGCATGGAGGCTGCTTCTTCAGGTTCTGGTGACTCAGGTGGTGGTGTAGTGGTTGCAGTCACAAACGTGGTTACTGAAGGTGATGGTGATGGTGGGAGGGCTTCCACGACCTCCATTGGTGGTGCTGGAGTCTCGTCCTCTTCAGGGTGTTGTTGGTTGCTTTCTTCCTCTGCTTGTTGGTGGAAGATTTCGATGTGTGGTGTCATCGATAGCTTCTTCTTCTCGGCCTCAGTGGTGGTTGTTGGTGGTGACTGGGATTTGAAGGTTTGGCTTCTTCTTCCTTGGTTTTGTACAGTGGTTTTGGCAGGTCCAGGAGTTGTTTTGGGTGACTTCTAGGTTTCCTCAGAGCTTGTGTAGGTGTTAGCTCAAGGGGCCAGACCCGTTTTTTGGGTTGTAGCACTGGGATAATTATAAAGGGAAGGTTGTTAGCCTTCAGGAGGTTTGAGAGGTACTCCTTGAGGAGATTATGGTCCCCACCAGCAAGTGCTATGGCCGTGGTGACCACGATCTGAATTACTTCTGATCTGACACCGGGTGGCTGGCCATAGCCTGCTGGTGAGTAGTCAATCTTTCTTTTTTCCTCCTCCTTTCTCCTCCCCCAGGTGTGTCTGGAGCCCTTTACATTAGCTCCATTTATTCCCCTGATGTTGCTGGTATCTTCTCCTTTTTTCCCCTTCATGATAGTGAAAATTACCCTCTCGCCGTCACCGAGAGAGAGCACTACATGATGTTGGTTTGAGGAGGAGATTCGGCGTCTGTGGCGAATATATCGGTTCCATTATCATTTCTGTTAATGAAGCCTGCTTCATATTAAACCATTTTACCGTACCAGCAACGATGTTAGAGGTTACTGAGGGCATGGTGTTGGTGGTGGTGAAGCGAGAGAGCTAGAGAGTCATACACCTGCTGTGCTGTGCTGGGTTGTGATCAGAGGGGTGAAGGAGTGAGGAGAGCTTATATACCGCTCGGGGGAGAAGGGGGAGGGGAATAGGAGCTAGATGGAGGGTAGACATGGGGGGAGGGGAGGTACACAAATGGCAAACAACTGTACATTATGCAATACTAAAATAATGGAAATACTACTAATAATAGTAACAATACAAATAGAAAAAAAAATAAGAGAAATAATAGTAACATGAACATTATAAGGGTAGTTATAAGAGTGATGAGTTGTGGTAGTAGTCATAAGGTGAGAAACTACAAGGAACTGATAGTACATACATTAATATAAAAAGCTGAGCATTAATACAAACAATAATAATAACAAAACAATATTACAATTGAAAATAATGGCAGAAATAACAACAAAAGAAAAGAAATCAAATATAAGGGTAACGGTGGGTGAACAAGTGGGAAAAGAAATATGATGATAAAAGGGGATGAACAGGTGGGAAGAGAGGCAGGTAGAGAAGGGATTAGTTTGGTTGGAGGGGCCGACTCTCAAGGGATGGGTGAGGTCACAACGAAGTCACACAGGACAGTGTGTGTGTGTATGGATGGAAGTGAGTGTGTATGTAGATGGAAGTGAGTGTGTGTGGAGTGGATGTGAGTGGGTAGGTGTGTGGTGTGCAGTAGTAGTGTGAGTGCAGTGTAGTGCATGTGTGTGTGAGAGAGTGCAGAGCTAGTCAGGGGGGTTGGATTTGTGGATGGAATGGTGAATGAGAGCAGCTAACATGGGGTCAACATTAACATCACCTGCCTTTAGATTAAAGGTTTGACATGAGGCAATTTCGGCTGACTCAACTAGTCTCCTCGTGAAATAATTGTTTGAAGAATATATTATCTGTGAGGAGTCCCAATCGATCCGGTGTTGTTGGTCTCTGAGATGGCAGAACAGGGCGTTGGAAGAATCCCCATTTCTCACATCTCTCTCATGCTCCTTTCTTCTTTGGGCAAGAGTGCGTCCTGTCATCCCGATGTATTGGGAAGGGCAGTCAGCATGGTATGGAGTAGACGCCGGTTGAGGGGTTGTTTTGACGGGGGTGGGTGTGGACTAGATTTCTTTTGACAGTGTTAGTCTGTCGGAAAACTAGTTGGATGTCTGGTCTAAGTTTACATTTCAGGGAGCTCACGTTGCTTTATATAGGGAAGACATAGAAGGGAGGGTCTATTTTCAGGGTTGGCTGGGGTGGGACGAGGGGTGAAATGGGTCTTTTTTGCTTTGGAAAGAGCCTGGGTTATGACATGGGCGGGATAAGCAAGGCGGGTGAAAGACGTTTGAGGAAAGAAATTTCTTCATCAAGGTAGGAAGGGTCACAAATGTGGAAGGCACGAAGGAAAAGCGAAGAGAGGACACTGATTTTTATGTGAAGAGGGTGGTAGGAGAAGAAGTGAATGTACATACATGCCACTGTGTGTGGGTTTTCTGTAAACTGAGAAGGAAAAAGTGTCTGCCTCGCGATGAATGAGAGTGTCGAGGAAAGGAAGCTTCTGATTGTCTTCCCATTCAATGGTGAAGTGCGTGGACCTGGCAAGAGTGTTGAGTTGGTCAAGGAAAGAAGGAAAGAGGTTGGTATCATGAGGCCACAGGGCAAAGATGTCTTCAACATATCGGAGCCATAGAGAAGGGCGGGGATTAAGAGCAGGAAGAAGGTCAGATTCAATGTGACACATCCATAGACCTGCGAGGACAGGGGATAGTGGGGATCCCATGGCAACCGCGAAGATCTTCGTTGTGACCTCACCCGTCCCTTGAGAGTCGGCCCCTCCCCCCAAACTAATCCCTTCTCTACCTGCCTCGCTTCCCACCTGTTCACGCCCTTTATCATCATATTTCTCTTCCCACTTGTTCACCCACCGTTACCTTCATATTTTATTTTGTTGTTGTTGTTGTTATTTCTGCCATTATTTTCAATTTAAATATTGTTTTGTTATTATTATTGTTTGTATTAATGCTCAGCTTTTTATATTAATGTATGTACTATCAGTTCCTTGTAGTTTCTCACCTTATGACTACTACCACAACTCATCACTCTTATAACTACCCTTATAATGTTCATGTTACTATTATTTCTCTTTATTTTTGTTTTCTATTTGTATTGTTACTATTATTATTATTAATTCCATTATTTTAGTATTGCATAATGTACAGTTGTTTGCCATTTGTGTACCTCCCCTCCCTCCATGTCTACCCTCCATCTAGCTCCTATGCCCCTCCCCCTTCTCCCCCGAGCGGTATATAAGCTCTCCTCACTCCTTCACCCATCACACCTGAAGAGGACTCCAGAGAAGAGTCGAAACTTGTCGTGTCATAATAAACACATTATACTACCATGTGGGTTTAATTCTCTATTTAGTAAGAAAGGCTAGAAGTAAAAGAAACACCGAGAAGAGAGAAGAGAAGATGAAAGGTTGATTTGTGTATTGTTGAAGTATAAGGATTAGACGTGTACAAGTTCTTGATGGGTATATAAATGGAGAAATTGAGTTTTGGAAGCATTGAAAGTAACAATATTCTCTCTGTCCCAATCGGAAATAGTTGATAGATAAGAAGATAGGCTTGCTATGGCCTCAACATGTGAGTTTTAGAGTGATTGCATGCTATGTTGTTGTGGAAAACTAGTTGAATAGTGTAAGGTAGAGTCATCAGCATATGAGTGGATATGACTTGAGGTACAATTGAGAAGATCCTTAATGAATATTAGAAAGAGAACTGGAGACAAGACAGAACCCTGAGCAACACCGGAGTTGATAGATTGAGAAAGTGAGCCATGTCCTTCCACAACTGCAGCTATGGAACGGCTAGAAAGGAAATTAGAGATAAAGGCACAGATGGAGGAATAGAAACGGAAGGAGGGTAGATTGGAGGTTAGATATTTGTGCCAGACTGTATCGAAGGCTTTCGATACGTCTAGCACAATATAAAAGGTCTCACTGAATTCCCGAATGGAGGATGGCCAAGAGTTATTAAGATAAGATAGAAGATCACTAGTAGAGCTGCCCTTAAGGAAACCATACTGACGATCTTAAAATTGATTATGGGAAGACAAATGCTTAAACATTTATGAAGTCAAAATAGTTTTAAATACTTTAGAGATGCAATATGGGAGCAATTGGACGATAGTTGGAGGGTTGAGAGCGATCACTCTTCTTTGGGACAGGTTGAATGGGAGCAAAATTCCAGCACCACCTCCTCTATGTAGGGTACATAATACCCGTCTTGCAACACAATCCCACCCCTATTCTGTGCTACTCTCCAACCCAAGAGTGAAATGTTATTCTGTCTTTCTTCTATTCAACAGTTGAGCTCTGGAACTCTCTCCCAGATTCAGTCTTTCCCTCTTCCTATGACTTAAATTGCTTAAAACTCTGTGTGTCCAGGCATTTTGGCTCGAACGTCCCTTGATTTTGGCCCTGTCACTCTTTCAACTCTGGGGGAGGCGCTAGCTACAGGTAGTTCTGCCTTTTTTCTCCCTCACTCACATAGAAAAGAAAAGAAGGAAGACGTTATAGGAAAATCAGAGACGAAAGAGTTTGCCTAGGCAGGGAGTCAGCACAGAAGAACAGTTGTTGGGTAGAAGAGGAGGAACACTTCCCGGTTCATATGCCTTCTTAGTATTTAACATAGAGAGGGCAGGTTAAGTACATCCTTAGAAGAGGATAAGATTGGAATAAGTAAGAGAGAGGTGGGTGGAGAGGGAGGGACAGCACCGTAATAATCCAAGGTGGAGTTCCTAGTGAAAGTTTGAGCGAAGAGTTCAGCTTTGTCAGAGGAAGAAGTGGTGGCGATGCCGTTAGATAGCTAGAGTTGGAATGCTCAGAACATTAATGAAAGAGTTTTGGACAAGTTGAAGAACAGTTTTGGCTTGAATCTGTGCAGAAACATAAAAAGTACGAGATTCTTAAGTTTGAAGGTAACGGTACCGTTTGAATGCTTCCCCCTTATAGCGGACAACAATAGAACAAGCGTGAGTAAACAAAGATTTTTTGCATTAGAGAGAGAGAAAGATGATGGAATTTATGCCTCCATGCCTGAAAGGATTACCTCGGTTATGCGCTCAGCGCACTCCGAAGGTCCCCGGAAGCAAAAATCATTCCATCGGAAATCAAAGAAGTTCTGCCGAAGAGCCTCTCAGTCGGCAGCGCCAAAATACCTCAAACACTAGGCTAGGAGGATAGGATGGCCATACATAGGTTAGGTAGATTAGCTGCAAGCTGCCATGTAAGGTATATTTGACTATTGTTGCTTGTTTTCCTTTGCATGTACTCCCTTTTCCATACAGGGTCAATAGCCAGGGTAGGCCTCAAAGGCATGTGATAAGGAATTTCTGGAACCCCTGTTTCAATTGGCTTGCCTACCTCGCTGTTTCTGTTTGTGTTTCACCTATGCAGAGAGTAATCCAGTTAGCTCTCATAAAACATTTCTCATCCTATTCATTTTACTACACTAAACAAGCACACCATACTTCTTTCCAATACACCAAGAAAACAAGTGTTTGAAGATGACCACTAACCGCCTTTAATTTGGCTCTGTCATTCTTTTACCTTTGGGGGAGACACTTTTTACAGGCAGTTTTGCCTTTTGTCTCCCTCATACACATAGAACAAAATATATATATGATTCCTCCTCTTCATTAAGTCCCTTCCTATCTCTTGTTGTTCTCTCCCCTATAGTTTGCGTGTTTTCTCTTTAAATTTATGTTCTGTTTACGGTACATTTAATGTCTATTTTCTGTCTATCTGCACTGTAATTTTTTTTTTTTTAGAATGCAACAAAAAGGATGCATATAAAAGCGTTTCAATCGTTTCTGTGTGTTAATATTAAATACGTAAACGAATGAGACTCATATTTATGCCTTTAATTGTCGATACATTTGAACACACTATTTGTACAGTGTAGCTGGAGATGTTTCAACTTCTCCTCTGTGAATATATCTCCTATGTTTGTCTATAGTATGTCTTTTTATCTGTGCTTGTATATGTCTGCAATAGTATGCCTCGTGTGCTCTCTCTCTCTCTCTCTCATTATAGTCACCAATTTTAACACCTAACGAGCGGCCTAGGCGGTAATTAATATGTACCGCCCAGCGGGGTGTTTTTACCCAAAATAGGGTTGTTTACGTGATAATTTTCATGCCTATATAAGAGCCAGAGCGTAAAACAAGTATCTATCCCTGAAAGGGCATAAACAGAGCTTTCCAATGACACCATAACGATCCTTGTATGACCGCTAGTTTTCTTGCAACAATCACGCAACACGAGTGCAAAAACCATGTAATTCGGTACTTTCCCTGCATAATTCACTGTGTAGCGAGTGTGAGAGGGTGGAGGAGGGTGGGATTCATGTCAGTTGGTCCACCGCTGTGGTCTGGAGCAGTCATACGCTCGCTACTCTCCTGCCACCACTTATCTCTCTCTCTCAGCAACATTACGTGCTGAAAATGGCACACGACTTATGTTGTGAGCCGCCACATAGTCCAAATTTCTTTCACTTGACATATGTTGCGCACCGCCAGTTAAGGGTTAAAACGAGTCATTAACAAGAGTCTGGGCTTAATACTAGGAAGGCGTACGGTCCGGATGGTGTTCATCCTGTTGTACTAAAAAACTGTGCTTCCGTGCTGACTTCCTGCCCAGGCAAACTCTTTCGTCCCTGTCTCTCCTCTAACGTCTTCCCTTCTTGCTGGAAGTTTGCTCTCATTCAACCTGTCCCAAAGAAGGGTGACCGCTCTCAATTCTCCAACTATCGTCCAATTGCTCTCATCTCTTGTATCTCTAAAGTTTTTGAAACTATTCTTGCTTCCAAACTTCTTAAGCATTTCTCTTCTCATAATCTACTCTCCGACCGCCAGTATGGCTTCCTTAAAGGTTGCTCTACTGGTGATCTTCTTTCATATATTACTAACTCTTGGTTATCCTCCTTTCGAGACTTTGGTGAGACCTTTTCTATTGCACTAGACATATTGAAGGCCTTCGATAGAGTCTGGCACAAATCTGTAATTTCTAAACTACCCTACTTCAGTTTCTATCCCTCCATCTGTGCCTTTGTCTCTAATTTCTTTTCCGGCCATTCCATAGCTGCGGTTGTGGACGGCCATCGCTCACTTCCTCATCCTATCAACTTCGGTGTTCCTCAGGGCTCTGTCCTATCTCCTATTCTCTTTCTAATTTTCATAAATAATCTTCTCAACTGTACCTCCAGTCCCATCCATTCATACACAGATGACGACTCTACCTTACACTACTCAATTAGTTTAACAGAACACCCCAGCCAGCAATCCCTCAAAGACAAAGGTAATGAAGCCATACAACACTTATCTTCTGATCTAACTATTATTTCCAATTGGGGCAGAGAAAACCTTGTTGCCTTTAATGCTTCCAAAACACAATTTCTTCATCTTACTACCCGTTCAGAACTCCCAGAGGACTATCCCTTATAATTCAACAATACAAAAATCAATCCTTCATCTTCTCAATGTTCTCGGTGGTCTCTTTTTCTTCTGCTCTCACTTGGAAGGGCCATATTACCAGTCTTGCTAAGGCAGCCTCCCAGAAGCTGGGTGTGCTCAACCGCCTCAAGGGGTTCTTTACCGCTGCACAGTTTCGTGCTCTGTACAGGGGCACAGTGCGTCCTTGTATTGAGTATTGTTCACATGTGTGGGGAGGATCCTCTCACGCTGCAATCCTAGACAAAGTAGAAAGGAAAGCGTTTCGTATCATTAACTCACGCCCAACTGCCAACTATCTGCAATCTCTCTCTATTCGCCGCAATTTTGCATATCTCTCGCTATTCTATCGCTACTATAATAATCAATATTCCTCAGAGCTTTCCCAGTGTATACCACTTCCTCTACGTAGGGTAGGGTACGTGGTACCTGTCTTGCAACACAATCCCACCTCTACTCTGTGCAACTCTCCAACCCAAGAGTGAAACGGTATTCTCAGGCTTTCTTCTATTCAGCTGCTGAGCTCTGGGACTCTCTCCCAGAATCAGTCTTTCCCCCTTCCTATGACTTAAATTGATTCAAACTCCATGTGTCCTGGCATTTTGGCTCGAACGTCCCTTGAGTTTTGCCCTGTCACTCTTTCAACTCTGCGGGAGGCACTTGATACAGGCAGTTCTGCCTATTGTCTCCCTCACTACATAGGAAAAAAAAAAACACTACCCAGATCAAAATATTGCTTCTTCGAGCTGTAGATACAAATAATATGCCGTATTTACAAACATCAGAATAATGTTTGTGTCCCCAAACCAATCTTTGGCACAGGAACAGGAGTTATTTCAGTATTTAACTCTAAATCATAGAATCAAGTTAGTGTTATCAGATATAAAATAACCTAATAACATACCGGTACCTATTTTCAAATATAGGTTAACACATTATATCATATATTGTATACTATATCAAACTCTGTATATGTATTATGCTAATATGCCCTTTTATGCATTATTATTAAATAACAATATGATACGGTGATGCAGGTTTTAACGCCGTGCATTCCCATGATTGACAGGGCTAAGCTGTGCCCTTGTTACAGGGACTTTACTGGACATTTGCCACGAATCGCTAGACCGAGCTGCCTAAACATTTGCCGTCTAAAAAAGGCACTGAGTGGAATTGAACTACAGACCTTTCGGTCAGTAGTCAGAAGTGCTACCGACCACGCCACGGCTCGTAACATAATACTGGATACTGCATAATATTATATCAATTAGCAATTATCACTGTCTTAAAAAACATAATATTTTACTCACAATTATAATTGTTATACTGTAAATGAAATTTGTAAACAAAATATCAACCTCTTAGTAGAAATAGATGTTCTAAATTTGATGACAAATTGAATGCAACACACCCACATACACTCTTTCTCTCAATTAAATGCTGTATATATCTCCCTTCCCTACTCGATCATCATTGTTAGGATTATTTAAGTCCTTTCCTTTCAAGTTCCCTATATCCCTTCCTCTGTCTCGTTGCCTTCGCCCCTAACTATTTGTCTTTGTCACTGGTTGACATGTGCCTATTCTTATGTATATTGATACATACATGTCTCTCTCTCTGTATTTATGTAAGTGTACGTTTTCTGTCAATTTAATTAGTTGTTCCTGTTCGATCATCATTGTTCTGATTATTCAAGTATTTCCCCTTCAACAATCCCTTCCTCTCTCTTGTTGCCCTCGCCCTTCTCTATGTTCCCTGTCTTTGGTTGAATAGTTGTATGTTCCTATTTCTGTCCTGTCTCTGTCTATGTTGGTGTGCCTCTATGTTTCAAAATATAATATTTATCCCGTCTTTCTTTTTCTCTATGTTTCTAAGCTCCTGTGTTTCTCTATGTCTGTGTCTGGTTGTGTATGATTGCATGTGCATGTGCATGTGCATGTGCATGATTGCCTGTGCATGTGCGTCCTTTGTCTCTCCATCTACCGTTCAAATTAAACCCCCCTTCCCAGCTCGATCATCATTGTTCTGATAATTTTAGTCTTCCCTTACCTACAATCCCTTCCTCTCTCGTGTTATCCATACCCCTATATCTCGTTTTCTCTCTCTCTCTCTCTCTCTTGTTGAATGCTTGTCTGTTTTCATATATTTTGGACAGATCCCCAAACCGTCAAAACAGCCTAAAAAGGGTCGGCGAGGCACATGTTTCCTGCCTCCATGAGGATCCCTAAACGCCCCCCCAATCACCTTCCCCCAGAAGGTTCGGCACATGCTCTCCTTGACCAAACCCCTCCCCACCCTTATAGATAATGATGATCGGGATTCCCCTTCTTCACCTGGAGTCGTCTGGAAAAATGCAGAGCTTCAGCATTTCCCTTTGCCTCCCATTGGTAGAGCCAAGGCACTGCAAGAGATGCTGGGGAAGATTCCAAGACGTTCACCCAGCCTCCCCTGATTGGCCGAGTTGGACAGATAAAGGAGCATCAGAGCTTCGTTTCAAAACGAGGATCAAGAGTCCGGCTGGAAGATTTTGGAAACCCTCTGATTGGCAGGCAGGAAACCCCTCGATCCACCAGCAGGGTATATAAGGACCCAGGACCAGCCCAAATAAGCCAAAAAACAACTGTGGACACAGCTCACCACTCATCAGAGAATTTGCCCACCACCTGCCTCTCCACTCGCTTTGTACCACCACTACCATGGCCACCAGCAATACCACAACCAGTGGTAAAGTTAAATGGTACAATTTTAAAGCAGGCTATGGCTTCATTACCACAACCAACAATGAGGATATATTTTGTCACCATTCCAATATCAACAACAACAACAAAAGCAGCAAGAAGGCCTCGTTGGAGAATGGCGAATCAGTGGAATTCAACATCTATTCCGGGAGGAAGGGACCTGAAGCTATTAACATCAAAGGCCCTGAAGGAGCCCCAGTCAAGGGCTCCTCATTCTCCCTCCGGAATCATCCACCAAAGGCGACAACAACAACTGCAGCAGAAGGGGAAGCAGTTCTAAGGGCAAAGATCTATGCCTGCATTCAATCAGCTATAGCCATCGCTGGTTCGGATGAGCTTAGAATTTGCCAGCTGATCCCCTATCTGCTACAGTACAACAACCTGCCTACAATCATCATTCCTCAGGAGGCTTTCTCTGCAACTCCAACAACCACCAAGAGGAAGTCACCAAAGAGGAAGAAGCCCACCAAGACCCAAGAAGACCCAGCTCCACCAAAGAAGCTGAGGAGTGCTCCAAAACAACAACTGCTTCTGCCAAGACCTCTCAGTCTATACAGAAGCCAAAAGGGGCACTCCTCCACAACATCAGCAGCTTCAGCTTCAGCTTCAACTTCAATTAAGGAGAAATCAACACCATCATCACCAACACCGGAGTCGACCTGCCATCAAATGGAGACACAGCAATCGGATGAAGAAGACTCCGAGGAAGAAGAAGAGGTGGATGTCGAGCTACTGGATGCTGAAGAACAAGAAGAAGACAAGACCTCCTCTACTCCGATCCAGTCTACCACCTCATCACCAGAACCGACCATCATGACAACTCCTCTCCCTCCTGTTCTAACACCACAAGTTGTGAGGGAGAAGCAGCCAGATTATGACCCAAACTTTGCTTATGTGACAGATGAACAATTTATAAATTTTGCAGAAGACCTTGAAACTTGTACTCTAGCTGTAATGAAACAAAAATACCCCTCTACCTGGCTTCATGAGTCGAGACTAACACCGGAGGGCAGAGCACGCGTATCAAAGGTTAGGAATCATATGAAAAAAAAGCTTAATAAATAACTAGAAATCCACCAAGAATCTTCAGCTTCAACATCCGCTTCATAAACAACACCATCTCCCACCTTCACCAACATCAACGGCCTTTCCACACCACCAGCACCACCTAGCACTCCACAAGATGCACTGATACTCGTCGACTACTCTTACTTATCACATCCAAGAATCACCAAAGAATTCCAAGGAGGACGGCCCTCCACCTTTTACTCTTCAACTTTGCTCTTCATTTCCATCTTTACTTCTCTCTAATCCTTAGAGACCTCTCACCTCCCCAACCTGTCTATCCCCCCACCAGTTCCAGTTCCAAAGTCAGACAATATCTATCAGCTCAACAACAACAAAAAGAACTATTCATATACCAGACAAACAAAAAAGAGAAACATCCCATTCCTATGAATAAAATATTCCTTACCTAATATTAAGATAAACAATATAAGAATAAAACAATAAAATTAAACCATCACCAAACAATTAAGTAACTCTAAACTTAAAATAGCAAGGTGGTCTGCCCGTCAACTTTTTACCTACTACTTTCTTTCATAATTTCCTCCCCTTTTCCCCTTCTCCCCTAAACCTCTTCTTTCCTCTCTTATACCTACCTTGGGTAAACAAAAGAAAACAAACAAAAGTCAGACAGTCCCTGTTCTCTTGAACCCAATTTTCTTGCAGCCCCTTCTGATCCTGCAACACTGGAGGTGTACGGTGGTGAAACCAGTTTAGTGGACGTGAGCACAGTACTATTTGACAGCCATAGAAGAGATAAATGGTAGACATACTTCGTGCCTCATGCAACCACTAGTGGGTTTACCTCCTGCTACCGAGTGCGCAAAGTTGTTGGAGCTCTGAGACCTAATCGGTAGCTATAAACTGGGCGCCACTGACCCCTACTTCGAAGAGTTGACCACACACTGGGAGGTGGAGCTCCCGAAGCTGCTGAAACCTGAGATTGTGACAACCACCGAAGTGCCCCTTCAATACTATTAACCCAGCCGCCCCTGACGACGATGCTGTGTGGTCTTGCTACCGATGCCCTGAGAAGTCCTTCTGTCTATGCCCTGTGTGTGGTTCTGCTGCCGATGACCTTGTATGTAGCCCAGCTGACTATGAGCCGAGAGACCCTGCTGCTACCCCTCCAGAAGTGTAGAGCCTGCTGATGATGCCCTGGTCCTGGAGGACCGCTCCACCACCCTTGAACTTGCTGTTATTAGAACGACTAATAGAATCGTTAGACGTTTGTTAGAACAGTAATAGAAGTGTTGCTGCTGTCTCCTGAACCCAGATAAATCATATCTTGATCACGAAACCTGTAACTTGCTTCATCTGTAAAATCAAGCTTAGCTTAGAGTCGAAAACAAGCAAATCATTAGCTAACTGAATCGCTTGCTGTTCGCTGAACCCAAGCACTTGCTGTTTCCTGAACTTAATAAGTGAAACTAGCTAACATTATATTTAATTATCTTAGTACATGCCTTGTTCAGTTGTTGCATAATCAAAGTGTTAAGGCTATTGTCTGTTGTTCCTATGAACCCAGGCAAGACAGGAATATTAAGATATTAACATACTGTGGTTCTCTGGAATAAAAAAAACAATAATATATTTACCATTTCACATTCACGAGAGTGCTCGCGGTCACGTTAAGTCCAGGTAGAGCAAGATATTTTATTCAGTAAAGTGTTATTATTGTCCGAATTCGCAAGAGACTCTGATTATGATACATCTTGATGTTGTAATATTGTATATTGTTGCAGTGTATTTGTGATTTGTATTTTGTTTACCCAGTTATCCATATACACTTTTTGTATGTACAGTATATGTTTCTATTTGTTTGACTAATCCAGCTGACTACTATAGAGCCCCAGCTTTAAAATAATTGCATAACAACCAATATTGTATTTGTGTTATGTCCGTGTCTGTTTGTATGCTTTTATGATTCAGTCTGCATTCTGCCTCTGTTTTTAATATCTCTTTACCTGTGCCATATGTAATGTTCTACTTTTTGCCTCTATGTGTGCCTGACAGTGCGTGTGTCTGTGTCTTGCTACGTTTTCTCGTGTGTTCTGTCTATCTCCCGCTTCCCTGCCAATTAAATTCCCCGTCCCTGCTCGATCATTATTGTTCTGATCATTTGAGTCCTCTCCTTCCTGCAATCCCTTGCTCTCTCTTGTTGTTCTCGCCCCTATCTCTAACTCTCTGTCTCTTGTTGTAAATGTGCCTATTCTAAATAATCTTGATATATCAACGTTTTGCTGTCTATAAGTGTAATATCTCTGTCTACTTCATTATTTGTGTCTATTTGTCTGTTTGTCTTCATCTATTTCTCTCTCTCTCTCTCTCTCTCTCTCTCTCTCTCTCTCTCTCTCTCGAAACCAAACCATGCAGGAAAGGGGCAGAATTATGTTGTACGTCAGATATTCTTTAAACCCATTTGACTGCAAGATCAGGTCAGAACATGAACTGCTTGGAGTAGACCTCAACCTATGTATAGGATTGTTCTGGTGTACAGGACTCCACATCAAAATGTTGAAAAGGATGACCTTCTGTACACATGACTGAGTGCTGTTATCGAGGGTAAAACCAGTGTGATTGAGATGGGGGATAAAAGCACCAAAGAAAAGAAAGGAAGCAACGAAGCCCCACCAACAACAACAACTACCATGCTGCCAAGGCAAGAGGGCACAAGATCCTTCTCACCACGTCCTGTCCGGGTCACCAGCATCACCTCGCCTTTTTCCTCAACCCCAGGAAAAGACATATTGATAAGTCTCCATGGACAACCACATGACAACGAGAGATGTCCAGCTTAAACACCAGGAAGGAGAAATTGTCCATAGACAAAAACACACCACGCGCCCATCTTGCCCGGAGATGCACCACCGCCGTGGCGCGAATTCCGAGAAGGGCTACCGCCGTCGACCTAGACCCACCTCCAAGCACATCCACCCTTCTAGCAGCAAAATATCTAAACAGGGGGAACGACGGAATTGGTAAGACCTCTCTTGCCTACCTCACCATCATTACAGTTGGAACGATATCCTTGACCGCACAGGCAGGCTAGGTATCTGGGAGATTTGGGCTAATTACCGAGAAAATCGCCTTGAGGGAGTAAGACACTGGTGGAACTACTCGGCGCGTTTTCTCGAAGATACCTTGGATTTACACGTATCCTTGTAGGGCCACACTGGTGCAACCCAACATCGAGAACATTGCCTTGGTATAGGAATTACTATAGCTATAGTATGCAGCACTGGCCATGCCCTTTAGCTTTAGTAAACCTACAAGCACAGTACGGCTGGCTGGAAGAGCATAAGACACTGGTGAAACGGCTTCATTCTAAGTCAGGACTTGTAGTGGAGGTTGTAAGACACTGGTGGAACAACTCCCTACTAATTTCTTACGATACGAGAGCGTAAGACACTGGTGGAACGGCTCGTACTCGTGAAAGACCCAAAATTCCAACATATAAAGTTCTTCCCAAAACTCCTGCAGAAGTCTAGGTCAGGATTGTAGTGGAGAGCTTAAGACACTGGTGAAACCACTCCCTACTTAAAGTCCCATGATAAGAGAGCGTAAGACACTGGTGGAACGGCTCGTTTTCATGTAGTACCTCAACATTAAAGTTTTCAGAAGATCATCGAGGAAGTCTACCCTACCTTCTGTCACCGTCACATGACACGACCACCACCACGGATCAGGACGTCGTCGGGAGTGCCACACAGCCGTATTTGAATCTGCTCAACATCTTCCCCTCGAGATGCCTAGAGGATCCTCGATCGTGCTGTTATAATATTGCCTATCCATGTCTAATGTAATTCTGTATCTCTATACACATGATCAATGTTGAATAAGAATAAGTATTCTGAACTACTGTACTATAATATTATTTTGGGGGACGACAAATGCATCACTAATCACGAAGGTTCAAAGATTGCACAATTTTGCGGCAAGAGTTGCAGATGGTAAGGCTAGGAAGTTTGATCACATTACACCCATTTTTAATGAATTACTGTGGATAAACGTAAAGAAGAAAGTTATTTTTATCTCAGCAGTAACTATTTTTAAACAAGTCATCCAGATCACTTCCTACCTCTCCCAACTGTTAACAATATGGCTGATAGTAATACAAGACAACAGCACAATCTTCATGTCCCCAGAACCAAGACTGACTCAGGAGGCAGAGGTATGTTTGTAATAGGTCCTAAGTTATGGAATCAACTACCATTGGACATCAAAGGGGCAAATACCGTACATATGTTTAAATCAAAGTAAAAAACAGAACTTGCTTAATAATACATAATTTAAACATCGGACATTTTTCTTTCCAATATGTTCTGTAGTGTTTCCGTATATTTAAATTACATGTTAACTATTCAGTTCCCCTGGTTTTCTTTTCAACTATTTATTTTTCTGTTCTGGTCCAGTATTCTCTTAAGTCTACACTATTATATGTGCTTATAATCTGTGGAAAATTGTCTCCTTTCATAGTTTATTTTTCTATGAATATGGGTGTCATCAATATATTTATATTTTTCCAAATCTGTGTGTTCGCTTTTATTTTCCATAGTTCCGGAGAAATACTTTCTACTGTTTTTACTCTGTTTCTAGTTTAACTTGTTTAGCTTTCTCGATTTATTTTATTTACCTCTTCAATCTCTCTAATATTGATGAGCGTTCTTTCATAACAAATTACTATTATTCTTTTACTTTACAATCTGTGTATTAAAGTATAGGTACCAAAGATATATTACGTGTGCAAAATAAATTTAATGTGTGCCTCTCTTTCTGTCTATTCTTCATGTCCGTCTCTTTGTCTTTATTTTTCTGTCTGTCTGTCTATTCTGCATGTCTGTCACTTTGTCTATATTTGTTTGTCTGTATATTTTGCATGACTGTCTCTTTGTCTATATTTGTTTGTGTGTCTGTCTATTATGCATGACTGTCTCTTTGTCTATATTTGTTTGTGTGTCTGTCTATTCTGCATGTCTGTCTCTTTGTCTATATTTGTTTGTGTGTCTGTCTATTCTGCATGTCTGTCTCTTTGTCTATATTTGTTTGTGTGTCTGTCTATTCTGCATGTATGTCTCTTTGTCTATATTTGTTTGTGTGTCTGTCTATTCTGCATGTCTGTCTCTTTGTCTATATTTGTGTGTGTGTCTGTCTATTCTGCATGACTGTCTCTTTGTCTATATTTGTTTGTGTGTCTGTCTATTCTGCATGTCTGTCTCTTTGTCTATATTTGTTTGTGTGTCTGTCTATTCTGCATGTCTGTCTCTTTGTCTATATTTGTTTGTGTGTCTGTCTATTCTGCATGTCTGTCTCTTTGTCTATATTTGTTTGTGTGTCTGTCTATTCTGCATGTCTGTCTCTTTGTCTATATTTGTTTGTGTGTCTGTCTATTCTGCATGACTGTCTCTTTGTCTATATTTGTTTGTGTGTCTGTGTATTCTGCATGACTGTCTCTTTGTCTATATTTGTTTGTGTGTCTGTCTATTCTGCATGACTGTCTCTTTGTCTATATTTGTTTGTCTGTCTGTCTATTCTGCATGACTGTCTCATTGCCTATATTTGTTTGTGTGTCTGTCTATTCTGCATGTCTGTCTCTTTGTATTTGTCTGTCTGTCTATTTTACATGTGTATATCTCTGTCTTTGTCTGTTTATACTGCATATCTGTCTCTTTGTCTTTGTTTGTCTACTCTGCATGTCTGTTTCCATGTCCTTATTTGTCTGTCTGTGTGTCTATTCTGCATGTCTGCCTTGTACAAAGGAGTACAAAGAAGTCAAGCATCAACAGTCTAGCGACCCATCGAGGCTGCTTGCACTCTATATCACTGGTGCCCTAAACCTCAGACAGGGGTTAAGAGTGGGTAAGGGAAATGAAGAAAGGGATGTACTGTCCCGGGACTAATGTTCATGGCAGGGTTAGGAGATGTCAGTTGGGGAGAAATAGGTTGGTAATATAACAAAGCTGAAAGTGATCCTTCATATCATAACTTAGGAATGTCCACGATAGAAGTCTTGTTCTAGATTTAAGATGGGATATTATATAAGGGGTCAACCCACTGAGCCCCATCCAAAAAAAGTAACTTATGTAACATTGTTTATATTAATATTTGTTTCTTTATTAATATTAAACAACATGGGGTGGGCCAGGGTGCTCTTTGTGGGCTGCCAACTTTGCCCAACATCTTAAGCTACCATGTGTACAGAATAGAGACCTCTACGAGCCATTTGAGAGGCATATAATTATTGAAATAAGGTGAGAATAGCCGACATCCAGTGTCTGATACTGGCGCTGTGCGTAACAGAAGGAGGTGTCGGCCAATGGCCGACTCTGGGGCTGGATGGTAATGATTATATACATTCAGTTCATAATTTTGATAATAGTTTATACATTTATATAATAAACACGTATATTGTTTAATACTATTACAAAAAGTAAAGCAAAGAAGTAACCAAGGGACCAAAAGGGTTCAGCATGCCCGACCTCCATTATTTACAAACTTACGTTGGTTGGATTTCTCCTTAAAAAAGTGCCATTCCTCTCCCAACTACAACAGTGACGACACCGGCCGTAGCACACCTCCTCAGCTTATTCGCATTCCATCACCTTCCCCTCTACACCAACAGCCATAATTTTGCTCCACTAAGCGCCAAATCCTTCGTATATGATGATCATCATAATATAAGTAGGACCAATAGTGTAGCGGGATTTCCATGTTGAGGTGAAACAACTCCCTGGGTTTAAAGTTTGACCATTATATTTATTTGACTCTCATTATGTTAAACTTTTAACTCATCCACTATACAGTCATATTTCTGATGCTTCATGTATCATTTACAATTTTAAAGGCAAGGTGCTTGGCTAGGCGAAGTTTAAAAGAATCAATGGTGCAGCAGTCAATTAGATCTCGAGGGAGCCCATTCCACAGGTTGTCAACTCAATTAAAGAAGACATTCTTAGACTCATGTGAGTTGCAAAATTTACCAATGATTTTGAAACCATTTTCCTGTGTGTTGTTGTTGTTGTTGTTGTTGTTCCCCAAGCTGCCTGGCCGAACAGCCCCAAGGCCCCGAGGAATTCCAAGGCCATAACCGAGCGCCCCCACAGAACCCTCCCTGCCGACCACAATAAAGCCTGGGTGAACGAAGCCACTCCATGGCGGGGAGCTGAGGAGGGTGCAGAAACGCCCGGGAAACCAAAGCCCCACCCAGGGCCCTGTGCCCCTCAGCAATTATGAAGAGAAAGTTGAGGGATAAAAAAAAAAAAAAAAAAAAAAAAAAAAAAAAAAAAAAAAAAAAAATGTGTGTAATTTGATTGGTTGATCCTAAAGTACTGTACTTATTGCAGTTCATATTGCCGATCCCTTTGATAATGTTCAACATTTGAATTAACTCACGTCTCTGCGCTAGGTTAAAGGAAATTGATTTAATTAAAGTCTCTAAGACCTTCATCGTATGGTTTCTTCTTAAGACTAGGTATTTTTTGGATAACTCTGCATTGAACTCGTTCTAGTTTGTCTATATCTTTTTGGCATTAAGGGCACCAGGATTGAAAGCAATATTCCACAAAAGTCAGATTAAGGAGTTGTAAATAGTAAGGATTACAACTTTAGATTTATGCGCAGATGATCTGCCTATAAAGCCAATTATTTTGTTTGAGTTACTTCTATATATTGATTGCTAGGTTTTAGGTTACTCGATATTGTTACTCCCAAATCTGTTTCTCTGTCTACTCTCTTACGCTGGGTGCCATTCATTAAATAGTTTGTTTTCTTATTATTGTTTCCGATATGGAGTGCATTACATTCATCTGCATTAAAACACATTTGCCAGATTTCAGCCCAACATGACAATTTATCTAGATTATTGATTATTTTGCATATCTTCATGTTCATTTGAGAGTATGGTATTTGCAGTGTTTGTATCGTCAGCAAACTTTGACATTATACAGGTGAGACCCTCATATACTGTATGTCGTTAATATAGACTAGCAAAATAACTGGCCCTAGTACTGATCCTTTTTTTGTTTTTTTGTTTTTCTATGTGAATGAGGGAGAGAAAAGGCATAACTGCCTGCAGCGAGTGCCTCCCCCAGATTTCAAAGAGTGACAGGGCCAAAATCAAGGGACGTTCGAGCTAAAATGCCTGGACACACAGAGTTTGAAGCAATTTAAGTCATAGGAAGAGGGAAAGACTGATTCTGGGAGAGAGTTCCAGAGCTCAGCAGTTGAATAGAAGAAAGTCAGAGAATAGCGTTTCACTCTTGGGTTGGAGAGTTGCACAGAGTAGGGGTGGGATTGTGTTGCAAGGCGGGTACTACGTACCCTACGTAGAGGAGGTGGTATACACTGGGAAAGCTCCGAGGAACACTGATTATTGTAGTGGCAATAGAATAGTGAGAGAGATGCAACAACATTGCAGCAAAGAGAGAGAGATTGCAGAGAGTTGGTGAGTGGACGGGAGTTAATGATACAAAACGCTTTCCTTTCTACTTTATCTAGGAGTACAGTGTGAGAGGATCCTCCCCACACAGGTGAAAAATACTCAATACAAGGAAGCACTGTGCCCCTGTACAGAGCAAGAAGCTGCGCAGGGGTAAAGAACCCCTTGAGGCGGTTTAGCACACTCAGCTTCTGGGAGGCTGCCTTACCGAGACAGGTAATATAGTCTTTCCAAGTGAGAGCAGAAGAAAAAGAGACACCGAGAACATTGAGGGAAGATGAAGGGTTGATTTTTGTATTGTTGAAGAATAAGGGATAGTCCTCTGGAGGTTCCTGACGGGTAGTAAGATGAATAAATTGAGTTTTGGAAGCATTAAATGTAACATGGTTTTCTCTACCCCAATTGGAAATAGTAGCTAGATCAGAAGATAAGCATTTTATGGTTTCATTAAGTTTACTTTTGAGGGACTGCTGGCTGGGGCGTTCTAGAAAACTAATTGAGTGGTGTAAAGTAGAGTCGTCTGCATATAAATGGATGGGACTAGATGTACAGTTGAGAAGATCATTTATGAAAATTAGAAAGAGAATAGGAAATAGGACAGAACCCTGAGGAACACCGCAGTTGATAGGATGAGAAATTGAGCGATGGCCATCCACAACCGCAGCTATGGAACGGCTGGAAAGGAAATTAGAGACAAAGGAACAGATGGAGGGACAGAAACCGAAGGAGGGCAGTTTGGAAATTAAAGACTTTTGCCAGACTCTATTGAAGGCCTTCGATATGTCTAGTGCAACTGAAAAAGTCTCACCGAAGTCCCGAAAGTTGGATGACCAAGAGTTAGTAAGATATGAAAGAAGATCACCAGTAGAGCGAACCTTAAGGAAGCCATACTGGCAATCTGAGAGCAGATTATGAGAAGAGAAATGCTTAAGAAATTTGGAAGCAAGAATAGTTTAAAAAACTGTAGAGATACAAGAGATGAGAGCAATTGGACAATAGTTGGAGGGTTGAGAGCGGCCACCCTTCTTTGGAACAGGTTGAATGAGAGCAAATTTCCAGCAAGAAGGAAAGACGTTAGAGGAGAGACAGAGACGAAAGAGTTTGCCTAGGCAGGGGGTCGGCACGGAAGCACAGTTTTTAAGTACAACAGGAGGAACACCGTCCGGACTGTACGCCTTCTTAGTATTAAGCCCAGAGAGGGTAGAAAGTACATCTTTAGAAGAGATTAGGATGTTAGGCATAAGTAGGAGAGAGGGGGGTGGAAAGGGAAGAATAGCACTGGAATCATCCAATCATTTTTCTGGCAAAAGTTTGAGCAAAGAGTTCAGCTTTGTCAGAGGAAGAATTGATGGTTGTGCCATCATAGTGGAAAAGGGGAGGAAAAGACAAGGAAGAAAAGTTGTTGGAGATGTTTTTGGCTAGATGCCAGAAAGCTTGGGAAGAGCTAGAGTTGGATAGTTCAGTGCATTTATTATTGATGAAAGAGTGCTTGGCAAGTCGAAGAACAGATTTGGCTTGATTCCGGGCAGAAATATAGGAAGAATGAGATTCTTGACTTCTAAGGCGTCGGTACCATTTGAATGCTTCCTCCTTATTGTGGACAGCAGTAGAACAAGCATGAGTAAACCAAGATTTGTTTGCATTAGACTGAGAGAAAGAAAATGGAATGTACGCTTCCATGCCCGAGAGGATTACCTCGGTAATGCGTTCAGCACTCTCCGAGGGTCCTCGGCCACGGAAGCAGAAGTCATTCCATGGGAAATCAAAGAAGTACTACCGGAGAGCCTCCCACTCGGCAGCGCCAAAGTGCCACAAGCGCCGCCGGCTGGGAGGATCGGAAGGCCATACTGAAGAGATAGGACAGGTGATGGAGATAAGTTTATGGTATGAGGAGCCCAAAGGAGAGAAAAGATTGACAGTATAAAAAGAAGGGTTAGAAGTCAGAAATAAGTCAAGAATGTTGGGCCGTTCTCCGAAGCGATCCGGGGTACGGGTGGGTTGCTGGACCTGCTGCTCTAGGTCATTTATGATAGAAAAAACGTAGGCTTGTTCACCAGCTTGGTCAGTAGAGTGAGATGAGAGCCATTGGCGATGGTGAACGTTGAAATCTCCTAAGATGGAGATTTCAGAGAAGGGAGAGATAGATAGAATGTGTTCCACTTTAGAGTTTAGATAGTTGAAGAATTTGGGAAAATCGGAAGTTAGGGGAAAGATACACAGCACAGAAATATTTAGTATGAGAATGACAGGATAGTTTGAGCAATAAAGTTGAGAATTCAGAGGAGTCGAAATCGGGAACACGAGAGCAAGTGAGTTTGTTGTGCACGTATGCACAAAATCCGCCTTTTGCTTTGAAACTAGGATAGAGAAAGTAGGAGGATACAGAGAAGGGGCTGCTGGTAGTTGCTTAAGACAGCTGAGTTTCGGTGAGGAAAAGAAGATCAGGTTTGGAGGAGGAGAGATGGTGTTCGATAGAGTGAAAATTAGAGGAAAGGTCGCGAATATTGCAAAAGTTGATAGCAAGAGTGACAGGCCGTGGTCCAGAGTATTTAGAGGGGTCGTCAGGGGAAGGTCGGGCATGTGTGGAGGTATTTATGGGTCCCCCCCCCCCCCTGGGGACTCCGAGGCTGGGCCTTTGTTTTTAATAATTATGAAGGAGGAAGTGTGGTGTGCATGTTAAGTGTAGTGAAGTAGATAGGAGGAGGAGGGGTTTGTGAGAGCCTGCTGAACTACTCTCAGTGTAAGTGAGGCACAAAGGGAATCAGTAAGAAAGGCCAACCAAATGAAACAGGAGTTCCAGCGATTCCTTATCAAATGCCTACAGCCTCTCCTGGGTATAGCCGTTCGATTGGTGCCTACAATATACACCCATTCCCCCTATTAGTCGCCTTGTACGACACGCAGTAGGACGCGTGGGGCATATTCTTTTTTTCCTCCACCATAAGATGGGGGCCCCCTTACCCCCAGGGGGTACCCTGCTAGTTACATTGATCCAGTTGGATGCTTTACCGTTTATGAATACTCCTTGCTTTTTTTCACTGATCCAATTTTCAATTAATTTTGGTGCATTGCCTTGTATTCTTTTTTTTTTTTTTTTTTTTTTACCAATAAAAGTTTGTGGGTGACTTTATCAAAGGCTTCTTGACAATCAAGGTAGATAATATTTACAGCTTTACTCTTATATTATAGGTTGAGGATTTCATAAAAGATAACTAAGAGATTAAATAAGCAGGAACGTTTGTTTATCCTCTAGGTGATTTACGAGTCATCCTCTAGGTGATTTACGAGTCTGTCTCTTTTGAGCGTTTCTAGCATTTTGCATACAACTGAGGTTAAGATAATTGGACGATAGTGATTATATATAGGTAAAGATGTACTGCCTTTTATATAAATCGGTGTTACGTTAACAAGCTTCCACTCATCGGGGATGGTCCCAGACTGCAAAGATTGATTGAAAAGCAATGTTAGTGGTTTGGAGAGCTTACATTTAGCTACCTTTAGAACTCTGTGAGTAAGAATGAGAGTAAATGAGTGAGCATGAGTCTATATTTGTCTGTCTGTCTATTCTCTATGTCTGTCGCTATGTTTTTGTTTGTTTGTCTGTATGTCTATTCTGCATGTCTGTCTCTATCTTTGCTTGTCTGCCAGTGTGTCTATTCTGCATATCTGTCTCTGTCTGTTTATTTAGCATTTCTCTTCCGTTCCTTAAATCATCTAACTCTATGTCGATTTTTGTCTTATATTATGGCTATTATTAGACTTCTTTTATTCAACTTAGGAACAACTTGTAGGAATCTGAAGGTTATATAAATTAGTTCCTTCATTAGCTTGTTTAATCGTGTAATATTAATGGTTATCTTTCTATTAGTTCAGCTTCTTTTATCATCATCATTATGACATCTCCTATTAACTATGCTACGCTTCTTAAGGTTTGTAATTCCACCTTTTATTATTTCAGGCCTTTTCCTACTGTTCACTTCCATTTCGCTTATACTTCATCTTCAACCCATTCCTCGTGAACCATTAGTTTCAATTATATATATCATCGTTACCCCATTTGTCTGTTAGCTTTCCCCTTCCACCTTCATCTCCATTATCATCATTATCTTCTTCCTCCTCCTGTTTTTCTTCTTATTTTTCTTCCATATTTTCCCATTTTCTTGCATCTGTACTTCACTCTTATCGTCCATCACATTTGTATTTTCTGCCCTCCTTCTTTTCACTATCACCATCTTTTATTCTTCCTTTCCTCCTGCTCCATTTCGTCTTTCTTTTCACAATCTTCCTATCCTCCTTCCCTTCTTTGTACTGATGCATTTCTTCTCTTCCTCTTTTCTTTCATCTCATTATATATTTGTTTACTTCTTCCTCTTCCTCAATTCAGCCTTCTTCTCAATCTTCCACTTCTTACGCTATTCACCTCTTCCTGTTCGTACATATCGTTTTACTGTTTTCAATCTTCACCTCCTTCTTCTATGGCAGTACTTACTGCTACTTTTCTTCCCTCCTCCATCTTATCCCTCTCCTTCTTCTTCCTCCTCCTCCATCTTTTCCTTCTTCCTCGTCCTCGTGCTACACGTGCCGCCCCCCCCCCCCCCTAGTCAAAACAAACACTCCACTATCTCTGCTGCGAGGGTCTTCTCCGATGCACATTTAAATAAAAGATGAATCGCGTTTCGAGGGAGAGACGGGCGGGGTGGGAGGTGGGAGAGTGGAGAGTGGAGGGGAGGATGGTGGAGGGGGGTGAATGGGGATGGTAGAGGAGGAAGGGGGAGCGGATGGAGGAGAATAGAGAGGGAGGGGGAAGGGAGGTAGGGAGTAGGAAAGGAAGGGAATGAGAGTGGAAAGATGGGAGGGAAGTAGATCATTATTATGGAATAGAGTGAAGGGAGAGGGAAGGAGTGAAAGGTGGAAAGGGGAGATGAAAGAGAGAAGGGTGGGAAAGAGGTAGGTAGTAGGATAAATGGGAATAAGGGGGGGAAGGAAAGAATGGTGGAATGGAGCAAGGAGCTAAAGCTCCATGGAATATGTAGGGAGAGAAGGAAGGGTTATTGGGATATATGGGAAGAAGGACAGGAAGGGATGCAGGATAATAAGGGAGAGAGGGTGTGTGTTTGTCTGTGTGTGTGAGAGAGAGAGAGAGAGAGAGTGGGGGATCTGAGAAAGACGTGATTTATCAATTCTGCGAAGCAGAATGGTAGCGATCCCCCGCATACTGTGCATCACCGTCCAGCTTGTCTGTCCTTCTGTCTGACTGTATGTCAGTCCAATATCACCTATTATGTACTGGTCCAACTGTACATGTTACTGGAAAGATTTGTATTTGTGAATCTCACCCATGTTCATTGTGTTCGGGTTCATTGGTTTGTTTAGTGTATATACTGAATTCATGAAACCTAGTTGAGAACTTTAGAGCTGGTTCAGTAAGTTTTGTTATTTCATTCATGGTTTTGTTCCTAGTGGTTCACTGAGGTTTTCTGGTTGTGTGAGTTTCCTTTCTTTCATGTATGACTGTGGGCCGGCCCAGTGTGTGCGTTTGCATGTTTGTTAACCATTACAAGGTGACGAGGTACCAGGATATTGGAAGAGTAGGCAGTTGTTACCTACAGTGTGACGAGACAGGATCTACCACCACCTACTGCCTGGATTTATATATTGTGTTTTCGCCTTGACCTCTGTATTTCTCAGCTATGTTTAGTTTATATTTTGGCCATCTTTAGTTATTAGGAATTGTGTGTTTGATAGATTTGTCTTGTATGCCGACAGTGTAAAGATTGGTCGGATTTATTTGTCCTCACTTTTTCACTTGAGAACTATTATATATAGATGTTGATTAACTATTTTTGATTAACTATTTTTGGATCTCTTAACATATTAGATCATATCTAAATAATGTTACTTCAGATTAATTGTTGTTGGTGTTTATAGTGCAAATAAATGTTCATATAATTTTACCAGACACTTTGAACATTACCATTATATCTTTATGGTGTAAACTAAAAACAACTACCCCCCCTTCATAAATAATTGATAAGGAATATGAATATCATAATTTATTTGAAAACATAATTACTTGACTATTGCTAAACCATGAAAACCAGTGACTGATTCGTTAGTGGGGTTTACTAATTATAATTTAAGAATTTGGGATATTTGATAATTGAATTATTACTTTATCAGTTATACTTTATTTATATAATTTAATTTATACCTTATAATTAACTTTAAGAATTAATAGTTTAAAGACAAGTTAACCATAATTCTAGAGATATTTCCTTAGTGTTACGGATTCAACCCCAAACCGTAACACTCCTCCCAGGGTTATTTATAGATGCTTACGAAATGACAATACTGTACATGCATTTAGACCGGCCGTGCGAATGCCAGTCAAAAAAAGGAAATCGAGCTCAAAAGCTAAGGTCAATCATAAAGGTCAAAGCTAAAGGTAAATTTTTCAAATGTTTAGCAAATTCAATGTTCACAATATTCACAATGGTATATGCTATACATAAGACAAACACACTGAACAACTTTGAATTGAATATTCCTAAGTTTAAGGTCAAAGGTCAAGGTCAAAATCAGATGTATTAGTATTACTTCTAAACTAATGGATAGATTTTCGCCAAACGTTGAGGATACATCTAAAATACCTATACAAAGGTCAACAAATACAGAACTAAAGTCTTACTAAAAGGTCAAGGTCATAGATCAAGGTCAAATGTTAAGGTCAGTATAGTAACTTTTTTATGGTTTATTCAAAGTTCACCAAATTCACTGAGGAAGTTGACCCTGGTACAAGAATGTTACTTCCAAATTATGAAACACATTCCGCAAAGGTCAAGATGTAGGTCAAAGGTCAGTACAAAGTATATTTATAATTTCTCCCAAATTAATCAATATTTTGTTTTATCCAAATATACATACATACTTGATGTGTCAATGAAATGTTCATGCAAAAACAAATATTTCCTCTCTTAAAGGTCAAGATCGCAGGTCAAGGTCAAACTGCAGTTATTTAAACAGGTGTTAAATACCATAGGTATTTCACCGATACCGCTCTCCTTGATGTTTTTTATACATACATTTTATTTAACCATTATCAAATATGTATTTCAAATTTCAAGGTCAAAGGTCATGGTAAGAGGCCAAAATCGGACACATTAATATTACTTTTGAACTGATGGATAGATTTTCACCAAACGTCACAGAACTATCTAAAACACCTATACAAAGGTCAGCAAATACAAAACTAAAGTAATACTCAAAGGTCAAGGTCATAGATCAAGGTCAAATGTTAAGGTTATTATAATAACTTTTTTATGGTTTATTCATATGTCACTAAATTCGCTGAAGTGGTTGACCCTGGTATAAAATTATAACTGCACATTACCAGACACATTCTGCAAAGGTCAAGATAATGGTCAAAGGACAATTCCAATTATATTCATAATTAATCCTAAACTAATCTATAATTTGTCACCCAAATGTGCATACATACTTGAATTGTCAATGAAATGATCATGTAATGCAAACATATTTCCTTTCTTAAAGGTCAAGGTCACAGGTCCAGGTGAAGTTTCAGATATTACATTTTGTGTTTAATATAATTTTAATTTCTCCAATATTGCTCTATCAGACTTTATAAATATAGACATTTATTGAATAATTATTGCATATAACGTATATTTCAAATTTCAAGGTGAAAGGTCAAAGAAAAAGGTCAAAACCAAATATTAACATTACTTCTGAACTAATGGATAGATTTTCGCCAAATTTTCTAAAACACCTATACAAAGGTCAACCAATACAAAAATATAATATTACTAAAATGTCAATGTCATAGATTAAGGTCACATTTTAAAGTTGAGCTATCATATTTTAAGTTTGTTGAAATCGTTTACCATGTTAAAAATAATAATTGTAAATTATCAGACACATTTCATAAAGATCAAGATAGAGTTCAAAGGTCACTTCCAATAATATTCAAAATGTATCTTAAGCCAATTAACAATTGTCATACAAACTTTAATTGTAAATTAAATTGTCATGCAATATATGTTTGTCCTCTTGCAAAGGTCACTGTCACAGGTCAAGGTCGAAGTTCAGTTATCAAAACTGGTGTTAGAAATAATTTATATTAACCAATTTTGCTCTCCAAGATGTTGGTTGCACAGATATTTTCTCAAACAAATCCAGTACCACATATATATTTCAAATTTCAAGGTCAGAAGGCAAGGAAAAAGGTCATAAATAGACTAATCTCAATTTCTCCTAAACTAACCTATGGATTTTTACCAAGTGTAACAGACATATCCAGAAAGTGTATGCAGAGGTAGAGAAAGAACAAAACACGATATATTACTCAAAGTTCAAGGTCACAGGCCAAGGTATAATTTTAAGGTTGATGCATTAACTGTTTTCTATTAATTCAGATTTCACATAACTTGCTCAGATGGTTGGCCTTAACATGCAAATGGCAATAGTAAATTTTACATTGAAACCATAAAGGTCAATACAAAGGTCAAATGTCAATTCCAGCAATGTTTATAGTTGCTACAAAAGAAATCAACAATTATTCACTAAATTATACATGCCCTTGATTTGGTAATGGAAAGATCACACAATATGAAAATTAAAAATTCCTACTAAACGATCAACATAAAAGTTTAGGGTCAAATATTTATTATTGCATATTTTGTAATATATATTTTAACAAATTAATTGAGTTAGTTTAACTATATATATATATATATATATATATATATATATATATATATACTATATATATATATATATATATATATATATATATATATATATATATATATATATATATATACAGTATATCCGAGATGGGTCTGTCCTTAGGGAATCGTAGTTTCAGCAGGAATAAAACAATGAGTGAGGCAGCGAACATCGTTATTTTCATATTTTCAAACGTTTCGACATATTCTTAATGTCATCATCAGTGATATATATGTTAAAGAGATTAAAACTCTCTAACTTATAGATCACTGATGATGACATTAAGAATATGTCAAAACGTTTGAAAATATGAAAATAAAGTTGTTGTTCGCTGCCTCACTCATTGTCTTATTCATGCTATATATATATATACTATATATATATAATTATATATACAGAGCGGTCGCGAAATGTTTCCCCATAGGGAATTCCTATGTATTTGCAAAAGAGAGCTGAAGGTTCTATATTTGTATATTTCACTCCAACGCCAAACACCTCATAAAGAAATTAATGAAAGCAAGCATGTGATTTACTGGGATTTGAACCTGGGTTACCACACACAGATGCAGATAAAATACATAGGATTGCAGATCAAATATACTGTATAGGAATACCCTATGGGAAATGTTTTGCGACGGCTCTGTTTTTTTTTTTTTTTTTTTTTTTTTTTTTTTCCTATGTGATTGAGGGAGGCAAAAGGCATAACTGCCTATAGCGAGTGCCTCCCCCATAGTTAAAAGAGTGACAGGGCCAAAATCAAGGGACGTTCGAGCCAAAATGCCTGGACACACGGAGTTTGAAGCAATTTAAGTCATAGGAAGAGGGAAAGACTAATTCTGGGAGCGAGTTCCAGAGCTCAGATGTTGAGTAGAAGAAAGTTTGAGAGTAACGTTTCACTCTTGGGTTGGAGAGTTGCACAGAGTAGGGGTGGGATTGAGTTGCAAGACGGGTACCACGTGCCCTACGTAAAGGAGGTGGTATGCACTGGGATAGCTCTGAGGAACACTGATTATTATAGTAGCGATAAAATAGAGAGAGAGAGATGCAACATTGCGGCGGAGAGAGAGAGATTGCAGAGAGTTGGTGAGTGGACGGGAGTTAATGATACGAAAGGCCTTCCTTTCAACTTTGTCTAGGAGAGCGGTGTGAGAGGAACCTCCCCACACATGTGAACAATACTCAATACAAGGACGCACTATGCCCCTGTACAGAGCAAGAAGCTGTGCAGGGGAAAAGAACCCCCTAAGGCGGTTGAGCACACCCAGCTTCTGGGAGGCTGCCTTAGCAAGACTGGTAATATGGTCCTTCCAAATGAGAGCAGAAGAAAAAGAGACACCAAGAATATTGAGAGAAGATATATATATATATATATATATATATATATATACTGCGTATGTATAGGCTACAAATTATATTGAAGATTAATATAGTTAAAGTCAACTGTCCGAGGAAAGGTCAAAACTTGATTTTTGTATATTATCTTCCTTAACTGAAGGACAAATTCTCATAATCAACTTACATTTACATCATCTGACAAATGTTAGAGAAGAATTATATTAATATTTATCATAGGACAAGGTCAATATTAAGTTAATGTTCTGCTTACTATTTATTAAATTTTCAGCCACTTCCAGATATATGTCTAAAATATAATGGCTTAAGATCATATTATACAGGATGTTATTATGCTAATAATGTTTTTGAGTTAACTGATTGATTGGTGCACAATATTCTGGGGGTATACCATTTTGCTATTAAATGTTCAGTTAAAATAACAACAAATTGCTGACAAAATATTGTTATAATGCCTTTAATATTCAATTGTGAAGAGGAAAAAAACAAATGCGCAGAGTTGGGTATGCCGCTTTCTTTCAAAAATGTTAAAGCGGCACTTCTACTTTATTATTATTATAATTATTTTCGTTTAAATCTAACTTTCTGGGGGGTTAATCTAGATGACGAATATTGAAGGCGGTTCGACGTTAGTTTGATCTACTGAACTAGTGATGCATCACTGTCTGGCCGTTAGGTTGGTGCTGGTTCGGCTTCCAAAACTCTTGTCTTTAGTCTCGTCATCACAGACTTAATCCCACTCTACATGTTACCTAGTAAGCATCACAGTAGTTATTGTCTCTAACTGCATGCTTTGTATGTAGAGGAGTACAAAGGAAAACAAACAACAACATATCTATTTATCCTTACGAGGCTGCTTGTATGTGGGGTAAGACATTAGATTAGCACAGTCTGTTAGACATTATTCGCCTGTGAACGCAGTTATTCTGGGGTTAAGAGCTAGATATATATACATTTGTTTTGTTTCTTTTCTGGACGGTGTTACACTCAATGGTACTGCTTATACAATGCTAATGTATATAAAGCAGTAAAGCTTATTACTAGGGCATGGCTCTGGGCTTGTAGTGAAGAAACAGCACACATTGTTGTGTAACACGCATATTATACTCAAATATATATGCAAGTATTCTAAACTCAATCACTTATTAGGCCTACCTTGTCTTCCATCAGCATTATATAAAAGACTGAAGATATCTCTATATGTAGGTCTATATATTATAACCCATATGTAATCCACTAACCCATTAAACCCTTAGTTACTCACATAATCACTAAACAGTAATATCACCAAGTCAATCTCATCACAGAGATATAACTACCTATATTGTTTATACTTACAAAGTATGAGGAAACTTATGGTCAACAATCCACCTCTTATAACACCACAGAATGTCACAGTAAGCAATACAAAAGACAACACAGGAAGTCAACAATGCACACTCAGGTCAACATGACCCACCTAGTGAAAGGTGTGGCAGCAAACACACCTTATATACAGTATACCAGAAAAGGTAGTTTAATAAATCACTCTTCTATACCCACTGACACAGAGAAGTCACTCTTCAACAGCCACTGACTAGGACCAGACACTACTCCGCTCTACTCCCTCTCACACCTTGGCTACGATCAGACACTGCCTACTTCACATCACTTACTGTTACACTTGCTATCATCACCCAGAGACTTAGATCAAACCCCTCTTACCTTAAGTCCATATAACTCACATATAGTTCTAACCATATTCAGACTCCAACCATAACCCACTAAGAGTCACATAAACTATTATTTAAAGCTGTTATTAATAAAGTTCCACTCATCTTCCCCTGCACACGTCCCATCTACTCCATCTCACACCTTGGCTTCGGCTAGACACTGCCCTACGCCCACTTAAGCACTTACTGTTACACTTGCTATCTAAACTCAGAGACTCGATTAATTTACGTTTGGTCAAAACTAGACACTCTGCCTAACTCACAAACCACACTATAATCTACACTATAAGGACTTACCACAACCCATTACCTTATACTCAATACTAATACCTTAACACTTAGTATTATAAAACTGTATTCTATAACTACATAAATTATAATTTATAACACAAACTAGTTATCTTTACACCCCCCCTTTATATATAATATTCAGTGTAATAACACACGAGTATGCCATACTATTCATGGTATATTACAGTTGTTACTAGCCAATCAACCACTTCTCACCTAATGAACAAAACTAATTAAATTTAGAGATTGTAGACACCAATCGAGCAGGGCAATAACCAGGGGAGGCTTCATAGGCATGTGATAAGGAGTTGCTGGAACTCTTGTTTCACTTGTTTTTCTATGTGGATGAGGGGGACAAAAGGCAAAACTGCCTATGATGAGTGCCTCCCCCAGAGTTGAAAGAATGACAGGGCCGAAATTAAGGAATGTTTGAGCCAAAATGTCTGGACACACGGAGTTTGAAGTTATTTAAGTTATAGGATAAGGGAAAGCTGGATTCAGGGAGAGAGTTCCAGAGTTCAGCTGTTGAATAGAAGAATGATTGGGAAAATTGTTTCACTTCTGGGTTTGGAGAGTTGCACAGAAATGGGGTGGGATTGTGTTGCATGACAGGTGCTCTGTATTCTATGTAGAGGAGATGACATACTCTGAGAGATCTCTGACGATCACCGATTATTGTAATAGCGGTAGAATAGCGAAAGAGATGCAACACTGCGGCAAAGAGAGAGAGAGAGAGATTGCAGAGAGCCGGTGAGTAGGAGTGAGTTAATGAGACAAAAGTCTTTCTTTTCTACTTTGTCAAGAAGTGCTGTGTTAGAGGATCCTCCCAACACATGTGAACACTACTCAATACTTGGATGCATTGTGCCCCTGTACAGAGCAAGACGCTGTGCAGGCGTAAAGAACCCCTGGAGGCAGTTGAGCACACCCAGCTTCTAGGAAGCTGTTTTAGCAAGAGAGGTAATATGGTCTTTCCAAGTGAGATCAGAAGAAAAAGAGACACCGAGAATACTGAGAGGGTTGACTTGTGTATTGTTGATGTATAAGGGATAGACCTGTGGGAGTTCTTGACAGGTAGATAAATGGCAAAACTGGATTTTGGAAGCATTGAAAATAATAAGAATTTTTCTGCCCTAATTGGAAATGGTGGATAAATCAAAAGATAAGACGTTCTATGGCTTCATCATATGAGTTTTTAAATGAATGCTTGCAGGGGCATTTGGAAAAAGTAATTGAGTAGTGTAAGGCATAATTAGCATATGAATGGATATGGTTGAAGGTACAATTGAATAACACCGGAGTTGAAAAGTTGAGGAAGTGAACGATGGCCATCCACAACTGCAGGTATATAATGGGCAGAAAGGAAATTAAAGATAAAGGCACAGACGGAGGGATAGAAACCGAAGGAGGGTAGTTTAGAAATTATATATTTGTGCCAGACTCTATTGAAAGCCTTCGATATGTCTAGCGCAAAAGAAAAGGTCTCACCGAAGTTCCAAAAGGAGGATGACCAGGAGTTAGTTAGATACGAACAAAGGTCACTAGTAGAGCAATTGGACGATAGTTGGAGGGTTGAGAGCGGTTACCCTTCTTTGGGACAGGTTGAATGAGAGCAATTTTCCAGCAAGAAGGAAAGACATTTCAGGAGAGACCGAGACGAAAGAGTTTGCCCAGGCAGGGAGTCAGTATGGAAGCACAGTTTTTTAGTGCAACAGGAGGAACATCATCCGTTTGTATGCCTTCTTAGTATTAAGCCCAGAGAGGAATTATTAACAAAAGTTTGGTCGAAGAGTTAAGCTTTGTCAGAGGAAGAAGTGACGGTTGTGCTGTCAGAGTGGAAGAGAGTATTTGTCGAGTCGAAGAACAGATTATATACATATACAGTATATATATATATATATATATATATATATATATATATATATATATATATATATATAATAGTTTACAATTTATGTAATTTATATAAAACTTAATCCATTCAGTACCTGTGACGTCCTTTTATTTATATTCTGACAATTATTAGATGATTTTATTCAGCTTAGCAACGAGGTCTACCAATGAAAAAGCTACAGGCTATATCAATTAATCCATATCAGCTATGACAGATCCTTCTTAAACTGCACAAAATTATCAAAATCGTCTAAATATACCCAGTAGGTAGAATATAATGTAAAACACGTCGCCGATACAGAGGGGGTTAAGGGGCACTCTGGAGAGCGCGTACCTCCGCCAACACTGGCGCAGGTATGCACTCTACCTATCGCCTTCTAAATTGAATCTCTTCTTCCTTGGCGCATATCCTATCTGCCCACCAACTTTCGTGACAATCGGTCCATAACATTTAAAAATCTTGTTTACAGACAAGCAGACATACAATCCAACAGACAAACAAACGGAGCCTGAAATATAACCTCCGTCTAACCTCGTTGGCGGAGGAAATTACATGACTCATTGACATTATCAACACTTAAATAAGTAAAGGTCGTTGCACACTGACACGATTGCCCCTCCAGGCGAGTTCCCGACTCGAAATGTCAGCCTGATACGGCGAATCGGTAACATAGTCGTGGGTATCGTAAATTAGCCGTGGGTGACTCGCACGGGCCAAGCGACGTATTGGGGGTCGATACGAAGTTTTGAGTTGTTCAAAAGATCGCGAGAATCTCCCGGCAACTGTAAACAATCGTCTGAGTCTGGTCTCCATCGCAAATTCGCCGTATCACAATCGTATGGTCCGTATCAAAGCCGTATGGCCCGTATCAACGTCGTCTGGTGCATAAACTTGCCGTGCGGACGGACCGAATGTAGGAAAAAAAGGCACAGGAAAAAAAGGCACTGGAAATAAGGGCACTGAGAAAAAAATATATATTCTTCGGGGTAGGAAAAAATCGCATATTATGCAAATCTATCAAAATGTTTAATTAGGCAACTTTATTATCCAGGATTTATTCCTAAATTATTTATTATTCAAGAATTTAATAATATTAATATAATTGTTATATTTATTGTATTTCTATATTTTGCTTTAATTATACTATATTTTTATTTCACCTAACCTGACCTAATGTGAGACCTCACTGCGACTATGCTGTCCAGTGTTGGTGTCCTTATTATAAAATGGATATTGACTCTCTGGAGGCAGTCCAACGAAGATTGACGCAAATGATCCACATTGTTAGAAATTTATCATATGAGGAGAGGCTTGCATTCGTTAGAAAGACGAAGATGTATAGGAGATATGATATAAGTGTTTAAGTGGATGAAAAGTATATCAACAAGGGAGATATAAATACGGTATTAAGGCTTAATAATGTCGAGATTACCCGTTCAAATGGCTTCAAATTGGATAAGTTTTGCTTTAGAAAAGATATAGGTTAGCACTGGTTTGGGAACAGAGTTGTGGGAGTGTGTGGTTAGCTCAAGAACGGTAGAATATTTCAAGTGCAAACTTGATAGTCATATGAATGATATGGGTTGGGTGTGAATGGGATCTGCTTCGTGTGGGCCGGTCAGCCTTATGCAAAATTCTGGTTTCTTAAGTTATAACCTAACCTAACCTATCCTAACCTGTGGTGAGTACACTACCAGATATATATAATTACATTATGCAATATTGCATATTGCATCGAAACACATTTTATTGATCTATTACTTCTTAATACAATATTTTGTTGTATGTGCCATTTTTTCCTAGTCCGTAATTTGTGAAAAAATGTCCAGTGCCTTTTTTTCCTGTGCCGTTTTTTTCCGGTGTTTTTTTTTCCGACTCGGGGGATTCCCATGAACTTTTGTAACAGCTCAAAATCTCGTATCGACCCCCGATACGTCGCTTGGACCATGAGTCACCCACGGCTAATTCCCGATATCCACGATTATGTTGCCGATTCGCCGTATCAGGCTGAAATTTCGAGTCGGGAACTCGTCTGGAGGGGCAATCGTGTCAGTGTGCACCGACCTTAAAGAAACACATACACACACACACAGAGACGCACACACACACATACACATGCACACAACGGTAACACCGATATCACAGGAGAACCTTTCTTTTAAATAACACATCAACACTGATCTGGTAGTTATTTTTAGGTAAACATTTGTTTACTATTTGTTTTCACTTAAGTTTATCCTGCCTAGTTTACAATACCAGTGTAAAATATATAAGTAATAGTGTCGGAGAAATATTAGCCATCGAAAATGTACAATAACATTTCTCGTGCGATGCCCCCTTGGCACTATCTGGTGCGACATTTTGGGCTTATTTTAGTATTTTATATAAATGTTGTTGAAAGGTTGAATTGCTTTTGCTACTTTCGACCAATGTGTTATTACTTTGCTCCCTAGAATAACATGAACGACTCCTTTGATACCCTTCAAACTAAGAATATAAACGCCGTCCAGACACCTTTCAAGCTAAATAGATACTTTTTTTTTTTTCGGCAGGCTCGATATTGCTTGTCCAGAAAATAATTGACACCTAAATGGGGTAAAGCATCTTATCATCGATTACCTAATAATGTGAAACGTCTTAAACAAATCTCCAAACCAATGAAGTGAAATTGGGATGGTCCAAAAAACCCCACCAAGCACAGTATCAATTGATCGTGTCTAAAGCTGCCATTTACAAACATTTGGTGTAAAAACGTGTCCCAAGAATACTTAAAAAAACTGTCAAATTCCATGCTTGGTCGACTGCAGATGATCATTGATGCCAAGGGATTCATGACAAAATATTAAAGTACGAAAAAATCACGAAAGTTTCATTTCTACCCATTTATTAATTAATTTTCTGGTGCTGACAGCTGAAGGGTCTATATTGCTGCCGGCGTGGCGGGGCGGCTCTCTACATTCCGTGTGCACTGTATATATATATGTGTATATATATTTTTTTTCTATGTGAGTGAGGGAGACAAAAGGCAGAACTGCCTGTTGAAAGAGTTGAAAGAGTGACAGGGCCAAAATCAAGGGACGTTCGAGCCAAAATGCCTGGACACATAGAGTTTGAAGCAATTTAAGTCATAAAAAGAGGGAAAGACTAACTCCGGGTTCAGATTTCCAGAGCTCAGCTATTAAATAGATGAAAGACTGAGAATAACGTTTCACTCTTGGGTTGGAGAGTTGCACTGAGTAGGGGTGGGATTGTGTTGCAAGACGGGTGCTACGTGCTCTACAAAGAGGGGGCCGCATACACTGAGAGAGCTCTGAGGAACACTGATTATTGTAATTGCGGTAAAATAGTGAGAGAGATGCTACATTGCAGCGAAGAAAGAGAGACTGCAGATAATTGGTGAGTGGACGTAAGTTTATGAGACAGAAAGCTTTCTTTTCTACTTTGTCTAGAAGTGCTGTTTGAGAGGATCCTTCCCACACGTGTGAACAATACTCAATACGATAAAAATATACTTTGAAAAGTAAACAGGATGGATATAAACACCATGTGAGGAAGAACACTTTATTGACAACGTTTCGCATATAGCTTCATCAGGCCAATGACGTACGCCAGAAGATTTTTCAAGCCAACAATTTCTTTCGAGACGGAAAAGCAGGAGGAGGAGGAGGAAAGAGGGCGGGTATATTCATTCAGAGGTCAAGTGATTGGATACATGGATGCACTGTGCCCCTGTACAGAGCAAGAAGCTGCACAGGCGGTTGAGCACACCCAGCTTTTGGGAAGCTGTTTTAGCTAGAGTGGTAATATGATCTTTCCATGAGAGATCAGAAGAAAAGAGACCCCAAGAATATTAAGAGAAGATGAAAGATTAATTTGTATGTTGTTTAACCCCTTATTGGCGGCGCGCAACATAGGTCGAGTGAAATCAATTTGGACTATGTGGCGGCGCGCGACATAGGTCGTATGGCAATTTCAGCACGTAATGTTGCTGAGAGAGAGAGACAAGTGGTGGCAGGAGAGTAGCGAGCATATGACTGCTCCAGACCACCGCGGCAGACCTACTGACATGAATCCCACCCTCCTCCACCCTCTCACACTCGCTACATAGTGAAATGTATGGGGAAAGTACCGAATTACATGGTTTTTGCACTCGTGTTGCGCGGTTGTTGCAAGAAAACTAGCGGTCATACAAGGATCGTTGTGGTGTCATTGGAAAGCTCTGTTTATACCCTTTCAGGGATAGATACTTGTTTTACGCTCTGGGTCTTATTTAGGCATGAAAATGATCACATAAACAGCCCTATTTTGGGTAAAAACACCCCGCTGGTGGCTACATATTATATACCGCCTAGGCCGCTCTTAAAGTGTTAAGAGTAGGTCATAGTTTTCTGGAAGGGGGCGACGAGTAGACAGATGGTGAAATTGAGTTTTGGAAGCATTGAAATTAACAAGGTTTTCACTGCCCCAATTAGAGATAGTAAAGAGATCAGATGGCCTCCCTACGTGAGTTTTGGAGTTCCTGCTGTGAATGGTGTTCTGGAAGGCTAGTTGAATAGTATAATGTAGAATCATCAGCATATGAGTGAATGAGGCTAGAGGTGCAGTTGAGAAGGTCGTTCATGAATAATAGGAAGAGAATTGGAAATAGGACAGAACCCTGAGGAACACCGGAGTTGATAGGTTGAGGAAGTGAACGGTGGCCGTCCACAACCGCAGCTAAGGAACAGCCGCAAAGGCAACTAGAGACAAAAACACAGATGGAGGGATAGAAACCGTAGGAGGGTAATTTGGAAATATGGGATTTGTGCCAGACTCTATCGAAGGCGTTCGATATGTCTAGTGCAACAGAAAAAGTCTCACCGAAATCCCGAATGGAGGATGACCAAGAGTTAGTAAGATAATAAAGAAGATCACCAGTAGAGCGGCCCTTAACACCTTACGAGCGGCCTATGCGGTTTATTTATGTGTACCGCACAGCGGGGTGTTTTTAGCCAAAATAGGGCTGTTTACGTGATCATTTTCATGCCTAAATAAGACCCAGAACGTAAAACAAGTACCTATCCCTGAAAGGGCATAAACAGAGCTTTCGAATGACACCATAACGATCCTTGTATGATGGATAGTTTTCTTGCAATAACCGTGCAACGCGAGTGCAAAAAGCAGGTAATTCGGTACTTTCAGTACATAATTGAGTATGTAGCGAGTGAGAGAGGGAGGAGGGAGCTGAGATTTGTGTCAGTAGGTTCGCCGCGGTGGTCTGGAGCAGTCATACGCTCGCTAGTCTCCTGCCACCACTTGTCTCTCTCTCTCAGCCACATTACGTGCTGAAATTGCCACTCGAGTTATGTCGAGCGCCGCCACATAGTCCAGCTTTATTTAACTCGACTTATGTTGCTCGCCGCTAATTAAGGGTTAAGGAAGCCATACTGGCGGTCTGAGAGTAGGATACGGGAAGATAAATGCTTAAGACATTTTAAGACAAGAATAGATTAAAAACCTTAGAGATGCAAGAAATGAGAGCAATTGGACGATACTTGGAGGGTGGTCACCCTCCTTTGGGACAGATTGAATGAGGGCAAACCTCCAGCAAGAAGGGGAGACGCTAGAAGAGAGACAGAGACGGAAGAGTTTGCCTAGGCAGGGAGTCAGCACGGAAGCACAGTTTTTTAGTACAACAGGATGAACACCGCCTGGTCCATACGCCTTCTTAGTATTAAGCCCAGAGAGGGTGGAAAGTACATCCTTGGAAGAGATTATGATGTTAGGCATAAGTAGGGGGGTGGAGAGGGAAGAATTGCTCCGAAATCATCCAAAGTGGAATTTTTAGCGAAAGTGTTAGTGAGGAGTTCAGCTTTGTAAGAGGAAGAAGTGACGGTGGTGCCGTTATATATGAGAAGGCAGCATTTGCTGTTATCTTGCGAATGGTGAAGACTATAACATTGTAAACCATGATGATGCTGCCCTCCCTCCAACCACCCCTGCCGCGATCTCGGACAAATCCCTTCAGTTGCTGAGATATACTATAACTAGACCAATCCAACATGCTGATGCCAATTCGAGAAGTGCAGGTTTCCGAGTAAAAAAATTCGGAATTAGCGAGGGTTTATCAACTCTGCGTAAGCAGAGTTTGGTATCGCCCCCCCGTATAGTGGGTACCACACTAAAAAATGTCTGTCGTCGTCGTCGTTGTCGTCGTTGTCCATCTGTCTCGGAACTCCTCCTAGACCGTTGGACGGATTTTCACCAAATTTCACACAAACATTTGTTGCGTGAATGCGAACGTCAGTCAAAACAGATTTTTTGACTTTATGCAATAGTTATGATTTTAGGTCCAAAATATGGTTTCCCCCCCCCCCCCCAAGTCTCCCCTTCCCGGAAACACCCCCCCCCCCCCCCAAAGCTATGATGGCGTTTTTAGTGTGTGAGCCCCGAAGGGGCTCACACTCTAAGAACGCATTCGTTCTAGGGGCGAAAACATCTCGCTCAGCATTTGCTAGGTTAAGTTAGTTTAGTTGGCATTAGAAGTGATGGTAGTAATAGTGGGATTGATGGTGATAGTAGTGATGATGGTGATAATAGTAGTGATGATGGTTGTATTTATATTGATGATGATGATAGTAGTAGATAAGATGGTGACATTAGTAGATATGATGGTGACAATACTAGTAGTAATGATGATGGTGACAAGTAATGATGATAGTTGTAGTTATAATGATGACAGTAGTGATGATGGTAGTGACGATGGTGTGAGTATTACTGATGATGGTGGTGAGTAGTAGTGATGATGGCGAAGGTTGTAGTGATGATGACAATAGTTGTGATGATGGCAGTAGTAGTGATAATGGTGATAGTAGGATACATGATGGTAATACTTGTGACAGTAGTAATGATGATGGTTATAGTAGTAGTAATGATGTTAACTGTAGTAATGATGATTGTAAGATGGTGGTGATGATATTAGTAATGATGGTTGAGAGTTGTAGTATCAATAATGATAGTAGTGATTAAGATGCTAGTGACAATGGACAGTGATGATGGTGAGAGTAGTAGTGATGATTATAATTGTAGTAGTGATGATGATCATAGTAATGGTTATGATGACAGTACTCGTGATAATTGTGGCAGTTGTAGTGATGATGGCAGTAGTAGTGATTATGTTGATTGTAATTGATGATGATATTAGTAGTGATGATGGTAACCCATCGCAGAGTTGGGTATGCCGTTTTGATTTTGGGCAAAACGGCACGTCTACTTTATATTTATGTTGGGAGAGAGGTATTGTGACGCATGTCCACGTGTGAGCATGCTGTACAGAACGCCTAGTCATGCCCCACTCTCGCTAGGATCGTCAGGGCAGGAACTTTGGCTGTAGTCTATGTAGAGTTTCCTAACTTAGTTCATGTGAGCCGTTGTACTATAAGTATTATGAATATGTATTTTGTTTTCATCTGAGTCAACGAGTTCTATTTTATATCATTAGTTATAAGTATTGTGTGTAAAACTTATTTGTAATGATGGGAAGAGAAACAGCCACAGTTAGGGGTCTGTGGGTACGCCAGGCAGGAGGTAGGCCTAACTCACTAACACTCCTCCCTCCCTCAGTGCTAGGGGAGCCTTTGTGTATCCCAGAGGAGAGAGAGAAATTACGTAATGGTTGTCAGTGGGCGGTCCTTAGTAGTTCACGTTGGGCTCACTAGAGGGCCGGGTATAAAAGGGAAGTCTAGCCATTTTTTCATCAGAACTCATTAGGCAGAGCGACTTCTCATTTCCCTTGCTAACTATATATATTCTTCTGACTGATGGGAACTTTCTCTACTACCTTACATTCTTATCTCCTCTTTTCCCTACCCTGTTTAACTTCCATGGTCCCGTTGGTGCAGAGCTAGTCAGCCAACGTATTATCGCTTGAGTTCTCACGAGATACTTGCCTATTAGATAGCCTATTTTGGAAGGGTTGACTTAGAATAGGATTGATTTATGTTTGTTGCACTTGTATATGCATTTCCCTGTGTGTTATTATTATTATTCCTGTTTTCTGCTAGTCTAGGTAATGCTAGACTGGGGTAAGGCTTTTCTGTGTTATGAGTTGTTGTTTGATGCAGTGGTTAAGCGATAAACCTGCATACTCGTTTCGGTTCAGTGAAGCCTAGGTTGTCTTCGCGGCTGACTGTGTTGAGTTTATAATTTACAGTGCGTGAGGGCAAGAGCCTAACCACCCTGTATTTTATTAACAGTTTGTTTTTACTTTGTCAAGGAGCCGGGAGAAAACCAGATACAAGGGATCTGGATTTCTCAAAGTGCACTTGTTTGGTTTTAACGTAATACTTTAAACAGTCGTGAGGACTTCGCTAGGCTACGAGCCGTTTTTGCTCAGTCACTGCTACCTTTTTGCCTACAGTACCCCAGCTAGACTTTACTCGATTAGTAGATACAGAATAGTATTGAAGCTTTCCTTATGTATGATATTGTTTATGCACTATTGATTTCATGTGTTGCAAGCTTGGCTACTTTAGCCCACGAGCACAATCCGAGTAGGCTATTGCCGTTGCATTTGCAGAGTACTTCCTTTTAATGTTTGCCATTTACTATTGCATATTCTTTTAATTATTCTTATGCCAATTTAAGCCTTTAATAGTATTTAATTGCCAGTGATTTTGCTTATTGAATTACTGTTCAAAATCCGATACGTACTTCTTACGAGCATCCGAGAAGCATCTACCTTTTTTCAGAAGATTCCTTGCTCGATGCTTAAGGACTATTAATTAACGTAACGTAATAGTGCCGATCCGAAGTAGAGGGTGGTGGACTTCTTAAGTTCATAGTCAAGGGTGGATTACTTCGGCTTCGGCCAACACTATTCTTTGGTGTTGTTGTTTCTTACTTCATTGTTTGATTGTTGACCAGACTAGATAATTCCTGTCTCTTTATTAGTCTGTTGTTGAACACTAGTACCGAGTTCTTGTATACCCCGTTATAGCAGATTGAACTCTGGAGGGTATTGGTGTTTTTTGTTCGGCTGGCAGTACTCAGGGGTTGGGATCGTGTGTTTCCGTTGTGGCAGCGAGCCGTATTCGAGTCCTGATTGAGAGCCCTTGTGTACCCGAGTGCCAGTTCGTAACAGTATCCTGACCAGGATTCGAACTCACTCACTCCAGGTATATTTGTGAGAGTCGGGCACTGTAACCACTCGGTCATGAGCGAATATAAGGGAAGCAGCCTTAGTTCTTATATGAAGAACCCGATTATAATCTCGTGGAGGACTATGCCTTCGAACACTTGGCCCATAAACCGATAAATCATATTACTATTATCAACTCTGCGTAAGCAGAGTTTGGTATCGCCCCCCCCCCGTATAGTGGGTACCACACGAACAAAAATTCTGTCGGCGTCGTCATCGTTGTCGTCGTCGTCCGTCTGTCTCGGAACTCCTCCTAGACCGTTGGACGGATTTTCACCAAATTTCACACAAACATTTGTTGCGTTAATGCAAAAGTCAGTCAAAAAAGATTTTTTTAATTTATGCAATAGTTATGATTTTAGGTCCAAAATATGGTTTTGCCCCCTCCCCCCCCCCACCTCCCGGACCCGAAGGCCCGAAGACCCGAAGGCCCGAAGACCCGAAGACCCGAAGTGTGTGAGCCCCGAATGGGCTCACACACTGAGAACGCATTCGTTCTGGGAGCGAAAACATCTCGCTACGTATTTGCTAGGTTAAGTTAGTTTAGTTAGCATTAGAAGTGATGGTAGTAATATTTGGATTTATGGTGATAGTAGTGATAATGGTTATAATTGTAGTGATGATGGTTGTAGTTGTATTGATGATGATGACAGTAGTGATGATGATGACAGTAGTAGATATGATGGTGACAGTAGTAGATATGATGGTGACAGTAGTAGTAATGATGGTCATAAAAGTAGTGATGATGGTGACAAGTAATGATGATAGTTGTAGTGATAATAATGACAGTAGTGATGATGGTGTGAGTATTAGTGATGATGGTGAGTAGCAGTGAGGATGGTGAAATTTGTAGTGATGATAGTTGTGGTGATGAAGTTCATAGTAATGGTGATGATGGCAGTAGTAGTTAATATGGTGACTAGAATAAATTATGGTAATATTTGTGACAGTAGTAATGATGATGGTTATAGTAGTAGTGATGATGTTAACAGTAGTAATGATGATTGTAAGATGGTGGTGATGATATTAGTAATGATGGTTGATAGTTGTAGTATCAATGATGATAGTAGTGATTAAGATGCTAGTGACAATGGACTGTGATTATGGTGAGAGTAGTAGTGATAATTGTAATTGTAGTAGTGATGATGATCATAGTAATGGTGATGATGACAGTACTTGTGATGATTGTGGCAGTTGTAGTGATGATGGCAGTAGTAGTGATTATGTTGATTGTGATTGATGATGGTATTAGTAGTGAGGATGGTAACCCATCGCAGAGTTGGGTATGCCGTTTTGATTTTAGGCAAAACGGCACGTCTACTTTATTAATACTTATCCATATGCATATTTATATTTATATATCCATATTGATCCATATTTATCAACTCTGCGTAAGCAGAGTTTGGTATCGCCCACCACCGTATAGTGGGTACCACACAAAAAAAATGTCTGTCGTCGTCGTTGTTGTCCGTCTGTCTCGGAACTCCTCCTAGACCGTTGGACGGATTTTCACCAAATTTCACACACACATTTGTTGCGTGAATGCGAACGTCAGTCAAAAAAGATGTTTTGAATTTATGCAATAGTTATGATTTTAGGTCCAAAATATGGTTTTACCAAGCCCCCTACCCCCTCCCGGAGGCGCCCCCCCCCCCTCCCGGACCCCCCTCCTCCCATACCCCCTCCCCTCCCCCAGCAATGATGGCGTTCTTAGTGTGTGAGCCCCGAAGGGGCTCACACACTATGAACGCATTCTTCTGGGGGCGAAATCATCTCGCTCCGTATTTGCTAGGTTAAGTTAGTTCAGTTGGTGGAAGTAATAGTGGGATTGATGGTGATAGTAATGATGATGGTGATAATAGTAGTAATGATGGTTGTAGTTGTATTGATGATGATGACAGTAGTGATGATGATGACAGTAGTAGATATGATGGTGACAGTAGTAGATATGATGGTGACAGTACTAGTAGTAGTGACGATGGTCATAATAGTAGTGATGATGGTGACAAGTAATGATAGTTGTAGTGATAATGATGACAGTAGTGATGATGGAAGTGACGATGGTGAGTATTTGTGATGATGGTGAGTAGTTGTGAGGATGGTGAAAGTTGTAGTGATGATGACAATAGTTGTGATAATGAAGATCATAGTAATGGTGATGATGGCAGTAGTAGTGATGATGGTGATAGTACGATACATGATGGTAATACTTGTGACAGTAGTAATGATGGTTATGTAGTGATGTTAACAGTAGTAATGACGATTGTAAGATGGTGGTGATGATAGTAATGATGGTTGATAGTTGTAGTATCAATGATTATAGTAGTGATTAAGATGGTAGTGACAATGGTGACAGTAGTAGTGATGATGGTGAGAGTAGTAGTAATGATTGTAATTGTAGTAGTGATGATCATAGTAATGGTGATGACAGTAGTCGTGATGATTGTGGCAGTTGTAGTGATGATGGCAGTAGTAGTGATGATGGTGTTTGTGATTGATGATGGTATTAGTAGTGATGATGGTAACCCATCACAGAGTTGGGTATGCCGTTTTGATTTTGGGCAAAATGGCACGTCTACTTTATTGTATATATGTTTTTTCTGTAACCCTCTCAGGCTTGGAACAATAATTAGCATATTGAGGAAGGGTAACCCTAAATGCATGGATACGCGATGAGCGTATTGGATACTTTAGAACCAATTGAATGAAAACTGAATACTCAAATTGTGTATAAAATGGGCTATGATAAGCTTTGGCAGTGGTCTATCTATCTATCTATCTATTGCCTGATTCCGTGATCCACGAAGGGGTGGCCACAACGAACGCTACCAGTGGTAAACTGAATAAAATAATTGGCAACACTGCTTTCAGACTGCAGACGGAGCAGTGAGCTTAGATCTCCCTTTAAACCTGTCAGATATTTTGCCTTGACTATGAGTTAGTGTATCTAAAATACTATATGATAGAGTTTTATTTCTTAAATTTTGTTTTTTTCAACTCTGCGTAAGCAGAGTTTGGTACCCCCCCCCCCCCCCCCGTATAGTGGGTACCTAACAAACAAAAATTCTGTCGTCATGGTTGTCCGTCTGTCTCGGAACTCCTCCTAGACTGTTGGACGGATTTTCACCAAGTTTCACACAAACATTTGTTGCGTGAATGCGAACGTCAGTCAAAAAAGATTTTTTGAATTTATGCAATAGTTATGATTTTAGGTCCAAAATATGGTTTTACCCAAAATATGGTTTTACGCCCCCCACTCCCCCCCCCCCCCCCCCCCCCCCCGGACCCCCCTTAGAACACACTAAGAACGCATTCATTGCTGGGGGGGGGGGGCCCCCCAGCAATGAATGCGTTCTTAGTGTGTTCTGGGGGCGAAAACATCTCGCTAGGTATTTGCTAGGTTAAGTTAGTTTAGTTGGCATTAGAAGTGATGGGAGTAATAGTGGGATTGATGGTGATAATAGTGATCATGGTGATAATAGTAGTAATGATGGTTGTAGTTAGATTGATGATGACAGTAGTAGATATGATGGTGACAGTAGTAGCTATGATGTAGTGACGATGGTGTGAGTATTAGTGATGATGGTGAGTAGTAGTGATGACAGTGAAAGTTGTAGTGATGATGAAGATCATAGTAATGGTGATGATGGCAGTAGTAGTGATGATGGTGACAGTAGGATAGATGATGGTAATACTTGTGCCAGTAGTAATGATGATGGTTAAAGTAGTAGTGATGATGTTAACAGTAGTAATGATGATTGTAAGATGGTGATGATAGTAGTAATGATGGTTGATAGTTGTAGTATCAATGATGATAGTAGTGATTAAGATGATAGTGACAATGGTGACTAGTAGTGATGATGGTGAGAGTAGTAGTGATAATTGTAATTGTAGTAATGATGATGATCATAGTAATGGTGATGATGACAGTAGTTGTGATGATTGTGGCAGTTGTAGTGATGATGGCAGTAGTAGTGATGATGGTGATTGTGATTGATGATGGTAACCCATCACAGAGTTGGGTATGCCGTTTTTATTTTGGGCAAAACGGCACGTCTACTTTATTATTAACTCTGCATAAGCTGAGTTTGGTATCCCCCCCCCCCCCCCCCCGTATAGTGGGTACCACTCGAAAAAAATGTCTGTTGTCGTCGTCGTCGTTGTCGTCCGTCTGTCTCGGAACTCCTCCTAGACCATTGGACGGATTTTCACCAAATTTCACACGAACATTTGTTGCGTGAATGCGAACGTCAGTCAAAAAAGATTTTTTGAATTTATGGAATAGTTATGATTTTAGGTCCAAAATATGGTGTCCCCCTCCCGGGACCCCCCCCCCCCCCTCCCAGACACCCCCCCCCCCCCCAGCAATGATGGCGTTCTGGGGGCCAAAAGATCTCGCTACTCATTTGTTAGGTTAAGTTAGTTAAGTTAGCATTAGAAGTGGTGGTAGTAATAGTTGATTTATGGTGATAGTAGTGATAATGGTTGTAGTTGTATTGATGATGTTGACACTAGTGATGATGATGATAGTAGTAGATATGATGGTGACAGTTGACAGGGATCTGCCTTGCTTAGGCCAATCGGCTTTCTGCAGACTCCCATTTTCTTATGTTCTTTTCTTATGTTCTTATATGATGGTGACAGTACTAGTAGTAGTGATGATGGTCATAATAGTAGTGATGATGGTGACAAGTAATGATAGTTGTAGTGATAATAATGACAGTAGTGATGATGGAAGTGAAGATGATGTGAGTATTAGTGATGATGGTGAAAGTTGTAGTGATGATGACAATAGTTGTGATGATGAAGATCATAATCATGGTGATGTAGTAATGGCAGTAGTAGTGATGATGGTGACAGTAGGATACATGATGGTAATACTTGTGACAGTAGTAATGATGGTTATAGTAGTAGTGATGATGTTAACAGTAGTAATGATGAGTGTAAGATGGTGGTGATGATAGTAGTAATGCTGGTTGATAGTTGTAGTATCAATGCTAGTAGTGATTAAGATGGTTGTGACAATGGTGACAGTAGTAGTGTTGATGGTGAGAGTAGTAGTGATGATTGTAATTGTAGTAGTGATGATGATCATAGTAATGGTGATGATACCAGTAGTTGTGATGATTGTGGTGGTTGTAGTGATGAAGGAAGTAGTAGTGATGATGGTAACCCATCACAGAGTTGGGTATGCCGTTTTGATTTTGGGCAAAACGGCACGTCTACTTTATTATACATAATAATTCTGTATAGTGTTAGCTAATATCCGTGTACCATATAACATGTTTAAATAAATAATAATGTTTAAATATATAATAATTCTGTATAGTGTTAGCTAATATCCGTGTACCATATAACATGTTTAAATATATAATACTATATAAATATATATTAATTCTGTAGTGTTAGCTAATATCCGTGTACCATATAACATGTTTAAATATATATTATATAAATATATAATAATTTTGTATAGTGTTAGCTAATATCCGTGTACCATATAACATGTTTAAATATATAATAATATATAAATATATAATAATTCTGTATAGTGTTAGCTAATATCCGTGTACCATATAACATGTTTAAATATATAATAATATATAAATATATAATAATTCTGTATAGTATTAGATAATATCCGTGTACCATATAACATGTTTAAATATATAATCGCTATGAGTTATTATTCATGTCCGACGTATGCCTAATAATAAATATATATACAATCAAATATTAGGAGTAGGAACTTCAGGTGTATTTTACTCTCTTCTTCATACCATGAGCTATACATATCACTACAATCTATAGTTCTAAAACATCTGAACTCATAAGCTGCGCAGCTATGGTATTTGAAAGTGCCCTCCATGTGAAGGTATTTGCTACATTCCTTACAAAAATCGTCAATTTACCATATATATATAATTAATTCTTATTGTTACGACTGAGGTTTAAATATATCAGGGCTCTTATTCATTGGACTAGTAATGGCATAAATGCTACAACGGAAAGCGCTAGATCCAACCTCTGATGTATATTCCCAGTGAACAAAGAACACAAATACTCTCCAGAGTTCTATATGCAATAATAGGTTATCAAACTCTCAATAAATGTGCGTCTACTCTAGGCTTAATGTTATGTGAAAACAGCCTATTACTACCTATAACCGAAGGTGCTTGGTTATGGTATGCAAAGTAAGGTGGTAACAGAAGTTACAGCTTACGTTACTTTAATCAATAAATGTCAGGCACTCCTGCATGAAAGAAAGTGCACTAAAGTCCTTCAACACCAACAAGGAATCTTCTTTAAATGTTAGATGCTATCAAGATGCTCAAATCGGAAATGGAACCCAAAAAGGCAGGCAGCGGAACAATGCTCGTGCAGGCTATGCACACAAAAGGCAGGATATATAATGCAGTCGGAGCCAAGAATATCCTAAACGCTACAACAATAATAATAATCGCCACGACAATGCAGTATTCCTATCAACAAAAAGAGCCTAAGTCGTTTGTGTCTCAATACATCAAACTAGGCTGCGAAATGCTTGTGTAATCATAAACGGGTATGCATAATAAGAATAATTGGTTTAATATACTTAATGTCTACTATGACTGACAAAGTCTAGCTAGAGTCAATGATACGAGACACTGGTGCGCATGGCATTCCGCATAGCCTAGTGCAAATCTCAAGTCTGTGCGTCAAGTATTACGTTAGAGTGAAGGGTAGCTCTCTTGAGAAACCTTAATACCGAAGTATTAAGCGTTCTCCTGGCGTACCTCAAAGACAAACAACCGAGCCTAGAACAGTACAGAATGGTATAGACAAAAAGCCCTCATTCGTGCATGCTCTACTCTCAATGGCACACAGACTAGAATTTACCCAATCAACTCCAGTTCTCAGGTATGTCGTGCAGCCTTCAACTAAAGCCAGCACCCATCGGAAACAATACCTTATAGTATCAGACTCTTAGTCTAGCATTATCTAATCTAGCAGAACACTAATAATTATAGGAAGCGGTACTGAACAATATGAATGCCAACCAATGCTTCGTGATCAACTTATCTTAACAACTAAACATACATGGGTTATATAAGACCTTAACGCACAATACAACTGGCCAGCATGAAGCTGATTATGCAGAGTTAACCAGAGGGGGTATAATATTAATGAAAGGTGGTGAAAGATATGGAGAATGAGAGAGATAGGCAGAGGAAAAGGTTCTCAGGTGCAGAGAGGGGGACAGATATCAAAGGGATAAGAGGGAAGCGTTCTAGAAACCAGATCTGAGGGAGAGAGTGACAAGATAGCTGTATATATACTAGCACTAGCTCGCACCGCGTAGGCAAAGCGGTAACAAGTCCTCCAGCCAATGCCAAAGAAGCCAGCCAAACATGACGTCACCAAGCATGGTAAAAACTCCTCCAACCAATCCCCAAGAGACCAGCCAGCTATGACGTCATCGAGTATGGCAAAAAACACTGCGCGCCTCCCCACACTCCGTTCTACTCTCTCTCTCTCTCTCTCAAATCCTATCATTACTACTTAATGATAAAACATATACTCTGCAATTAAATATATAAAGCCTTGACATGGGCGAAAACAAAGAGCCTTTCTGGACTGCCCATGACACGAGCTTTCATATGAAATAAAGCACACAATAATACATCAACTGTAGCCACATCCACTGCCCTGGCGATCCTAGCGAGTCACTCTAGGACAAGCCATGCGGTTCTAACGGAGTGGTTAACGTCACACCCCCCCAAGATTTTTCTCAGAGGCCCAAAGCTCAAAAAAAATCTGATGGTTAGAACCCATGCTATATCTCTACTTCCTATCACCCAGCGGCAGTAAAATCTCTAGCACAGCTCTCAACAAAACATTTTACAAAATTATAACCCTTCCCAACACAATAGGTTAAATCATAATTATGTAGTTATGCTCCTCAAGAGCGAGCTTCTCTAGCCCAGCATTCTGAGAGGAGTGCAACTCAGAATTACTGCTATAACATACTGACAAAATTCAACTATCAAAACAAGTTTTTATTTGATTTTTATGTTTTTAATTAATTTGTTTATTTCGGCTGCACTATAGGGGCAAGCCTAGTTTTTCTTCTAAACCAAACGCTCAACTCCTGCTTTACGACCCAATACTCTGGGCTACAACCATGAGCCAACAAGCACCAAGCACAAAATACTATTCAAACTAAAGCAGGAGGCTACCCATGTGTCAATCTACCCAGGATCATCTACCCTTGAAAGACAATCTGCAACCACGTTGTCACAACCGGCAATATGGCGTATGTCCAGGCTATACTCCCGTGACACCAGCGACCACCCGGTCAGCCTCATATTCCGATTGTGAAACTGGTCCAAGAACTTGAGAGGGTGATGATCTGTGTAAACTACAACGACCTAACCATAGGCTGGAACATAGACCTCGAAATGCCTTAGTGCAAGCACAACTGCCAGCAGCTCCTTCTCGACAACAGAGCAGCTCCCCTGGGCTGAATTGAACTTCTCCGAGCAGAAACTAACAGGATGCTCCAGCCAATCATCGTCCTCTTGCATAAGGACGGCACCAGCCCCCACACCACTAGCATCCGTTGCTAGTTGGAAAGGTAGGCTAAAGTCAGGGGCCCTGAGGATCGGGTGAGTGCACAACAGGTGTTTTACTACTCTAAACGCCTTCTCACACTCAGGCGCCCATTTGACTTTCTTATCCTTCCAGTTATCCTCCACCTGAGCTTGACTGTCCCGTTCTCCTTCTCCACCTTGACTGCTAAACGTCATCACAGGCACAGTGAGAGGCTCAGGGGGGTGCCTCACATACTCCTTCATGAGATTAACGTGACATAACTGATTGCGCATACGTCTGTCTGGAGCGGCCACCAAGCAATCCAGGTCCGATAGCCTCTCAACCACCCTATAAGGACCAGTGTACTTCGCGGATAAGGGATGACCTACAAGGGGCAGTAGAATCAAAACCTCCTGACCCACGTGAAACTCCCTGAGTTTAACCTTGAGGTCGTACCTGTCCTTCATGAGGGGCTGAGAGCTAGTCAAATTACGGCCAGCCAAATCCAGACTGCGCAACATCAGTTCTCGACTGTCGAGGACATACTTGAGCATAGAACAAGGTTTTTCTGCGCCCTCCCATATTTCCTCAACCATATGGAGAGGCCCTCTGACACGGTGTCCAAAGACGAGCTCATTAGGGCTGAATCCCAAACTTTCCCCAGGTACCTCCCGTGCAGCAAATAAAACATATGGCAGGCCAAGATCCCAATCTTTCCCACCCTCAAAGCAACAACAACGAAGCATAGATTTCAAGGCTGAGTGCCATCGCTCTAACACACCCTGGCTCTCCGGATGACACGCAGATGACACAACCGTAACAATACCATGCTGCGGCATTGCTTGAACAAAGAGGCTAGAAGTGAAATTGGATCCTTGGTCTGACTGAATCTCCTGCGGGTAACCATACCGAGAAAAATACACTAGCAAGTTCCGGACCACCGTCTTCGCTGACCCATTTCTCATAGGGTACGCGTCAGGGTACCTTGTTGCTACCTCCATGATGGTCAGGGGATACTTGTAAAAATCTCCCGACTGTGCATCACTGTCCTCCTCCAACTTGACAGCATCGGTACCACATTCAAGAACCTCCGGGTCTTCTAATTGCAATTTACGAATGTCCGAAGGAGCAAGCTTATCTAAGTGTTTGCGAAAAAACTCATGCCCCCCTCCTACATTGAATTTAGCCTCCCGTTGCTCTCTCTCTGTGTATCGTTGCTGTCTCTTCGTCTTTTTAAGCCCAGCCTCTGCCTTCTTAGTAACAGTTAATGGGTCTTCTCCAGACTCGAAAATCGGTCCTAATAATGAGTCCCCGAGAATGTCCGTTGATACTAAACTCTCAACCGCATCAACTTTCAACCCCTTCTCGGTCCCTTTCCTCCGCTTGTCTAAAGACTGTTGACCAGAATGTGACTCCCTGGATGCAAGAGATCTGGTGACAAGACACGCCATAGGTTGCACCTGACACTTCTCAATCCACTCCTGCTCCTCCCTACTCACGTCGGCCGGCTTCTCGGCAACGACTAAGGGTGAAGCCTCAGAAGTAGGCCCCGCAAAGTCGTTGCCGAGAAGGAGGTCGACGCCCCCAACAGGTAACTTCTCCACAATTCCTACATCCAGGTCACGAGTCACACCATCAACTTCCATCTTCATTCTTACAAGTGGGTATGACTTTGTTGCATTAACTCTCTGAACCACAACCACCCGCGCCGTATTTACAGGTTTACCAGTGAAATTTCTCAACAGTGTTTGCGATGCCCCAGTGTCACGCAAAATTCTCACCTCATGTCTTCTACTCCCCCACTCCACACAACCGAGTCCCCTGTGGTCACTAAAGGCATCACGGACAGGGAATAAGCCTTCCGGATCCTTCTGCACTGGCAGTGTATTTACCTCGGAAGAATTGCCTCTAACAAACTCCGCTGTCCTCTTGAACACTCCAATGCCGTGAGCAAAAGACACGGCTGCAAGAGGAGGTCGACTAGGGCACTCATTTGCTTTATGATCCTCCTGGTGGCAACTAAAACACATAAATTTCGGTTTCGGCTTATACTGTGATGTAAAAGGCCCCTGACTCTTATACGGCGTGGCGTTAGGTTTGGATTCAGTTTTAGTTTCATTGCTCTTCTGTTTAAATGTGTCATTGCTACGGGGAGGGGGAGGATAACGGTCCTTAGCACTTGCATCGTACTTCTGTGAGGACCCGCAACCCCGAATCAACAACAGCCGTCGATCAGCCATTTCTGCTGCTTCGACTAGAGTTCTTGGGTTTTTCTCCTTTAAGTTCAAAGTTAGATCACTGCCCGTGCTCTTAAAGAACTGCTCCAACATCATTAACTGCTTAATTCCATCAAATGTTGTTACCCTCTCAGATCGGAGCCAGTTCCCCATAGCATCGGACAAGTCCCGGGCGTGTTCCAAAAAGGTGCTATCTCTTCCCTTGGTTACACCCCGGAACTTCAAACGGTAAGTTTCTGGTTGCAGTTCGTAAGCCCTCAGGACAGCCTCCTTGAGATCCTCATACACAATACATGAGTCCAGAGGTAACGCATCGTAGGCTTTAAGACCCTTGCCTATTAATCTAGAGGATACAAGTGCTGCCCATTTATTCTCTGGCCACTGGTGTTCCTGGCACTTCTTCTCAAAGCGTGCGAAAAATTCTGTTACCCCACTCTCATCAAACACCGGAACCAGTTTCAATAAGTGCGAGAGAGATTGATCATGACCACGGATACCAGCCCCAAGTCGCTGTCCCGTTGCCTCTACCCGCGACTTCTCTACGTCCCTGTCGGCACAGTACCTAGTCGACTCTAAATCAGCTTGGATTTTTGCTAGCTTTATGTGCTGGTGACTTTTTCTCTCTTCTATATTGGCTAATTCAATTTGCTGCTGATTCTGAAGCTGAAGCTCACATACCCTGATAGGCTTTCTCTCTTCGATCTTAGCTGATTCTATTTGCTGCTGGATCTTAGCTAATTCGAGCTGAAGCAATAATTTTGGAGTTAACCCTTGAGGAGGTGAAGGTGCTACAATGTTTGAAATTACCGGTGGTCCCCCCAGGGGCAACCCACCCTGCCAGTCACCACCCAACTGTGGAAGCGTACTCGGGGTCGGCAAACCACTGGGATGGCTGGGAGTCGAGTGTAGGGGAAGCATGGCCGAAGGGCTCTGAGCACTCAACCCATCTCGCTCACCAGTCACCCTGCCCAGTACACACGTTATCAAGTTATCCCTGGTCATGCTGCTAGTACCCGCATGACCGATAGCTGTGGCCAGGCATTGAAGACCGTACCGATCCATACCCTCCAACCGCTCGGCAGTAACAGGCCATTGCAAAAATATCCTAGCATCCTCCTCACAGTTCACATGATTAACCATTTCATCATACTGCTCTTCCTCAGTTTCGACATTACGTACTGTGTCTCCATTCTCCTCTGATTCGGTATAAGACATGATGCTCATAAAAATTTCCCACCTCAATATTCAGAAAAGAAGCACCCCAAACTCTTATACCTCAATATACACACAACAATTCTCGGAAATACCCAAGGGCTATACTATGTTGCAAAACAAAATTATTCTTGCTGATCCCCGCAAAATATTCCCCAAAACAACAAATGTTCCCTGCTAATAAATGTAGGTTCACCAAATCCTAGGTAAGGTCGCCATTTGTTACGACTGTGGTTTAAATATGTCAGGGCTCTTATTCATTGGACTAATAATGGCATAAATGCTACAACGGAAAGTGCTAGATCCAACCTCTGATGTATATTCCCAGTGAACAAAGAACACAAATACTCTCCAGAGTTCTATGTTCAATAATAGGTTATCAAACTCTCAATAAATGTGCGTCTACTCTAGGCTTAATGTTATGTGAAAACAGCCTATTACTACCTATAACCGAAGGTGCTTGGTTATGGTATGCAAAGTAAGGTGGTAAGAGAAGTTACAGCTTACGTTACTTTAATCAATAAATGTCAGGCACTCCTGCATGAAAGAAAGTGCACTAAAGTCCTTCAACACCAACAAGGAATCTTCTTTAAATGTTAGATGCTATCAAGATGCTCGAATCGGAAATGGAACCCAAAAAGGCAGGCAGCGGAACAATGCTCGTGCAGGCTATGCACACAAAAGGCAGGATATATAATGCAGTCGGAGCCAAGAATATCCTAAACGCTACAACAATAATAATAATCGCCACGACAATGCAGTATTCCTATCAACAAAAAGAGCCTAAGTCGTTTGTGTCTCAATACATCAAACTAGGCTGCGAAATGCTTGTGTAATCATAAACGGGTATGCATAATAAGAGTAATTGGTTTAATATACTTAATGTCTACTATGACTGATAAAGTCTAGCTAGAGTCAATGATACGAGATACTGGTACGCATGGCATGCCGCAAAGCCTAGTGCAAATCTCAAGTCTGTGCGTCAAGTATTACGTTAGAGTGAAGGGTAGCTCTCTTGAGAAACCTTAATACCGAAGTATTAAGCGTTCTCCTGGCGTACCTCAAAGACAAACAACCGAGCCTAGAACAGTACAGAATGGTATAGGCAAAAAGCCCTCATTCGTGCATGCTCTACTCTCAATGGCACACAGACTAGAATTTACCCAATCAACTCCAGTTCTCAGGTATGTCGTGCAGCCTTCAACTAAAGCCAGCACCCATCGGAAACAATACCTTATAGTATCAGACTCTTAGTCTAGCATAATCTAATCTAGCAGAACACTAATAATTATAGGAAGCGGTACTGAACAATATGAATGCCAACCAATGCTTCGTGATCAACTTATCTTAACAACTAAACATACATGGGTTATATAAGACCTTAATGCACAATACAACTGGCCAGCATGAAGCTGATTATGCAGAGTTAACCAGAGGGGGTATAATATTAATAAAAGGTGGTGAAAGATATGGAGAATGAGAGAGATAGGCAGAGGAAAAGATTCCCAGGTGCTGAGAGGGGACAGATATCAAAGGGATAAGAGGGATGTGTTCTAGAAACCAGATCTGAGGGAGAGAGTGACAAGATAGCTGTATATATACTAGCACTAGCTCGCACCGCGTAGGCAAATCGGTAACAAGTCCTCCAGCCAATGCCAAAGAAGCCAGCCAAACATGACGTCACCAAGCATGGTAAAAAACTCCTCCAACCAATCCCAAAGAGACCAGCCAGCTATGACGTCATCGAGTATGGCAAAAACACTGCGCGCCTCCCCACACTCCGTTCTAATCTCTCTCTCTCTCTCTCTCTCAAATCCTATCATTACTATTTAATGATAAAACATATACTCTGCAATTAAATATATAAAGCCTTGACATGGGCGAAAACAAAGAGCCTTTCTGGACTGCCCATGACACGAGCTTTCATATGAAATAAAGCACATAATAATACATCAACTGTAGCCACATCCACTGCCCTGGTGATCCTAGCAAGTCACTGTAGGACAAGCCATGCGGTTCTAACGGAGTGGTTAACGTCACATTATCAATTGCACCTATTTTACTTTAAATATGAACATTGGACAGCAATAAAACAAATGGTAACAGCAATTGTAATTTTAGCCCCACGGTCGTAATCTGACCTTGACCGGCGAGAGAGAAACACCCTCCCTCTCTTGTCAGATGAAGGTATTGAGGGATAAGCCTTTGCAACAGCACCTCGTATCTACATTCTACTTTTTCCTATTTTTCTGAAGAGTGTAGAGAGGGGAGAAGGGGTGTTGGAGAGAGAGAAAGCTGCTGGAGTGGCTTTGTTATGTGTGTTTAGTCTGTATACATCGTCAGGATGTCTCCTGACTGGGTGCGAACATGTGAAACATGCTAGGACGTACTACCACACCCACTAAATGTCCGCCGTGGCAGGGATTCGATCCCGGGTCTTGCAGATTCACAAGTGAGCGTGCTCACCACTCGACCGCCGAATTGTACTGAGAGACAAGGAGAGCTCACTGACTGGCTTAGAGGGTCGGAGATACACTCCTCCATCCTCCCCCCTCTCCCCCATCCGCCCTCGCACGAAAATACTTGATAAATATCGGGAATAATAGGGAAAATACCGGATAATTGAGAAGGGGGGGTGGGGGAGGGGAAGTAGGGGGGGGGGGGCACACATGTGTAGGAGTGGTAGCAAGTAATGGAGGGGAATTATCTCACCTAATCATAAATTGCTTTGTTTTGAGTGCCACTGGGGTGTTTTAAAAGTTTTTTTTTAGGCCTTGGATCTAGCCGCATTCGCCCAATAGAACCTCTTGAGAGTCTAGCCGCAGTCACTGGGTTAAAAGGAAATAAAAAAGAGAATATTGTACGCTACTGAATATGAACGCGAGTCCGAGAATGTTGAAGGTATATGCTTGTGCTATAATATTCATATAAAAACCTATTGACAATTGACATATTCAGATTGCATTTTTGGAAAGTGCATGACAAATTTATAAGAACCTATTGTCGTTGCTGAAAAAGATTTGTTACGATGGTGCGAAGTTGAAAGATGTTGGAAAAACATTAAAAAATTGGTCTTCATCAGGTTTATCTATCATAATTTATTATTTTGGGTGTTTTGATATTGTAATATTGTAGATTGGTCTTTCATCTTTCAATTAAGATATATTTGATTGTACTAAACATGAATTTTGCTGCTGATAATCAATGCCGAGTGAATATTTTGGTTACGCATGCATAATTTGTTATCGCCAAGTACCAATTTATATTTAATTCATATAATTACAAGTATTGATGATAAATAATTTCTGATGAGACGTTTGGAATGAGCGTGAAAATGCTTCTTATTTCATCTTATTTCATATACTTTTTTGCATTGCTTAGCTTCTAACGAAATTATGACGGTGTAAACTCGGAAAAATTATGGAATATTTCATATATATCTATTTTCAATGTGACAATTTGATTTTATGGCGTTTTTTTCCAGTTATATAATAGTACGGGTCTTGCTCTATCTTTGGATGTATAATACATTGCATGTAGAGGTGATTATCGTGAGTTAAAACAGAGTGATGACATACATATATCGTCTTGCGGTAGTGTAATTAGCGCAAGTGAGTGAACGGTAGTGGTATTAAATTTACAAGAAACTTAACTAAGCGTGAGAGGGCTAAATATGTTTACCTATAGATAATTCCACGTTTCATCACTGGAGAGAGAGAGAGAGAGAGAGAGAGAGAGAGACAGAGAGATTTTCATAGATACACTGGCCACACAGACCTTATGATCCCAGCGAGGTGGCCAGGAAGTAATCCTCGTAGAGATCGCAAATCCAATACTAAGGGAAAGTGGAAGGAAAGGGTAGCAGAAAAAGCTCTCTCCCCACCTTCAGTTCCCCCCGGCAATTGCCGTACAATAATAATAACCTTGTTGGGCTTGGAAATCGCCTGAAGGAATTAAATACTGTAGAACAGTAGAATGGAAAGGATATAATATATACTATATGGGATGGACTAGATGTAGTAGCCTAATGATCGAATGATCTGATACTCATGAAGAACGTTTTCAGTTGAAGAGAGCACAGTGACAAACAAAGTGGGTGTATATAATTATCATTATAGATAAAGGTTTGCATGATATTATCATGCAAACCTTTATCTATAATGATATATACACCCACTTTTGTTTTGTCACTGTGCTCTCTTCACTTGGAAACGTTCTTCATGAGTATCAGATCGTTCGATCATTAGGCTACTACATCTACTCCATCCCAATTTCCCTGTAGTAAGAGTCTAGCCTATTTTTAGACATATCTATTGAGCCCCTGTTTATTACTTTATAGGGAAGCTTATGCAACTCACTAATTTGGCTATGGTTGAAGAATATTTTTGTTGTGTCTATGTTTGCTGTCTTGCCTATTTAAGAAAAAATAAATTCCTCTGGTAGAATTATCTTTTGTTATCTAAATAACATATCGGTATTTATATTACTAAATCCTTTAAGAACCTTTAAACACTCTAGCAGCTGTCCTCTTATCCTTCTTTGCTTACGTGAAAAGAGATCGAGTTCTCTTCATCTCTCATCGGTAAATTTCTTAGTGATGGGATTTATTTTGTTGCTCTTCGCTGCTCGGATTCCAGTTTTTCTATGTCTTTTGTGAGGTAGGGAGACCAGAACTGCACATCATATTCCAGATGCAGCATCACTATACTTTATTATAATGGCATAACTATGTTTTTACTATGATAATGAACATTACTTCTGATGATCCCTAGCGCTCTGTTTGTCTAGTTAGTTGCTGAGAGAGAGAGAGAGAGAGAGCGTGTGAGAGTGAGAGTGAGTGTGAGTGATAGTTGGAGCGTCAGCAAGAAGCCCCGGACCCATTAGCATACTCCAGTAGGCATGAGGACGGCTGGAAATTGGTCAAACAGCTCATCAAAGGCCCCTTAGGCTCCTAATACACTTAGCTCGGGATTTGCTCGCTCCCATGGCCGAAAGGGAAGGGCGAGAAGAAAAAATAACATATGTAAAAATTGCAGGGAATAAGTACTGGCGATGGCCGGTTCTGTCTGTGTCCTGTGTGTGTGGAGAGAGAGAGAGAGAGAGAGAGAGAGAGAGAGAGAGAGAGAGAGAGAGAGAGAGAGAGAGAGAGAGAGAGAGAGAGAGAGAGAGAGCTAGACCGAGATATTTTATCACTTATGTTGAGGGAGGGAAGAAAAACACAAGCTGTTTATGATAACAATTTATTTATGCAAATAGGTGAAGTGTGTGAAGGAAGGAAGGTTTTCGGAGCAATGGGAAGTATGTGGAAGACGAGAAATCTCGGAGTGAAAGTAAAAAGTGCACTGTATCAAGGAATTGTTGTGCCAACAGTGATGTATGGGGCTGAGACATGGGCTCTGAAGAAAAAGGAGAAAAGAGGGCTGGATGTGATGGAGATGAGCTGCTTGAGGAGTATGTGTGGAGTTACTCGTAGAGACAGATTGAGGAATGAAGAGATACGTAAGAGAGTGGGGCAGCAGGAACATTTGTCAGCCAGAGTGGACAGAAGGGTGCTGAGATGGTATGGTCATGTTGAACGAATGGGAGATGAAAGGCTTACAAAGAGAATATGTGAGTCAGGTACAAGGGGAGATAGAAGGGCAGGAAGACCCCCATTGAGATGGAGAGACTGTGTAAGAAAGGCTTTGGATGATAGAGGAATGACTATAGATCAGGCAGGGGAAGTGGTGGTGGACAGGAGTGAATGGAGAATGCTTGTGAATAGTTGAGTGAACACGTGGTCATTTGGAGTAAGGGGTCGGGCGCAAGTTCGACTAGATAATAGTCCATCAGGCGCCTGGCCCGGGGGGACGATTAATATGAAGGGTGTGCCTGGAAGTGTGGTGGGAGGGCTTGTGGCTTTGGCTCCGCTGCATGTCTGCCTGCCGAGATCGGAACCTCTCCGGGTGGTCAGGGGCCGGGGGAGTGCTGGAGCGACCTTGGTAACCCTGGTCTCTGGGTCTTCTCCTGGGTGACCTGGATGTGTGTGAGTTTGTGTTTTTATCTGTGTTTATTTTTTGTTTTATGTTGTTTTTGTGTTTTCCCTGTTCTTGCTCTGTCTTGAGTCGGCTACCCCCAAAATGGGGATTGGGCCTGAGCATATAGATAGATAGATAGAAATAGGTGAAACGACAATTACGAAATATGCAAGGTTTTTCCTATGTGTAGGAAGGAGACAAAAGGCAGGTTGCCTGTACGAGCATCTCCCCCAAAAGAGTTGCAGAGAGCCAAGTTCAAGGGACGTTGGGGTCAAAATGTCTGGACGCACGAAGCTTAAAACAGTTTAAGTCATAGGATGAAGGAAAGATTGATTGAGGGAGAGAGTTCCAGAGTTTACTTGTTGAGTAGAAGCAAGACAGATCATTTACCAATTCTTGGGGTGGAGAGCTGGACAGAATATGAGTGGGACTGTGTTGAAAGGCAGGTGCCGTGCACTCGCCGGAAGGGAGGGGTGTGCACTAAGAGAGCTTTGAAGAATACTGATAGTTGTAATAGCGATAAAAGAGTGAAAGAGATGCAACATTGTGGCGTGTATAAAGAGACTGTAAGGAACTAGTAAGAGGAAGTGAGTTGATGAGGCGAAATGCTTTTGATTCTACTCATTCAAGAAGTGCGGTATGGGTGGATCTTCCCCACACATGCGGTTCTAACGGAGTGGTTAACGTCACATTATCAATTGCACCTATTTTACTTTTAATATGAACATTGGACAGCAATAAAACAAATGGTAACAGCAATTGTAATTTTAGCCCCACGGTCGTAATCTGACCTTGACCGGCGAGAGAGAAACACCCTCCCTCTCTTGTCAGATGAAGGTATTGAGGGATAAGCCTTTGCAACAGCACCTCGTATCTACATTCTACTTTTTCCTATTTTTCTGAAGAGTGTAGAGAGGGGAGAAGGGGTGTTGGAGAGAGAGAAAGCTGCTGGAGTGGCTTTGTTATGTGTGTTTAGTCTGTATACATCGTCAGGATGTCTCCTGACTGGGTGCGAACATGTGAAAAAATGCTAGGACGTACTACCACACCCACTAAATGTCCGCCGTGGCAGGGATTCGATCCCGGGTCTTGCAGATTCACAAGTGAGCGTGCTCACCACTCGACCGCCGAATTGTACTGAGAGACAAGGAGAGCTCACTGACTGGCTTAGAGGGTCGGAGATACACTCTTCCATCCTCCCCCCTCTCCCCCATCCGCCCTCGCACGAAAATACTTGATAAATATCGGGAATAATAGGGAAAATACCGGATAATTGAGAAGAGGGGGTGGGGGAGGGGAAGTAGGAGGGGGGGGCACACATGTGTAGGAGTGGTAGCAAGTAATGGAGGGGAATTATCTCACCTAATCATAAATTGCTTTGTTTTGAGTGCCACTGGGGTGTTTTAAAAGTTTTTTTTTAGGCCTTGGATCTAGCCGCATTCGCCCAATAGAACCTCTTGAGAGTCTAGCCGCAGTCACTGGGTTAAAAGGAAATAAAAAAGAGAATATTGTACGCTACTGAATATGAACGCGAGTCCGAGAATGTTGAAGGTATATGCTTGTGCTATAATATTCATATAAAAACCTATTGACAATTGACATATTCAGATTGCATTTTTGGAAAGTGCATGACAAATTTATAAGAACCTATTGTCGTTGCTGAAAAAGATTTGTTACGATGGTGCGAAGTTGAAAGATGTTGGAAAAACATTAAAAAATTGGTCTTCATCAGGTTTATCTATCATAATTTATTATTTTGGGTGTTTTGATATTGTAATATTGTAGATTGGTCTTTCATCTTTCAATTGAGATATATTTGATTGTACTAAACATGAATTTTGCTGCTGATAATCAATGCCGAGTGAATATTTTGGTTACGCATGCATAATTTGTTATCGCCAAGTACCAATTTATATTTAATTCATATAATTACAAGTATTGATGATAAATAATTTCTGATGAGACGTTTGGAATGAGCGTGAAAATGCTTCTTATTTCATCTTATTTCATATACTTTTTTGCATTGCTTAGCTTCTAACGAAATTATGACGGTGTAAACTCGGAAAAATTATGGAATATTTCATATATATCTATTTTCAATGTGACAATTTGATTTTATGGCGTTTTTTTCCAGTTATATAATAGTACGGGTCTTGCTCTATCTTTGGATGTATAATACATTGCATGTAGAGGTGATTATCGTGAGTTAAAACAGAGTGATGACATACATATATCGTCTTGCGGTAGTGTAATTAGCGCAAGTGAGTGAACGGTAGTGGTATTAAATTTACAAGAAACTTAACTAAGCGTGAGAGGGCTAAATATGTTTACCTATAGATAATTCCACGTTTCATCACTGGAGAGAGAGAGAGAGAGAGAGAGAGAGAGAGAGAGAGAGAGAGAGAGAGAGAGAGAGAGAGAGACAGAGATTTTCATAGATACACTGGCCACACAGACCTTATGATCCCAGCGAGGTGGCCAGGAAGTAATCCTCGTAGAGATCGCAAATCCAATACTAAGGGAAAGTGGAAGGAAAGGGTAGCAGAAAAAGCTCTCTCCCCACCTTCAGTTCCCCCCGGCAATTGCCGTACAATAATAATAACCTTGTTGGGCTTGGAAATCGCCTGAAGGAATTAAATACTGTAGAACAGTAGAATGGAAAGGATATAATATATACTATATGGGATGGACTAGATGTAGTAGCCTAATGATCGAATGATCTGATACTCATGAAGAACGTTTTCAGTTGAAGAGAGCACAGTGACAAACAAAGTGGGTGTATTAATTATCATTATAGATAAAGGTTTGCATGATATTATCATGCAAACCTTTATCTAAATGATATATACACCCACTTTTGTTTTGTCACTGTGCTCTCTTCACTTGGAAACGTTCTTCATGAGTATCAGATCGTTCGATCATTAGGCTACTACATCTACTCCATCCCAATTTCCTGTAGTAAGAGTCTAGCCTATTTTTAGACATATCTATTGAGCCCCTGTTTATTACTTTATAGGGAAGCTTATGCAACTCACTAATTTGGCTATGGTTGAAGAATATTTTGTTGTGTCTATGTTTGCTGTCTTGCCTATTTAAGAAAAAATAAATTCCTCTGGTAGAATTATCTTTTGTTATCTAAATAACATATCGGTATTTATATTACTAAATCCTTTAAGAACCTTTAAACACTCTAGCAGCTGTCCTCTTATCCTTCTTTGCTTACGTGAAAAGAGATCGAGTTCTCTTCATCTCTCATCGGTAAATTTCTTAGTGATGGGATTTATTTTGTTGCTCTTCGCTGCTCGGATTCCAGTTTTTCTATGTCTTTTGTGAGGTAGGGAGACCAGAACTGCACATCATATTCCAGATGCAGCATCACTATACTTTATTATAATGGCATAACTATGTTTTTACTATGATAATGAACATTACTTCTGATGATCCCTAGCGCTCTGTTTGTCTAGTTAGTTGCTGAGAGAGAGAGAGAGAGAGAGAGAGAGAGAGAGAGAGCGTGTGAGAGTGAGAGTGAGTGTGAGTGATAGTTGGAGCGTCAGCAAGAAGCCCCGGACCCATTAGCATACTCCAGTAGGCATGAGGACGGCTGGAAATTGGTCAAACAGCTCATCAAAGGCCCCTTAGGCTCCTAATACACTTAGCTCGGGATTTGCTCGCTCCCATGGCCGAAAGGGAAGGGCGAGAAGAAAAAATAACATATGTAAAAATTGCAGGGAATAAGTACTGGCGATGGCCGGTTCTGTCTGTGTCCTGTGTGTGTGGAGAGTGAGAGAGAGAGAGAGAGAGAGAGAGAGAGAGAGAAAGAGAGAGAGAGAGAGAGAGAGAGAGCTAGACCGAGATATTTTATCACTTATGTTGAGGGAGGGAAGAAAAACACAAGCTGTTTATGATAACAATTTATTTATGCAAATAGGTGAAGTGTGTGAAGGAAGGAAGGTTTTCGGAGCAATGGGAAGTATGTGGAAGACGAGAAATCTCGGAGTGAAAGTAAAAAGTGCACTGTATCAAGGAATTGTTGTGCCAACAGTGATGTATGGGGCTGAGACATGGGCTCTGAAGAAAAAGGAAAAAGAGGGCTGGATGTGATGGAGATGAGCTGCTTGAGGAGTATGTGTGGAGTTACTCGTAGAGACAGATTGAGGAATGAAGAGATACGTAAGAGAGTGGGGCAGCAGGAACATTTGTCAGCCAGAGTGGACAGAAGGGTGCTGAGATGGTATGGTCATGTTGAACGAATGGGAGATGAAAGGCTTACAAAGAGAATATGTGAGTCAGGTACAAGGGGAGATAGAAGGGCAGGAAGACCCCCATTGAGATGGAGAGACTGTGTAAGAAAGGCTTTGGATGATAGAGGAATGACTATAGATCAGGCAGGGGAAGTGGTGGTGGACAGGAGTGAATGGAGAATGCTTGTGAATAGTTGAGTGAACACGTGGTCATTTGGAGTAAGGGGTCGGGCGCAAGTTCGACTAGATAATAGTCCATCAGGCGCCTGGCCCGGGGGGACGATTAATATGAAGGGTGTGCCTGGAAGTGTGGTGGGAGGGCTTGTGGCTTTGGCTCCGCTGCATGTCTGCCTGCCGAGATCGGAACCTCTCCGGGTGGTCAGGGGCCGGGGGAGTGCTGGAGCGACCTTGGTAACCCTGGTCTCTGGGTCTTCTCCTGGGTGACCTGGATGTGTGTGAGTTTGTGTTTTTTATCTGTGTTTATTTTTTGTTTTATGTTGTTTTTGTGTTTTCCCTGTTCTTGCTCTGTCTTGAGTCGGCTACCCCCAAAATGGGGATTGGGCCTGAGCATATAGATAGATAGATAGAAATAGGTGAAACGACAATTACGAAATATGCAAGGTTTTTTCCTATGTGTAGGAAGGAGACAAAAGGCAGGTTGCCTGTACGAGCATCTCCCCCAAAAGAGTTGCAGAGAGCCAAGTTCAAGGGACGTTGGGGTCAAAATGTCTGGACGCACGAAGCTTAAAACAGTTTAAGTCATAGGATGAAGGAAAGATTGATTGAGGGAGAGAGTTCCAGAGTTTACTTGTTGAGTAGAAGCAAGACAGATCATTTACCAATTCTTGGGGTGGAGAGCTGGACAGAATATGAGTGGGACTGTGTTGAAAGGCAGGTGCCGTGCACTCGCCGGAAGGGAGGGGTGTGCACTAAGAGAGCTTTGAAGAATACTGATAGTTGTAATAGCGATAAAAGAGTGAAAGAGATGCAACATTGTGGCGTGTATAAAGAGACTGTAAGGAACTAGTAAGAGGAAGTGAGTTGATGAGGCGAAATGCTTTTGATTCTACTCATTCAAGAAGTGCGGTATGGGTGGATCTTCCCCACACATGCGAACAATACTCAATGCAGAGATGCACTGTGCCCCGATACAAGGCAAGAAGCTGTGTGGGGGTTGTTGATATAGGTTAAGTGCACACACAACATATATACAGAGTGTACACATGCCTGTTACGATCGGGTCTCGTATAAATCAGTGGCTCTTATACATTGGACTAGACTGGCATAAATGCAACAACGGAAATGCTAGATCCAACCCCTGATATATAATCCCATCGAACAAAGAACACATATACCCTCCAGAGTTATATCTGCGATAGCGGGGTATCTTAACTCTCAGTATCTATGTGCTTCTACTATAGGCTGATGTTCTCTGAAACAGCCTATTACCTATAACATATGGTTGCTTAGTTATGGTACACAAGGAAAAGATAGTTAACTTAATTAAATCACAAGAGTGATCTAATGCAAACAAGAAGGTTTACTTAACGTTACTTTAATCAATAATATCTGTCACTCCTTTATGAAAGAAAGTGTTGTAAAGTCCTCAAGCACCGAACAAGGAATCTTCTGAATAATGTCGGATACTACTAAGAAGAACGTATCGGAAATGGAACCACAAAATAGCAGGAGGCAGGACAATGCACGTGTAGGCTAAATACACAAAAAGGCTGGACATATAATGTTATTGGACACAAGAATATTATAAGCGGTGCAACAGTAATAATGCTCGCCACGAAGAAGTAGTACTCCTATTAACAAAACCGGTCTATGCTGGTTGTGTCTCTCTACAGCAACCTAGACCTCAAAATGCTTGTGTAAAAATAATGGGTATGCATAAAAGAGTATATGATCTAATCCAGCTAATGTCTACCCGGGTTAACAAACTCTAGCTGGGATGCACAATTTTTTTTTTTTTTTTTTTTTTTAAGAGACAATGAACGGAGGAAGGAAAAACACAGATAAAACAAAAAGGTCCATGTGCCTAAAGGCATCCTCCATTCATAAAATGTTTGTAACAACTGGATTTAACCATTTGTAGATTGTAAGTGTGTGGAAAGCAATTTGAGGGAAGTGAATTCCAAAGAGTAGTAGTTCTAGGGATAAATGAATTTTGATAAGCAGAAGTTCTGCATTGTGGAGGAGAAAGTGTAAATTCATGGGCGCTCTCAGCTGCCCCAGTTCTACGGGGAAAGATGTGGAGAGGCGGCACAATTGAAGCAAGTTCCTCGGAACAATTGCTGTGAAAATATCTGTAGAATAATGCAAGGGATGCAACGTTTCTTCGTATGGAAAATGTAGGAAGGTCCTGTGTGATTGCAGGGTTATTGATTAATATAATAGCTTTATTTTGAATTTTGTCCAACTGTCTCAATGCAACCACTCCACTTCCACTCCACAGAGGTGAACAGTAATCCATCTGAGAACGCACATGACTTTTATATATTACGGCCAACTGCTCGTCAGTGAAGAATTCTCGAACTCTGTACAGGAGTCCCAGTTGTTTAGAGGCATTCTTAGCAATGCTTCTAACATAATGTGTCCAGCTCAAGTTAGTAGTTAATGTTACACCGAGAATGTCAATACTAGGGGAAGTGGGAATATTTACATCATTAAAAAATATATGGGAGTCAGTGAGATTCTGTCGGTTAGAAAATTGAATGTACTTGGTTTTCTGTGCATTAAAGGAAACTAGATTCTTTTGTCCCCATTCTTCAATTGCAGTACTTATTTTTGAATTTATAAGATCGGGTTGGGTGAAAGAATTGGTAAATGTGAAGGAACTGTGGAGTGTTGAGTCATCTGCGTAGGAATGTATTGGATTATGAGTGGTAGATATGAGATCATTGATGTGAATGAGGAACAGAGTTGGGGCCAAAACTGATCCCTGGGGAACACCAGCATTTATTGAGTGAAATTGAGAATAAAGGCCATCTACCATTACACATTTTTCTGTTATGAAGATAAGAAGAAATTAGTGGAACTAATGATGCAAGGCCGTAGTGTGACATCTTCGACAATAAGGATTGATGCCAGACTCTATCAAATGCCTTTGATATATCCAGTGCTATTGTATGTGTTTCACCATGTTGGTCTGTAGCTTGGTTGATTTGATGCGTAAGAAGGCAAAGAATGTCTGCAGTTGATCGACATCGTCTAAAACCATATTGCCTATCACTGATTAATTTATTATTCTCAAGATGCTTAATTATGTGATTATTTAATATAATTTCAAAGACTTTACCAAGAGTGGAAGTTATAGCTATTGGTCTGTAGTTTGATGGATCTGAAGAGGCACCTTTTTTAGGAACTGGATGGATGTTTGCTTCTTTCCAGGGTACTGGGAAGCATGAGGTATGAGTACATAGACGGACACATTTTGCCAATACAGGAGCGAGCACCAAGGAGCAATTCTTAAGTACTATTGGAGGAATTTCATCTGGACCAGGAGCCTTATCTACTGAGAAATTCTGCAAAATAGTTTTGACATGTCTGGTGTGGATCTTAAGTGAGGGAATTTCAGGCGAATTAAAATTAAGTACAGGGACATCTTGATTTATTTCATCTAAGTATCGAGTATCCTCCTGGCGACCCTCAAATGTAAAAGCAAATAGAGTTAGAACAGTGTTGGGAGGATTAGGCAAGCAGCCCTCACGCACTACACAGTCTAAACTCCAAGGTACACAGACAAAAGATCCACCCAGGTAACCCACAGAATCCGTAGTGTCGTGTAGCTCAAAAGTAGCCTACACACAATGAAAACACCAACAGTAAGGTACCTGATCCCTAGTCTAGCATTATTTAGCCCTGTAGAAACATTAGTGATTGATGGAGACAGTCCGAGCAATACAATCTCCCAAAAAGACAATGACTATCTTCAACCTTAACCTAGTACATAAGAAATGTGAGATCCAGCATATAATACAGTCTGGCCACCAATTCAAGGTGTGGATGCAGAGAACCAGAGGGGGATTGATATTAATAAAAGGTGAGGAAGTAGTGGAAATGATAGAGGCAGTAGGAGAGAAAGATTCTAAGACAAGAGTGTGGAACAGTTCATGGGAGATGCTTAGAGTATGCTGTCTGGGAAGGATCTGACAAGGATATTCCCAGGGACCTCCTGGCTGGAGTCCCAGTTCGCAGGAATGGCACGAGGGCGCGCGACAGTCACCCAGTAAGCAGTGTTAGGCAGGAGGCAACGAATCCCGCGAGGCCTATGTAAGGGGGCCAGCCACGCGCCGCCCTCCCTACCAAGTCACACCACCTGGTCTCTCTCTCTCTCTCTCCCGCTCGCCTTCCCATCATTCAACTACTTAACACAATACTTTCAATTGACTAAATAAAATAGAAAGGATTGTGACAGACGAAAATAAAGAACAGTTCTGAACTGTCTGCAACACAAGCTTTCTCGAGAAGGAAAGTACACAATGATAGGTAGACTGTAGCTATATTCTCTGCTCTGGCGAGTCCTAGCGAGTAAGCCATGCGGTTCTGGGGGAAGCGGTGAGCGTCACATGCCTTAATCATATTGCAACATACACACATTTACTTTCAGGGCACTAGCACCTTTGTTTCATGTCACATGATAATATACCGTACTCTTTAATAGCGGCAACGTTGCACCAAATATATCCGTCAATGTTGCACATGTTTTCATCAGTAAGCGCCGGTCAGCACTCAGCTCAGCAGTGCCCCCTGCTCCCTGTATCTCTTTGGCTAATAAGAACCTACAAAACTTACTTCTGGACTTTTATTCTACATCCTTGAGCAAGAAAGGATTATCAAGGTTGTTGTAGCTTTACATGACAACCATACATGGCGCAGTGTGATATTAAAGCCAGGAGATACGAGCAAAGACCGGATAATCAGCCAGTCATCTTGCAAGACCTCACCTCTCCAGCCCTGGATTTATTATTGTGCAGTGCTTTATAGTGCAGTGAAATGCTTAAGAGTGTAGTGCAGTGCCTTTATTATATGTTTCATGTCATTTGTGTCCATTCCCAACTTGCTGTGAGGGTTATAGCCGCCGAACATAGCTGGAAAAGAGCGAGGAGTAGCATACCCTCCCCGTCCGACGGCTCCAGCCACACTGAAGCTCTCACCTCTCAACTTGCCCTCCAGCTGGGCCGGCACACGCACGCACAGGTACACGCACATCGCTGCCAAGTCAACGCGGTGGTGCCAAGCCTACCGCACTCACTCACTCTAAAACAGTTAATGTACTGCACTTTTAACCCGTTGAGACCCAGCGTCGCACGTGTTGCGTCGGCAGTCTTTGATCACCAACTCCCAGCGACGCATCACGTGCGTCCGACATATAAAAAACACTTACGTGGCTCGTAAGGTAGGAAATGGCGGGAGAATAGGAGGGGGAGGTACCGTAGTGTGTGTGGGAGCCGGGCCAGTAGGTGTGAGCGGGCCGAGACAGCCGCGCGGCTGGTGGTGGTGGGCTTAGTGGGGATAGTTTACACCCCTAGTTCACCGCCACTTTGAACCTTCATTACTCCGGTCGTATGGGAGCTAGAGGCTTGAGATTTATGTAAGATACTCCTTAGGATGTATGCCGTACAATGCCATACTCAGATTTTACCCTAGTGCTCCCGGGCGGGTGGTTATGCGGGGGAGACGAACTATTGAACCCCCCCCCCAGCCCCCCAAATGACCGAAATGAGTTTTTTTTTATTTTTGTGTTCATTTCTCACCATTCTCTTCCATTTTGGCTCAACACATTTTTTTGAGGCTCCCCCCCCCCCCAAAAAAAAAATGTCAGAGGTGATTTTTTTTTTTTTTTTTTCATTTCTCATCCTTGTCTTCCATTTTAGCAAACAAAAAAAATAAGTGAAAATGGCTTGGGACGGGGGTGAACAAAATATTATAACTAGCCGGGGCTCAACGGGTTAAATAAACTGTTCCAGTTGTACTGCACATTTTCATAGTTCCTGCAAGACTACAGTGTGTCACCTTTCAACCAAGCATGGAGGGAGACAGGCAGCTTCATGGGGTTCCCACAGACACCCCACAAGACCATACTGGGGATGGAGAAACTGGTGGAGCTACTGGTGGAGATAAGGATGGAGATGCTGTTGGGGATGCTGGTCAGGGGTTCCAGTCAGTTCATTTCACTCCACCCCTTCATTCTCCCACCACCCTTAACTTCACTCCACCTCCCCAACCTCCCCCAACTTTACCTCCCCTCCACCATAGGGGGATGCCCCCACTTTCAAAACACCCTGCACGTCTACATTCTACCAAAAGTGCAGACCTCCTTCAGCTCATACAGTATATGGAGCAATGCAGACAACGGGACGACTACACCAGAAGACAGGAGGAGGACCGCAGACAACAGGAGGAGGACCGCAGACAACAGGAGGAGGACCGCAGAAGATGGGAAGAGGAACACCGACGACAGGAGGAGGAAACCAGGTGTGGTGGAGTGGTCTTGCCACTGGCCTGGTAATCCAATGGTCCCGGGTTCAAATCCCGATGTATCAATGGGAAGATATTATTGGGATGGAATTTGTGCTGTACCTAGAGTATCAGTGCATTACCACAAGCCCACCGAAACGTCAATAAAATACCCTGATTAAATAGCACTGTATGAATATTCCCATATTCAAAATATGCTATAGGGGTGCAATGCCTGGTGAGTTATCTGCTCAACAGGTGGCGTTGTGTGTGTGTAGGTGTAAGATTCCGAGTGTAGGGGTTGAGACAGTGAAGCACAGGAACGAGGTGGCTTCAGAGATGGGGTCGTTTCGGGCCATGAGTGAGCACCGTGCCTCATGTGAAGGCAAGATGGCAGGTGCTCGTTGTACTCTACGTGCTTCACATGTCTCACTCCCTAGACTGGAACAAGACCTCACAGGTTTCACTGTTCATTGTAAAGCGGTGAATGTTAAGGCTCTCAGCCTATGCCCGAGAGGAAGTAAGTTGGAAAAAAAAAAAAAAAAAAAAAAAAAAAAAAACGACGCATGGAGGAGGACCACAGGAGACAGGTGGACGATGCCAAGTTCTGCGCCCTTGTCCAGGCTCTGGCCCAAATTACCCCACCTGCCGGCGCTCCTACACCACCCCACCGGGGACAACAACTCATTCCACAACATCCTCCACCCCTACAGCTCCACCACCACCACAGGAAGGCTATCACCCAGCACCCGCCGCCCCTTCGTGCTGATGTCACCTTCCAGGTTTTCAGAGAATGGAGGCATCGATGGGACGATTACTCTATTATGGTGGACTTATCTAAACTACCGAGGGAGAAACAACTGATCCAAATGCGGATGTGCTTAACCCTGGAGACACAGCGGCTTTTGGAGCACACCTTAAGCATAACCCCTGACAGCGACAAGACCGTAGACGAAGTCCTAGATACACTTCAGGAGCACATCAAGAATTCTCGCAATGAAGCTCTCCGTAGCAGGGACCTGTTCAGTTGCAAGCAAAAACAGGGCGAGTCATTCAACAACTTCTACGTCCGCCTCTGCCACATCGCCGAAGAAATTGATGTCTGCCCTGGTAACTCTTCAGCCTGCAAGGAGACCCAACTCAAGATGGTCATTCTGATGGGCATACACGACGAAGAACTTGTACAGAAGCTGCTTTCCCTCGACGCCACCCCTTCATTACAGGACATCGTCAACACTTGCCTTGCATACGAGGCCACTCGAAGCGCTACATCAGCCATACATGCCCCACCGTCCCAGGTTAACGCCGTGTCAGCGTACAAGCGGAACAAGCAAGTTAAGCAACGCGACAAGTTCTCCACATCGCAACAGTCCTTGGTGTCGGCTACCGCCTGCCAGCGTTGTGCTCGCCGGCACAACAAGAACAAGTGCCCGGCTGAAGACTACACCTGCACTAACTGCGGCCGTCGTGGTCATAAGACTAGGACTCCTGCTTGCCCTGCTACCACCGCCCAGTGTCGTCGCTGCAACCATATGGGCCACTACGACAAATGCTGCAGATCTTCGAAGAAGCACGCCAGTCAGGACAACTCCACACAGGACAAAGACGCTTCCTCCCACAACAAGTCTACAGCAAAGAAGACCACAAGTTGCCGACGTGTGGGATCTCCTGTTCAGGCACCCACACTGACATCCGTGATTCTCACCTACAGCGGCACCACCAGAAAACTGCACATGCTTCCGGACACAGGTGCAGACATCACAGTGAATGGCCGACGACACCTCGACATACTTCGGATTCCTATCAGCAGCCTACGACCTCCGCCTCCGACAACAATGCTCAACGTGGATGGCTCTGCAATGGCTCCTGCTTTGGGGACGTTTCATGCACAACTCACCATCAGCAAACGTTCCTGTTCTGCCACAATCCAAGTCCGCGACGGTGTTCAGACGCCGCTTCTGTCCAAACACCACTGTCAAGAATTGGCCATCAACTCAGCGGAATTCCCCAAGCCGATTCTACAGGTTAAACACATCAACAGGTGTAAGGAGCTACCCTTCACAGCCACCACGTCACCTGCACAAGCCAAGGAGTTCTTTCTTCGAGAGTTCAAGGACGTGCTAGTCTCCAAGCAGGATCTCCAGACAGCTCCACTCAAGCCTATGAAGGGTCCCCCAATGCGGATCCACCTCAAGGACGATGCCGTGCCTTTTGCCATCCACACCCCACGGCAGATCCCCTTTGCTTTCAGGGACAAAGTTAAGCAGGAACTGGACTCGCTAGTGGCACAAGGTATCATCAAACCGGCCAGCGATGAACCTTCGTAGTGGTGCCACTCCCTCATCGTCGTCGCCAAGCCCAACGCCGAAGTTCGCCTCACCGTAGACCTCACCAAGCTCAACTGCCAAGATTCCCGCCCAGCCCACCCCTCACCGACGCCTTTCGAAGCGATTCGCAGTGTGGCCCCGCAGGCGAAATTCTTCACGACGGCAGACGCCCTGAGTGGATATTGGCAGATGGAACTTGCGGAGGAGGACCAGCACCTCACAACTTTCATCACACCTTATGGCCGTTTCCAACACTGTAGAGGTTCAATGGGTTTCGCTGCAACAGGTGACGCCTTCTGCCTTCGCGGTGATAGGGCCCTCCATGGAGTGCAAAATTGTGCCAAAGTTGTCGACGACGTGCTGCTCTACAACGAGGACTTCAACACACATCTTCAGCGTATCCATGAAGTGCTCATACAGTGCCGCGACAGTGGGATCACACTCAACAAGGACAAGTTTGTGGTCACCGCACCCAGTTTGAACTTCTGTGGGTACACGCTCTCAGGTGAGGGCATCTCGGCTGACCCTGGCAAAGTCGGAGCGATCAAGGACTTCCCGACACCAGCCAACATCACCGACCTTCGCTCATTCATGGGTTTGGTGAACCAGCTGGCGGAGTTCACCCCCGACATTGCCACTGCCGCTCAGCCCCTGCGCCCTCTGATGAGCCCGAAGAGGTCGTTTATGTGGACCGCTGACCACGATGAGGCTTTCCGCCGGGTCAAGGCTGCCCTGCTCAGGGAGATACTACCGCTTCAAACACCATCAGGATCTTCTGCCGCTACTTCAGGGAAGTTGGTGTATCCCTCCGCCTACGTACAGATGGAGGCCCACAGTTTACTAGCCGTGAGTTCCGGGACTTCATGGAGCGTTGGGGAGTCAATCACTTGGTCTCTTCCCCACAATACCCGCAATCCAACGGTCATGCCGAGTCTGCCGTCAAGTCCATCAAACACCTCATACTGAAGACGGCTCCCTCAGGCAACATCGACTGTGAAGACTTTGACCGTGGACTGTTGGAGCTCCGCAACACCCCGAATTTCACAGGCCGATCCCCGGCACAAATCCTGTGTGGCCATCCACTACGGTCTTGTGTCCATGCTCATCCCCAGTCCTTTGCAGCAGAGTGGCAAGCCAAGGCCTAGGACTGCGACCGCCGTGCAGCCGCCCACACTGCGCTGGTACAGAGAAACTATGCCCAGCACGCACGCCCCCTTCCCAGGTTGAGAGTCGGCACCACAGTGAGGATCCAAGACCCGACTTCTCACCGCTGGGACAAGGTTGGGGTCGTCATGGGCTGCGGCAGGTCCAGGGATTATGAGGTTCGTCTCCCCAGTGGTCAGATATATTGGCGGAACCGTCGCTTCCTCCGCCCAGTGAATTCCCCTGGAGTTGACCCCCTCCCCAATAACCCTGAGATCCCTGTGTCTTGCACAGACCCGGAAAGAGAGTACTTCACTTCCCCCATGGCCCCATGTAGGTCTGAAAGGCTCCTAGAAAAAGAGTCAGCTCGACAACGTATTGCGAGCTTGAAGGGGGAGGGAGGTGTTGATATAGGTTAAGTGCACACACAACATATATACAGAGTGTACACATGCCTTAATCATATTGCAACATACACACATTTACTTTCAGGGCACTAGCACCTTTGTTTCATGTCACATGATAATATACCGTACTCTTTAATAGCGGCAACGTTGCACCAAAAATGTCCGGCAACGTTGCACATGTTTTCATCAGTAAGCGCCGGTCAGCACTCAGCTCAGCAGTGCCCCCTGCTCTCTGTATCTCTTTGGCTAATAAGAACCTACTAAACTAACCTCTGGACTTTTATTCTACATCCTTGAGCAAGAAAGGATTATCAAGGTTGTTGTAGCTTTACATGACAACCATACAGGGGTGAAGAACCCATGGAGACAGTTGAGCACACCAAACTTTTGGGAAGCTATTTTAGCAAGAGTGGTCATGTGAACTTTCCAAGTAAGGTCGGATGAAAAAGATACACCTATAATATTTAGAGAAGATGAAGCGTTGATTTGTGTATTGTTGAAAAATAATTGATAGTCTTGTGGAAGATTGCGATGACCATCCACAACTGCAGTTATGGAGTGATCTGAAAAGATAGAGGGATTTAAACCGAAAGAGGGTAGTTTGGAAATTAGAGATTTGTGCCAGACTCTATCAAAGGCTTTCAATATCACAATAGCACAATAGAAAAAGTCTCACCGAAATCCCGAAAGAAGGATGACCAAGAGTTAGTAAGATAAGATCATCAGTAGAGCGACCCTTAACCCGTTGAGCCCTATCCAAAAAGTAACTTAATGTAACATCCAGTCCCAAGCATTATTCATATTTGTTAATTTATTATTTATATTGAACAAAATGGGGTGGCCCAAGGTTGTCTCTGTGGGCTGCCAACTTGGCCCCACATCCTAAGCTACCATGTGTACAAATTCGAGACACCTACAACCTTTTTCGAAGGCCTGAAATTATTTTGATAAGGCAAAAATAGCCAATGTCCAATGGGCGTCGCTGGGGCTGGACGAGTTAAGGAAGCCGTACTGGTGATCTGAGAGTAGATTGCTGAAAGATAAATGTTTAGGAACTTTTTGAGAATAGTTTAAAAACTTTAGAAATGCAAGAAATGAGAGCAATTGGATGATAGTTGGAGGGTTGAGAGCGGTCACCCTTTTTTGGGACAGGATGAATACTTCCAGCAAGAAAGAAAAACGTAAGATAAAGACAGAGATGAAAGAGTTTGCCTAGGCAGGGAGTTAGCACGGAAGAACAGTTTTTGAGTACAACAGGAGGAACACCATCCACTCCATACACTTTCTTAGTATTAACACTCAACGAGCGGCCTAGGCGGTATATTTGACCGTGATGCCCAGCGTTTTTTTTTTAACCATAAATGGCGTTGTTTCCGTGCTCTTTTTCATGCATAAAGAAGAGCCAGAGCATAATACAAGTATATATCCCTGAAAGAGCGTAAATTGAGCTTTCCAATGACACCCGAACCATCCTTCTACAATCATTGATCATCCTGCAACGATCGTGCAACCGAAGGGCAAAATCGCTAAAATACGGTCATTTCGTTACATAATTACGTGTGTAGCGAGTGAGAGAGGGTGGAGCAGTGTGGAGTACATGTCAGTGGGCCCACGACGGTCGTGGCGAGCAGTCATGAGGCAACCTACGCTCCTCCCACCGCTCGGCTCTCTCTCAGAGCCAATATTGCGCCAAAATTGCACACAGACTTAAGTCGGGCCCCGCCACATAGTCCAGGTTTTTAGATACGGACTTAAGTCGGGCCCCGCTAATTAAGGGTTAAGTCCGGAGAGGGCTGAAAGTACATCCTTAAAAGAGATTACAATATTGGGCATAAGTAAGTGAGATGGGTTGGAGAGTGTGGAATAGCACCGGAATCATCCAAGGTAGAGTTTTTCGCAAAAGTTTGAGCAAAAAGCTCAGGTTTGTCAGAGGAAGAGGTGACAGTGGTACCATAAGAGTGGAATAGAGGAGGAAATATGAGGAAGTTATATAATTATCGGAGATGTTTTTGGCTAAATGACAGAAAGCTTGGGAAGAGCTAGATTTGGAAAGTTCAGAGCATTTGTTATTGATGAAAAAGTGTTTGGCGAATCAAAGGACAGGTTTGGCTTGATTTCGGGCAGAGACATATAAAGTACAGGATTCCTGAGTTAGAAGGCGACGGTACTGTTTGAATGCTTCCTCCTTATTATGGACAGCAGTAGAACTAGTGTGAGTAAACCAAAAAATGTATGAGTTAGTCTGAGAGAAACAGAATGGGATGTATACTTCCATGCCCGAAAGGATTATCTAAGTAATGTACTCGGCACTCTCTGAGGGCCCCGGCCACAGAAGCAAAAAACTTTCCAAGTGAAATCAAAGAAGTACTGCCGTAGAGCCTCCCAGTCGGCAGTGCCAAAGTACCACAAGCGACGCCAGCTGGGGGGTCAGAAGGCCGTACTGGAGAGACAGGAAAGAAGACAGAGATAAGGTTATGATCATACGAGTCCAATGGAGAGAGAAGATTTACAGTATAAGCAGAAGGATTAGAGGTTAAAAATAAGTCCAGGATGTTGGGCGGTCCGGGATACGGTTGAGATGCTGAATTAAATGCTCTAGGTAATTTATGATAGAAAAGATGTAGGCTTATTCACCAGGTTGGTCAGTGAAAAGAGAGGAGAGTCATTGGCGGTGGTGAACTTTGATATCTCTTAAGAGAAGAAGCGAATTGAGTTAATTATGATCTGGTCTTACAAGAAGGGAATAAAGAAATAAGCTGGATACAGATAAACTAACAAATACAGAAAACAAAGTATTCAATGAAGCACATATCACAGCCATACGTGTAATACTTGGGTATCGTGTTACAATACAGTTTATTTTTTGTCCAACATTAAATATAGCCTCTGTTTACCACCACACCAGCGACTGCGCCAGGACATAAAAACACACCATAGGACAGGTTCGGAGCACCCTTTCCGCGCGGAACGGCCTTCGCGCCAGCTTCCACCGAAACAAGATGCTTTCTACCACTATCAAAATAGCAGCAGAACCAGGTCAGGCCCTTCTAGCCCTCAACGTCATCAAACAGGGCAATGCGACAAAGTGAGCACTATGGCAGTCAACCAGACAAGGATATCAAAAACAACTCGCCTAAGTGCTTTGGACCACTTCCTTCTACTCTTACTATCAACTTTGCCAACATTTGTGGCCTTTTCTCTAGTTTCCACTCTGTGGAACACCATCTCTCCTCTGCCAACCCTAATGTTTTCTTTCTCACCAAAACGCAGTTGTCTGGGTCTACTGACAGTAAACCCTTCTCTGTATCCTGCTACTATTTCTCTCCTCAGTTTCAAGCCAAAGGTGGATGTTGCGTCTATGTACGCAACAATATTGCTTTCTCTCGTGTTCCAAACTTAGATTCTTCTGAATTCTCAACTCTCTGGCTAAAGCTTTCTTGTCATTCTCAAACTAAATATTTCTGCGCTGTTTATCTCTCCCCTAATTCTACTGACTATCCAAAATTCTTCGACTATCTAACTTCTAAAGTGGAAAACATTCTATCCATCTCTCCTTTCGCAAAAATTTCCATCTTAGGAGATTTCAATGTTCACCACCGCCAATGGCTCTCCTCTCTTTCCACTGACCAACTAGGTGAACAAGCCTACATCTTTTCTATCCTAAACAACTTAAAGCAGTTAGTCCAGCAACCCCCCCGTATCCCGGATTGCTTGGGAGATCAGCCCATTATTCTTGACTTATTTCTAATCTCAAACCCTTCTGCTTATACTGTAAATCTTTTCTCTCCTTTGGGCTCCTCCGACCATAAACTAATATCTGTTACCTGTCCTATCTCTCATGTACGGCCACCCGATTCTCCCAACCGGCGGCGTTCGTGGCATTTGGTGCAGCCGACTGGGAGGCTCTTTGGCAGTACTTTGATTTCCCATGGAATTACTTTTGTAATGCTGAACGCATTACCGAGGTAATCCTCTCGGGCATGGAAGCATACATTCCGTTTTCTTTCTCTCAGTCTAATGCAAACAAATCTTGGTTTACTCACGCTTTTTCTACTGCTGTCCGCAACAAGGAGGAAGCATTCAAACAGTACCGATGCCTTAAAACTCAAGAATCTCATTCTTCTTATGTTTCTGCCAGGAATCAGCTAAATCTGTTCTTCGATTTGCCAAGCACTCTTTCATCAATAATAAATGCACTGAACTATCCAACTCTAGCTCTTCCCAAGCTTTCTGGCATCTAGCCAAAAACATCTCCAACAATTTTTCTTCCATGTCTTTCCCTCCCCTTTTCCACTCTGATGACACAACCATCCCTTCTTCCGCTGACAAAGCTGAACTCTTTGCTCAAACTTTTGCTAGAAACTCCACATTAGATGAATCCGGTGCTATTCCTCCATCTCCACCCCCCTCTCTCCTACTTATGCCTATTATCCAAATCTCTTCTAAAGATGTACATTATGCTCTCTCTAGGCTTAATACTAAGAAGGCGTGCGGTCCAGACGGTCTTCCTCCTGTTGTACTTAAAAACTGTGCTTCCATGCTGACTCCCCGGCTAGGCAAACTCTTTCGTCTCTGTCTCTCCTCTAACGTCTTCCCTTCTCCTTGGAAGTTTGCTCTCATTCAACCTGTCCCAAAGAAGAGTGACCGCTCTCAACCCTCCAACTATCGTCCAATTGCTCTCATGTCTTATATCTCTAAAGTTTATGAAACAATTTTTGCTTCCAAATTTCTTAAGCATTTCTCTTCTCAGATTGCCAGTATGGATTCCTTAAGGGACGCTCTACTGGTGATCTTCTTTCATATCATAATAACTCTTTTTCATCCTCCTTTCAGGACTTTGGTGATACCTTTTCTATTGCACTAGATATATCGAAGGCCTTCAATAAAGTCTGGCACAAATCTTTAATTTCTAAACTACCCTCCTTCAGTTTCTATCCCTCCATCTGTGCTTTTGTCTCTAATTTCCTTTCCGGCCATTCCATATCTGCGGTTGTGAACGGCCATCGCTCACATCCTCATCCTATCAACTCCGTTGTTCCTCACGGCTCTGTCCTATCTCCCATTCTCTTTCCAATTTTCATAATTGATCTTCTCAACTGTACCTCCAGTCCCATCCATTCATACACAGATGACTCTATCTTACACTACTCAATTAGTTTTCTAGAACTCCCCCGCCAGCAATCCCTCAAAAACAAACATAATGAAGCCATACAACTCATATCTTCTGATCTAACTACAATTTCCAATTGGGGCAGAGAAAACCTTGTTGCCTTTAATGCATCTAAAATACAATTTCTCCATCTTACTACCCGTCGGGAACTCCCAGAGGACTATCCCTTCAACAATATAAAAATCAATCCTTCATCTTCTCTCAATATTCTTGGTGTCTCTTTTTCTTCTGCTCTCTCTTAGAAGGACCATATTACCAGTCTTGCTAAGGCAGCCTTCCAGAAGCTGGGTGTCCTCAACTGCCTCAAGGGGTTCTTTACCCCTGCACAGCTTCTTGTTCTGTACAGGGGAACAGTGTGTCCTTGTATTGAGTATTGTTCACATGTGTGGGGAGGATCCTCTCACACCGCATACCTAGACAAAGTAGAAAGGAAGGCCTTTGTAATATTAACTCACGTCCACTCACCAACTCTCTCTCTTTGCCGCAATGTTGCATCTCTCTCTCTATTTTATCGCTACTACAATAATCAGTGTTCCTCAGAGCTCTCTCAGTGTATACCACCTCCTCTACGTAGTACCCGTCTTGCAACACAATCCCACCCCTACTCTGTGCAACTCTCCAACCCAAGTGTGAAATGTTATTCTCAGTCTTTCTTCTATTGTGACGCTTCTGCATAGTAGCCACGTGCGGGCATGCGTGCGCGTCGGCTGCCCAGCCGTTTAGAAACCGGCTGGCGGCAGCCGGCCGGCCGGCTTTTCCTTAGTATATATCCTACGACAATGTAACTAATGTCTGGGATATTCTTATGTTGTTTCACAGCTTGTAGCTGCCCTTATTCTTAACCAACGCATCTTAGTATATTTTATTCTCGATAGTTGATTGTTTCATTATAATATATAAGATGTAAGTTTAGTGAGAGTGGGAGGAGACGAGCGGGAGAGAGAGACCGGCTGGGGGACGTTGCTTCGCGCGGAGAGTCTAGCTTGGGACGAGCCTGATATGCCACATGCATTTGTTCGCAACGTTAGGTTTAATTTCGACTCACGCACAGGGTAGACGATTTTGACCCGGCAACTGTGTTGAGTGTTGCCAAGCCTGGGATATATTCTGCATGCCTAGGGCGGGGTCCAGACAGATTTAAGACTCAGAGCTCACCTCACTGTCGTACCCTTCAGACCCCCTTGATATCTATCCCTCGCAACCCCACTTAGAAACTTTCTCTCTTACTTTGTATACCTTCCTTCCACTACTTCACCAATCAATTTAATTATCCCATCCCCTTGATAGACCTTATATCTATTATTGTATTAACGACGAGCTCTCAGATAACTAGATAGGATTTTGGGCCTTATGCAGAGACGTAATTGTTAATGAGACCTAGGAAGCTTTTTTGTTGTTTCATATTTGGTGGTTTCATGCTTGCTAGTGTGTTTTTGTGTCAGGTTAGCAGGGGCTAGACCGGAGGGGAGGCTTTTTGCTATCCTTTAAGTAAAGTCTGCTGGTGCGAGTCCTGTGGACCCGCACGACTTTACTAGGATACCCGTGGGAGTCTGGGGGCATTTTCTTGTCTGTGTCCCTGTGTGTCTAGTGTTGTGTTGTGTGAGGGCCCTTGCCTAGTCCACTCAGCACTGCGCTAGCACGTCTTGCTTTTGTTTTAGGGTCGCCAGGAGAGAGTCAGATACTTGCGATCTGAGTCTCTCAAGAGAGCACCCTTTCAATTAGAGTAATTTGGCGCACAGACTTGGGAACGTCCCTTGGCTAGAGCAGGTGGCTCAGCCCGGGTATCCGAAGCCTATATCCTTCCGGCTAGACCTCTGCCGCCTGGCAGATTAACAGCTAGGGGTTTATGATCTCTGTATGCTTGTTATTGTGCCACAGTTTACCGTTTTTGTGAGCATTGTGAGTCAGGGTGGGGCTTAGAGACTCTGTCCGAGCAGGCTTGCCTGACTAAGAGTGAGAAGCACACCTGTATGTGGTTATGTTGCGAGTTGCTGCCTTTATTTAATTATACCTCTGCCATTATACACTGTATGGCCTATCACTAGTATTTATTCCTGCTTATGAGTTAAGAGTTCTCTAAATCCGTAACGTACTTTCTTTGCTAAGCATCAGATCGTACAGTAGCCGCATGCAGTTTAGAACCCCGCATCTTGTCTACCGGTACGATGTTTTGAGGACTGTTTGCTTTCACCTTCTTTCACGCAGGGGTGATTAGTTGTATTAATTAACGTAACGTTAAATGTACTTTCTTCTAGTTTGTTATTAAATTGTTTCTGCAATTTAATTCCGTTATCTATCTTTTCCTTGAAGCTTTAAGTCAACTTAATTGTGTGATCTTTTATATAGCCTGCTTGACTATCAGCAGTCTATAGTGCGTGCACCCTGTAACCGAGTCATAGGATACCTCGTTGTCCAGGCAGGACTCTTGACGGTTTAGGGTGTTTTGTTGCCTGGGTTTATAGATAAGGGTTGGATCTAGCGTTTTCCGTTGTTGCTTATTGCCGCATACCTAGTTCAATAGAAAGAGCCCAGTGTTTATATATCCCAGGACGTAACAAATGGCGACCTTGCATAGGATTTACTGAACAGAGGAATATAGTGGTCATTTGTTTTGAGATTCCTTATGATTAGAGGAATACAGTGGACATAGAGGTTTTTTTTTTGGAGCAACCAATATAACACATTAAAGACTTTAAATAGCATTAGTATATACATACTTACATAGGAGATAAGGGACATTCTATAACCGTGATAAGTACTGCAGTACACAAACATGTCTAATACATCAGAACACAGTGATGGGTCAGGTCACGATACGGGCTCGGAGGGAGAAAGACCTGTGGAGTGGCTAGTCAATAGCGAGGAGGGTGCTAGAAGAATTTTAGAGGTGCCCCCTACCGCTGCCAGGGTTTTGAAGCTGAATAAGTATGCTTTAAAGTGTGTGGCAGGTCTTCAGGGTCACCAGGGTTTAAGTGGCATGAGGAAAGATCAGCTGAGGACTTTGATATTGGGTTTAGAAGGGAGAGACCTGGGTGGAGAGGCGACTGGGGGCCCCGGTTCCCAGCCCCCCCTCCACTCTACCCCCGTATCAAATGTCAGGGTGCCTGAATTTAGTACATACCCCCAAGTTGATGGTCAATGGCAGCGTAGAATTCAATCACAGGGACCCTCTCCATTAAATGCACCTTCCCCTCCTCAAGGGTTGACTCCAGATTTGTTGTTTCGGCTTGAGATGGCCAAGGTTGAGGCTACCGAAAGACAGGCTAGAGCTCAGGTTGAAGCTACCGAAAGACAGGCTAGAGCTCAGGTTGAGGCTGCCGAGAGACAGGCTAGTTTGCAGGCTGAGGTTGCTAGAGCTCAGGCTGAGGCCGCAGAGAGAACAGCTATACGAGAGGCTGAACTGCAGGCAGAGTCTACTAGGTATCGGGCTGACAGGGAGCTTGAGAGATCTCGAGTGGAGGTAACAGGGCGAAATATTGGGGGAGGTAACAGACATCGGGACCAATCATTGTCGCACCTGCTTAAACTAGTTCCTGTGTTCGATGAATCATGTGTGACTGAGTTTTTTATGCGATTTGAGAAGAAGTGTCAGGAACACCAGTGGCCTCAGGAAAAGTGGGCAGCATTAGTTTCATCAAGACTCCTAGGAAAGGGGCTAAAAGCGTATGATGCACTACCTTTAGAGTCCTGTTTAGTTTATATGAGCTAAAGAAGGCTGTGCTACGGGCCTATGAGTTACAACCAGAAACTTACCGCTTGAAGTTTCGGGGTGTTACTAAGGGCAAGGATAGTACCTTCCTAGAACACGCCCGGGACTTGTCTGATGCACTACGACATTGGCTGCGTTCTGAAAGGGCAGCTACTTTTGAGGAGTTGAGTGAGCTGGTTCTCTTGGAGCAGTTCTTTAAGTGCACAGGCGGGGACTTAACATTAAATATAAAGGACAAAAATCCTAGAACTCTCCAGGAGGCAGCAGAAATGGCTGACCTCTGACTGTCATTAATTCGAGGGTGCAGAGCAGCAGCTAGGAGTGAGTCGGGTGCAAAGGATCGTACCCCTCCCCCTCCAAAGAATTATGATACACATAAATACACAAAACCATCTAGCACTGACAATAAAACTGAACAAAAACCAAATACCGTCCCGTATAAGAAGTCTAATGGTACCCCCCACTCCCAAGGGCAACCAAAGAGTAAAGAGTGCTTTGCATGTCACAAGGAGGGTTACTTTGCAAATGCTTGTCCGAACAAGCCACCAAACAAGGTTGTGTCATTGGCCCGCAGCATAGTGGTGTCGCCTATATCTTCTGAGTTTGCCAAGGGTAGTTCATCAGAGGTTGGGACACAGCCTGTGTTCAAGAGTCCGGAAGGCTCGAACCCTGTCCGCGACGTCTTTGGGGGTCATAGAGGGCATGGTTTTGTGAGGTGGGCTGGCGAAAGGCGAGGAGTTAAGCTATTGCGTGATACGGGGGCTTCTCAGACCTTGTTAAAGAACTTTACTGGTAGGCCGATTAACGCTGCTCGGGTGGTGGTAGTTCAGGGGATCAATGCTACGAAGTCCTACCCGCTGGTGCGGATGGAGCTGGAGGTGGGTGGTGTGGGGAAGGAGCTGGATGTAGGAATTGTAGAGAACTTGCCTGTTGGGGGCGTCGACCTCCTCCTCGGCAACGACTTTGCGGTGCCTGCTTCTAAGGTTTCACCCTTGGTCGTTGCCGAGAAGGCGGCCGACGTTAGTAGGGAGGAACAGGAGTAGGTTGAGAAGTATAGCGTACAAACTATGGCGTGTGTTGTGACGCGTTCTCAGACATCCGGAGCCTTGCAGCCACCACCTCAGTCTATCAAACCGCGGAGGAAAGGTCACAAGAAAACGGGAAATGTTGGTCAATTGGAGAGTTTTGAGCCGGCAGTGTTTCTTGGTGACTCATTATTGGCACCTATGTTAGAGTCTGGAGAGGCCCCGGGGCTTGTCACCGCTGGTGCAAGTGCAGGGCAGGAAGAGACTCTGCGACAGCATCGTTATGCGCAGCGTGAGGAAAGGATGGCTCAGTGGGACATCGGAGGTGGAAATAAATTATTTAAGATGAACTTGGATAATCTCGCACCTGCTGATATATGTTCCTTGCAGCTGGAAGATCCTGAAGTCAGGGCGTGTGGTAATGGTGCTGTTGAACTGGAGAGCGATGGGGATGCGCAGCCTGGTGATTTTTTCTTGTCCGAGGGGAGCTTGTATCGGAGACATCAGGATCTCAAGAAAAAGTGGGATGGCAGGTCAGGATTAGTGGACCAGTTAGTAGTACCGAGGGTGTGCCGTGAGAGCTTATTGAGATTAGCTCATGATGTGCCTTTGGCAGGGCACCTGGGGGCACGTAAGACGGAGGCAGCTCTGAGCAAGCTTTTCTGGTGGCCTGGGCTAAAGGCGAGTGTCGTGTCATGGGTGTCACAGTGTCACACTTGTCAAGTTGTTGGGAAACCCAATCAGGTCATCCCGAGAGCCCCGTTACAACCCATCCCTGTCATTGGGCCGCCCTTCAGCAAAGTAGTTATTGATATGGTTGGCCCATTGCCCCCCACTAGTGCCGGCAATAAATGTTTACTAACTGTAATGGATGTAGCAACACGGTATCCAGATGCTTACCCCATGCGCAACGGGATGGCTAATACTGTTGTCAAAAACCTACTTGTCTATTTCTCTCGTTATGGGTACCCTCAGGAGATCCAGTCTGATCAGGGATCCAATTTTACTTCTGCTCTGTTTAAGCCATAGACTCCTCTACATAAGGACTGGCGTCGGCCATACTCGGGTCCCGGAACTTGGGTCCATTGTCAGGCCCACAAACTGAGGTCTTATTTTAGTTTTACTGGATATGGGACTTTGTGTTTTTACTCTACAACATCTTATTAACTAGAGCAACCAAGTAAAGGAAAATAAAACATTTGTTTTTGGTTGATTGACTAATAAGTCTCTTTCGTGATTGAACATAATAGGAAAATATACAGTTATAATGAGATAGTTTATAAGAACATGTATTATACAAGCAAAACATCATACCATGACTTACATTAATTTAATATTAGAAGAAATTAAAGTAAAACCTTCGCAAAATATTACTTTACACATAATTTTACATATATCAAAAGTCACTTAACACAATAATTAACTTAAACATTAGAAAGTTTCTCTTGTCGCCTTAAGCAGCCTAGTGTACACTCCCGATCGCTTGTATTAAATACAAAGGCCTTAAACAACACATTACACACATGTCTGGCATGCTCCTGAATGGCTAGCTAAAGGAGCATCTACATAAGACAAGCATTGTTTCAAGTAATTGCGACAACACTTTTTCGAGTCTTGAAGAGACATTTGAAGGGTGATGCCACTATGTACAAAGAAGACAGTAGCCAGTGTAGGCATACTCAGCCCACCTCGATTGAGCGCAGTCAAAAACTCTGATGACAAGCATTCCCCAGAATCTACTTCCTGTTGTCCATGTTTATGAGCTAAAAATCCCCCAATGTAGACAATTTTATGTTTTAAATTATCATCTGAATCTAGAAGTAGTTGAGTGTCTTGTAATGTCAGCTCTTCCAGAAGTTGTAAATCACCATCATCTATTGCTGCTGTACAAAATTCACAGCTTACTTCTTTGGCTCGGTCAGGAACGATGTCACGTTTCAACAGCTGATGCAACTGCTGTACTTTGGATGCTGCTTGAACATCCCCAATGTCAATGTACAAATTTCCTCCACTACGTTGTCTTGCTTGACCAAAAAACTTTTCTAGGGGATCTTGTGAAAAAACAGCAGGTAGGATGTAAGCAAAATCATGGGTTTCAAAAAGATATTGTGCTGCTTCTATGTTATACCTTGTTGTGATGACAAAGGCATCTGCTGTTGACTGTGTTAGTTTCTTCTCTCTGCCATGCCCACCAGTCCACCGACAGCTGGATACAACTGTACACATTTCCTGCAGAGCTTTGAAGTTTGTACAGTTTAATGTCCAAGGTTCACGATATTGGTCTCGTAAATGAACTGCGCTGTACTTGCTTTTAACATTCATCATTTTAAACCAATTGGTTACCAGTGTTATGTATATCACTGTTCCATCCTGAAATTTAACAGTTCCTTTAAGACCTTCAAATGCAGCAATCGTTTTCTTATTGAACACTTGGCAAACTAAGGGCACACTCTGACGTTGCAATGGTTTAGGAAATACTGATGAGCGTGTGAGTTTTGTCAGACGAAGTGGTGTCTTCTGATCTTCATTGTAAAGAGCTTTAACATCACTCCAACACGCCAAATATTCTGTACCGTCCTTGCTAAAATGTAATTCTTGACATTTCTCTGTGATCCAGTTGTTTCTCATATTCTTGAGGATGTGAACATAATCATAGACAAGGACAAAATTTATGCCATCTGGTGCTAGTGTCACTTTTCCAGGACCCCCAAGCATTCTGTAAACAGCTTGATTCAGTGGACAGTTGTCACAGACGAACGATACTGGATGGCCACCACTAGCTTTAACAACATATACAGCCTCAAGTAATATTCCTTCAGTTGAATAGCATTCAGTTTTGATACAGGATGAATTCGTATGATGTACCGTGGTCCTCCATAGTGACAAACAACTTCAATAGCAAGAGCAGATGTTGCTAGATTTTCTGGTCCGTTTGTTGCATAGCCTACTAAATGCTCTCCTGTAAATCTAAGGGCCTGCTTAAGCTTGACTTCATCAAACAAAATGTTAACTAACCGCTGTTGTGGCTTCAACTGATCAAAAAGGATTGGGAGACACTTGTCAGCATAAGTGCGAGATAACAATTGGCGAATCTGTTTCTCACAAGGAAGACTAATTGCTTTGGAGTTTCTAAGCATTCTATATGCTGTGGGTGATATACAAAACAGTTCTGCCGCAAGAATTAACATATGCTTTGTATATCGGCGATTTTTAGGAGGAATAAGAAGGAATTGTAACTGTGCTTGAATGAACTGAAAACCTTCAATTTCATGAAATTCTGTGATAGAGTCAAGTTCTGAAATTATTCTTTTTAAGCGGTCAGTATTAGTCGCTTCATGAGTGTTCATAATTTTCACTATTTCTTCAATTTGAGACCACTTACTTACCAAGCTATTTTTTTGAAGATTCAGTTTACTTTTTGGTATCTCCAAGCCACTTTTCTCTGCTACTACCAGCTGCAGAAAACCAAAAGGAGACTGTACCTCTTTAAAATGAAGAAACTTATTAACTGCTCTACCATTACCATCTGTCTTAAACATTGTCAGTTCTCTACCATTTTGCATTATATAAAACTCAGGGAAGTGTTTTTCCAATCTCTCCTGCAAATTTGTCATAACTATGCATTTTGTCTTGTTCATTTTCAAATTCAGTTTGTTTTTTAAGTCTTGCTTCACTTGTCACTGTTTTAGTTAACCTAGGAGCTGACGTAAGTTGTTTGAGGCAAGACTTGGGTACACCTTTAAAAACTGTAGGAGGCCCAGCTGGTCGTTTTCCTCCCCGAACTGTGACCCAATCGCAGTCGAAGTGTGATGCACAAATCCATAGTTTCGACCTGTCTCTCAAACTTTCTGGGCTATTTGGCATAGCACTAATCCATGCGTGTCGTTCTTGTTCTTCATTCGGGAAACACACACTGTATGGGCTCTCCCCTGTAGTTTCCACGACAATTGAATGCAGCACATCTTTTCGGCATTGTTCCTGTAAAGCAAAAAAACAAGAATAGTTGTAAAATCAGTACATATCAAAGCAACCCGTTGACATCAGCTCAATTCTAATATTTTTCAGCTAAATAAGTTGTTAACACAGATCCTTTTGTGACTGGTAAGTATTTATAAGAAAATTACTTACAATAAGCTGAGAGATAAACAACAGAATAAAAATGTGTTGCCTCTAACGTGTCTCGTGGGTGATTGGCGTCTGGCATCGTCCTGGGCTGTTCGTTTTCTGGCGAGACATTATGTCGCCAATATGGCGGGGATATGGACGATTGCGTGTGAAATTACATGCATTTATATGTAAAGTTGTGTTTGTGTACATATTTTTGTGTATAAGAAAGTCGGAGAGACCACTGCTTTCATGATACTGCTTTTAAGCAATGGACCCAAGTTTCAAACTCCGAGTGTGCTCGTTTCCAGTCCTTATGTAAAGGGGTCTATGTTTAAGCACAGACCATGCAGCAACATGGGATAGTGTCTGTGGTGTCATCTGCCTACCATCCCGAGAGTCAGGGAGTTTTGGAAAGGTGGCACTCGACTCTCAAGAGTATGTTGCGATGTTATTGCATGGAAAATGGGAAGGACTGGGATCTAGGTCTCCCATACGTTTTATTTGCTGCGAGAGAAGTACCTGGGGAGAGCTTGGGATTTAGCCCGAACGAGTTGGTTTTTGGACACAGGGTCAGGGGGCCCCTCCACATAGTCAAGGAGATCTGGGAGGGAGTCACAAAGCCACGCTCGCTTCTAAAGTATGTTGTTGAAAGCCGTGATAGAATGCTAAAGAGCTTGGAGGTAGCAGGTCGGAACCTTAAGAGTTCACAAGCTCAGATGAAGAACAGATACGACCAGAAGGTGAAGCTGAGGGAGTTTGAAGTAGATCAGGAGGTACTGATACTACTGCCTCTGGTGGGACACCCCTTGTCTGCCAATTATTCTGGTCCGTATCGGGTTGTAAGGAAGGTTTCTGATCTCGACTATTTAGTAGCTACTCCTGATCGAAAGAAAAAGAACCAACTTTGCCATGTAAATCTGATGAAAGAGTATGTGAGGCGCTCCTCCGAGCCTCTCACTGTCCCGGTGTTAATCTGCAGCGATCGTGGTGGAGAAGGAGGAAGGGACAGTCAAGCTGCGGGGGAGGATAATTGGGATTGTCATGTTTCCGCGGATCAGTGGGCGGGGAATTCTAGACAAGTGGCTCACGAGTTGATATTGCACCTGCCTGAGCAACAGCGTGTAGCTGTGCAGCACTTGTTTGATGCAAACCCAGCTGTTTTCGTGGAGCATCCTGGCCTCACTACTCAAGCGGTGCACGATGTCGATGTTGGGGACCACCCGCCCTTTAAATCAGTGCCATACCGTGTTCCCCCTATTAAATTACCAGCACTTAGGGAAGAGCTGGATTATATGCTGAAACGTGGGCTGATTTCTGAGGGTGCAGTTTTTTTTTTTTTTTTTTTCTATGTGATTGGCAGTAAGGTGGACTTCCCCAGTCACACTGCAGCCTAAACCAGATGGCAAGGTGCGGTTTTGTATAGATTTCCGCAGGGTGAATGGTTTAACCCCCAAAAATGCCTACCCTCTCCCTCGCATGGACGACAGTGTGGATAAGATAGGAAAAGCCAAGTTCCTCACTAAGATAGACCTTGTTAAGGGTTATTGGCAAGTGCCCTTGTCTGAGCGAGCGCGAGAGGTGTGTGGGATTGTGGTGGATGGTGCCACATATCGTTGCCATGTTATGCCATACGGGCTGAAAGATGCCCCTGCAACGTTTCAGAAATTAATGATCGACATTGTAGCCGACATTCCCAACTGTACGGTGTACCTAGATGATGTCATAATATACGACGATGATTTTAACAGTCACTGTGCTCACATCGGACTGCTTTTTAATAAACTGAATGAAGCAGGTTTGGTGGTAAACCTCGGTAAGTCCGATTTTGTCAGGGCCACAGTTTTGTACCTGGGGTTCGAGGTGGGGATGGGTCAGGTGTGCCCTCCACAGACAAAGATCAAAGCCATCGATCAGTTTCCCCAGCCTACGACTAAGAAACAAATCATGCGGTTTCTAGGTATGATAGGCTATTATCGTCGCTTCATCAAAGGCTATTCGACTGTACTTGCACCTTTAACTGACTTATTATCTAAGGACAAGAAGTTCCGGTGGTCTCCTGAGTGTGCAGAGGCGTTTTCCTTGGTGAAACACCTGTTATGTACTCACCCCATACTCAGGGCCCCGGACTTCAGCAGACCTTTTCAGCTGGCGACTGATGCCAGTGGCGTAGGGGCTGGGGCTGTCTTGTTACAGACAGATGATTAAGGTATCGAACATCCAGTGAGTTTTTACAGTAAAAAATTCAATAGTGCACAAAGGAATTACTCTGTAATTGAAAAAGAACTCCTGGCGATAGTGCTGGCGCTCAGGCACTTCGATGTATATGTTCCTGCTTTCGGACCAGTCGTAGTGGTTTATACCGATCATCACCCTCTGAAATTCTTGAATCAGTTTCACAACCGGAATATGAGGCTGACCAGGTGGTCACTCATGCTTCAGGAGTATAATCTGGACATACGCCATATTGCCGGTTCTGATAACGTGATAGCGGATTGTCTATCAAGGGTGGATGATGTTGGTGTCTAACCACAGGATTGAGGGTTGAGTGTGGAGGAAAATAGGCTGTCACTGTAGTTCAGCCGAAAAAAACAAATTAAAAAAAGCAAAAACCTTATAAAAACTCTTTATTTTTTATAACGTGTAGAATTTTGTAGAAGATGTTGTAGCAGTATCTAAGTTGAATGTTTTCGCTTATTGTCGCTAAGTTAGTTGAACTTGCTCGGTGGAGCGCAACAGTCTTTATTTTTTTTATATATAGTGCTTTGTGTCGCAACAGTGTGTGGTACTATGAGAAGCTTTCTGTTGGATATGAAGAACTTAGTTAAGGGTCTTATATCTTCGGGGAGGTGTGACGCTTCTGCATTGTAGCCACGTGCGGGCATGCGCGCGCATCGGCTGCCCAGCTGTTTAGAAACCGGCTGGCGGCAGCCGGCCGGCCGGCTTTTCCTTAGTATATATCCTACGACAATGTAACTAATGTCTGGGATATTCTTATGTTGTTTCACAGCTTGTAGCTGCCCTTATTCTTAACCAACGCATCTTAGTATATTTTATTCTCGATAGTTGATTGTTTCATTATAATATATAAGATGTAAGTTTAGTGAGAGTGGGAGGAGACGAGCGGGAGAGAGAGACCGGCTGGGGGACGTTGCTTCGCGCGGAGAATCTAGCTTGGGACGAGCCTGATATGCCACATGCATTTGTTCGCAACGTTAGGCTTAGTTTCGACTCACGCACGGGGTAGATGATTTTGACCCGGCAACTGTGTTGAGTGTTGCCAAGCCTGGGATGTATTCTGCATGCCTAGGGCAGGGTCCAGACAGATTCAAGACTCAGAGCTCACCTCACTGTCGTACCCTTCGGACCCCCTTGATATCTATCCCTCTCAACCCCACTTAGAAACTTTCTCTCTTACTTTGTATACCTTCCTTCCACTACTTCACCAATCTATTTAATTATCCCATCCCCTTGATAGACCTTATATCTATTATTGTATTAACGAGGAGCTCTCAGATAACTAGATAGGATTTTGGGCCTTATGCAGAGACGTAATTGTTAATGAGACCTAGGAAGCTTTTTTGTTGTCTCATATTTGGTGGTTTCATGCTTGCTAGTGTGTTCTTGTGTCAGGTTAGCAGGGGCTAGACCGGAGGGGAGGCTTTTTGCGATCCTTTAAGTAAAGTCTGCTGGTGCGAGTCCTGTGGACCCGCACGACTTTACTAGGATACCCGTGGGAGTCTGGGGGCATTTTCTTGTCTGTGTCCCTGTGTGTCTAGTGTTGTGTTGTTGTTGTTGTTGTTGTTGTTGTTCCCTAAGCTGCCTGGCCGAACAGCCCCGAGTCCCTGAGGAAGGCCATGGCCACGATCGGGCTTTCCCACAGAGCTCTCATTGAGTGTAGGTTGTGTTGTTGGCGTAAGTGGTTGTGTGAAATGCAGTCTTCTATGATGTGTTTAATGGTATGGGGTGCTGTGTTACATCCCGGGCAGGCGTCGACAACGGAGTCATCCAGTCTCTTCTGATAGCTCAGGAGAGCTGGATGGTGTCCGCATCTCAGCCTGGCCAGGTGGACCCTGCCCTCGCGAGGGAGGGAGGATTCGGAAGGATGGATTTCGGGAGGTCGTGCATGCAGCTGCGTGTTGTCTGTGAGTGAGTGGATGGATTGGCGAGAGATATGAGTATGGATGTGCTTCTGGAAGTTGGTTCGGGGTGGGCAGGGAGGGAGAGAGGACAATAACTGTGTGTGATACCGTGTGCTGGGTGTTGTTTTGATATTTCTTGGTGTCTTTGGGTGTGTTGCCATGTAGTTTAGTGGGTGGTCTTGGTTCGTGGAGGCTGCTGCCAGGAATTGAGTGCCTCTCATGTCCAGATGGTCTTTGACTTTGAGGATTTTGGTTTCTTGATGTAGATGATCTGTGGGTGCAGTAGCTGTGCAGCCTGTAATGATCTTCAGGGCTTTGTTTTGGATAGTCTGTAAGGTCTTATGATGTGTTTCAGCTAGGTTAGAAGCCCAGGCTGGGCTTGCTATTCCATTACTGATCTTATGTATTGTTCATATACTGTGGTGGTAGTTTCTTTGTTGTGTCCAAATTTTGTGTGAGCAAGTGACCTGAGGGCGTTAAGTCTGGGTGTCAGTTTCTTTTTAATGTTTGTGGTGTGCTGTTTGAATGTCATATGAGTATCATATGTTACTCCTAGGATTTTGGGTGTGTGTATGTGTTAGGGGTGTGTTGTTTATGGTGAGTTGAGGGATGTATTCGTGTTCACCTGTCCAGCTTGTGAGCAGGGTTGCGGTGGATTTGGCTGGGGTTAGATTCAGTCTGTTTGTAGTGCACCAGCCATGTAGTGTGTTGAGATAGGGTTGAAGGAGATCTGTTGCTCTTCTTGGGTCATGGTGCGTGCATGTGAGTGTTATGTCATCTGCATAGGAGGCTAAGTTTATTTGGGGAGTATTGGGTGTAGTTATATCGTGCATGTACAGATTGAAGAGTGCGGGCGATAGGACGGATCCCTGTGGGACTCCGTTTGGAAAGTTTCTGATTTTAGATGACTGACTGGCAAAAGATACGTGTGCACATCTGCCTGCTAGGAAGTTGGCCAGCCACCTTTTTGTGTTGTTGTGCATGTTTGTGTTGTAGATTTTGTTTGTTAGGTTGTGGCGGGGGATGGCATCGAAGGCTTTACTAATGTCGAGTGTGGCTAATAGTGATCTGTGTGGTGGTCTAGCTGAGTTGATGCCGTCAAAAGCTCTTTGTGTAAGGTCTGTGAGAAGAGTGTTTGTGGAGTGCAGTGGCCTAAAGCCATGTTGTGTTGGAGCTAGGGGTAGGTCGGGTGTAATTAGTTGTAATACTAGGCGTTCCATGACTTTGGAGGGGGAGCAAAGGAGTGTGATGGGGCGGTGCGAGGAGGGTAGCGTGGGGTCTTTGTTGGGTTTGGGGAATGTGATGATGATACCATGCTTCCAAATGTCTGGTATTGTGTTGTGTGAATAGCTGTAGTTTGATATGTTAGTGAGTGTTTGTATGCCTTGTGGTCCCAGGTGTCTGAGGTGTATGTTGCTTATGTTGTCTAGGCCACAGGCGGGTGAGTGCTTGAGATTGTTGATGATATGCTTTGTCTGGTGATTGGTGAAGGGTGTATAGTCAGGGTCTGTGGGGAATTGTCTCTTACGTCGGATGACACGTCGGTCGTCTTTGTGAGGTTTTAGGTGGCTGACATGTGAGAAGTGATTGATGAGAGTGTTTGCTTGTTGTTTACATGAAGGAGTAGAGTCTGTTGTTGTGATTGCAGCATGTGATTGTGTTGTGTTGCTGTTGGAAAGTGTGATGCTGTTTAGTGTTTTGTAGAGTTTTTTGGGGTTTGTTTTGTGATCAAGTGTTTGTAGGAAGTTATTCCAATTTAGTTTTTGTTGTTCTTGTATTTTGTTGTTAGTTTGGGTGTTGAGTGCTTGAATTTGTTGTGTGATGTCTTGTGTGTGGGGTGCTGGGGAGTGTTTCAGTGTGTCGCGTTGTCTGATGAGGTTTTGAATTTCTGGTGTGAAGTTGGGGTTGTCTTTTTCTGTTACCTCTTGGAATGTGTTTCTTGTCAGCGTTTTGGATCGTTTTATTGAGTATGTGTACAGCATTGTTGATGTTAGTGATGGGTGTACTGTTTAGAGTTGTGAAGTGTTGTTCTGTCTCATTTGTAAATGCTTCCCAGTTAGCTCTTTTATAATTGGTGTATGTGTGTTTGTGGCTAGCTGGGGTGAGTCTGGTTTTGGTGGTGATAATGATCGGGAGGTGGTCAGAGCCTAAGGTTCTGACCACCCTCCAGGATGTTGTGGGGGCGAGTTCTGGGGAGCAAAAGGTGATGTCTGGAGATGATGGGTTCTAGTGTTGTGTTGTGTGAGGTCCCTTGCCTAGTCCACTCAGCACTGCGCTAGCACGTCTTGCTTTTGTTTTAGGGTCGCCAGGAGAGAGTCAGATACTTGCGATCTGAGTCTCTCAAGAGAGCACCCTTTCAATTAGAGTAATTTGGCGCACAGACTTGGGAACGTCCCTAGACTAGAGCAGGTGGCTCAACCCGGGTATCCGAAGCCTATATCCTTCCGGCTAGACCTCTGCCGCCTGGCAGATTAACAGCGAGGGGTTTATGATCTCTGTATGCTTGTTATTGTGCCACAGTTTACCGTTTTTGTGAGCATTGTGAGTCAGGGTGGGGCTTAGAGACTCTGTCCGAGCAGGCTTGCCTGACTAAGAGTGAGAAGCACACCTGTATGTGGTTATGTTGCGAGTTGCTGCCTTTATTTAATTATACCTCTGCCATTATACACTGTATGGCCTATCACTAGTATTTATTCCTGCTTATGAGTTAAGAGTTCTCTAAATCCGTAACGTACTTTCTTTGCTAAGCATCAGATCCTACAGTAGCCGCATGCAGTTTAGAACCCCGCATCTTGTCTACCGGTACGATGTTTTGAGGACTGTTTGCTTTCACCTTCTTTCACGCAGGGGTGATTAGTTGTATTAATTAACGTAACGTTAAATGTACTTTCTGCTAGTTTGTTATTAAATTGTTTCTGCAATTTAATTCCGTTATCTATCTTTTCCTTGAAGCTTTAAGTCAACTTAATTGTGTGATCTTTTATATAGCCTGCTTGACTATCAGCAGTCTATAGTGCATGCACCCTGTAACCGAGTCATAGGATACCTCGTTGTCCAGGCAGGACTCTTGACGGTTTAGGGTGGTTTATTGCCTGGGTTTATAGATAAGGGTTGGATCTAGCGTTTTCCGTTGTTGCTTGTTGCCGCATACCTAGTCCAATAGAATGAGCCCAGTGTTTATATATCCCAGGACGTAACACTATTCAGTAGCGGAGCTCTGGAACTCACTCCCAGAATCAGTCTTTCCCTCTTCCTATGACTTAAATTTGTTCAAACTCTGTGTGGCCAGGCATTTTTGGCTCGAACGTCCCTTGATTTTGGCCCTGTCACTCTTTCAACTCAGGGGGAGAAACTCACTACAGGCAGTTCTGCCTTTTGTCTCCCTCACTCACATAGAAAAAAAAAAAAAAAAAATCACACCCCTATTAACCCGACTTAAATCCGAATCGAAAAATTTGGACTATGTGGCGGCGCCCGCCTTAAGTCCGAGTGCAATTTTAGCGCAATATTGGCTCTGAGAGAGAGACGAGAGACTGGAGGAGCATGGGTTACCTCATGACCGCTCTCCACGGCCGCCGTGGACCTACTGAGATTTACTCCACTTACATCCACCCTCACTCCCTCGCTACATACGTAATTATATAAAGAAATTACCGTATTTTAGCGATTTTGCCCTTCGGTTGCACGATCCGTTGCAAGACAATCAGTGATCGTAGAAGGATGGTTCTGGTGTCATTGGAAAGCTCAATTTACGCCCTTTCAGGGATACATACTTGTATTACGCTGTGGGTCTTGTTTATGCATGAAAATGGGCACGGAAACAACCCCATTTATGGTAAAAAAATAACGCTGTGCAGCACGGTCAAATATACCGCCTAGCCCGCTAAATAAGGGTTAATTGATCGCAGCCCAGTGTGAGACTGGCATAAACTTGGGATGCTCGAAGCTCCCCAGCCACATAAGAGACTAGTACCCCTTTGAGGCACATTGTTCACCAGTTATGTTTTAGATTTTTTGTATTTTTTTTTTAAAACCACTCAGTCTGTGCATCCCCTCTTTGGACCCTAGACCAGGTCAGAATAGTCATCAAAGCGCCTGACTTCGTTGTCATTCAGCTACTTCCTATTCCGGGGTAAGCACTCAGACTCATCATCGTGGATTACTACTACTACATTGATTTTTATTTAATATTTTCATACATTTCATGTTACTACTACTACCATCACCACCTCCACCATCACCACCACCACTACCATATATTTAATATTGTGCACATACTAAATTTCACAAGCATCAGATACTACTATTCTACATCATGCAACTTCAATCCAGTCTCCTTCCTATGCGACCCTCTGCCACTGCTGCCTCGTAGTCTACTTCTGCCACCGTCACTGGTTGTGGTGCAGACCTTCTTGTTCCCCGCAGGCATAGTAGTGCTGATCTAAGCAATGAGAAAAATAGACGACATCTCATCCAGGCTACGACGTGGCTCCTAGGCTGTTGCTTCTTCTCTGCGATGATCTCTGCTAGCCTTGAATAGAAGCACTGGGCCCTGGGTCCCATCCCTCCTGATGTGGTGAAGACTAGTGGGGTAAAGCTGCCATGTTCGACGTGTAAGATCCTTTCTCCATAATTATGCCCTGACCTTCTCTCGTTCGTTCCTCTTGTGTGCAGCCTCCAGAGACAGCTCGCTGTAGCTGTGGGCCATTGGGTCAAATACTCTTATGTCAAAGAACGCTCGCTGTGCATTTGTCCAAAAGCCTCTTGCACTAACGTCCAATCTTGCTTCAGTGGATGTGTTGGCCTTCCTGTGCTGCATGATCTCTCCATCCAAGGGAATGAGTGATGGTTCGCTCACCACATCTCTACACACCTCCCTGAGCATGTTCGCTGTTACATCTCTTACTTCATCGTGCCTGATGCTGATGAATCCTCCTTTCTTACATATCATGGTGTGGTCTGTATTGTTGATGGTTCCACAAACGCATTGATCGGGCAGTCCTTCAATCGGCCAATCATACCTCAGTGCAATAGCATCATTAAATTCTTGTTTGTTGAGATTGAAGCTTTTTGCCTTGATTGGTAGTGTTGTCAGCCAATTTGAAGCGCCCGTTTCTTGTGCTATTTGTAGTTTTCTTGTTTGTCTCGGGTGAAGTTGTCCCATCAATTGTGCCAGGTAATTTTTCTGTGAGTTTTGCCTCTCTGACGTGATGGTCTTTCTGATGTTGTAGGATATCTGCCTGGTCTACTTCACCGTCAGAATCTTGTGCTATGATACGGTCAGTGAGAGATCCTGTTATCTTTACTGAGTTCTGGTATTCCGTTACCGCCCTCTTCACTGGGTCGATGATTCCCATCCCTCCCAACCTAGGAGGCAGTGCGAGCAGCTCCCTCTCTGTATCATTCGGGGTGTGCAACTTTATCCACGCTGGGATGAGTTTGTCTCTGATGGCATCATCCAGCGGTTGAAGTAATGCGCTCACATTTGGAACGGTTCTCATCAAGTAGGTCCAGCGATGTTTGACCCCATATGTGAATGCCGAATACGTGGCCTGTGGTTCCGTTTTTGCAATATTGGCCAGTTTCTCAATTTCTTTTACCCATTCTCTGACCTTCTCCTCTATGTATTTGTTCTTGAACTCTTCCGTGCTGATCACCGCCCCAAGGTGACGCTGTCCGTCCTTTGTTACTACCACTTCACTACCGCTGAAAGCTTCTACCGCCCTTTCATAATGTTCTGTTTTTACTATTAGTATTGACTTTCTGGCATTTCGATGGTACCCTATTTTTGGTCCTACCTCTGATATTTGCTCCCACCAGTGCTTGAGATTGTTGACTTTTCCCGCTCCAGTGAGATCGTCTGCATAGGCCACCTGCTTTACTTGCGTCGCCTCATGGCTTGTTAAGGTTAGCAACACTGAGAGACCTAAGGCGTACATTGCCATTGCTACTGGGTCACCTTGTGTGGTTCCTTCCATTGATTTCAGAGGTGCTCCCCTTCGTGTGTTCTGGTTGTTTACTATGAAGAGGTCCGCAGGCTTTTTATAGGTGTTCTCTACATAGGTGGCAAAACTGGGGCATTTTACTTTGATGTTATGTATTGCCGTCTTTCTGTTGATGGTGTTAAAGGCGTTTGTTGCATCCACTAGCAGCACAGCTTCACAGTCCACTTGCTCATATATTTTTCTTATGGCATGAATTGCTGCCTCTCCCCCTGCTTGGTGGCCGGCACACACTTGGAGATTACCGGCCGCTGACCGCACATCGTCTTTCACCACTTCCATTATGCATTTTCCGATGATTCTTCTCAGCACTTCACCCACTCCTACTGGTCTGCATCCTGGATTCTTGTCTAAAGGTATTAGGCGACAAGCTGTGTAAGCCTCCAAATGTTGACAATTTTGGGTGGTCATCTTTCTTGCAAGAGCTGCCAGAGCCCTACATAAGTCTGTTGCTGCTAGTCCGAAGATTGCTCTACTCAGGATTGTCCTCCAGCCGTTTGCATCCAGCCCTGATGGGCCTGCACTGCCTTGTGTCCCTAGAGCCTTTTTCCAAATCATTTCGCCTGTGATTCGTTCGTATATGACGGTGTTCGGTGGTATATAATCACCCTCTAGCCTCTGACTCTCGTGGACACTAGGTTGTGGATGTTTCTCTTTCAACATTTGGATGGTTTCTCTTGTGATAGGCAGCAACCCACAAGCTGCCTCCTTTGTCAGGGACCTTATTGCAGGTGCCACTTTTCCTTGCCTCATCTGGTCGCCGAATCTCCTGGCCTCGTCTTCATTGTTTTTCTGTTTTTGCCGCTGCCTGCCTAGTCTCCCTTGTAATGCTCTGGCTTCATTGAGTAAGTCATCCATCTTGTTCTCATTCCATAATTTCATTCTTCTTGTTAGTGCAGTCACATTTTCGCCTTGATTAGATTTGTGGTGAGTTTTTTGCAAGAAGAGATGTGGAATGCTGAAAATTATCTTGAGAACATACGGGGCTAAAGATGTGTCATAGACATAGTTATAAATGAGCTTTGTCATATCGTTCAGCATGTTGGTGGTGGCACCACATTTTGGAAGGTTGAAAAAGTTGTGTGCAGACCAATATACTATTTCTGAGTACGTTGCATCAATCCAAATTCTAACTTCCTCTTCCCGTAATCCTTTCCAGAGTATGTTTCCACCTCTGCCTGCTTCATTTGGCCCCCTTGGAGGCCTGCCATCCTCTCTTCCGTCTAGGTTGTCATCTCCCTCTCTTGTGTCTCTTGTTGGCTCCTCATTACTTTCCGCTTCTTGGGGTTCTTCTATCTCTCTTGGGGCCCTTGAGTCCCTTGCTCCTCCCCTTATTGTTTCGGGTTCCCTGCCACCCTGACGGCCTCCCTCATCTGCCTCCCGTTGCAAACTCTGGGAATTTGCTGCCGTCTCTCCACTCGTTCCTGTTCTACCTAAACGGTTACGACAATTGTTCCCTTTATTACAGTTTGTGCAACTTTTATTTCTCTTCACACAACTGCAATGCTCACAGTTGTGTTCATGTTTGGTACATATGCAGCATTTTTTGTAATTTTTTGACCTTTGTGATGGAGCCTCGTCTGAGCTGTCCTCGTCCTCCATCTTATCCTTATCTCATTATTATATCCACATTTCTGTCCGTTCCTCTACTAAGTCCTTAAATAGTAGGTCTAGGATAACTGTAGGCAGGTACACAGGTCCTAACGAATATTCTAGGAAACTATTAAGCAGTGCCTAACTAAGATGATTTGTGTCCAAAAATCAGTATTAATTAGATAATTATAAGTTTACCTTATCATCCGTACATAGCCTGTGTAGCAACATTCAAAAATATTTCGGTATGTCTAGATATATTGTTGTACTACAGTGTTTATTTCCTATTAGTATGATTGTTTGTCATATTTGATATTCCCCCTGACAGACTGGTGGGATGTATGTGTAAGATTGTTGTGTCTGTATAATTTGTTGTTGCTACGTGACTTACACAAACTAAGTAAATAATTAAACAGGATGACACGATAGAGATAAAGAGCGTGATTGAGAGAGTGAGAGTGTAAAGGGCAGTAATGGAAGGGGTCAGTAAAGTAAGGGAAGAGAGAGAGAGAGCGAGAGAGAGAGAGAGAGAGGAGGGGGGGGGGGTTATAGTATTATTCACTGATGTTGAAAGTGATTAGTTGATCAGTGGAGACTAGAGAGAGTAGAGAGAGAGAGAGAGAGAGAGAGATAATGTCCCTGTGGTTTTGAAGGTGATTAATTTAACACTGGATATGAGGTAGAGAGGGAGAGCTAGTAACAGAGGTAGAGAGAGCGAGGGCGAGAGTGAGAGTGAGGGGGTCACAGGTGACTGGGTAAGGTAGCAGGTGTGGGGGTGGGCTGGGGTATGGGTAAGGGGTAGGGTAAGGGGTAAGGGACTGTAGGAGGGGGTGGGGTATGGGTAAGGGGTAAGGGGGGGTAGGGTAGGGGGTAGGGTAGGGTAGGGTGGGGGGGGGGGGAGGGGAAGGGTAGGGTTGTAGGGTAAGGGGTATGGGAGATATCTAGAGCACACCCAGTAAGTATTCAATATATTCCTCAGATGTTCAGCAATATGTTTGTCTTTTCTGCATCATTGAAATGTAGAATGATTTGGTTCACTTCTCCATGACTCGTATCTCCATGCGCTGGCGTGATGACAGCAGGTGGGTGGGTGGGGGTGTGGGTGGGGAAGGGGGAAGGGGGGGGGTTTACCCATGTGTGATGCTGAGTGGTGCTGGAGGTGTTGGTGGTGGTGGTGGTACTGGTTGGTAGAGGTCACGGGGGTGCGGGGGGGGGGGGGGGGGTTATTGTCCCTGCCTTTGTCTGTTCCTTGCCTCACTCTTCAAAATTCCATTTCTTCTTTCACTTGTCGCTTAATTTTGGTTAGATAGATCTCCAGTTTTTCACTCACTATCCAATTACCGCAATTTCCCGTTCACTCAGTTGATTGTATTACAGTTCCATCCCTACCCCTTCCCTCACTAATATGCTGTTCCCCACGGAGAGATAAATCCATACGTCTTCTTCTGACCAACTGTTGGCTACTACTATGTTATATTTTAGATTGGCACCTGTAAGGCTCACTAGCCGTGTTCGAGATCGGGACCCTAGACGAGATTTACCTCTACAAAGCTTAACTGTTGTGGTGTGAGACTGTTCAAGCAGAGCAGCAGTAACCAGCAGAGAATCACCTCTACAAATCTAAAAGGAAGTGGTGTGAGGCAGTCCAATATAATCCCTAACATAACAAAGCAGAAGTGAGAACAAACTTGTTAAGTCCCCCTCCCACACCCTGGATGTCACTAAGATGAAATTAGCGTAGTGTTGTCCCTGTATGTGACAATATATTTTGCCTTTCAGGATGACACTACACATATACTATCCTCTCAGAATCCGGGCATTACTTACTTAATTTATGATCAGAAATATTTTCTTTCTAATTGTCTATCTCAGCGGATTCCCAAATCGCGCCACTCACAATTATCCCACAATTATCGCCTTAACCATACTTTACCATGCATCAGAAGATAGAGGAAAGGCAATACTAGTATATTAATTTAATACAAAAATTAAACCTCTAATAATTATGGTGAATAATGAATATTATGAATTAATGTTTCCCAAATTAAATGGGGATTGTCCTTGATTCAAACTGAAAATATTTCGGACACTCACGAAATTATTATATGTGTTTTTAATATGAAATCACAAGTAAAAGGGCGTATTACGAAAGCGCGGATTAAAAACCCTGACCATGTTCAAATTCCGCTGACAAAAATTCATCAAAAGAGCGGCCTGGTATTTAACTACCTCAGTCAGTCCATGAAACACAGTCAGTAGGGTGATTTTGTACAGTACCGGTATAGTTAACGTGCTTTAACTGTTCTTAGTATTATACAATAAATTTTACTATTTCTGAGTGGAGAGTGTATTGACGAACCAAACACATAAAATCACTTCCTCTGAATCATTCCATGCTCATTTCAATGAGCAGTTTTATACAGCACTTCCTGCTATATTTTTCTTCATGGATTTACTTAAAAAGCTTCAGGCTACAACCTATGTAAAGACCAGCAATTCTTCGTAAAGTTGACAAGAGACAGGACTGAGTATGCCGTCTCACACAACAAGTATTATTCAAGGGAGATAAGGAGACGTGAACATATGAGATATTTGGGTTTCTGCTTCATGGCAAGAGTAAACTTGTAACTGTGTGTGTCCAGCGTGGATTTTATTATTAAGGAGATAAATAAAGGACTATCTCAAAGTACCCCAACGTCCCTTGAATTTGTCTCTCTGTCACTTGTTACAGGCAGCCTGCCTTTTGTCTCCTTCATACATAAAATATACAAAATGTAACTATTCTTACTATCATAAAAGACTATCCCGAAATGGCCAATAATATCTGGCTCTGACCACCTACTTCCACCTCCCCGTGGTGAGCTGGGGGGCAACAGATGTTACTTCTGGCTAAAAGAACAAGCCAGTGAAAAACGGGCTTATGCTACAAAAGTCTACAGCTTTTTGTATATAAAAATAAATCCACGGGGTTTTAACCCTTTCTGTACCAGCGACGTCTTTCTCATTTGATTTCAGCTACATTTAGACGACTTTAAGAAGCTTAGGAAGGATATATGGTAGCTAAAATGGTTAATTAAGATCGTTTGTAGTCTTTTGATTGATTGACGTCCTCCCTAAGCTTCATACATTTTTCCAAATATTGCTAAGATAAAATATATAAAACACTACCAGTCCAGAAGGGGTTAACCCTTTGAAGCTCTGATGGTTTTACCAGTTTATTTTGGCTATCATTAGACGATTTTATGCAACTTAGGAAGGATCTGTGGGTATTAAAAGGGTAAATACTATCTCAATCAACCCTTTGACTTCCGTATACCGTTACTAATCTGAATAAAGTTGTGTAATAGTAGTCAGAAACAGAACAGAAACGCGTATTGCAGCTTGAAAGGGTTAATATTCCGATCCGTGCTTGCGTAAAACACCGTCGTATAATGACCAACAGATAACCTTTACTAGTTAAGTGCCAATTAATGGTGCTGAGCAACTTTCTTTCAATTTCTTTCACATATTTTTCTCTTGACATACATAGAGACAAGTAAACAGACACACAGCGATCAAATAACCTCTGAAACAACCTTTGACGGAGAAAGAATAATATCATACTTAATTTTGTTTGTTCATGTTAAGATCGCCTGGTGATGCATTTTTGTTTTTACCACGCACAATATGTTTGTAACCGTCGATTACGCTCGGTCACGTGATCTATACATTTCCCAAATTTAAGCTCGATGCACCAATTAACATAACTACAAATAATAAAAAATTGGCCCGACTCTTCATCCTCCAGAACACAAACAATAAGTTTAACAACAACTTGTACACTGTACTATCATTGTCAAACGTCTTGTAAGACCATCACACACCGATTACAGTGTTGTATCTAATTACGACACAATGACATATCGGAACACACCCGAAATTTGTTTTTACAATTATTTATGAATACTTTTTGCTTACTATAATCAGTGTGCCTGAAATCCATACGGAATGTGGAATCCATAATGGAGGAGGTACTTGAAAGACTATTGATTCCATTCTACATTAGCAGTACATTGCACATTTTATGAGCAATTTTGACATGCTGAAGATATATTTTGAAAAATTCCCCCATGATCACATGTCCGAGCTTATCTTTTCTCTCCACTATCTTAGGTTTATCATATTGAAGGATACTAGATAGTTGTGCAGGCGGTTGTATCATTCACTGACCTCCACCTTGCCAGCAGAGGTAAAACAAAAAGCGTGGATGGCTCGTTCCTATATGCAGAAGGATGGAATGGGCAAAAATATGGATGGGCACTTCAGCTTTGGTGGAGGAGGAAATCGGAAAAAATATAACACCAAAAACGGGCGAATGCTCTGATGTTGAAGGCAAGTGTAGGAAAGATAAGTTTGTGTCTATATACAGTCTCTGATAGGAAACTTGATCGACCCCTGATTTAAAACTTGATGATCAAGTAATGAAGGGTGTTCGTGCAAAGATTACAGAGTGAGAGGGATCTGTTTTTGCGTGTGTGTGTGTGTGTGTGTGAGTGTGGCGTCGTACATGAGTGCTTCTTTGACCGATGGAGGTTGATTTAGTTATTGGTTTGATCCTACGTGAATAAAGTTATAAGTAATATTGCAAATACACACGGGTTTATTTCCCCACATAATCGGTTACCCACACACACGTTATTATCCTTTTACCTCGAAGCATATGAGCATATTCATTATTGCTAAGTGCACACACACACACGGGCTGGTATGGTCAGGTGGACTAAGGTGCCGCCCTCTATATGTTCAAACTTGGGGTCGAGGGTTTGAGCGGGTGCTCAAACCCTCGACCCCATTTTTTTTTTTTTTTTTTTTCGGCTATCCTGATGGAGAAGGATTGTAGCATGGTTCCCTCCTAGCCAAGCTGCTCAACTATCAGCTTGTGTTAACGTGTATGCCGTTTCACTAGTGCATCTGTACTATAGTCGGAACTCAGACACCTTCTCGATCTCCAAAGGTCGCATATGGCCAAGTAGTTAAGTTTGAATAAGCATTGTATACCTAGGTTAAGAACAACTCTGTGGATTGTCAGTCTCAGAGCTGCAAGTTACCAATAAACCAACAGTTATTTGTATGTATTTAATTAATTTACACAACCATATAGGAGAGCTGGGCCATACTACTGAACTACTACTCCTACTGACTTCTGACTGAATAGTTAGATTGCCTATATATCTGGACGAGATATTATATGGGGATCATTTGGTACTATATTTAGTTTCATACAAAATTAACCATATAAATACCCTTACTGTTGTTAGTAAGCTAATAATGCATGTGGAACTCAAGTTAAATTATTCAGTTGGCATCAATACCTCTCATTAGACCTTGGCATGTTTCTAGTTTAATGTAAACAACATGTACGGGTGTTTGGCATAGCGATGCATATGTAGTATGCTATTGCAGTGACCAGCACCCATGTTATGTTAGTTTCCTTTCAAAAACTTCGTTAGTCACGTAAGCATCCAATTCATAAACTATTACCAATGTCTTGAGAGTTCAATTTTAGAAAAAAAACTTCTGCAATAGTCTATGTTCAATTGTAGTTATATGCACACATACATACGCGTAGATACAGCACATACACACACACGCACACATATCCTTATTTATATCCATGCATTCACGCAGAGAAGCACTCATTTACATACGCATAGAAAGGCACTCTTTCACAAATACGCACACAGACAAGAACAGACACACTCTCTTTCTCAAACACTAACATACACATAGAATAACACTTTCTCACAAACTCATACAGGTGAGCCCTTTAATACGCACACATACGAGAACACACACACCCAAACACACACACACACACACACAAGCACTCACTGGTGGCTCACTAATACATGGCAGTAATCGGTATGTTTACACTTAATCTTTTATTCCCTCAGCGCTTCTCTCCCAAGTTATTACCAGCAATTTTCCCATTATGTAGATGCGGCTTAACTTTCCTTCATCTCGGGCAATTTTTATCACATCTTGTAATAATTAACTTAGGTGATGTTGATTAAAACGGCGGGATTTTTTCGTATGGTTTTTCCTTTATGCAAATTTGGCGGCTTTTGATGTTGGCTTCAATTAGTGTATTTTGAAGTGGTGTTTATTTATTTACTTATTTATTATATTGTGTGAGACATTAATCTGACATTTGTTTTGTTTCATTTTAAATGCTAGGTTTATACTTTGCATTCATTTTTTGTTTAAGTTTATCGTATTAATATTGGTTGCTAACATATTTATTTTTTACATGAAATAACAGTTATGCCAACACTGCATGTGGAAATTTCGTGACGGTTTGCTTGTCTGTCCGTCCATTTTATTTACAGGTTAATATTCAGAGCGTATGAATAGAATTGGATGTAATTTGGTCAGCACTTTTAAGTGATATTTGAATAAAAACGCTATATTTTTTGGCAATGATTCAGTGACATAACCCTCACGTCCCTCATTATAAACATCTCTGATTTTGCTTAATTTTACCGATAATTTATGTGCTTCTATTTGGTTACTCATATATATGATGCATAATATAAACATTTGCCATGCCATTTTTTCAATTTTGCTTTCTTTTCTATTTGAATGAGAGAGACAAAAGGCAAAACAGCCTTTGACAAGTACCTCCCCCAGAGGTAAAAAAGTGAGAGGATCAAAATCAAGGAATGTTCAAACCAAAATGCCTGGACAGACGAAGTTTGAAGCAATTTAAATCATAGGAGGAGGAAAAGACTGATTCTGGGAGAGAGTTCCAGAGCTCAGCTGTTGGATAGACGAAAGACTGAGATTAACGTTTCACTCTTGGGTTGGAGAGTTGCACAGAGTAGGGGTGGGATTGTGTTGCATAACGGGTACCACGTACCATACATAGAGGAGGTGCAGGTATACACTGGAAGAGCTCTGAGGAGCACTGATTGTTGTAGTAGCGATAGAATAGCGAGAGATATGCAACATTGCGGCAAAGAGAGAAAGTTTGCAGAGAGTTGGTGAGTGGATGGGAATTAATGATACGAAAGGCCTTCCTTTCTACTTTGTCTAGGAGTGCGGTGTGAGAGGATTCTCCCCACACATGTGAACAATACTCAATACAAGGACGCACTGTTCCCCTGTACAGAGCAAGAAACTGCACATGGGTAAAGACGGTTGAGCACACCCAGCTTCTGGGAGGTTGCCTTAAGGGGCTATCACACTTGCCAATATTTCCGTGGTCTCCACGATTTCCGTGGTTTTTCGTCTATTTTCCGTGGTATTGCCGACAATCCACACTACCCGAGCAAGTTGGGAGATCGTCGTTTAACCACGGACAGTTTCGGCTGTGAATTAGTAGACTATGTCATGGAAATACATTCTTTATGTATAAATATATATAAATATTTATATATATTCCATACATATTGAAACATATAAGTTTTGATATTTCTAATGATAATGTGATAGGCGATATTCGAACCTTGAGAGATATAAAATACCACATGGAACACATAGAATCGTACATATAATACAGTAAACACAAGCAAGTTAAGAAATACCGGCACTGCCTATTTTAAATGTGTAATACGTAAAGCACGGCCTGTGATTGCGAACGCCCGAGTGAGTCAGTCTTCAGTCTCGCTTACTTCTTGAGTTTATAATTTCTTTATATTGCTTGTGTTTACTTTATGATATATACCTTATTATTGGGTTTCCTGTAAATTTGTAATAGCTCTTTAGATTCGGATAGCACTGTAATTTATTAAGTAATCATTTAAACTGCTTAAAAATATCTGGTTTAATGAATAAATAAGGAACAATACAGATAATTAATAAATTATCAGGGTAATGATAAAGTAGCCAATCATGAGCGTGCTGCTGCTTCCACTGACTTCCACTTTTACCGACAGACGTGGATTCATGTCGCTTGTTTTAGTCAATAGCGAGCAATATAGTCATACTTACCATGGTTATTATATATATATATATATATATATATATATATATATATATATTGAGTATATATCACAAATACACGTGAGCCACTAAACGGTCGGCGGTTCGAACCCCACTGAGAGATTAGAAACATATATATATATATATACCGTATATATATATATATATATTTTTTTTTTTTTTTTTTCTATATTCCAACTACTCCCTCTCGGGCATAGCTGATAGCCTTTACAATCTACCGCTGAACAGTGTGAGGCCCCGTGAGGTCTTGTTCCAGTCTAGGGAGTGAGACATGCGAAGCACCCCAGCTCGAAGCAATCCCATCTCTGAAGCCGCCTCACCTCTGCACTTCACCGTCTCATCCCCCACACTCGGACCTTCACTCTCAGAACGCCACCTATTGAGCAATTAACTCACTAGGCATTGCCCCCCTGTAGCATATTTTTGAATATGGGAATATTCATACAATGCTATTTTAATCGGGGAACAATGAGGGTATGCTCAGCTTTACCAATTGGATTGAGATGTATTAATAGCATGACGGGAAGCTAAAGCAGCCGAAATAAGACTAATTAATTTCAAAGTGAGAACAAAAGAGTGTACGTATAATTCAATCTTTGTGGATTATCTAGGTGCATGTGTGATAGAGAAACCACAATATTGTCGTCTAAACTATGAACGAAGATCCAGAAACCACGAAAAAATAGCCAAGTGTGATAACCCCTTTAGCTAGACTTGTAATATGGTCCTTCCAAGTGAGAGCAGAAGAAACAGAGACACTAAGAATATTGAGAGAAGATAAAGGATTGATTTGTGTATAGTTGAAGAATAAGGGATAGTCCTCTGGGAGTTCCGGATGGGTAGATATATGGAGAAATTGGGTTTTAGAAGCATTAAAGGCAACAAGGTTTTCTCTGCCCCAATTGGAAATAGTAGTTAGATCAGTAGATAAGTGTTCTATGGCTTCATTATGTTTGTTTTTGAGGGACTGCTGGCTGGGGCGTTCTGGAAAACTAATTGAATAGTGTAAGGTAGAGTCGTCTGCGTATGAATGGATGGGACTGGAGGTACAGTTGAGAAGCTCATTTATGAAAATTAGAAATAGAATAGGAGACAGGACAGAGCCCTGAGGAACACCGGAGTTGATAGGATGAGGAAGTGAGCAATGGCCGTCCACAACCACAGCTATGGAATGGCCGGAAAGGAAATTAGAGACAAAGGCACAGATGGAGGGATAGAAACCGAAGGAGGGTAGTTTAGAAATTAAAGATTTCTGCCAGACTCTATCGAAGGCCTTTGATATGTCTAGTGCGATAGAAAAGGACTCACCGAAGTCCCGAAAGGAGGATGACAAAGAGTTAGTAATATATGAAAGAAGATCACCAGTAGAGCGACCCTTAAGGAAGCCATACTGGCAATCTGAGAAGAGAAAAGCTTAAGAAATTTTGAAGCAAGAAGAGTTTTAAAAACTTTACAGATACAAGAGATGAGAGCAATTAGACGATAGTTGGAGGGTTGAGAGCAGTCACCATGAGAGCAAACTTCCAGCAAGAAGAGAAGACGTTAGAGGAAAGACAGAGACGAAAGAGTTTGCCTAGGCAGGGAGTCAGCAGGGAAGCACAGTTTTTGAGTATAACAGGAGGAACACCATCTGGACCGCACGCCTTCTTAGTATTAAGCCTAGAGAGGGTAGAAAGTACATCTTTAGTTGAGATTAGGATTAGAAAGAATAGCACCGGAATCATCCAAAGGTGGAGTTTCTAGCAAAAGTTTGAGTGAAGAGTTCAGCTTTGTCAGAGGAAGAAGTGATGGTTGTGCCATCAGAGTGAAAAAGGGGAGGGAAAGACGAGGAAGAAAAATTATTGGAGAGGTTTTTGGCTAGATGCCGGAAAACTTGGGAAGAGCTAGAGTTGGATAGTTCAGTGCATTTATTATTGATGAAAGAGTGCTTGGCAAGTCGAAGAACAAATTAAGCTTGATTCCGGGCAGAATCATAGGAAGAATGAGATTCATGAGTTTTAAGGCGTCGATACTGCTTGAATGCTTCCTCGTTGTTGCGAACAGCAGTAGAACAGGTGTGAGTAAACCAAGACTTTTTTGCATTAGACTGAGAGAAAGAAAATGGAATGTACACTTCCATGCCCAAGAGGATTACCTCGGTAATGCGTTCAGCATTCTCTGAGGGTCCTCGGCCACGGAAGCCGAAGTCATTCCATGGGAAATAAAAGAAGTACTGCCGAAGAGACTCCCAGTCGGCAGCGCCAAAGTGCCAAAAGTGCCGCCGGCTGGGAGGATCTGGTGGCTGTACTGGAGAGATAGGACAGGTAACAGAGATAAGTTTATGGTCGGAGGAGCCCAAAGGAGAGAAAAGATTGACAGTATAAGAAGAAGGGTTAAAAGTCAGAAATAAGCCAAGAATGTTGGGCCGATCTCCGCAGCGATCCGGGATACGGGTGGGTTGCTGGACCAGCTGCTCTAGGTCATTTAGGATAGAAAAGACGAAGGCTTGTTCACCAGGTTGGTCAGTAGTAAGAGAGGAGAGCCATTGGCGGTGGTGAATGTTGAAATCTCCTAAGATGGAGATTTCTGAGAAGAGAGAGATGGATAGAATGTGTTCCACTTTAGAGTTTAGATAGTCAAAGAATTTGGGAAAGTCGGTAGAGTTAGGGAAAAGATAGACAGCACAGAAATATTTAGTATGAGAATGACATGATAGTTTGAGCCTTAAAGTTGAGAATTCAGAGGAGTTAAAATCTGGAACACGAGAGCAAGAGTTTGTTGTGCACGTATGCACAACATCTGCCTTTAGCTTTGAAACTAGGATAGAGAAAGTAGGAGGATACAGAGAATGCTGGCAGTTGCCTCAGATACCTGGTTTTAGTGAGAAAAAGAAGATACGATTTGAAGGAAGAGAGATGGTGTTCACCTGAAGGAAAATTAGATGAAAGGCCGCGAATATTGCTAAAGTTGATAATACGAGTGACAGGCCGTGGTCCAAAGGATTTAGAGGGGTCGTCAGGGGAAGGTCGAGTGGCTGTGGGGGCATTTACAGTCCCCCCCCCCCCCCCCCCCACCCCTGGGGATTTCAAGGCTTGGTGCGTGTTCATCATTATATATAATGAAGGTGTTTTGTGGAAGGAGGAAGTGTGGTGTGCATGTTAAGTGTAGTGAAGTAGATAGGAGGAGGTGTTTATGAGAGCTGGCTGGACTACTCTCACTGTAAGTAAGGCACAAAGGAAATCAGTAAGAGAGGTCAAGCAAATGAAACAGGAGTTATGAAATGCATACAGCCTCTCCTGGGTATAGCCCTGTTCGATTGGTGCCTACAATCTACTCCCATTCCCCCTATTAGTCACCTTGTACGACACACAGTAGGATGCGTGGGGCATATTATTTTTGTCTTCCACCATAAGATGAATCCCCCCCCCCCCACACACGGGGAAATCTCTCTCTCTCTCTATATATATATATATATATATATATATAGTATATACTGTACAAATTGTATATATATATATATATATATATATATATATATATATATATATATATATATATATATCAGAGTTGGGTCAATTAACTGAACAAATTAACTAGTTAAGTTAAGTTAATTTCAAAATGCCATCAACTAATTTAAGTTAAGTTAAAACATTTAGTAAAATTAACTAGTTAAGTTAATTTTCAAGTTTAATCGGTTAAGTTAATCAATGAACTTTTACTAATTGTGTGCATTTATCATCTGTTTATTATATTTTTACCGATGTTACTGCAATCACACAGGACCTTTTACATTATCCATACGAAGAAACGTTGCATCCCTTGCATTATTCTATAGATATTTTCATAGCAATTGTTCCGAGGAACTTGCTTCAATTGTGCCGCCTCTCCACATCTTTCCCCGTAGAACTAGGGCAGCTGAGAGCGCCCATGAATTTACACTTTCTCCTCCACAATGCAGAACTTCTGCTTATCAAAATGCATTTATCCCTAGAACTACTACTCTTTGGAATTAACTTCCCTCGAGTTGCTTTCCACAAACTTACAATCTACAAAAGTTTAAATCCAGTTGTTACAAACATTTTATGAATGGAGGATGCCTTTAGGCACATGGACCATTTTGTTTTATCTGTGTTTTTCCTTCCTCCGTTCATTGTCTCTTTAAAAAAAAAAAAAAAAAAAAAATAAGGATTACTATACTGTACAGTACTTGATGGAGGTTTTCCTCTTGTATTAAGATGACAGTCTAATAAAATATATGTTTACCATATTTACCTCTTCACCCCTTCGGGGATCACGGCGTCAGGCAATAGGTAGATAGATAGATAGATGAAAATTACGTCCTTATAAATATATTCTGGATAACATTATAGGCAGTTTTATTAAGACTAGGATTGACTCCTTATATAAAGAAGTTAAAAATCGATTAAATCCTTCCATATGATTATACATTGCATTCTTCTATTCAGTTCGACATAAACAAATTATATTACGCTCAGAAAAAGTCTCTCACAGTCAATTTTTTAACCAATTTAGTATAGTTTCGTATTATATTTTAACAAATTGTAAACCATGTTACTCGACCTAGGAAGGAATTGATGCACTGTAGTGAAAGACTAAGTCTGAACTGTTCTTTAATACAATAATTATATATATATGATATTCCAGGCACTCTTAGTCGATTTTGTCAGCTTAAGTCGGACCTTCCGTAGTAAGCAGGTAGGCCTACAATATAATAGTAATCAACACAACATTTATTTATGTACAGCTAATTTATTTGTCAAGCCAACTAACAACTAAGATACCTGTATGAGACAGATGCAGGTACCCCCAAAACTATATTTACATTGGTCATAGTAATTAAGCATACTCATTCAATTTGCAGAAGCTTAGAGTTTCAACCTTAGCCTGTTACGCTCAGGTGGAAATATCTTGCCAGTAACTGAAAATAGTCGTTCCACTGGTGAAGATAATGCTGGCATACTTAAGTAATACATGGCAACTGGAGCAAGATGTTTGTACTTGGCACCTGAATAACTTTATTATATTCCTCCCTCAGATTCATCAAGGATTATTGCTCATATATATTACTAAGACGTTACTCTCTTTTTCCCAGATATACGAATGATCATTTATAACTGTGTTATGTTACTAACCCATGTGTCCCCTACTAACTTCCTAATCCTGCCACGGTCATTAGTTCCAGGGCAGTAGTTCCCTTTCCAATTTTTCGTTACCCACTCTAAACTACTGTTTGGACACTTGACCCTCAGTGTTTTGGAGGACATGCAGCCTAGAGGGGTCACTAGACCAGCTGTTGCTTGATTTCCTTTGTACACCTGCATTCTTCCAGTACAGTCCGTGTTGACCCGAGTTAAGCCAGTGTAACACGAGCGCTTTTTCCGGCAATTTTCGATGAGCAAGTTTTTCTCGTACTATTTTAAGGCTCTTTTGTATTGGAATCGGGAACTAAATCGAGGTAGATAATGTTAGGTAGTTTAATTCTTACGGAACTAAAGTTTTGAAGCTGCCAGACTACAATTGCCCGTAAACATTGGCGGAAAACTCGCTCGTGTGACACCGCCGTTAATCCAGGAGAAAATGTCGGTGAAGCTCAAAAGGAGTCCTGACAACTACACCCAAATATCTCGAGTTAAGATAAAATCTCTCGAATTACTCTCCGTGGGGCAACATTTCCTATAAAATACCTCAAACAATAACACTGCATTAGTATATTGTAAAAGATATATGGCGCGGTCAATTGTTCATTACCTACTCTCAAGATTCTGCGTCAATAATAGCAAGTTAGTAATCAATATATTCATAATTTTGATATAACTTCTTTATGAACTTAGGTTTGTATAATATAGGATAAATTAGATTACGTTAGGTTATTTATACAAGGTGAAGCTAGATTAATATATGTTAGGTTCATATACAGTAGGTTAGTTTACATAAATCAAAATATAAATAATAGGTTATGTTAAAATATGTTAGGTCATGTTAGTTAAAGCTAGAGTACACACTAAACTAGCAGGACATCGGCAAGGTTAAGTAAGCATAATATTTCTCATGAACGAAGCATGTCATGGATTTTGTCTTCAATTATATATTTTGTTTTTTGTCCTTCGTCTATTCCTGTATGTAAACATATATGCAAGTTGAACGACATGATATGAATATAGAGAAGTTGAGACAAACAATAATTGATTTGTATTACTTTAATTAATGCCTCGAAGCATGAAGGGGGCAGAGGAAGTAGTAGGAGGTGAGGAAGGGAGTTGGAGGAGGAGCTATATGAAAGCATCAGGGGTTCACCCAACGCGCGGGTGCTGTATCTTTGAGTTTCTACAGAGTAGGACAGACAGGATAAACACGACCAAAATCATTAGGATAGGCTACGTTATTCTAATGAATTTTGTCTAGGGGTATTTGAAGACTTGTGTGTGTGTGTGTGTATGTGTGTAATGTGAGTAGTAATAGCAATGTATGTGTGCGCATATCTGCCAGTGTACGTGAAAAATATGCTTTGATTAGTGTGTGTGTTCTATTTTTATTTTTTTATTTTTTTTACATACTAAACTTCCAATTTTACCCTGGTGCAAAACCTAAATGTGTATATCACATCCTCCCTTATTCGTTCTCTACTTCGCTAAACACATTACGATCCCCCCCCCCCCCACCTCTCTCTCTCTCTCTCTGCCTTTCCAATGATAGCAATATCCAATTTGCCGGAGGATAACAGGTTTTTCACAATACGTAGACGGAGGTCTTTTAAAAAAAATGATAGGTACGACACGACATAGAAATAATGCATGTGATTATTGTTTGGCAGGTAATAAATCTCAAATGTATCAATAACTACCTATTGTACTAAACCTGACAATCCATCATTTGGTTTTAAATATAATATATTGAGGTTGTGTAAGTAAGGTACTAATTATACAATATGTACCTGGCACGTAGTCACGTACAGTCAACTCGCATAGGCTACTTACTGTGCGGTGACACAGAAATTGAGTTAAGCTAATATATATCATAGATTGCTGAAGAGAACAGCATTGCGTATCTATATTTTGATTCTTAATTTTAGATCTTTTAATTAAGACTAATTATTATATTTTATATATTGACTGTTAAGCTTCCAACGAACCCAAATCAGATTACCAAACTCCGCCAATTAATCCAGTCGACTGTACATAAATAATGAAGCAATACACTACACCATGACAACATCCCAAGTTTTGTATTATATAATTATGTTTGTACATGCCATGTAACAAGAATAACCACTGATGGTGGAAATAAAGAGATATATTCTTTTTATTCTTATTATACTCAGACAGTGATATTTTGTTTTCTATGTGAGTGAGGGAGACAAAAGGCAGAACTGCCTGTATCGAGTGCCTCCCCCAGAGTTGAAAGAGTTACAGGCCCAAAATCAAGGGACGTTCGAGCCAAAACACCTGGACACACGTAAGTCATAGGAAGAGGGTAAGGCTGATTCTGGAAGAGAGTTCCAGATTCTTTGGAAAGAGTACAACGAAGAATGACAAACATGATGGATTCAAGTGGCTTCAAATTAGATACAATTTGTTTCAGAAAGGTTGTAGACATGTGGAATAGGCTACCGAGTGATATGGTAGGATCAAACATGATAGAGAGATTCAAAGTAAAATTAGATAGGCATATATGGACGATATGGGTTGGGTTTGAAAGGGATTTTGCCTTGTGTGAGCCAGTCGGCCCTCTCCCGACTTCCGTTTTCTTGTGTTCTTATGTACTCACTCTCTCTCTCTCTCTCTCTCTCTCTAAAAGATGAACTAATGAGAAGAATAACCACCCACTTTCGACATACAGCAATTAAAAGGTAATTAGGCTACTGACCCCTGACCCCTTAGTAAAGGTAAAGGTCAACTATATTGACCATTGGAGACAAGCGAGTGACCAGTGGTTTGAAATGCGATTTCCATATCTAGTACAAGGGAAAATTAATTGATAATTAATCGAAAATTAATCGAATTGATCAATTAATTTTGAGAAATTTCGATTAAGTTAAGTTAAGTTAACCCACATTTCAAAATTAACTAATTAAGTTAAAAGTTAATTAACTTAATAGATTAATCGGTAAAAGTTAAGTTAATTAACTTAACTGACCCAACTCTGATGTTTATACAGTATATATATATATATATATATATAAGTCACTGCAATCTCTCTCTCTCCGCCGCAATGTTGCATCTCTCTCTCGCTATTCTATCGCTACTATAATAATCAGTGTTCCTCAGAGCTTTCCCAGTGTATCCGAGAAGAATCAGCAGTGACATAAATCATCCAACGCCAAGAAAAAAACAGAGGCAACCGAGGACCACCAGCGATAAGGACCGAAGACAGCGAGGACCGAGGACAGCCATGAACATAAATGTAGATCCGACAAGAACCAAAAATATTATTAAAGAGCGTTTCGTTCCGTGAGTTCTAAAATAACAAATGTAAAGGCTTTCTATGCAAACGCTCGTAGCATACGCAATAAATGTTCAGATTTAGAGGAAAATTATGATGTGATTGGCATAACAGAATCTTGACTCAATACAGAAGATAGAGACTTTTTAGCAGAGTATTCACTTCCCGGTTATGTAATGTTTGAGAAAAGCCGAATAAAATCGAAATGGAGGTGGCGTTTTACTCTAAATCAAAGAAAGTCTTAACCCTACCCTCTTGTCAAAACTTCAAATAACGTTGACGCATCTTTTCTGCTAATAAAGGTACAAAAATAATACTTGCATTAATATACAGACCTCCAGCTCAATCAGTGCAAACTGACCGAGAAATTTACGAACAAATTGCAAATGTAAGTAACTCACAAGATACCGTAATTTTTGGCGACTTTAATTTACCTGTGACCAAGTGGGGCGATACTCTTACTTCACACTCCGGACATGACTTGTATACGAACTTGCATGAGAGTTCGCTTTATCAATTTGTTCGAACGCCGACCCGTGGTAATAACGTTCTTGACATTGTACTTGCAACAAAAGAAGAATTAATAGAGAATTTGAACGTTGGTGATGAATTCAGTAACAGCGACCATCGTACGATAACTTTCACTTTAAAGTTTACTAGTAACGAACCAAATAGTAGCATCGAAAAAGTCCCTAATTTCAAGAAAGCAAACTTCCATAAACTTAGAGCTATGTTTAAAGAAACTGACTGGAGCTTTTTAATTAACAATAATGACATAAATACATCTTGGAAGTTATTCGAAACCACTTACCTAAAAGCAGTGCAATACGGACATACGGAGCCCTGTATGTTTATTTAGGAGTTAGAATTAGAGTTGAAGGAGTGCCAAACTACCCATGCGGTGAAGCAGACCAGCGAGCGAACTAGCGAGTGGGAAACCAGCTCGTCCGCATACCAGCAAACAAGCCTTCACACCTGCGTGCGTCATAGGGGACCCTGCAAACTACTTCGATGACCCGACGCTATGACGTATGATCGACGCCAGCAGACTCCATTGGACCACGCACCTGCTATGCAACTCGAGGAGCTGTGATTGGAGCGCGCACCCTCAACCGCCTCCTGATTCGTTCCTACACCATCATTGTTAAGTATATAAGACCCGAGTAGTGGGCATTCAAATCAGTCTCATTTGGAGTTGGGAAGGTGAACTTGCAGCTGGAGGAAGACGGGGTGAAGTATTATAATGGGTTTGTGACTGTCAGTCAGATTATATAAGTGTGTTAAGTGTGTTCGGTGTAAACACTTACGTTATGTTGGTTAGTGAGATATGTGATTGGGAAGAATTAATGTTAAACGCTACTATTATGTACTTAACTATTTGATTGGGAATTAACGTTAACGCTACTATTATGTACTTAACTATTTGATTGGGAATTAACGTTAACGCTACTATTATGTACTTAACTATTTGATTGGGAATTAACGTTAACGCTACTATTATGTACTTAACTATTTGATTGGGAATTAACATTTAACGCTACTATTATGTACTTAACTATTTGATTGGGAATTAACGTTAACGCTACTATTATGTACTTAACTATTTGATTGGGAATTAACGTTAACGCTACTATTATGTACTTAACTATTTGATTGGGAATTAACGTTAACGCTACTATTATGTACTTAACTATTTGATTGGAAATTAACGTTAACGCTACTATTATGTACTTAACTATTTTAGTTGACTGACTTGTGGACTAAAGCAACTCTTTAAGTAATTGGGTTATGATGAAAGTAATACTATTGTTTTATATTAATACTTACGAGTTCTTTCATTTTCTTTTAATTAAGCTTACATTGCTTAACGGTGCTTGGTACGGTGATGCTATTGTCTCTTATTAGTAATATCGCCTTAGACTAACATGGCTGTTTTAATGTTACTTCTAGTGATTTCCTAAGCTGAAGAAAATTATTTTAGCTTCAAAATATTATTTTTGCTTTTCATATTATTTGAGTGAGACCTGAATCGAATCTATGAAGCGATCCTGTAACTTAATGTACTCATAATCAAACCTCAATGTTACGTGGTTAAGAAATACATTTAACTAATTATTAAATATATATCTAACTTTTTATGTGACTTTGATATTAATCCTGATGATAATAATAATATAATACTATTAACGCAAGACAAGAACCAAGAATAATTACATTAAATATAAATAAAAGGACATATAAGAAAACTAGCTATTCATTTAAAAACGGTAAGAGACAGAAATATTCTTACCTCAATATTTATCTTTCAAGACTTTTATAGAATTAATAGTCCTTCTTTAGATATAACTTATTCGGTTCATAACCATAGCCTACTAAGCTTCGGTTAAATAGTAATTCTTTATAAATACTACATGACTTTAATTAGTTTTAGTATTTTTCATAATTAAAGAGTATCAGTCAATAAAGGATACCAAGTCCTAAGATCCAAAAGGAAAGGAAGCAACAACAGGAAATCATTTTATTAGATTTTACTTTTGTTTTGCCTTCAGCTGACTGATACCTTAATATATATCTCTGTGCTATCTAGATTCATCAAGTTAACCACTTGAGGATCAAGATACGTAACAGAAGAGTGGCGACCTTGCCAGGATTCGTTTCATACAGTTTCACTCAGTTTCACTACTTAAAAATCAAATATTAATCATGCCTCATCTAATTAATGACGAAGATGCTCGAATTTTCATAGAATCAGAACCCACAGCCCCTGATATTGACTGTCTGTCAAAATCCGAACTGAAAGTGCTTGCCTCACATCTCCAATTAACTGTCTCAAACATGTCCAAAGTAGAGGTGGCTCAGACCATAAAAACCCACCTGTTCCCTGTAGGATGCGGGGAGGAAGACGGAGCAGTTGGTGGGATCCCGAGTAAACCTAGCCAACTAGATGTACAATTGCCACCTGGTTTGACCGGTGATCAAATATTCGAACTAGAACTAGCCAGAATAAAGACCGAACAAACCAGAATAAATGCCGAAGCAAAGATCGAAGAAGTCAGAATAAAGACCGAACATTATCAATATCAATATCAAATAGCTCAACTAAATGTCAATACAAATGCTCCTGTAATTGCTCCCCCTCTGGGATTGACTATGACTAGTGTCATTCCACCTTTCACTGAGGATAATGTGCAGGATTTCTTTGTTTTGTTTGAGGAAGTTGCTGGAGGTATGAAGTGGACAAGAGATCAATGGCCTTTTATGTTACAAACCGTTTTGACAGGGCAGGCTCGAGCCACGTATTTGTCAGAAGTAGCAGAAGTTAGGCAGGATTATGACAATCTCAAAAAGCTATCCTAAAAACCTATCAATTGCAGCCTGAGGCTTACAGGCAATCTCTCCGTAAAAACCAGAAGAAAGTAGAAGAAACCCATAAGGTATTTGCCAGGACCATGACTAAAACTTTCAATCATTGGGTCAAGAGTAAGAAAGTCACAAGCTACAACGATCTGAAGGAGTTGGTCCTGTTAGAAAATTTCCTATGGAAAATTGATTCTTCTGTATCCTATCATTTAAAGGGGAAAAAGGTAGATTGTCTTGCCGACGCCGCTGACATGGCTGATACATACGTGCTCAACAACAAATTTCATGGAAAGAAGCCCTACGATAATTCTAGTTCTAATTTTAAGTATCCCAATCACAAATCTGCCAGACCCAGTCACAAGCCTGTAACGTCTTCCCCAGCTAGCCAAAATAGAATTGTTCCCCCAACTAAAAATGCGACTCAGGGCAATGGTAACAGAGGTGGGCCCCAAAGTAATAATAATGCTCAAAGAGGGAACATTCCCGTATCCCCTAAAGTATGTACTTTTTGTGGCAAGAGAGGCCACCTAGCTTATCAGTGCTGGGCCAAGGAGAGAACAGAGAGATCGGGGCAGACAGTTACCGCCGTATCTCAAACTCCATATGTGCCTGTAATGCAGGACTCCCGACAGAAGGAGTACCTAGCACCAAAAGTTCCTTTAATGTAGGACTCTCGACAGAAGGAGTACCTAGCAGCTAACGTAAATCATCTAGACAGGGGTGTAGTAGCATGCGTGGTGCAACCCACTAGGGTTAAGCCAATAATAATTTCACCATCAGTGCAGGACAGTTACCGTACTTTATTTCATCTGGCAACGTGAGATTAAATGGTTGTATGCATGAGGTAAAGAGACACAGGTTCTACTAGCACCCTCATGGTGAATCCTTACACTGAGTGCCCACCTGGCGAACCAGTTGTAATGAGAGGTGCTGGAGGCCAATTTTATGCACACTTGGTAAAAGGCGAAACTGAATGTGAGTTACTACAGGGTGAGGCCACCATAGCTTTGTGTAGGTCCCAAGATATCCCTGTGCCCGGGGTAACACTCCTTTTGGGGAATGATGTAGCAGGTGAGAAGGTCCGACCAGACCCCATTTTGTCACTTTCCCCTGTTAACGAGCCACTAACCGGTGAGCTCGAAAAGGAGATGCCAACTGTGTTCCCTGTGTGTGCTGTCACACGTTCAATGTCTCAAGTAGCAGTTCCCTCAGACCGAAATGTACTGAATGTAAGAGTTGATGAAAGGGATGATGAGAGTGTGAATGACGCTCCAACTGTGCCTGATGATGTGACTGTGGTGGATTTATCTGACACCATTATGGCTCATCTTGACCCTAATGATGACCATGAAACCCCTCCAAATTGTCCTAGTGGTCTGGTAGAGCTACAGAGAATTGATAGTGAATGCAAGGAGTTAGCTGCCAGGGCCGTGAGTGAAGAGGAATGTGAGAAGGAGGGTGGTGAATGTTTCTACCTCAAAGGAGGAGTATTGTGGCGTAGATAGAGACCGCCACACAGACCAATCGATGACGGGGCCTGGGACGTCCATCAAGTAGTAGTCCCCAAACCTTGTCGTAGAGATATCTTGGAAATGGCACATTGTATACCATTGGCAGGACACCTAGGTGTGAGAAAAACTCTAGACAGAATCAGAGCCCACTTTCACTGGCCAGGAATGCGTGCAGATGTAGTGGAGTTTTGTAGAGTGTGTCACAGTTGCCAGATGACAGGAAAACCCAATCAGAAGGTGCCTGTACATCCTCTGGTGCCCTTGCCCGTTTTCGAGAATCCTTTTTCTCGGGTGGTAGTGGACATTGTAGGCCCATTTCCTAAGACTTCCCAAGGTAACATTTATTTATTAACTATCATGGACATGGCAACTCGCTACCCAGAGGCTATACCCTTAAGGACTACCTCTGCTCCAACTGTCATCAAGGAACTGCTCAAATTCTTCACCAGAATGGGTTTCCCCCATGAGATGCAAAATGATCAAGGAACTAATTTTACCTCTAACATTTTTCAGCAGTCCCTGAAGGAGTTGGGTATCGAGCATGTTAAGTCTAGCACCTTCCACCCAGAGAGTCAAGGGGTTCTCGAACGATATCATCAGACATTAAAAGGAATGTTGCTTAAATATTGTACAGAGACCGGAGTTGAGTGGGATAAGGGGGTACCTTTTCTTTTATTTGCTACTCGTGAGGTTCCAACTGAATCCCTGGGGTTTTCCCCTAATGAGCTAGTTTTCGGTCACCAGGTAAGAGGTCCTTTGCAACTATTACAGGATAGCCTAGTTGGCCAGGAGGGGAACCAAAACCTCAAGTATGTTTCAGATTTCAAAACCAGGCTGAGATCCTCATGTAAGTTTACCGCTCAAAACATGACAGTGGCTAAAAGCTCCATGAAGAACTGGTATGACAGAAAAGCCCGTGAGAGGGAGTTTCAGCCCGGTGATGAGGTTTTGGTCCTGCTCCCCCTTTTTGGCCAACCTTTATCTGCCAAGTTCAGGGGCCCATATAAGATCATTCAGAGGGTCAGCATTACCGATTATGTAGTGACTACCCCAGACAGGAGAAAGCCGACGCAAGTATTCCATATAAATATGTTGAAACCCTACCATAGGTCTCCTGATTCCCCTCCTCCAGATTCTCCCACTGTGGCAGTGAATGTCAGGACCTGTGGACAGCCTGGTGCGGACGAAGTCTTCAGTTCTCTTACTGACCCGCAACAGACTGTTCCAGAGCCTGAAGGTATCCATGCAGACTTTGACTTGTCATGTAGCCTATCCAACTTTCAGTATAACTCAGTAGCTTGGGGGGAATTACCATCTAAACTATGTCATCTTTCCTCTGATCAAGCGAACCAACTAATCTCTGTTTTATCTCAGTCTCCCAGTGTGTTCCGTGATACTCCAGGGCTCACTTCTTTGGCCGTGCGCGACATCAACGTAGGGGATGCAACTCCCATTAAACTATCCCCCTACCGTGTCTCGCCACAACGCAGGAGTATACTGCAGGTCGAGCTTGACTTTCTGTTATCAAACGAGCTGATCACAAGGGCCTTAAGCCAGTGGAGTAGTCCGGTCATACTTGTGCCAAAGCCAGACGGGAGCCATAGGTTATGTATGGACTATAGGCAAGTTAATGCTGTCACAAAGAACGATACCTACCCACTGCCACGGATCAAAGATTGCATTTACCAGGTTGGCCTCATACACCAGTAAGATAAACTTAATGAGAGGATTTTGGCAATTAGCTCTCCCTTGTAGCGAGGTAAATATCATGCTTTAGTAGTGCGCTTTCAAGCCTTCAGCTGTGAGATGCCTTGCAGTTCGAATAACGCTCCAGCTACGTTCCGGCTATGTTCTGATGTGGTACCTGGAGACGTTGCCTACTTTGGGTGATATCCTTATTATATCCTCATTATAATCTTGCTGTTGCCAATCTGGTGGTGAATCTATTCATGTATTATGTTTAATATTATGCACTATACTCCTTAAACTCTTTTCTAGGGGGGAGGTCTGACATACGGAGCCCTGTATGTTTATTTAGGAGTTAGAATTAGAGTTGAAGGAGTGCCAAACTACCCAGGCGGCGAAGCAGACCAGCGAGCGAACTAGCGAGTGGGAAACCAGCTCGTCCGCATACCAGCAAACAAGCCTTCACACCTGCGTGCGTCATAGGGGACCCTGCAAACTACTTCGATGACCCGACGCTATGACGTATGATCGACGCCAGGAGACTCCATTGGACCACGCACCTGCTACGCAACTCGAGGAGTTGTGATTGGAGCGCGCACCCTCAACCGCCTCCTGATTCGTTCCTACACCATCATTGATTAGTATATAAGACCCGAGTAGTGGGCATTCAAATCAGTCTCATTTGGAGTTGGGAAGGTGAACTTGCAGCTGGAGGAAGACTGGGTAAAGTATTATAATGGGTTTGTGACTGTCAGTCAGATTATATAAGTGTGTTAAGTGTGTTCGGTGTAAACACTTACGTTATGTTGGTTAGTGAGATATATGATTGGGAAGAATTAACGTTAAACGCTACTATTATGTACTTAACTATTTGATTGGGAATTAACGTTAACGCTACTATTATGTACTTAACTATTTGATTGGGAATTAATGTTAACGCTACTATTATGTACTTAACTATTTGATTGGGAATTAACGTTAACGCTACTATTATGTACTTTACTATTTGATTGGGAATTAACGTTTAACGCTACTATTATGTACTTAACTATTTGATTGGAAATTAACGTTAACGCTACTATTATGTACTTAACTATTTTAGTTGACTGACTTGTGGACTAAAGCAACTCTTTAAGTAATTGGGTTATGATGAAAGTAATACTATTGTTTTATATTAATACTTACGAGTTCTTTCATTTTCTTTTAATTAAGCTTACAGTGCTTAACGGTGCTTAGTACGGTGATGCTATTGTCTCTTATTAGTAATATCGCCTTAGACTAACATGGCTGTTTTAATGTTACTTCTAGTGATTTCCTAAGCTGAAGAATAATAATTTTAGCTTCAAAATATTATTTTTGCTTTTCATATTATTTGAGTGAGACCTGAATCGAATCTATGAAGCGATCCTGTAACTTAATTTACTCATAATCAAATCTCAATGTTACGTGGTTAAGAAATACATTTAACTAATTATTAAATATATATCTAACTTTTTATGTTACTTTGATATTAATCCTGATGATAATACTAATATAATACTATTAACGTAAGACAAGAACCAAGAATAATTACATTAAATATAAATAAAAGGACATATAAGAAAACTAGCTATTCATTTCAAAAAGGGTAAGAAACAGAAATATTCTTACCTCAATATTTATCTTTCAAGACTTTTTATAGAATTAATAGTCCTTCTTTAGATATAACTTATTCGGTTCATAACCATAGCCTACTAAGCTTCGGTTAAATAATAATTCTTTATAAATACTACATGACTTTAATTAGTTTCAGTATTTTTCATAATTAAAGAGTATCAGTCAATAAAGGATACCAAGTCCTAAGATCCAAAAGGAAAGGAAGCAACAACAGGAAATCATTTTATTAGATTTTACTTTTGTTTTGCCTTCAGCTGACTGATAACTTAATATATATCTCTGTGCTACCTAGATTCATCAAGTTAACCACTTGAGGATCAAGATACGTAACAGAAGAGTGGCGACCTTGCCAGGATTTGTTTCATACAGTTTCACTCAGTTTCATTACCGTTTCACTACTTAAAACTCAAATATTAATCATGCCTCATCTAATTAATGACGAAGATGCTCGTGTTTTCATAGAATCAGAACCCACAGCCCCTGATATTGACTGTCTGTCAAAATCCGAACTGAAAGTGCTTGCCTCACATCTCCAATTAACTGTCTCAAACATGTCCAAAGTAGAGGTGGCTCAGACCATAAAAACCCACCTGTTCCCTGTAGAATGCGGGGAGGGAGACGGAGCAGTTGGTGGGATCCCGAGTAAACCTAGCCAACTAGATGTACAATTGCCACCTGGTTTGACCGGTGATCAAATATTCGAACTAGAACTAGCCAGAATAAAGACCGAACAAACCAGAATAAATGCCGAAGCAAAGATCGAAGAAACCAGAATAAAGACCGAACATTATCAATATCAATATCAAATAGCTCAACTAAATGTCAATACAAATGCTCCCGTAATTGCTCCCCCTCTGGGATTGACTATGACTAGTGTCATTCCACCTTTCACTGAGGATAATGTGCAGGATTTCTTTGTTTTGTTTGAGGAAGTTGCTGGAGGTATGAAGTGGACAAGAGATCAATGGCCTTTTATGTTACAAACCGTTTTGACAGGGCAAGCTCGAGCCACGTATTTGTCAGAAGTAGCAGAAGTTAGGCAGGATTATGACAATCTCAAAGAAGCTATCCTAAAAACCTATCAATTGCAGCCTGAGGCTTACAGGCAATCTTTCCGTAAAAACCAGAAGAAAGTAGAAGAAACCCATAAGGTATTTGCCAGGACCATGACTAAAACTTTCAATCATTGGGTCAAGAGTAAGAAAGTCACAAGCTACAACGATCTGAAGGAGTTGGTCCTGTTAGAAAATTTCCTATGGAAAATTGATTCTTCTGTATCCTATCATTTAAAGGGGAAAAAGGTAGATTGTCTTGCCGACGCCGCTGACATGGCTGACACATACGTGCTCAACAACAAATTTCGTGGAAAGAAGCCCTACGATAATTCTAGTTCTAATTTTAAGTATCCCAATCACAAATCTGACAGACCCAGTCACAAGCCTGTACCGTCTTCCCCAGCTAGCCAAAATAGAATTGTTCCCCCAACTAAAAATGCGACTCAGGGCAATGGTAACAGAGGTGGGCCCCAAAGAAATAGTAATGCTCAAAGAGGGAACGTTCCCGTATCCCCTAAAGTATGTACTTTTTGTGGCAAGAGAGGCCACCTAGCTTATCAGTGCTGGGCCAAGGAGAGAACAGAGAGATCGGGGCAGACAGTTGCCGCCGTATCTCAAACTCCATATGTGCCTGTAATGCAGGACTCCCGACAGGAGTACCTAGCACCAAAAGTTCCTTTAATGCAGGACTCTCGACAGAAGGAGTACCTAGCAGCTAACGTATATCATCTAGACAGGGGTGTAATAGCATGCGTGGTGCAACCCACTAGGGTTAAGCCAATAATAATTTCACCATCAGTGCAGGACAGTTACCGTCCCTTTATTTCATCTGGCAACGTGAGATTAAATGGTTGTATGCATGAGGTAAAAATTCAGAGAGACACAGGCTCTACTAGCACCCTCATGGTGAATCCTTACACTGAGTGCCCACCTGGCGAACCAGTTGTAATGAGAGGAGCTGGAGGCCAATTTTATGCACACTTGGTAAATGGCGAAATTGAATGTGAGTTACTACAGGGTGAGGCCACCATAGCTTTGTGTAGGTCCCAAGATATCCCTGTGCCCGGGGTAACACTCCTTTTGGGGAATGATGTAGCAGGTGAGAAGGTCCGACCAGACCCCATTTTGTCACTTTCCCCTGCTAACGAGCCACTAACCGGTGAGCTCGAAAAGGAGATGCCAACTGTGTTCCATGTGTGTGCTGTCACACGTTCAATGTCTCAAGTAGCAGTTCCCTCAGACCGAAATGTACCGAATGTAAGAGTTGATGAAAGGGATGATGAGAGTGTGAATGATGCTCCAACTGTGCCTGATGATGTGACTGTGGTGGATTTATCTGACACCTTTATGGCTCATCTTGACCCTAATGATGACCATGAAACCCCTCCAAATTGTCCTAGTGGCCTGGTAGAGCTACAGAGAGATGATAGTGAATGCAAGGAGTTAGCTGCCAGGGCCGTGAGTGAAGAGGAATGTGAGAAGGAGGGTGGTGAATGTTTCTACCTCAAAGGAGGAGTATTGTGACGTAGATGGAGACCGCCACACAGACCAATCGATGACGGGGCCTGGGACGTCCATCAAGTAGTAGTCCCCAAACCTTGTCGTAGAGATATCTTGGAAATGGCACATTGTATACCATTGGCAGGACACCTAGGTGTGAGAAAAACTCTAGACAGAATCAGAGCCCACTTTCACTGGCCAGGAATGCGTGCAGATGTAGTGGAGTTTTGTAGAGTGTGTCACACTTGCCAGATGACAGGAAAACCCAATCAGAAGGTGCCTGTACATCCTCTGGTGCCCTTGCCCGTTTTCGAGAATCCTTTTACTCGGGTGGTAGTGGACATTGTAGGCCCATTGCCTAAGACTTCCCAAGGTAACATTTATTTATTAACTATCATGGACATGACAAATCGCTACCCAGAGGCTATACCCTTAACCCTTAAAAAGCGGCTCACCACTTAAGTCGAGTTAAATAAAGCTGGACTATGTGGCGGCGCTCGACATAACTCGAGTGGCAATTTCAGCACGTAATGTGGCTGAGAGAGAGAGACAAGTGGTGGCAGGAGACTAGCGAGCGTATGACTGCTCCAGACCACCGCGGTGAACCTACTGACACAAATCTCAGCTCCCTCCTCCCTCTCTCACTCGCTACATACTCAATTATGTACCGAAAGTACCGAATTACCTGCTTTTTGCACTCGCGTTGCACGGTTATTGCAAGAAAACTATCCATCATACAAGGATCGTTATGGTGTCATTCGAAAGCTCTGTTTATGCCCTTTCAGGGATAGATACTTGTTTTACGTTCTGGGTCTTATTTAGGCATGACAATGATCACGTAAACAGCCCTATTTTGGCTAAAAACACCCCGCTGGGCGGTACACATAAATAAACCGCATAGGCCGCTCGTAAGGTGTTAAGGACTACCTCTGCTCCAACTGTCATCAAGGAACTGCTCAAATTCTTCACCAGAATGGGTTTCCCCCATGAGGTGCAAAGTGATCAAGGAACTAATTTTACCTCTAACATTTTTCAGCAGTCCCTGAAGGAGTTGGGTATCGAGCATGTTAAGTCTAGCACCTACCACCCAGAGAGTCAAGGGGTTCTCGAACGATATCATCAGACATTAAAAGGAATGTTGCGTAAATATTGTACAGAGACCGGAGTTGAGTGGGATAAGGGGGTATCTTTTCTTTTATTTGCTACTCGTGAGGTTCCAACTGAATCCCTGGGGTTTTCCCCTAATGAGCTAGTTTTCGGTCACCAGGTAAGAGGTCCTTTGCAACTATTGCAGGATAGCCTAGTTGGCCAGGAGGGGAACCAAAACCTCAAGTATGTTTCAGATTTCAAAACCAGGCTGAGATCCTCATGTGAGTTTGCCGCTCAAAACTTGACAGTGGCTAAAAGCTCCATGAAGAACTGGTATGACAGAAAAGCCCGTGAGAGGGAGTTTCAGCCCGGTGATGAGGTTTTGGTCCTGCTCCCCCTTTTTGGCCAACCTTTATCTGCCAAGTTCAGGGGCCCATATAAGATCATTCAGAGGGTCAGCATTACCGATTATGTAGTGACTACCCCAGACAGGAGAAAGCCCACGCAAGTATTCCATATAAATATGTTGAAACCCTACCATAGGTCTCCTGATTCCCCTCCTCCAGATTCTCCCACTGTGGCAGTGAATGTCAGGACCTGTGGACAGCCTGGTGCGGATGAAGTCTTCAGTTCTCTTACTGACCCGCAACAGACTGTTCCAGAGCCTGAAGGTATCCATGCAGACTTTGACTTGTCATATAGCCTATCCAACTTTCAGTATAACTCAGTAGCTTGGGGGGAATTACCATCTAAACTATGTCATCTTTCCTCTGATCAAGCGAACCAACTAATCTCTGTTTTATCTCAGTCTCCCAGTGTGTTCCGTGATACTCCAGGGCTCACTTCTTTGGCCGTGCGCGACATCAACGTAGGGGATGCAACTCCCATTAAACTATCCCCCTACCGTGTCTCGCCACAACGCAGGAGTATACTGCAGGTCGAGCTTGACTTTCTGTTATCAAACGAGCTGATCACAAGGGCCTTAAGCCAGTGGAGTAGTCCGGTCATACTTGTGCCAAAGCCAGACGGGAGCCATAGGTTATGTATGGACTATAGGCAAGTTAATGCTGTCACAAAGAACGATACCTACCCACTGCCACGGATCAAAGATTGCATTTACCAGGTTGGCCTCATACAGCAGTAAGATCAACTTAATGAGAGGATTTTGGCAATTAGGTCTCCCTTGTAGCGAGGTAAATATCATGCTTTAGTAGTGCGCTTTCAAGCCTTCAGCTGTGAGATGCCTTGCAGTTCGAATAACGCTCCAGCTACGTTCCGGCTATGTTCTGATGTGGTACCTGGAGACGTTGCCTACTTTGGGTGATATCCTTATTATATCCTCATTATAATCTTGCTGTTGCCAATCTGGTGGTGAATCTATTCATGTATTATGTTTAATATTATGTATTATACTCCTTAAACTCTTTTCTAGGGGGGAGGTCTGACATACGGAGCCCTGTATGTTTATTTAGGAGTTAGAATTAGAGTTGAAGGAGTGCCAAACTACCCAGGCGGCGAAGCAGACCAGCGAGCGAACTAGCGAGTGGGAAACCAGCTCGTCCGCATACCAGCAAACAAGCCTTCACACCTGCGTGCGTCATAGGGGACCCTGCAAACTACTTCGATGACCCGACGCTATGACGTATGATCGACACCAGGAGACTCCATTGGACCACGCACCTGCTACGCAACTCGAGGAGCTGTGATTGGAGCGCGCACCCTCAACCGCCTCCTGATTCGTTCCAACACCATCATTGTTTAGTATATAAGACCCGAGTAGTGGGCATTCAAATCAGTCTCATTTGGAGTTGGGAAGGTGAACTTGCAGCTGGAGGAAGACGGGGTGAAGTATTATAACGGATTTGTGACTGTCAGTCAGATTATATAAGTGTGTTAAGTGTGTTCGGTGTAAACACTTACGTTATGTTGGTTAGTGAGATATGTGATTGGGAAGAATTAACGTTAAACGCTACTATTATGTACTTAACTATTTGATTGGGAATTAACGTTAACGCTACTATTATGTACTTAACTATTTGATTGGGAATTAACGTTAACGCTACTATTATGTACTTAACTATTTGATTGGGAATTAACGTTAACGCTACTATTATGTACTTAACTATTTGATTGGGAATTAACGTTTAACGCTACTATTATGTACTTAACTATTTGATTGGAAATTAACGTTAACGCTACTATTATGTACTTAACTATTTTAGTTGACTGACTTGTGGACTAAAGCAACTCTTTAAGTAATTGGGTTATGATGAAAGTAATACTATTGTTGTATATTAATACTTACGAGTTCTTTCATTTTCTTTTAATTAAGCTTACATTGCTTAACGGTGCTTGGTACGGTGATGCTATTGTCTCTTATTAGTAATATCGCCTTAGACTAACATGGCTGTTTTAATGTTACTTCTAGTGATTTCCTAAGCTGAAGAATAATAATTTTAGCTTCAAAATATTATTTTTGCTTTTCATATTATTTGAGTGAGACCTGAATCGAATCTATGAAGCGATCCTGTAACTTAATTTACTCATAATCAAACCTCAATGTTGCGTGTTTAAGAAATACATTTAACTAATTATTAAATATATATCTAACTTTTTATGTGACTTTGATATTAATCCTGATGATAATAATAATATAATACTATTAACGTAAGACAAGAACCAAGAATAATTACATTTAATATAAATAAAAGTACATATAAGAAAACTAGCTATTCATTTAAAAAAGGGTAAGAGACAGAAATATTCTTACCTCAATATTTATCTTTCAAGACTTTTATAGAATTAATAGTCCTTCTTTAGATATAACTTATTCGGTTCATAACCATAGCCTACTAAGCTTCGGTTAAATAATAATTCTTTATAAATACTACATGACTTTAATTAGTTTTAGTATTTTTCATAATTAAAGAGTATCAGTCAATAAAGGATACCAAGTCCTAAGATCCAAAAGGAAAGGAAGCAACAACAGGAAATCATTTTATTAGATTTTACTTTTGTTTTGCCTTCAGCTGACTGATACCTTAATATATATTATCTCTGTGCTATCTAGATTCATCAAGTTAACCACTTGAGGATCAAGATACGTAACAGACTACATACCATCGAAAATACGGCGTCCAGGCCATAATAATAAGCCCAAATAAAGATATTGGTACATATATTTAATTTTTGGAGCTTGAGCTGGAATAGTAGGAAATTTGCTAATGATAGATTAAAATCCTCACAAAATGACGAAGAGCGGGTGAAATTTGTAGAGCTACGACGCAAAGCCAAACAGTTAATTAAGCAAAGTAAAAAGACCTTAGAGTTACATATTGCGAATCAAAGTAAAACAAATCCGAAATAATTCTATAGTTATATCAGAAAGAAAAAAGTAGTTACTTCAACTGTTGGACCGTTAGTCGATGAAAATGGACGAAGTACAAATTAATGAGTAATGCCCTCAATACCTTCTTTGCATCAGTTTTTATAACAGAAGACCTCAGTGATATCCCTACACCATCGCCGATTCAGATTGATAATTCAGATGTTCTAAGCAATATCACCGTTACAGAGAGAGAAGTATTGAATTGTTTAGATAAACTCATGGTAAATAAAACGCCTGGACCTGATACAATCTCGCCTAGAGTTCTAAAGGAAGCTAAGGATGAGCTCTCCAAACCACTGACATTACTATTTAATAAATCCTTGCAGTCTGGAACTATGCCTGATCAGTGGAAGATAGCCAACGTAACACCGATATTAAAAAAAGGCAGCAAATCCCTACCCAGTAACTATCGTCCAATTAGCTTAACCTCAGTTGTATGTAAAATGCTAGAAACGGTCATACGAGACAGACTCGTAAATCACTTAGAGGAAAATAACATACTTAAAGATACTCAACACGGCTTTCGTTAAAAACGTTCCTGTTTAACAAACCTCTTAGACTTCTTCCACGATATCCTCAACCTCTACGATGAGAGTAAAGCTGTAGATATTATATACCTTGATTTTCAAAAGGCCTTTGACAAAGTTCCCCACAAACGTTTACTGCTAAAACTAAAAGTGCATGGAATACAAGACGGTGTGTTGAAATGGATAGAAAATTGGCTCAGCGACAGAAAGCAAAGAGTAGTCATAAACGGTAAGGCATCTAAATGGACCAATGTAAGTAGCGGGGTACCCCAGCGATCGGTACTAGGACCAATTATCTTTCTAATTTACATCAACGACATATATGAGGGTCTCACCTGTACAATCTCAAAATTTGCTGACGATATAAAAATTGCAAATAGCATACTCTCAAAAGAACAAGTTGACGATATACAACACAATCTAGATAAATTGTCATGTTGGGCCCAAATTTGGCAAATAAGTTTCAATGCGGATAAATGTAAAGTACTACATATCGGATACCTAAATGAGAAAGCAAACTATTCGATGAATGGCACTCAGCTTAAGAATGTAAACAGAGAAACCGATCTGGGAGTAACAATATCGAGTAACCTAAAACCGAGTCAACAATGTTCAGAAGTTGTTAAGAAGGCAAACAAAATAATTGGCTTTATAGGCAGGTCATTTGAGCATAAATCCAAAGAAGTTATCCTAACCCTTTACAATTCCTTAGTCCGCCCTCTTCTGGAATACTGCGTTCAGTGCTGGTGCCCTTATTACCAAAAAAATATAAACAAGCTAGAACGAGTTCAACGTAGAGTTACCAAAATGATACCTAGCCTAAAGAACAAACCATACGAAGAGCGTCTTAGAGAATTAAATATATTTCCTTTAACCCAGCGCAAATTAAGAGGTGACTTAATTCAAGTGTTCAAAATCATCAAAGGCATCTACAATATGAACTGTAGTAAGTACTTCACTATCGACCAATCTAATTACACGCGGGGAAACGGTTGCAAAATTATTGGTAAATCTTTTAACTCACACGAATCTAAGAATTTCTTCTTCAATCGAGTTGTCAACTTGTGGAATGGGCTTCCCCGAAACGTTATAGACTGTATTACCGTTGATTCATTTAAACTCCGCCTAGACAAATATATCACATCAAACCCGCGACTGACTGCATTTGTAAATGAATAACTTTATTTTATCCCCCCCTCAGTTACTAACCCATCTGTCCCCTACTAACTTCCTAATCCTGCCACGGACATTAGTTCCAGGGCAGTCATTCCCTTTCCAATGTTCCCTTACCCACTCTAAACCACTGTTTGGACACTTGATCCTCAGTGTTTTGGAGGACAAGCAACCTAGAAGGGTCACTAGATCTGTTGTTGCTTGATTTCCTTTGTACTTCCTTTGTACTATACCACCTCCTTTACATAGGGCACGTGGTACCCATCTTGCAACTCAATCCCACCCCTACTCTTTTCAACTCTCCAACCCGAGAGTGAAACATTACTCTCAAACTTTCTTCTACTCAACAGCTGAGCTCTGGAACTCTCTCCCAGAATCAGTCTTTCCCTCTTCCTATGACTTAAATTGCTTCAAACTCTGTGTGTCCAGGCATTTTGGCTCGAACGTCCCATGATTTTGGCCCTGTCACTCTTTCAACTATGGGGGAGGCACTCGCTATAGGCAGTTCTGCCTTTTGCCTCCCTCAATCACATAGAAAACAAAAATAAAATATATATATATACAGTATATACTGTATACAGTATATATATATATATATATATATATATATATATATATATATATATATGTACTGTATATATATACAGTATATATATTGTTAGGTATGGGCCTATTTACTATTATTTAACCCGGGAACAGTGAGAACACTCTTAAGAGGTTTTGGTGGGCAAGGGCGAGGACCCTCTTAAAAGGTAAGGCCTAAAAAATACTTTGAAAAGGCCCCAGTAGCACATAAAACAAGTGAAATGGTTATTAAGTGAGATAATTCCCCACCATACCTCCTATCACTACTCCACATCTGTCAAAATCCCCTCATTCCCCCCCCCCCCCCCTTTCAATTATCACCTATTTTCCCTGTTATTCCCTTATTCATTGGTATATTTTCGTGTAAACCCCCCAGGGGGTAAGGGGGCCTTCATCTAATGGGGGAGGAAAAAAAGAATATGCCTCACATATCCTACTGCGTGTCTTACAAGGCGACTGATAGGGGGGATGGCGATAGACTTGTGGACCAACTGCCATTACTATGCAATAAAGTCTTTATCCTAGTACTGTCTTGGTATGGCACTGCTGAGGCTGGTGGGGTGCGGATAGGTGCCGCAGGGGACTGAATCTTACCTGGGCGCTGTATGGCACCACCTGTGTCAGCAACAGTGTTTGCATGTTGGAACAGTGTTGGGGCAGGACTGTATTGTTCTATAATCCAATTGCCTAATATACAGTAGAGTCTTGTTATGGTGCTGTCTTTTTGTAACACTGTTAAGGCTGGTGTGGTTGCAGATACTGCAGGTGCAAGTGCTGCAGGGAGACTCTGTCGAGTCTTGCTGAGGCATAGGTAGCATTATACCAACATCAGCCACAGTGATGACTTGGTGGGGGCAGTGCTGTGGCAGGACTTTATTGTACTACATTACACTCCAACTACTGAAAGACAACCCCGTCTGAGCCGTTACAATGCATGTAATGGAAAAATGACGTTAAACCATTGTATTTTATGTACATTGCATATATTTTCGTGTAAACATCTCCAAACTGATCCTAGGCTGTGGTCTTGTGTGTGTCTATGCCTCGGAAAGAGAGAGAGAGCGAGAGAGAGAGAGAGAGAGAGAGAGACAGGCCTCAGTCACTCTCCAGGCTTCGAGAGAGGAGGGTGTGGGCCTCCCCTGTTTCTTACCTCATGAATGAACGCTCGTCAATAATTCGCGATTTTCACCATCCCAACAATATTCCCACTTGTTTTATTGTTGTTACATGTTACTATCTTCATCTTAAACTTAAAATAGGCGCATATGAATAAGTAATAACGATATTTATCGTAAAATAACGATTATAGGCGGGAATGGAGCTTAATATTGCCGTCCAGAAGTGTGGTGTTCACTACACCCTGCGCGCGCTCACCGGGTTAATAATGTAGATCAGTATTTAATTGCATAGGAATCATATTAGCCTGTTATTTTAAATATCAAGTGTGTTACAAATGACTTTTGACAGTCACTGTAGCAAGAGGTTAAGTTTAGGAAAATGTACCAACTGTAGCCTACGATCCTATTTTTATTATAAGGGTTATCTATTAACTCTAAGTAAGAAAGTCTAAAGGTGACTATCTGTCCTTACGAGCTATATGTTAGGTAGTATAATTAACCATATTTGGGAAGACGTTTTGAGGTACGTTCGTAATAGGTTATATGTTGCTTGAAGATAGTAGGTTGATCTCAGCTCTCGTCCTCTGCTCGTTGATAGATAGATATGATAGATAATAGTTATATCGCCGCCACCATCCCACTTATACCTTATACATGTTATATAGGTAAAGGGGGAAATTAAAGAATGTGGTATCCAAACCAACTTTGATATTTATTGAAGCAACAACTGAAAGATTTTTACAGCTGTACTAATAAAGTATATATAAGAGAATTCACTAAATTGAGAGGGAATCTCTGGGCTGTTGTCTTGACCAAGGTTCGAGTCTATCTATTTGTCAAACTTTCTCCCTACCTCTCACCTCTCCTACACACCTCCAGGCACCTTCCAGCATGTGATTTACACTTCCGATTCATGTGTACATAGCTTGGGTGACAACCCAAGAGGTGCGAGTAAGCTTAAAGGGCGTGGGAAGGAACTTTGACTCATGAGTTTTAGAAGGGTTGAATAACCTTCAGGTGTACTAGAAGTTACAATGAATACAAAGGATGTACAGTCAACTGCATAAATAATTATTCATAGTAAGTATGCTACCTTAACATTATATGAGAGATGTAAATAATGATTGCATAGTAAATAGTACAATCGTGAGATGTAATAAGTGTTTAACCCCTTCAGGACCATGACGCATGTTGATAGCATATTCTGGCCACATTGAACGATATTATGCAGTTTGGGAGGGGGCTGTGGGAGTTCAGTGAGTCGAAACTGTATCAATTGTTCCTCTGACTTCCATATCTTCTTCTTAGTCTAAGTGAAATAGTCTGGTATTAACCAGAATAACGTAAAAAAATGAGTCATAGTGGCTTAAGAGGTTAATAACTGTTTATTATATTTTCAGAATGCTTAGTGGAAGTTCGTGATACTACAGTACTTGATTCGAATCCTGTATTAATGGTTAATTTAATTTACTTGGATTGCTTTTCAGTATTATAATAGTTTCTGTAAACTGATTGGTGAGAGCATTAGATTCTGGTTTATGATACTTGAATACGAGAGTTGAGGTCTCACAGGTTTATAAAATATGCCTGTATGATTTAAGATTTATTGACAGAGTTCATTTAGGTTTCGAATAGCTATAATTCAATTTGTACAGTATATAGCATGAAGCTCAATCGTTTCATAAGATTGTAAGTTTAAGATTTGAGTTACTTTGTTTCATGCGTGTTGATTTAATATTAAAGGGTTTGTTGTCTCGAAACTTTGTGATAATGTGAAATATTGTAAAACTAAAAGCGTTGTAAGCTCGGTGGTGGTAGAAGAAGGTCAGACTTTGTATTGGAATGAGTGTGGTGAGACGTCAGTCGATACGCCATAAAGACCTCCAGCCCTGGATATTCTTGATCCTCGAAGTTACGGTAGAGTACACAGACCTTTTAGGGGTTCTAGGTGATTGTTGGGAAAACAGTGAACCACCTTTAGATTATAGGAATTTTAAGACTGTTTTGGGACAGAAATCAGGGCTAGGAAAGATATTTATATTTTGTATGATCCATGGTGTTAGTGGTGTCTCATTAAATATAATTAAGTTAATTTATGTACATATGTCAAACTGTAAGTATTAATGAACAAATGGTAGTTTACTTATTTTTTCACTTGCCTTAATTATTTAGATAATTTGAACTTTTGTCTTTATTTATTTCTGTGTTTTCTTTTCCTATTCTTAATGTTCTCCAATCTAAATTTCTGTCATGAATTATGAGGAAATGGGATTTAAATCTGTAAGAATATATATATATAATATATTATTGGAAAAATGTATCAATCTATCAAATTACATGTGTGATAAGAGGACAAAGCTCTTCCTCTCTTTTTCAAACTAACAATAGGCGACTACTGTTATGAAAGGGTTAAGAAAATGTGTACAAATACAGATTAATGGAACCCGGAAGTGAGAACAGACATGAAATGGAAGGGGATGCGAGGTAGTGGCGATAACTAGAATGCTGTATTAATGAGTGGTGTTGTATATATTATTTATGGAAAGGTAGGAAAGATACAGTACACAGTCATCTGTGGCACTTTAATATAGAAATATAGGTAAACCTGACTTTTTGGACCGACAGCGATTTCAGTAAGTTTTATTGTTTTTTGTATTTTTTCCTTCAGATATAGTGTTGTTTTATACTGAAGAGGAGCGGAAATGAGTATTTACCCATTATCCAACAATCTAAAAACACGCCCATATTAGATTTTTTTTTTTTGTTTTTAATGTTCTAGGCTATTAGCCTAACCTAACAACCTTACCTAACCTAACCTAGTATATGAGTGGGGGCTGCCGCCCCCACACCCCCGCTAGTTAGGTTAATTTTTTTTTTTTTTTTTTTTTGTGCCATTAGCCTAACTTAACAACCTAACCTAACCTAACCTAGTATATGGGTGGGGGCTGCCGCCCCCACACCCCCGCTGGTTGGGTACTGGCTGAAAAACTCTTGTTTTACAGTAGCCTAGGCCTATACATGTATTTTAGCGTTTTTGTTTTTCTCCCTTGTAATACATTTCCGCTCTTAATGCCATATATAGCAATGATGTATATGCTCTACTGGACCTATTAGGCCTAAAAAGATCGATGGGCTAACTGTCGGTCCAAAACATCAGTATAACCGAAATATGTCCTGTGTAATTTGGCAAAGGGAGACAGAGTGTTTATTGTAGACTTAATAATTTATAGGGATCTTAATACTTTACGAGCGGGCTAGGCGGTATATTTGACCGTGCCGCACAGCGTTTTTTTTTTTACCATAAATGGGGTTGTTTCTGTGCTCATTTTTCATGCATAGACAAGACCCAGGGCGTAATAAAAGTATGTATCCCTGAAAGGGCATAAATTGAGCTTTCCAATGACACCCGAACCATCCTTCTACGATCACTGGTTGTCTTGCAACGATTGTGCAACCGAAGGGCAAAATCGCTAAAATACGGTAATTTCTTTATATAATTATGTATGTAGTGAGGGAGTGAGGGTGGATGTAAGTGGAGTAAATCTCAGTAGGTCCACGGCGGCCGTGGCGAGCGGTCATGAGGTAACCCATGCTCCTCCAGTCACTCGTCTCTCTCTCAGAGCCAATATTGCGCCAAAATTGCACTCGGACTTAACCCGTCGAGCCCCAGCTAGTTATTAATAAATGTACCACCAGAACCCAGCCGGTTTTGAATTTTTTGTTTTTCCAGAAACAATAGGGAAGGGGTTAGGAATGAAGGAAAAACCACGAAAAACCGATCAAAAAGCTCAAAAAATGGTCCTACAGAGCCCCCGAAAACGGATTTTACAAGAGTAAAAAATTTATGGCAATTTCCCCCAAAAAACATGTTTTTGCGCGCTCACGCGCACGCGGTTGGACTTTGAGTTTTCAACCATCGGCATGGGTGCGTGGGATACTTACACAGTTTCCATACAAATCTGAGCCCTCTAGGTAGAGCCACTCTGAGCCTTACGACTGAGCTAAAAGGGTGACTCGTCAGGCGAGTCGCTGGGGCTTGGCGTTACATACATACAGTAGGTGACTCGTCAGACGCGTCGCTGGGGCTGGCCGGGTTAAGGCGGGCCCCACCACATAGTCCACATTTTTCGATTCGGACTTAAGTCGGGCCCCGATCTTTAAGGGTTAAAGAAGAACAGGACATAGTAGAATTATACCTTCGCTTCTAATTTCGAAAGTATAGATTACCTTGGGGTCTTGGGCTCGATGAACTGAGGCCCTTCCTTTTCTGGAGTGATAGGTAGAGAGTAGAGGTAATGAGGGAAAAGATAACTACTATTCCAGAGGGCTCTGTGGTCCGATGGCATTTGTTTCATTTAAAATACACCATGCCCCATGATTGAGGGAATTCTTGTTTAACAGGTTTAATACAATTCGCAAACTAATCTATAATACATAGTTGTGTAGTATATTTTTACTAGATTCATAATATGATTGTTATATACTAAATAACATAGCTAATAATTATATAATAATTAACATATTTTGTTTCATAAATATCAGCTTTCCTGTCCTAGAAATTTATATTCATCTTAATGTGTTGTGGATGGCTGAGCAAAATGTTTAATACTCATTGAAGTATTGTATTTGCTTCCTTTTTAGTTAGTAGCAAATACATATTTCAGTGTATATTGGCAGTAACATATGGTATTATATTCTTTAGTTTGTAGTACTTGGCAACTTTGATAAATTGTGTGCATGCGCACCAGTTTCCATGTAACTAGTATGGCATTATGCTCTTATTTCATGTAAAATTGGCATACGTTCATCTTGAGTTTTTATACATGTTATTATAATTTTTAGGACATGGATACCCATCTATTGAAATATTATCAGGCTTACTTTTCGGATGCTTGCCATATGTTTGTGTAGGCCTAATAATATATTTTGTATTCATAAATATTTTGCATTTTGGACAATGTACTGAATAGAATTTGAGAGTATTATGTCTGTAACATTATAATGACTATAAATATGAGTGATAATTTGATGACTACGATATATAGATTTCGACTCACTGGATGGCAACAAATTTGTATAGGGTGAATTTGAAAGGGCGGGAAACAAAGCAAACAGCGTTTTTCCGGTCCCTCATTAGCAGCAGTGGAGGTGATAGCACAGGTAGGGAAAATGGCTGCTCCAGGTGTTCTCCTAATTTTCTATTGACCTGCTGCCGGATTGTTGAGCACGGCTGCATCGAAAGGTTGACTGTGCTGGTGCTGGGTGATGTGGGGGAGTAGGCTGAACACATGGTGTGGTTGCAATTTGTAGGTTGGCAATGTCCTCAAAATTAGTAAAATCCAGCATAACACAATATAAAAAAAAAAATATATATATATATATACAGTATATATATATATATATATATATATATATATATATATATACAGTATATATATATATATATATATACAGTATATAGGTAAATCTACAGATATACTCTCCCTATTTTTTCATTATTTTCCTTTCAAAACGGAGTCCCTTTTTAATCTTAACCTATTCAGGAAGCCCTACTGATGTGCGAATTGTGGGTGTCTAGGGAAAGCATCCCCCAAGTTAAGTTAGGTTATCATGTTAGATTAATGCTTCCATTGAAAATTAAAGTCGGAGAGGCAGACACTCGCGGACCGCAGCGGACGCAAACAAACGTGAACAAACCATCACCCGCCTCCTCTGATGACAATGTTGTCATTAACCTAACCTAACAACCTAACCTAACCTGGGGGCCCAGACCCCCGCTGCTCTAAATAATGATTTAGAAGACATAAAATCACTAAAAAGTACTGTGGGAGAGCGAAAAACACCTTCGAGATCGTGCATCGTAAGAAAATGGGTCTACAGAAAACGGAGTTTCGAGGGTAAACTCGTCAAATTGCGGCGGACGAGTCTCACTTTGGTGAAGGTTTTTAATACTTGAATGTATCAATTTCATGTCAAATATACATTTCTGCGCATCATCAAACCATACCAAGTCTACTAAGAATAATATTAACCTATTAAGAGCAACAATATAGCGGAAAAATAGGTTGAGTATAGCTGTAGATCTGCCATATATACTGCATATTATATATAAATATATTTATATATATATTTTTTTTTTTTCTCACCATCTTTCCTTTCATCCTGAAACGGCCAGTGCCTGAGTGCCTTTAACACTTCATTGTAAACAAAGAAATTAAAATTAATGAATAACAGACAAAAATGGTGGGTATTGTTTAAGCTATGATTCCATTGGAATAAGTTATTTTGATTTTCCGTTTTATATGCTATTTTACTATAAATTTTCCAGTCGAGTTTTTCCATTTACTGTTGGGTATAACGTTGATTTCTTGTGTTTGTTATTGGCGGCCGTATTGTGGGAAGGATTGGTGGGTGGGAAGAAAGCCTGCTTTACTATTCTTTATTATTATGTAAAACATTTGCTTGTGACACCACAGTTATCAAGTCTTTTAATGCTTTTATTTTGCCACATTTCGAGTACTGCTCACCTGTCTGGTTGTCAGCAGCTGACTGCCATCTCAAGTTGCTTGACAGGTCGCTAAATTCCATCAGTTTTATTCTACCTCATTTGTCTCTTGATCTGTGTCATCGACGTAAAGTTGGTGCCCTTAGTCTTCTATTTAATGTTTTTAACAACCCTCAGCATCCTTACATGGGGTTCTGCCTGGGCCCTATGTCCGGCTGCAACTAGATTCACAAGCAATCTTAATGATCTTGCCATGAGCCGTGTTAATTTGTCTACTACACCGTTTTCACGGTGTTTTGTGCCGGCCATGGTTGACTTGTGGAATAAGTTGCCAAATTAGCTGGTCAATTCAGCTCATATCTCCATTTTTAAGTCTAGAGTTAATGCTTTTTTTGCAGCATTAATTCAAATTTTTAAACTTATTTTATTCTATTTTATTGTATTATATTTATACTTGATATCCTCCACTGCATAATATGTTATCTGTGTTTTATATGTGTATATGTACAGTACAGTATACAGTATATGTTTGTATTTTTTCCTAAGTTGCCGTAGTCTCTCTCCAGTGCCTCCGGGTGTTTTGTGTGGATTTATCTTGATGGTGTTTCTGCACCCTGGTTGGAGACTTCGGCATCTCATATAATAATAATAATAATAATATAACTTCTAATCAACAGTGTTAACTAATTTTTGAATTAATTCTGGTCTGAAATGCAGGGACCAAAAGGTGTGTGTAGTCAGTGTATCTATGCAATTATGTGGCGGTATGCAACACACACACACACACACACACTTTCTCTTTCAGCTCTTCTCTTCTCCTCTCCCTCGTTCTGATTTTTAGATTTCTCCTTCGCCCTTCCTCGTTTATATTATCTTCCCCTATTTCTCAATCTTAGACTCTGACTATTCTTGCCTCTTTCCTCCTTCGTCTTATTCTTCCTCTAATTGTTCGCTTTTCCGCTTACGTTGACGGCTTCTGAATCTTTTCAATTATATTTGTGTAAGGCCATCGCTTACTAAAGTAGGAATCCTGCCAGCTAATCAGCACGCCGCATTTAACCATCCCTTTAAACCAGCTGTGCCTGACATTTCTGACGTATATCAAGACATTGCCACACCCTCTGGTTCAACCAATCACAAGCTCCCGTTGTCGCTTCAAGCAAGGAATGGGCCAGCCGCACTTGCCCGTCCACCTTTTAAATCGCTCTCGCTCCCTTCACAGACCGTTTTTCCTGGTTGCAATAAGTCTATTACACCGGTGCAATCATCATACTCCCGTCAGCCACTACAAGACATTTGCAACTAGCTCCCAGGAACATATTATGAAGATATAAGCCAGGAGGAGAGAGAGAGAGAAATATTCAAGATGCGCGGCTGGGGCCCGGGAGACTGGCTCAACCAATCACAGCGTGCCAATTCGTGAGGCGGGACTATAAAGAGAGGTGGGCAGGGCCCCAGAGTGTTGAACAAACTCCATTCCCTGTCAGTTCCGTCTCACTCAGACGAAAATGAGTACCTGGATTCATGGTGGCTAAAATGAATTCAGGGGCCTGATTGGTGGCTTCCTACAACCAATCAACACACGAGACTGAGAACTTGGTTAGCCAACAGGATTGCTCAGTGGCCATTGGGCAGGCCTTCTCTCGTGTTCGCCTCGTCCCACCCATACGTTAAACTGGGTACCTGGAGTGTAAAATCGGCCTTGGCGTAGGTCGTATCACTAGGGTAAATTTGATTACTTGCCTCACCTTTACTATATACTTCCATTCCCTATGTGTTGTCCGTCCTGTCCCCTCTCGAAAAGTATCCTCAAACTGTCTCTCCAACATAAACCAGCTCACGCAAGTTGGGTCAAGCCCCGACGCCTTCATCTCCTACTAAAATTAACTTCCTCACCCCCTACTACTTCCTCTGTACCAACTCTAGTATTCGAAGCATAAGAGTGATCAAAATTATTACTTGCCTCACCTTTACTATATACTTCCATTCCCCCAGAGAGGGAGAAGACGACATCGACCTGGGAATGACCACCAGCGAGCTGGAGAAGAACATCATCGACTTGACTGCAGAGATCCAGCAGACTGCAGCAGCAGGAAGACGTCCCCCTATAGCGGCCCAGAAGCTGACCAAGTTGCTACACTTATCATTCCAGCAAAAATAGAAAATAGACAATGGAGCACTCTTGGTTGAGCCCAAGAACTTTTCATCTCCTACTGTACTTCACACTTCTCCACTTTATCTTCCTCTCTCCAAAACTCTCCAATCTCCTACTTTACTCAAGCCATCATCATCATCATCCAGACGTAATTCCTGTCACATTAGCCACTGGGCTCACCTGCCAGCAGCCACCTCTCTCTCCTTCACCTGTACAGTGATGGGAATCCAAACAAGCCTGCTCCAGCCTACCAGCTCACTTGCCGCGCTCCAGCAAAGTCCACCTCTGGCCCAACACAGCTTTCCTCTGCCGACCAGATACACCTTAAGTATCCTGATCCATGTCGTCACATTGCTAGCTTACATACCTACAGCCAAACAATTCAAGAGGGACGACAAGTGGTAGATGGGATTGAAGAATTCCAGAAGACTTATTGGCCGGCCTTGGGGTGGTGAAGATTGTTCCAGAGAGATACCAAATACTTTTTAAAGGACCTTTATGGGCCCGAAATAGACTAACTAAAGAGAGATAAATGCTTGACGAACCCAGTGGTTCCAACCCTTAAAATAGATGTGTTATTATAGAACAAAATAAAGAGAAATGGATTAGACTCATGATAAAATAAAAGGATGAAGTGTTGAGAGAATATAGCTGTTATTGTTAGAGAAGGCTCCATGCCACATAGCTACCAATAGTATAGGATCTTCTAGGTTAGAAATTAATGTAATCAATAAAGATAAGAGAAAGATTCAAAAAGAGATTAAAAGATTAGAATGGGAGTCTGATTAAATAATGTTCAACTACAGGGACAACGGGGTTATGAGAAGTATTCAAGAAAGGGGATTTATTATAGTCGCTGATAGGTTAGACCTAGCATGAGAAATAGTTAGGAAGGACTCTAGTCCATATGATGAAATATACTTTTGTGTTATAAAGGAAACATCGTTATTCGATCAAAGAGATTATTGTAAGGAATACATTCTAAATAGTAGCATCTAAGAAGGGCCCCCCCCCCCCATTAAAAGATATATTGTAATCATGATATAAGTAATTAATGAGTTGACTATTGCGAGATATATTGTAACCCGGAGATAAGTAGTTAGCGAGTTAGTAAATATAGTATTCATGATATAAGTATCAATTGAGTTGAACCTTGAGTCTGATATTGTAACCCTGATCTAGGAGATAATCAAGTGTTGCATATTGTATTGGTAATATAGGTATTTCTGAAATAGTTATTATATCGGACAATGTATTGAAATATATTATTTGAATTATAATATAAGTGGTATCAGTGTTATTGAGTTAATTTATCTGTTACATAGGAACCCAAAGTGGAGACACTCCGGGATAGAGTTATCTTAGCGAAACTACTTACGGGTACATATTTACTTGTTTTAAGATAAGTGATACCCATATACAGTATACTGTATATACTGTGTATGTGATAAGGATAGGGAAATAGAGATTACATTTATTAAAGCCTTGGTCCTATGATTGGACATATTGAGGCTCTGTAAAGTTTGCCAAATTATTTCGGAGATTAGTGATGTGCCTTTGGATCGAAGTCGGAGTGAGTCAATGCCTGAATAACGGGTATCTAAATAGGTGGTAACGGGAACTTAAGAGTTCCAACGTACAATCTATATTGGGTCGACGATATTATTCAATCTGTGGGTTGAAATCATTTCGGCCCGAACAGAGAATCAATTGCTAATAGAATATATGCTACCAAGGAGTTTGTTAAATAAAGGTACGAGCTTCTTAACAACTGTCGAATTATTTTCTACTAAAACTTAGAATTGGAAAATAAGTACAACATAATTAATTTACATTTAGATCCGGTAAAACTACATCTGGTAATATGGATATATGTAATATTTAATACACATTTAGTTATAAACACCTCTAAGCTAGTTTACTTGCTCTTTTGTGAAAATTCATCATATTCCTAACTGGTTCTAAATTGTTCAAATAATAAATAGCTGGTCTGATATTCGCTCATGTACAGTCAAGAGCATAAATGGCGACACACCCATCTGAATTACAATCGAACGCAAACGAGACAATACAATACAATACTTCATTACAGCTCAGATGCTTCCGAACCTTGCTTAAAATGTTCAGAGATTCGAATTGGTGCATCCTGGTATATGCTTACGACCGTAAACCTACCAACAGCTATGACAGTTACAGAGTGAATATTGTTCAAGCTCTTATAGCTATTTAGGAGAACGATTTGGTAAGTACATTATATAGCCTTAAAGTACACATTCGATTGTTATATCCTGTACATTTGCTTATTACTAATATGTAGAGTACAGGGGCTATCACAAGGGCACTAGTATGTAGATACATAACATAGATATGTGGCTTTGCAACAGTTCTCTCTCGCTCTCGCTCTCTCTCTCTGTGTGTATCTATATTGTGTCTTCGTTTTTTTTGTATATGAAGGAGACAAAAGGCAGGTTGCCTGTGACGAGTGTCTCCTCCAAAGCCAAAAAAAGTGACATAGAGCCACTGAGGTGAACATGCCTGGACACACGAACTTTAAAGCAGTCTAAGTCATAGGTTGCAGGAACAATTGATTGAGGGGAAGAGTTCCAGAGTTCACTTGTTGAAAGACTGAGAATATTTGTCAATTGGTTGGAGAGCTGGAGAGAATAGGGATGGGACTGTGTTGAAAGGCGGGTGCCTCACACTCGCCGCAAGGGAGAGCTCTGAAGAACTCTGATTGTTGTAATAGCGATAGAAGAGTGAAAGAGATGCAACATTACGGTGTGTAGGAGGAGATTGTAGGGAACTAGTAAGAGGAAGTGAGTTGGTGAGACGAAAAGCCTTTAACTCCACTCTTTCAAAAAGTGTGGTATGGGTAGAACCTCCCCATACATGAGTAACAATATTCGATACATGGGCACACTGTGCCTCTATACAGAGCAAGAAGCTGTGCGAGGGTGAAGAACCCACAGAGACGGCCGAGCTAACCCAACTTCTGAGAAGCTGTTTTACCAAGAGCTGTGATATGATTTTTTCATGAAAGGTCTGATGAAAGAGATACATCAAGAATATTGAGAGAAGATGAAGGATTGATTTGTGTATTGTTGAAGAATAATTGATAGTCTTGTGGAAGATTGTGACGGTTAGTTAAATGGAGTAATTGAGCCTTGGAGACATTGAAAGTAATACGATTTTCTCTGCCCAATCATAAATAATTGATATATCAGAAAATAGGCGTTTTATGGCCTCGTTACGTAACCTTTGGAGTGAATGAATGTTGGGTTGATGTGAACAATAGGTTGAAAAGTGTTGGGTAAAGTCATGAGTGGATTGGACTAGAGGTACATTTGAGATAATTAATGAACATTAGAAAGAGAACTGGAGACAGGACAGAGTCTTGAGGAACACTGGAGTTGATAGGTTGAGGAAGTGAGCGATGGCCATCCACAACTGCAGCTATGGAACGGTCAGAGAGGAAATTAGAGACAAAGGCACAGATAGAGGGATAGATTCCGAAGGAGGGTAGTTTGGAACTTTGAGATTTGTGCGAGACTCTATCGAAGGCTTTCGATATGTCTAGCGCAATAGAAAATGTCTCACCGAAGTCTCGATGGTAGGATGACCACGAATTAGTAAGATAGCAAGTAGATCACCAGTAGAGTGACCATTAAGGAAACCATACTGGCAATATGAATGTAGTTTGTGGGAGGTTAAAATTAATACTTAAGATTTTTTTAATTAGGAATAGTTTCCAAATTCAATCTCTCTATTTATTTCAATATAACTATCTATCCATCCATCCATCCATTTATCTATCTACCTAATCTATCAACCTCATTGACTCGTACTGCTACCCTTTTTTACAGTAAACTTATGGTATCTCCTGAACTTGGGCAATATATTTATCTCTAGCAATTCCTTCTCCCCTTCTCCTCACCAGGGCCTTCCTTCCTTCTCATCCCTTCCATTGGGGCTTTTTGTTCTCCTCGGACCCTCATAAGTTTCTCTTGTACATCGTGTAGCATTTTCTTTAACCTTGTTGAATCAGTATCTCCAATTAATTTCCTTTGTTCTCACTAATTTTCCTCTCCTAAGCCCATCATATTAGACAACGTTATTTATTTTATAAAGTGTATCAAGCCAGGTTTACTCTATTTTCTTATATATTTTTCCTATTTTCCTATCAGCCTCTCTTTATCGCCTAATTTTCTCAAATATTCAGCCCCTTTCCATTTGTCTGTATGTTTCTATTCATCCAATACCTATTTCATTTACTCTTACATATTTCTTCTTTCTATCTGATTTCTTTCTTTCTAATCCCATCAAGCTTATATACATGGGGAGGGTGTCCATCGGGTTATATTAAATATGAATGATTATAAATGAAAGATTGAGTAATTGTGAGTAAAAAATGTACATACATAAGCTTTTTGGGACTTTTTGTTTGCAGCAATGGCCCATTAAATTAGACATTTTTGCATTTTTCGGCAATTCTTCTTCTAATGAAAACTAAGTGGTGTATCATAAAGTATCTTGTTAATAATTCATAGAGATACCAACAAATCCTTTGTAGCTTTCTTAATGTTCCCGTGACTATAAGTTGAGAATTACAAATATAACACAAACATGCATAATAAACGAATCGCCTGGGCCGACGAAGAACGCTATAGAGGGTTTTGTTGTGCATCTTTAAAGAATGTATTCCATACTTCATCAGCCACTACTCAGTTTAGAGGAAACAAAGAAATATACACATACAACTGCCAGGGGAAAAGGAGGATATTTGTATGTTTTTTCCTCAGTTTTATCCCAGAAATGCCCCCTGTGGTCTGACCCATGGTACAAACCAGTCAAAATGCTCTGGACTGCTATCTTCCACTCTTTCTATACATTTCTGCAACATTCGTGGCTTTTTTTCTAACTTCCACCTTTCCTCCGTCAACCCTGATGTTCTCTTTCTCATCGAAACTCAGTTGTCTAAGGCAACTGACAGCAAACCCTTCTCTATATCCTCCTACTATTTCTACCCTCAATTCAAAGCCAAAGGTGGATGTTGCATGTACGTACACAACAATCTTTCTTGCTCTTGTGTTCCTAACTTTGACTCTCCTTAATTCTCAACTCTCTGGCTTAACACTCCACGAGCGGCTAGGTTGTTAACTTCTACTACCTGCCAATCGGGTGGTTTTACCCTAAACGACCTTGTTTCCGTGCTCTTTTTCATGCATAAACAAGAGCCAGAGCGTAATACAATTATGTATCCCTGAAAGGGCGATAATTGAGCTTTGCAATGACACCAGAACCATCCTTCTACGACCACGCGATCTCTTGCAACGATCGTGCAAGATGAAGGGAAAATCCCCCCAAAACGGTAATTTCCTTACATAATTCCCTGTGTAGCGAGGCAGTGAGTATGGATGTGTGTGGAGGTGGGCCCAGTGTTGGTGTGGGAGCCGTGCCGACTGGTCAGAGCCGACCTATGCTCCTCCCACCGCTCGTCTCTCTCTCAGAGCCAAATATTGCTCAAAATTGCACACCGCCTTAAGTCGGTCCCCGCCACATAGTCCTTTCTTCTCTAGACTGACTTAAGTCCAGCCCCGCCAGACAAGGGTTAAACTATCTTGTTACTCTCTCTCTAAATATATCTGTGCTGTTTATCTCTCCCGTAATTGTACTGACTATCCAATATTATTTGACTATCTTACTTCTAAAGTGGAACACACTCTATCCATCCCTCCCTTCTCTGAAATCTCCATCTTTGGAAATATCAATGTTTACCACTACCAATGGCTCTCCTCTCTTTTCACTGACAAACCTGGTGATTGTAGGCACCAATCGCACAGGGCTAGACCCAGGAGAGGCTATAGGCATTTGATGAGGAGTCGCTTGAACTCCTGTGTCATTTGTTTGGCCTCTCATACTGATTTACTTTGTGCCTCTCTTACACTAAGCGTAATCCAGTTCGCTCTCACAAAAACTTCTTCCTCCTATCTACTTCACTACACTAAACATGCACACCATGTGGGGGGTGGGGAGGGGGGGGGGGGGTGACCTTGGACCATAAATACCCCACACCCGCCCAACCTTCCCCTCACAACCCCTCTAAATTCTCTGGACCTCTTACTATCAACTTTTGCAACATTCGCGGCCTTTCCTCTAATTTGCCATTTGTTGAACACCATCTCTCCTCCTACAAACCTGATCATCTTTTTCTCACTGAAACTCAGGTGTCAGAAGCAACTGCCAGCATCTCCTTCTCTGTATCCGCCTACTTTCTCTTTCCTAGTTTCAAAGCCAAAGGCGAATGTTGGGCATACGTCCACAACAAACTCACTTGCTCTCGTGTTCCCGATTTCGACTCCGCTGAATTCTCAACTCTATGGCTCAAACTATCCTGTCATTCTCATACTAAATATTTTTGTAATGTCTATCTTTCCCTTAACTCTACTGACTTTGCCAAATTCTTTGACTATCTAAACTGTAAAGTGGAACACATTCTATCCATCTCTTCTTTCTCTGAATTCTCCATCTTAGGAGATTTCAACGTTCACCACTGCCAATGGCTCTCTTCTCATACTACTGACCAACCTGGTGAACAAGCCTAGGTCTTTTCTATTCTAAATGACCTAAAGCAGTTGGCTCAGCAACCCACTCGTATCCTGGATCGCTTCGGAGATCGGCCTAACATTCTTGACTTGTTTCTAACTTCTAACCGCTCTTCTTATACTGTCGATCTTTTCTCTCCTTTGGGCTCCTCCGACCATAAACTTATCTCTGTCACCTGTCCTATATCTTCAGTACGGTCACCCTATCCTTCCAGCCGGCGGCGCTTGTGACAGTTTGGCGCTGCTGGCTGAGAGGCTCTCCAGCCTACTACTTTGATATTCCATGGAATGATTTTTGCTTCCGTGGCCGGGGACCCTCGGAGAGTGCTGAACGCATTACCGAGGTAATCCTATCGGGCATGGAGGCATACATGCCATTTTCTTTCTCTCAGACTAATGCAAAGAAATCTTGGTTTATTCACGCTTGTTTTACTGCTGTCTGCAATAAGGAGGAAGCATTCAAACGGTACCGACGCTCTCAAACTTAAGAATTGCATTCTTCCTATGTTTCTGCCCGGAATCTAGCCTAATCTGTTCTTCGACTTGCCAAACAGTATTTCATCAATAATAATTGCACTGAACTATCTAACTCTAGCTCTTCCCTAGCTTTCTGGCATCTAGCCAAAAACCTCTCCGACAATTTTTGTTCCTCGTCTTTCCATCCCCTTTTCCACTCTGATTTCACAACCATCACTTCTTCCTCTGACAAAGCTGAACTCGTCGCTCAAACTTTGGTAGAAACTCCACCTTGGATGATTCCGGTGCTCTTCCTCCCTCTCCACCCCACTCTCTCCTAATTATGCCTAATATCCTAATCTCTTCTAAAGATGTACTCACTACCCTCTCTGGGCATAATACTAAGACGGCGTACGATCCGGATGGTGTTCCTCCTGTTGTACTAAAAAACTGTACTTCCGTGTTGACTCCCTCCCTAGGCAAACTCTTTTGTCTCGGCTTCTCCTATAATGTCTTCCCTTCTTGCTTGAAGACCGCTCTCAACCCTCCAATTATCGTCCAATTGTCCTCATCTCTTGTATTTATAAAGTTATTTAAACTATTCTTGCTGCCAAATTTCTAAAGCATTTCTCTTCACATAATCTACTCTCAGATCACCAGTATGGCTTCCTTAAGGGTCGCTCTACTGGTGATCTTCTTTCATATCTTACTAACTGTTGGTCATCCTCCTTTCGGGACTTCGGTGAGACCTTTTCTATTGCGCTAGACATATCGAAGGCCTTCGATATAGTCTGGCACAAATCTTTAATTTCTAAACTACCCTCCTTTGGATTCTATTGCTCCATCTATGCCTTTGTCTCTAAATTCCTTTCCGTCCGTTCCATAGCTGCTGCTGTGGATGGCCATCGTTCACTTCCTCGTTCACTCGTTCCCTCCGGTGTTCCTTAGGGTTCTGTCTTATCTCCAATTCTCTTTCTAATTTTCATAAATGATCTCAACTGTACCTCCGGTCCTATCCATTCATATGCAGATGACTCTACCTTACATTATTAATTTGTTTTCCAGAATGCCCCAGCAAGCAACCCTTCAAAAACAAACGTAATGAAGCCATACAACACCTATCTTCTGATATAACTACCATTTCTAATTGGGGCAAAGAAAACCTTGTTGCCTTTAATGCTTCCAAAATCCAATTTCTCCATCTATCTACCCGTCGTGAACTCCCAGGGGACTATCCCTTATACCTCAACAATACAAAAATCAACCATTCATCTTCTCTCAGTATTTCTTGGTGTCTCTTTTTTTTCTGCTCTCTCTCTTGGAAGGACCATATTACCAGTCTTGCTAAGGCAGCCTCCCAGAGCTGGGTGTGTTCAATCACCTCAATGGGTTCTTTACCCCTGCACAGCTTCTTGCTCTGTACAGGGGCACAGTGCGTCCTTCTATTGAGTATTGTTCACATGTGTGGGGAGGATCCTCTCACACAGCAATTCTAGAAAAAGTAGAAAGGAAAGCCTTTTGTATAATTAACTCCCATCCACTCACTGACTCTCTGCAATCCTTCTCTATTCGACATATTGTTGCATCTCCCTCGCTATTCTTTCACTACTACAAAAATCAATGTTCCTCAGAGCTCTCTCAGTGTATACCACCTCCTCTACGTAGGGTAAGTAATACCCATCTTGCAACACAATCCCACCTCTACTCTGTGCAACTTTCCAACTCATGAATGAAACTATACTCCCAATTTTTCTTCTATTCAACAGCTGAGCTCTGGAACTCTCTCCCTGAATCCGTCTTTTCCTCATTCTATGACTTAAATTGCTTCAAACTCCGTGTGTTCAGACATTTTGGCTCGAACATTCCTTGACTTTGGCCCTGTCCCTCTTTCAACTCTGGGGGAAGCACTCGTCACAGGCAGTTTTTCCTTTTGTCTCCCTCATCAACATAGAAAAAGAAAAATTATCTAGAGCAGTTAGTTCAGAACCCCATCCTTATCCCGGACCTCCGAGGTAATACATATGTCTCTGTCGACACAGGGGACCTGGTTTTGTATATCTGCTTTTTCTTCTTATGTTTCGTCTTCTTATACTTCTCAGAATTGAAAGAGATGCTGATCTCTCCTTAACCCACTGAGCCCCAGCTAGTTAAGAATAAATGTACCACCAGGGACCAGAGGGTTGTCAATTTTTTTTTTCTTCAGAAAATACCAGGAATGGGTTAGAAATGAAAGACCGCCCCCCAAAAAAACGATCCCCTAGGTCATTAAGGGGTCCTACGGTGCGCCCGAAAGTCTGATTTACAAGAGGGGAAAATTGAAGGCAAAAACACCCAAAAACAGGTTTTTGCGCGCTCACGTGCACGCAGTTGGACTTTGAGAGTTTTCAACCATCGGCATGGTTGCATGGGATACTTACACAGTTCCCATACAAATCTAAGCACTCTAGGTGCCATAGAACCGGAGTAATTAACCCCCGACGACACTTGTGCGTCGTGGGGTCTAGCGTTACATACATTACCGACGACACGTTGTCGTCGCTGGTCCTCTGTGGGTTAAGACTGGCAGGGGATCCCGAACGAGTTGGAAGAAGAACAGGGGATTCTGAATTATGAACAAGAGCAGGGGTTGCTATACTCTATGTATGAGGCAAATAATGCAGAATGAGAGGGCCTCGCAAGGGATGCTGAACGAGGGTGTGACCAGGCAGTCCGAGTCTAGGTGAGGGTGCGACCCTGCCAAATAGTTGCTCCTCGCATAACCTCTTCATTTTGTTGGTGGTCTTGAGTGCAGAAATGGCTCTAATAGTGGAGTTGGGTCAGTTTGTGTGCCCTTGTGTTCTGGCCCTACGTTTTTCTACCTTGACTCCACCCCTTTGGCAGGTGAAGTGGAAAGTGAGTTTCAAGAAGTGTGATGTAGTTCGGTGGTGGGCAGCGCTTTGACATCACAAGTCCTGTGATTGGCTGTGGTGGCAGGTAAAATAGAAAACGGCGTGGCTGGTGTCATAGAAAACTGCTTTGGAGGGGTCACTGTGTTGTGTTCTTTAATTTGCAGGATTGCTATTCCGTTCATGGTAGTTGATGGTGTCTGCATGATATTATTGGTGGTTCCACTGCTTCCTTTTTTTTACTTTTTGGCATAACACAAACAATACTCGATACATGGGCACACTGTTCCCCTGTACAAAGCAAGAAGCTGTCTGGGGGTGAGGAACCCACAGAGATGGTTGAGCACACCCAAACATCTGAAAAGCCATTCTAGCAAGAGTGGTGATATGGCCTTTCCGGAAAAGTTTAGAGGAAGAAGAGACACCGAAGATATTGAGATAAGATGAGGGTTGGTTTTGTGTATTGATGAAGGATAAGGGAAAGTCATGTGGAAGATTGTGATGGGTAGACTGATGGAAAAATTGGGTCTTGGAAGCATTGAAAGTAACAAGATTCTCCCTGCGCCAATCAGAAATCATGTGGGCCCAGGAGTGACTTTGAGGAAGAAGGTTGTGGAAAACTTAATGATATGTTGAATAAATGTATGAGGACTCACAAACGGCAGTGAGGCTGAAGGTGTACTGAGTGAGGAGTTCACAGTGCGAGTTGGAGTCCACCAGGGCTCTTAGTTAAGCCCCCACATCTTTATGGTTCTGGAGGCACTATCTGGAGATTTTAAAGTTGGTTTCCCCTGGGAAGTGCTATACGCAGATGACCTAGTACTTATTGCAGATCGTGTGCGGGATGCCAAAGCCAAGTTCAGAAGATGGAGAGAGTACATGGAAAGTAAAGGATTAAGAGATAATATATATATTATAACTAAGCTTTTACACATTAGATTAGGCCTTGAAAAGGTAGAAGAAAGTGGTGCATACCCATGTGCAGTATGCAGAAAAAGGGGTGGGCGTGAACTCAATTCAATGCAGCGTCTGCCGCTGTTGGGTACATCACAGGAAGAAACACTGCACTAGCATAAAGGGACCTCTCCCAAGGAAGAAGTCCGAAGTTGAGAAATTTATATGTATAGTATGCATAGGCGAGCTTGTGATCAATGACCAGCACGAGAGTGTTAACTTTGGCAATGAGGCACTAGAGATAGTGGACAAGTCTTGCTACTTGGGAGATACCATCTCCGCCGGTGGTGGGGCCAAGGCAGCTAATATTGCCATAATTGAATGCGGCTGGGGAAAGTTCAGAGAACTGTTGCCACTACTCACCATGAAAAGACTCCCTCTCCCCTTGAAGGGAAAGATGTATGCTTCATGTGTTAGAAGCGCAATGACATATGCTTCAGAAACTTGGCCTGTCAAAGTGGATGATATCAACAGAATGGAATGCAACAAAATGAGAATGGTGAGATGGATGTGTGGGGCCAAACTGCAAGATAAGATATTTAGTGAAGAGTTGAGGAGATGGTTAGACATCAATAGTATCAGTGATGAGATGCGTACTAGTAGGCTGGATAGTTCGGGCATGTGGAGAGGGTGGATGAACTAAGTTGGGTGAAAAGAAGCAAGTCCATGAAAACGTGAGTGGACCTACACCAAGGGGAAGACCAAGAAAGACGTGAGATAAGACCTTACGGTCTGATCTTAAATAAAAGAACCTGATAAGTGAGGCAGCTCTGAATAGGGCTGCTTGCAGCGCCGTCAGTATGACATGAGACCGAAACCGTACTCTGTGTGGAGCACTCGGAATTTAAATGATGTATGTATGTATGTTGTCATCAGCATATTAGTGAATAGGACTAGAGGTACAGTTGAGAAGATTATTAATGAAAATTTGAAATAGGACTGGGGATAGAACAGAACCTTCGGTGAGGAAGTGAACGATGACCATCCACAATCTCTGCAATGGAACGGCTGGAAAGGATACTTGAGATAAAGGCACAGATAGAAAAATAGAAGTCAAAAGAAGGTAGTTTGGATATAAGTGATTTGTGCCAGGCTCTATCACAAGGTTTTAATATGTCCAGCGCAATACAAAAAAGTCTCACCGAAATCCCGAAGGGAGGCTGATAAAAAGTTTGTAATTTGTATGGTATCAAAGTACATGTCAGCAGAGCGGCCTTTAAGGAATTCATACTGGCGATCTGAAAGAAGGTTATAGGAAGTCAAATGCGTAATTTTTATTGAAATAAGATGTGGATTAGAAAAAATAAGATATACAAGATGTGAGGGCATTTGGACAATAGTTGGAGGATTGAGAGCTGTCACCCTTCTTTGGGACAGGTTGAATGAGAGAAAATGTCCAACAAGAAGGAAATATGTGAGATGAAAGGCAGGTGGAAGAGTTGACTATGAGTCAGCACAGAACAACAGTATTTGAGTAAAACGAATGGAACAACATCTGGCCTGTATTTCTTCTTGGTATTAAGCCCACAAAGAGTAGAAAGTACATGTTTGGAAGAGGTTTTATTAATAGGCATAAGAATAAGTGAGAGGGTGGTGAAGAAGGAGGAACAGCACCAGAGTTTTTATCAAAAGTACCTGTATATAGTAAGTGAAATGACGGGCCTTCAAGCAAACCCGGAAGGAACAACATTTAGGATAGCCAGTCTTCACCCACCACAACATAAGAAGAACAAGAAGCAGCGGGAAAGATCAAACAAATAGAGGAGTCACCCCTGATTAACCCAATCAGAATATATAAGTCACCCAATTTACCACATGCTCTGACTCATGAACAACACAGCTCGAGAATGGGAAACCTCAGCCAATCGCCACTCACCTGTGTCAACCAATTACCTCCCACCTTCCAAATGAAGTCGACGATCCAACACACAGCATTCCCCGTTTCTCCAGATTTGCATTACAACGAAAATATGTTTATGCTAATGCAACATGAACACCCCGAGGCCTACCGACATAAATGGAACTGAAAGACAACCCGGAAGACGACGGAAACATAGATACCAGAATCTCCAGGTAACGAGATCTAACCAGCAAGATATAAGAAGATTCATGTTGAACTAGGAATAAAGGCCTATCCCAGTTTATGAGAGATTTCTCAATCATTAGGCTAAGTAAATGACCATTAACTATGTATTATTATACCTTGGAAGTATACCATTATGTCAATACCAAACTTCCAAGTCTAGGCTAAGTATTTACCTCACAATAACCACACAACCATTTCTCCCTAACCTTGTGACTTCGAGACCGGGGAAACGAGAGTCAAATATAATGCCGCATATTACCTCTAGAAAATTAGAGAGGGGTATGCAATCCACACCTCAATACTATTCTAAAACCTTCGGGCTCAGAAGTAACTAATTAAAAGTGTTGGCTTGCCCCAGTTTGCCCCCCCCCCCCCCCCAGGAGAGTACCTGCTTGAGGTATTTCTGAAGTCCTACCTGTGGACGCCCTGCCTAGCTGAACTCTGGACCTCTGGACCTCGAGCAACGCCCTACACCCCTGAAGTGCTGCTCCACGGACCCACGATCAACATTGGCCAGACTTGTACTCTCGACCCCTGTCCTCCAAATACCCTAAGTGGCCCTATGTATCTTACATTGTGTTATTGTTGTTGAGGTAATAAGGTAAAATATGTGAACCGGGTTGTGTTAAGAAAGTATGTGATCTGTGCCCAAGATCGTTCAGTTTTCATAAGTGTTAATCCTTCTGAACCTAATCTACCACTCGTGTTATAATTGTGATTTAACACTAAACTTATTCATTAATTAACTTGCTCTAACAATCTTACGCATACGTTATATAATTGTATTCAATCAGTTACCCTGCCCCCACGTTCACAGATTTTCCATATATAGTATATGTATTCTGTGCTGTATTATGTGAGTTGAAGTCGCAGTGTATTTCGTGAACTGATTTCCTTCCGCAAACATTATTTCCTAGAACCTACGCCCATTTTCATAACGAATGTACTTGTCCCTGTGAGAATTAATTCACTTCCCCCTCTCCCACCTTAAACTCAGTGATATAACCACCTTTGTAATTATTTTATGAAATCGTATTATCGTTCATGACTGTGATTACCGATGTAAGTAATTCTGGTCCTTCATGCTCAGGAATTTCAGCATTGCATAGTTTCAATTACTTAGTTCAACATCATTCTCTTACACTTCGTATATTAGTGTTTGTAATTTAAAGTATCTGGTAACTCGTTCAGAATTTCTATTAATACTGCTGTAAGTATTATTTAGCATAACTTCGTCGTATGCGCCCAGTTCTTCTGATTTATTAATAGATCAGTTTGTTCTACTTTTACGCTTCAATTATAACAGCGTTCTCAGAGCCATTCTTGATTAACTTTGTTTATTCAATTTAGTCAGTCTCTATATCAATTTGTAGTGATTTCTTCAGTATATTCCAGATTCCATATTCATTATATTTATATCTGAATTCCTAAGCTCGATTCGTTATAATTACATACGATCGCTTAACGTGAATATAAGAGATACAATTAATAATCACGCATAGTTTATTATTCTGCGAGCCTAACTTTGTGTAAATTAATTTACTTATTCGTCTGCCACCAGTTTTTTTGAACTAGTTTTGAGACTCGGCTCGTAGTTGCATTAACTATAAATTAAATTCTCAACACCTCTGTCCAGCTAGTGACCTGACCTGTTTACCTTAAGTCGGAAGGTCACTTTAGGATACGCGCCTTCATACCTGGCGCACCCCCTTTTTACCGTGTGACTCACCCCATATTCCGGCGTGTTTGTTTCACACTCAATTCTCCCCAGCTCTCCATCTGAGATTATTTATATTTGATTTCTGCATTACTTCTTTCACGGAAGACACTCGACCCCCATTGATTATTGTGTTGAGGGTTGCTATTATTATATGATTTGTGTCTTTTAGTTGCTACAGTTTATTTCCTTATATTTAACCACAAGTTGTTTATACCATTCTCCCGTATACAAACACCAATTCACTAACACTATATTGTCAGTGCCTTGTTGTTAATATATTTCATTGCATCAGAGACTATCTGAATACACCAGATTATATTTGTACCTTGCTACTATTTAACCACTATATGAAGATAGTCTACGGCTCCTCTAGCTAGACCACTCTTTACATAAAACCCATCTGTGTATCTATATCTGTGTTGTTATTGAGTTCTGTATTATCCTAATTGAATACCAATTATGTATGATTAAGAACGTGCTAGATTTGACCCTGTCAAGTTTTATCAAGTTCTATCAGGCCATACTTGGATCGTTATACAGACTACTTCACGAGTTATAAATCATTAAAACCCGACATAACAGTAAAGAGTTCAGCATTGTCAGAGGAAGAAGTGGCGCTGTCTGAGTGGAAAATAGGAAGGAAAGATGAGGAAGTAAAATTGTTGGAGGGGTATTTGGCTAGGTGCCAGACACCTTTGGAAGAGCTAGAATTTTAAAGTTCATTACATTTACTATTGCTGAAAGAGTTTTGGCAAGTAGAAAAACATATTTGGCATGATTCCGGGCAGAAACATAAAGGTTCCTAGATTCGGGAGGCACCTTCAAGGTGCCAGTACTGTCTGTATGCTTCCTCCTTATTGTGGACAGCAGTAGAACAAGCGTGAGTAAACCGAGATTTATGTGTGTTAGTGTGAAACAAAGAAAATGGAATGTATGCATCCATGCCTAACAGAATCACCTCTGAGGATTTTGCTTCTGTGGCCGTGGAGGCCACGGAAGCAAAATCCATTCAGGGATAACCAAAGAAGTACTGCCATAGAGCAAGTCGGCGGCACCAAAATGACACAAGCGCCACAGGCTGGGAGGATCAGATGGCTATACTGGAGAGATAGGAAAGGTAATAGGTCCGGGATATGGGTAGGGTGTGATACAGTTATTTAAAATGTTCTCTGGTAGAGATAGTTTAAATTTTGACAAGTTATTTTTGTTAGAAAAAGGCAATAGGACAAGGGGCCACAATAGAAAATCAGAAAACAAAACTGTAGGCTAGTCTTACAAAAGTACTTTTTCAGTCACAGGGTTGTAGATTTCTGGAATTCGTTGCCAGAGGAGATAGTTAATAGCACCTCTATGAATGTGTTTAAATAGAGACTGGATGATCACATCGATGAAAAGGGATTGTAAGTACAGTCATTCTCACTATGCACTTGGCTCGTGGCCTGTTGCTTGGCTACCCGGACCTTATGTGTAGCTTACATGTATGCAAAGAGTACATTAGAAAATAAGAGGGCATGTGTAGATACTGTACATAATGCATTATTGCTTCACTGTGTGTCCCATAACTGAAATAACGAAATAACACCACCAAGAGCCAACATTACCACCCTTGCCACCACACCCCCGAGGAAAGAAGTCCCAAGCGCCACACCACCAGAATACGCCTGAGTCACCTCCATCACACCCACACTTCCCCCAACACCAGGAAAGGACATCATAGTCACCATCAGAAATCCTGACAGCAACAAGAACAAGAAAAACCGGAAAGAAGGAAAAGCAAGCAAGACTTTGCATAAGTCCTACACTACCACACGCCCTTCTTGCTCCACGCCGCACCACCGCCGTGACAGGGAAAACCAAAGGGGCTACCACAGCTGCCCCAGGCCCTCCTCCCAGCACATCAGCCCTTCTTGCATCGAGAAGGAGCACCGGGAGAAACGCTACCATCATTAAGATCAGGGGATCAGTACAGTTGGAAAGCTCTTAAAAACACACTTCTCTGGAATGTTTTTTAAGAGCTGGAAGATTTGGGCTAATATTTGATAAACAATTAAAGCATTGGTATTCAGTTGTTTATTGCAGATTTTTAGATCTTGGCTCTACAAAGGAAGCATTATTGAATCACCATGGTGGCCACTCAATATTAATTCTTCGCCTCGATCATCAGAAATTACTGTCGCTAAAGAAAGCTGTACTGACGTGCGCTCTAGTGGTAGTAAACCAAACCTCAGAAAGGCTTGTTAGAAGTTCACGCACTGGCAATTGGTTTCTTTCTAAGTCAGGGATCGCGAGATACCGTAGCACTGGCATAACGACACTTTGCATAGAGTCCTTACAGTACGCTGTCCCAGGCACTGGCAATAAGACACATATTCGTAAAAGGCCCAAATACAAACCAATTAAGTCCCTGGAAGACTCTTATAATGGTCAGGACAGTGAAGTTGGAGAGCACAGGCATCCCAACCCTCTTACGTTAGTCTGGTGATACGAAATGTATAGCACTGGCAGAACAGACTCGTATTCATTGAAGACCCCAAACCCAAGAGTACTGTAAAGGTTCTGGATTAACTACTCTTATAAAGGTCAGGATAGTTGAGAGAGACAGTATAACACTGGTATAACTTCTCCTCACGTTAATCCGATGATATGTTATATATAACACTGGTAGAACGTAACATATTCTTTTAAGACCCCAAACCAAAGAGTCCTACAACATCTTCCATCCTGCTGTCATCACCACACGACAGTATCGCCACCATGGCCCAAGAACCTCGTCAGAAGTGCCAAGGATGTGCAACATCACTGGAAGTGCCTAGTGTCATCACCAGAAGTGCATAGTGTCATCCCCCTGGAACTTATTGTGGATCCTCGATCGTGCTAGGAAAATTGTGTATATACCAATCCATGTCTGAATGTAACTCTGTATAAATATTATAGTTACATTGAATAAGATACTCTATGCTTGTACTCTGTATTATATTTATCCTCTATTACCTTTGTGCATGTGTTCATGTGATTTCAACTTCTCCAGTCGAGTAAGAACCTACCTAAATAGTCCAGTTAACTCCAGCAAAAACTTGGCATAACAGTAACCAATAAAGTTAGAAGTTTTGCCATCTGCGTTTAAAGTAAACAATATTGTGAAAAGTGAACTTAAAACGCAGCTCTGTGGCCTACCGTTACGGTAAGCAAGTCCTAACCCACCTTCTTGAGGTAACTTTGTTAATACACCGTCCTAGTTATAATCCCCCTTATACATTTCTTATAATATTACTTTTACCTGACGGTGGAAGCAAACGGGAGTGCTGTTTTTCAGCGGTACCATTTGTGTTAGAGTAGGAAATAATTAGTTGAGTGAATGGTTTGATGTAAATGTAGGTTTGCAACAGGGTTGTTTACTGTCAAAGTGGCTGCTAAATATATATATGGATGGTGTGGTGAGGGAGGTGAAAATGAGAACTATGGGTAGAGGATTGGGTTTACTAGGAAGGAATGGTAGAGATTGGGAGTTTAATCAGTTGCTGTTCGCTGATGACACAGCGTTGGTGGCGGATTCTGAGGAGAAAATGCAGCGGGTAGTCAAAGAGTTGGGTGTGGTATGTGGGAGGAGGAAGCTGAGGGTGAACGAATGGAGGATATATATATATATATTATAATATGTGGATGAATGAATGAAGAAATATGTGCTGGATGCTAGGGTGTATAGGGATATTGGAGGGGGATTATTTGACCATTATGTAGTAGTAGCTAAAATTAGGATACAAAAGAAGTGGGTGAGGGTAGCTGGAGGGAGGCGAGAGGATGGTGGAATGGCGAGGAGTGTGGAAAGGTTGCAGGAAAAGGAAATCAAGGAAGAATTCAGGAGAGCAGTAGAATGACGACTGTAGGTTTGACCTGGAAGGTATGGAGTAAGTGGAGGAGGTGAGCAAAGTGTTTAAGGAAGAGATCTGTGCAGCATGTGAGGAGGTATGTGGAGTAAAGAGAAGAGGGAGGGGAGTGAAGGGTACAGCATGGTTGACTGAAGAGGTAAACATAGCTGTGGAAGACAAGAAGAAAGCATACAGAGAGTGGTTGGGTATAGAGGGAATGAAGATTTGGAGAGACAGAAAAGAGCGAGGTACTTGGAGAAAAAGAGAGTGGTGAAGGAAAGTAAGAAAAGAGTAGATGAGTAATTTGGAAGGAATCTGAGTGTAAAATGGAGGGAGTGTAAGAAACTGTTTTGGAAAGAAGTGAAGAAAGTTAGGGAAGGTAGAAAGGGAAAATTTAAGGGTGTGAAAGATAAAAAATGTGTGAGTGGTGAAGGAAAGTAAGAGAAGAGTAGATGAGTAATTTGGAAGGAATCTGAGTGTAAAATGGAGGGAGTGTAAGAAACTGTTTTGGAAAGAAGTGAAGAAAGTTAGGGAAGGTAGAAAGGGAAAATTTAAGGGTGTGAAAGATAACAATGGGTGAGTGCTAGCCGAGAAGCAAGAGAATACCGGTTTTTATTTTGTTGCCGTTACATTTGCCTATACATATGCAACTGTATATGGGCGGAGCTTATTAACTATCAATGCACTTGTTTCACTGGCGGCGTCCACCCTGAACCACCAAAGATTCAATTTGTTTGAACCTGCTGCCAATGTGTGGCTAGGATTTTGGCATACACCTGGTCTACGACTTACCGCCGTAAGTGTACCTTGCTCTCTTTTGTCTCTCCAAATCTTCATTCCCTCTAATATCCAACTACTCTCTATACGCTTTTTTCTTGTCTTCCACAGCTAATTTTACCTCTTCTGTCCACCATGCTGTACCCTTCACTCCCATCCCTCTTCTCCTTATTGCACACACCTCCTCACATGCTGCACAGATCTCTTCCTTAAACACTTTGCTCATCTCCTCCAAACCCTCCATAAACTCCAGGTCAAACCTACCTAGTCGTCTTTCTACTGCTCTCCTGAACTATTCACTGATCTCCTCCTCCTGCAACCTCTCCACCCTCCGCACCATTCCACCTTCCTCTCACCTCTCCAGCTCTCCTCACCCACTTCATTTGTATCCTAATTTTAGCTACTACTACATAATGGTCAGACAGACCCCCTCCAATACCCCCATACACCCTAACATCCAGCACAGATGTCTTCATTCGTTTATCCACACATATATAATCAATCAGTGCCTTTCGTTCCACCACTATCTTATCCTTTTTCTTATGCCATACCACTGTCCATGTGTACCTGTGTATCATTCTGTGTCGGAAGGTGTTGGCTATCCACAGCCTCCTCCCCACACATACGTCCACAAGTGCACTACCATTCCCATTCACCTCTGACGGTACACCCCACTCTCCCACCACTCCATTAACTTTCTTATCACCCACCTTCCCATTCATATCCCCAATCAGAAATATTTTTTCGCTCTTGCCAAATTTATCCAGGCACGCCTCCGCATTCACCCAGAACTCCTCTTTCTCTCTTACAGGTTTATCTTCTGTCGGAGCATATACACACACAACCACCCACGTTTGAATTCCTACTTTCATTCTCACCCACACAATCCTTGAACCCACAGACCCATATAGTCTCTTAAATGCTCCTTCCATTTGTTACTTACAAACAAACATGCACCTTCTCTCGCTACTCCCTCACTCGCTCTAGCACACACAACCATTCCACACTCCCACATCTGTACCCCTCCATTTGATCTCAGTCATTCCACATACATGACAGTGGCATGACTGTCTACTCAGAAAACGAAATTAGAGATGCATAGAAGGAACATTATGAAAGACTGCTTGATGTGGAGTTTGAATGGAACAGAATACAGCTCAGTACTGCAGTCCCAGTACAAGCCTTTGATAGTATACGACACCACTAACAGTGCTATAGATAGAACGAAGTCCTGGAAAGCCTCTGGGTGCTACGGCATTGTCATTGAGATGCTAATAGCAGCTGGAGATATTGGGGTAAAATTGGTCACAGAGCTGATTAATACTATCATAAAGGAGGAAAACATTCCTGATGCATGGCAGTAAAGTGTGATAGTAGATAATCTATCACACTTTACTGCCATGCATCCTTGCCATCACAACCTTGCCTTTGTGTATATATACACAAAGGCAAGGTTGTGATGGCAAGGATGCATGGCAGTAAAGTGTGATAGTAGATATTATCTACTATCACACTTTACTGCCATGCATCAGGAATGTTTTCCTCCTTTATGATAGTATTAACCCTTTCATGCATTTATGACGCAGAGGTTGCCAGATTAGCAATAAGAAATAGAGTTCCTTAGACGGGAAATTATAGGGGTTTGAAAATGCCCGACCAAGTCATGAAAGTCTGCGAAAAGGTCTTTGAATGCATGATCAGAAAATGTTTTGCCATCAGTGACATGCAGTTTGGATTAATGCCGGGATGTGGCACAACTGATCCTATCTTCATTCTTAGGCAACTGCATGAGAGGTTCTTAGAGAAAAACTGGGAGTTATACCTAGTATTTGTAGATCTGGAGAAGGCTTTTGACCGGGTGCCAAGGGAAGTAATGCAGTGGGCTATGAGAAAACTCGGAGTAGAAGAGTGGTTAGTGCATGTGTTAATAAGAATGTATGAGGGGTCACGGGCAGCAGTTAGAGTGAATGGGGTTCTGAGCGAAGAGTTCCCAGTGAAATTGGGAGTTCACGAAGGTGCAGTGCTGAGCCCATTACAGTTTGTTTTGGTCCTGGAGGCTCTGTTATGGGACTTTAGGACAGGAATCCTATGTGATATGCAGATGAGCAGAGGCAGGAAGCAGAGGTAAAGTTCAAAAGATGGAGGGACAGTATGGCAAACTAATGTCTATGAGTTAATATAGATAAAACAAAGGTAAGGTCATAATTAGTGGAGTAGGGTGCAGAACTATGGAAAGAAGCGGCGACCATCCATGTGCAGGAAGGGGTGGGAAGTTACTTAATTCAATCTTGCGTCTGTAGTGACTGGGTACACAAAGAGATGTAGTGGGTCTAGAAGACCTTTGATGAGAATCATAGACTTTGAATGTGCAGTGTGCAAGGGATAACTTGTGTTAACTTGGGAAGTGCAGAGCTATGGTATTTGAAATGTCCCGTCAGGCGAAGGCATTTTGGTTCATTTCTCACGAAAATCGTCATATTTACCATAAATATCATTAAACTTATCCAAATTCGCCTATTTTACATATAATATGAAGATATTAACATTTAAGAGCACTAAAATAAGTGGGTGGTGAAAAAGACGTATTATTGCTGCCCGGTCATCTCATGAGGCGAGAGCCGGGGTGGCGTATATGCTCCCTTCCCGAGCTTTCAAGCGACACTGACGGCTCTGAGTAGAAGTCTCTGTGTTGCAAGGATCTCTAGCTGCCCCACCCATGTTAAAAAGACCGCCTGAGGGAAATTCGCGCCAAAACTTACTCTATAAAAGGGGGAATAAGAGGAAAAATAGCTGATAATTGAAGAGTGGGGAAAAAGGGGGAAAGGAGGGGAAGAGGGGTGTTGGGACACATATGTAGGAGTGGTAGCAGGTAATGGAGGGGAATTATCTCAACTAATCGCATACTGCTTTGTTTTGAGTGCCAGTGGAGTGTTTTGAAAGGCTTTTTTAAGGCCTTGGCTCTTAGGACCTTCGCCGTAGCCCGCCAAACCACTATGAGGTAGTTCGTCTTTCCTGGGTTAAATGACCCGCCTGTTAGTGTTGATTTTGACAGTGTAGTGCTGGAGTGTGTGAATAAATTCTGCTACTTGGGCGATACGGTGTCCGTCGGAGGTGGTGTTGAAGCTGGCTCCAATGCTAGATTCAGAAGTGCCTGGGAAAAGCTTAGAGAGCTGTTGCCACTCCTGACCATGAGAGGACTCCCACTTCACCTTAAAGGGAAAGTGTATACCTCGTGTGTTAGGAGTGCGATGACCTATGCCTCGGAGACGTGGCCGGTTGATGCGGAGTATATCAACAGAATGGAACCGGATCACAAGAGAATGGTGAGATAGATATGTGGAGTTAACCTCAGGGACGGGGTATTGAGCGAGGATTAAGAAGGTGTCTGGTCATTAGGTGTTTCAGTAAAGTGATGCGCATGAGCCAACTTGGTTGGTTTGGATATGTGGAGAAAATGGATGATCAGAACTGGGTGAAGGAATGCCGGACTGTGAACATGGGGGGAACTGCGTGTAGGGGCAGACCTAGAATGACGTGTTCAGGTACTCTGGTCCGATCTCTAAATAATGAACTTGACAACAGAGGCAGCCCTTGACAGGGCCGCCTGGAAAGCCGGCATTTAGGAAGTGAGTAACCACATTCTCTGTGGACAAAACAGTCTTTAAAGTTGTATGTATGTATGAAACCAGTACAAGGTAGGCTGCTGGAATCAGACCACTATACAGTGCTGACAAAAGTGAGGATAATGAAGAATTTGAAATTAGAGAGGAAAGAGAAAAAACTGACAGTAGAGAGAATAAATGTGAGAATACTGACTGAATTATGTATTGCGACAAAATATAGGGATATACAGAAAGCGACTGTAAAGGACATGGCCGTTATAATAGATTTAGAATATACTGTAGATGAAGTATGGAAAGGTACAGAGAATCCATGATTAAAGCAGCTGAGAAAGTATGTGGCAAGACAAAAGGTAAAATGTGAAAAAAGAAAGGTAACGCATTGTTTAACAAAGAGATGGAAGAAATTGTGAAGTATTTAGAAAGAGTTGCGAAAGAGTATGCTGCAAAATATTACACCTAGAGAAACAAAAGGTGTGAGGAAAAAAGAAAATAAGAACTTGAATCAAAGAGTGAAGAGTACAAAGGAGTATAAAGGAAATCAAGCAACAACAGATCTAGCGACCCCTCTAGGCTACTCGTCCTCCAAAACACTGAGGATCAAGTGTCCAAGCAGTGGTTTAGAATGGGTAAGGGAAAATTGGAAAAGGAAGAACTGCCCTGGAACTAATGTCCGTGGCAGGATTAGGAGATGTTAGTGTAACATCTTAGTAATTTGTAAATGCAATAATCCATGATGAATTTGACGGCGGAAAAATAATGTTATTTATTTACAAACGCAGTCAGTCGCAGGTTTGAGGCAAGATGTGTATCTAGGCGAAGTTTAAAAGAATCAACGGTGCTGTAGTCTATAATGTCTCGGGGAAGCCCATTCCACAAGTTGACAATTCGATTGAAGAAAAAATTGTTAGACTTGTGTGAGTTAAAAGATTTACCAATAATTTTGCAACCGTTTCCCCGTGTGTAATTAGAATGGTCGATAATGAAGTACTTACTACAGTTCATATTGTCGATGCCTTTGATGATTTTGAACACTTGAATTAAGGTGCCTCTTAATCTGCGCTAGGTTAAAGGAAATATAGTTAATTCACTAAGATGCTTCTCGTATGGTTTATTCTTTAGGCTATATATCAATTTGGTAACTCTACGTTGAACTCGTTCTAGCTTGTCTATGTCTTTTAGTAGTAAGTGCACCAGGATTGAACGCAATATTCCAGAAGAGGGCGGACTAAGGCATTGTAAAGAGTTAGGATTAAATTTTTCGATTTATGCTCAAATGACCTGTCTACAAAGCCAATTGTTTTGTTTGCCTTCTTAACAACTTCTGTACATTGTTGACTGGGTTTTAGGTTACTCGATAATGTTATTCCTAAATCAGTTTCTCTGTCTACACTCTTAGGCTGGGTGCCATTCATCGAATAGTTTGCGTTCTCTTTTCTATTTCCGATATGTAATACTTTACATTCATCCGCAGAGAAAGTAATTTGCCAAATTTGAGCCCAAGGACTATACAAGACGCTAAAAGGAAGGTAGATGAGGAATATGGGAAGAAGATTAGTGTACAATTTTTGAGTGACAAGAAAGCAGAGCTGTGAAAGAAGCCAGAAAGAGGAAGACCGAGAGTGTTCCGGGTTGTAGAATGAGGAACGTGAATGGGAAGGTGGTGGAGGATGACGGTGTGGTGGATGTGTGGAACGATAATTTTAGTAGTTTGGTTGTAATGAGTTGGGGGGAGGCAAATATCTCAAGCATAGGAATGCAGAGAGGTAGAGTAAACAGGGTAGACGAAAGACAGATAAGCAGAGAAGAACAAATAAACAATCAATAGATTTAAAATGGGCAAAGCTGCTGGAGTAGATAACATCCCTGGTGAAAGGCTGAGGTATGGGTGAGATAAAGTTATAGACATAATGCATACGTTATGTAAATTATAATGGGAAACAGAAAGTGTACCACAGGACTGGAGGAAGCAGCGATTGTACCCCTATACAAAAGGAAGGGTAGTAAAGAGGAATGTAAGAGTTATAGGGAAATTAGCTTGCTTATCATACCTGGTAAGGTAGATGCAAGAGTAGTAACAGAGAGACTGTAGAAGGTAACGGATGATAATAGGTGAAGAACAGGAAGGTTTCAGAAAAGGCGGCAAGGGCTGCATTGATCAGATAGCCTCAATGCCATTGTTAGTAGAGAAGTATTTGACCAAGAACAGAAAACTCTGTGCAACATTCATGGATTTGGAAAAAACCTACATCAAATTAGATTTGGAGGGCCTGTGGAAAGTGTTAACAGTATATGGTGTGGGAGGAAAGTTTCTATTGGCAGTAACATCTTTTCAAAGGAATGCAATGGCAAATGTGAAGGTAGGTGATACGTTACGTGAGAGTCTTGAGGTGAATGTAGGAGTAAGACAGGGATCTGTCATGTCAACTTGGTTGTTTAATATATACATGGGTGGAGTGGTTAGAGAATGTAGGGTGGGATCAATGGGTATAGGATGAAGGCTGGAATCGGAGGGAAGACAATGGAAGATTTTAACATGCCCATATGTGGACGATGCAGTCCTGTTTGGGGAAAATGTAGAAGAAATTCAGAGAGTGGTCGCAGACTTCGACAGGGTATGTGAAAAGAAGAAATTAACATAGCGGCTGCGACAATCCTCTCGAGAGGTTTTACTTGTAGGCTGCGATGCTTTTCTCGGAAGAAGAGGTGTCAAACACGTACCTAAACACTCTAAATGACAGAAACAAGAAGTGTGACTGTCAGGGCTGTAGGGATGAGTTTCCAATGACATTTAATGCCCCCCATCTTGCCTGCTTGCCCTGCTTCTTATATTTCCTCCCTCCACCAGACCAATACTCCAATACGCACAGCCGCTCGTTGCCGATTTTGCGCCACATTTTTTACTACGGGCCACCGTAACACCTCAACCATGCATCTTTTGGGTTGGATGCGCAATTGCATTTCCTACACAATGATGAGATTTGCGTTGCTTTTTGGAAGAGGCACCAAATCGGCCTAGGTCTAGCACAGGGCAATGGTGAGTGTATATACAGTATATATATATATATATACACATATATATATATATATATATATATACTATATATACTATATATACAGTATATATTTAAGGAATGGCGAGGAGGGTGGAGAGGCTACAGGAGGAGAAAGTCAGGGAAGACTACAGAAGAGCAGTAGAAAAACGACTAGCTGGGTTCGACCTGGAAGATATGGAGGAAGTGGAGGAGATGAGCAAGGTGTTTAAGGAATAGATCTGTGCAGCATGTGAGGAGGTGTGTGGAGTAAGGAGAAGAGGGAGGGAGTGAAAGGTAAAGCATGGTGGACAGAAGAGGTAAAAATAGCTGTGGAAGACAAGAAGAAAGCATATAGAGAGTGGTTGGGTAGTAGAGGGAATGAAGATTTGGAGAGACAGAAACGAGCGAGGTATGTGGAGAGAAAGAGAGTAGTGAAGAAAAGTAAGAGAAGAGTAGATGAGGAATTTGGAAGGAATATAAGTGTAAAATGGAGGGAGTGTAAGAAACTGTTCTGGAAAGAAGTCAAGAAAGTTAGGGAAGGTGGCACGGGAAACAGTAAGGGTGTAAAAGATAAGAATGGGAGAATGCTAGCCGAGAAGCAAGAGAGGTGGAGGGAGTACTTCAACGAGTTGCTAAATGTAAGGAATGAAGCACCATCAAACATAGTTGGATGGGTATGGGATGGAGAAAAAGAGAAATATTGGAGGAGGAGGTGGGGATCAAGAAGTCAGAAATGTCGGAATACATGAAAAGAATGAAGTTGGAGAAAGCACCAGGAACAGATGGAGTGTGTGGGGAAATGCTGAGGTATGGCAGTGAGATAGTGATCGAATGAGTATGGAAAATGTGCAAACTAGTGTGGGGGAAGGGGAGTGCACCTGATGACTGGAAGACAGGCATAATAGTCCCCCTCTATAAGGGTAAAGGGTAAAGAGGAATGTGTGGTAACCACCAGGGAATATGTCTTCTAAGCGTAGTAAAGAAACTGTACAGTAGGGTAGTGATTGAGAGAGTGAGAGCGAGAAAGGATAAATGGATAGGTGACGAGCAGGGCGGGTTTAGGAAGGGAAGAGGATGTGTAGATCAGATTTTTACCCTGAATTGTGTTGTGGAGAAATATCTGGAGCCGCAACAAAAGCTGTATGTTGCCTTTATGGACTTGGAGGAGGCCTATGACAGAGTGGATAGAGAAGGCATGTGGAAAGTACTTAGAATATACGGAGTAGATGGCAAGTTGCTGAAAGCAGTGAAGAGCATGTATAAGGGTGCAAAGGCGGCAGTACATGTGGAGAACGAGCAGAGCGAGTTCTTTGACCTGAATGTGGGGTTGAAACAGGGGTGTGTGATGTCCCTGTGGTTGTTTGGATGGAGTCATGAAAAAAATACAAGGAAGAACAGTAGATGTTGGTGTATCACTGATAAGGGAGGGAAATGAGTGGAAGCTACCTGAACTGTTGTTTCCTGATGATACAGTTCTGATGAGCGATAATGAATGGGAGTTGCAGGGTCTGGTAAATATGTTTGGAACAGTGTGCGAAAAACGGCATCTGAAGGTAAATGCGGGGAAAAAAAAGGTTATGGTTTTTGGAAGGGGTGAAGCCACAGAGTGTGAGGTGAAGTTGAACGGTCAGGCTATGCAGATTGTCAGATCATTTAAGTATCTGGGCAGTGTGTTGAGTAAAGATGGGACTATGGATGAATAAGTGCGGGGGAGGGTGCAACAGGGAAAGAGGGTTGTAGGAACGCTGAAAGCAGTAACAAGAAATAGGGTGGTCAGTATGGAAGTGAAGAAGTCCTTGCATGACAGTGTGGTAATCCCGACACTGACTTACGGAAGCGAAGCATGGACGTTGGTTGAAAGACTCAGACCAAGAGTGAGAGGGGTGGAAATGAGTTACTTGAGAAGTGTGTGCGGAGTTACATGGAGAGATAGACAGACGAATAAGGAAGTAAGAAGGAGGTGTGGTGTGGAGGTAAATGTGCTGGAAAGTGTGAAAAGGAACACCTTGAGATGGTTCGGCCATATGGAACGTATGGGAAGCGAGAAAATGACTAAGAGGGTGTACAAGAGTGAGATGGAAGGACAGAGAGGGAGATGTAAACCGAAAGAGAGGTGGAAGGATGGAGTGAGGAAGTATATGGATGAAGGCAGTGCTGGTTGGGAGGAGGGGCGTCAATTGACTGGGGACATGGGTGCATGGGGCGGTTCGTTCGTGGCCACCCCTTCTGGATCACGGCGTCAGGCAGGTAGATATAGATATATATTTTCTTTAATACATACGAGGTTGAAAGAAATGGCAATTTCTGCGTTGGAAATTTTATTATTCAAGGTTTCCAGGTCTCTGATGAGTTTTCGCTGGGTGGCAGGAAGTAGATGAAGGAGATGAGCAAAATTCATGGTGGTACAGGGTTACATTAAAGTACATGAAGATACAGGATATACGACGCGTTTCACTGGACAACCAGCATTATCAAGTAAGGAAGGAATGATATAAAAGGTAAACAGGAAGGGTATATATAGAGGGTGGAGGATCAGAGGAGGCGGAAAACAGGGGGCAAAAGTCTGCTATTGGTGGAAGGGTAAACTAGGAGAGAGAAAGGGGTAAACCGCTTCACGCATGCGCACTGGATGCGGGATGGTGGTCAGTAGGTGGGGTCGAAGCTGATTGGCTGCGTGTCGAGGGGCGTGGCCTAAGTTGTGTGGCGCCTGCAGAAGACGAAGCTGAAGGAGGTAGCGTGGGGGGCTGCGTCAAGGGCACCGGGGGGCGAGGAGGGTTGTTAGGTCCTGTAGGGTAGTGCCTTTTGGCAGAAGGAAGGATCTGAAGGTCCAGAGTTTGGTTGTTGATGTTGGGATGTAAGGCTTGGATATATAAAGCTTCGAGTATAGGTAATCTCCTTGGGTCACTTTCTTTATCGAGTATGGTGGTGTGTTTCTCTAACTCGTTGCGTGTGAGGTGAGGGTGGTTAGGGGTGAGATAGTGGTCTTTGATGGCTCCAGCCTGAAGGTGAAGAGTTAACCGACGTGAAAGACGAGTCTGCGTCATACCAATATAGGAATGAGGTCCACAGTCCTCATAATTACAGGTATGTTGGTAAATGACTTGATCGTCGGTTATCGGGCTCTTTATCTTGGTGGAGGCTGGTTTGTTGCGGAGAACGAGGTTGGAGGTCTTGGGGGATTTGTAATAAATTATTAATTTGATTTTGTTTTCCGGGTTGGTTGGGTGGACATGCTTGGAGATTATTTCTTTTAAGACGGCCTCGTCATTTTTGTGTTCAGAGGACATGTAATTGCGGTAGAAGATCTTAATTTCATTGGGGGGGGGTCAATGTTGGGAGGGCTTTGGGTGTACCATTTTTCAAGATGGTGGTTGATGGTGTTGGAGATGTCGGAGTTGGAGTATCCGTTATTTACTAAAACTTGGGATAGTCTTTCTAGTTCCTGGTGGGTGTCGGCCCAGGTAGAGCAGTGCGTGAGGGCTCTCCTAACATAGGCGGAGATGGAGGATAGAAGATAACGGCGGGGGCATTCACTATCGCCGTTGAGGCATTGTCCTGTGTTAGTTGGTTTAATGTAGACGGTGGTTTTGAACCCATGGTCGTTCAGAGCTACGAGGATGTCGAGGAAGGGGAGTTGTCCATTGTTAGAATTTTCAAAGGTGAAGTTAAGTCCGGAGGAGGTCATGAAGCGACGCTGGAGTTCCTGTAGTTCGTGGAGGTCCTTGATTTGCACGAAGATGTCATCCACGTATCTACAGTAGACGGCGGGTCGTTGGGCAGCTAGGAGCTCTTCCTCGATGGTACCCATGAAAAAGTTCGCAAAAAGAACTCCTAGGGGGCTGCCCATCGTCACACCGTCTATCTGCTTGTACATGTTGCCCCGGGGGCAAAGGAAGGGGGCCTCCTTGGTACATAGCTCCAGTAGTGTTTTCAGGGCCTTCTCCAGGATGTCCAGTGTAGGTGTATCAGGGCAATGATAAATTCGACGTAGAATCATGTCAATGGTCCTATCCACTGGCACGTTGGTGAACAGGCTTTCTATGTCGAAAGAGGCGATTGTGTGGTTGTTGTTACGGGGGGCGTCTCGTAAAATTTCCAAGTAATCGTGGGCTGAGTTAAGGTTGAATTGGCTGGGCACGTAGGGGGTGAGGAGGTTGTTCAGGGCCCAGCCAATTCAACCTTAACTCAGCCCACGATTTCTTGGAAATTTTACGAGACGCCCCCCGTAACAACAACCACACAATCGCCTCTCTCGACGTAGAAAGCCTGTTCACCAACGTGCCAGTGGATAGGACCATTGACATGATTCTACGTCGAATTTACCATTGCCCTGATACACCTACACTGGACATCCCGGAGAAGGCCCTGAAAACACTACTGGAGCTATGTACCAAGGAGGCCCCCTTCCTTTGCCGCCGGGGCAACATGTACAAGCAGATAGACGGTGTGGCGATGGGCAGCCCCCTAGGAGTTCTTTTTGCGAACTTTTTCATGGGTACCATCGAGGAAGAGCTCCTAGCTGCCCAACGACCCGCCGTCTACTGTAGATACGTGGATGACATCTTCGTGCAAATCAAGGACCTCCACGAACTACAGGAACTCCAGCGTCGCTTCATGACCTCCTCCGGACTTAACTTCACCTTTGAAAAATCTAACAATGGACAACTCCCCTTCCTCGACATCCTCGTAGCTCTGAACGACCATGGGTTCAAAACCACCGTCTACATTAAACCAACTAACACAGGACAATGCCTCAACGGCGATAGTGAATGCCCCGCCGTTATCTTCTATCCTCCATCTCCGCCTATGTTAGGAGAGCCCTCACGCACTGCTCTACCTGGGCCGACACCCACCAGGAACTAGAAAGACTATCCCAAGTTTTAGTAAATAACGGATACTCCAACTCCGACTTCTCCAGCACCATCAACCACCATCTTGAAAAATGGTACACCCAAAGCCCTCCCAACACTGACCCCCCCAATGAAATTAAGATCTTCTACCGCAATTACATGTCCTCTGAACACAAAAATGACGAGGCCATCTTAAAAGAAATAATCTCCAAGCATGTCCACCCAACCAACCCGGAAAACAAAATCAAATTAATAATTTATTACAAATCCCCCAAGACCTCCAACCTCGTTCTCCGCAACAAACCAGCCTCCACCAAGATAAAGAGCCCGATAACCGACGATCACGTCATTTACCAACATACCTGTAATTATGAGGACTGTGGACCTCATTCCTATATTGGTATGACGCAGACTCGTCTTTCACGTCGGTTAACTCTTCACCTTCAGGCTGGAGCCATCAAAGACCACTATCTCACCCCTAACCACCCTCACCTCACACGCAACGAGTTAGAGAAACACACCACCATACTCGATAAAGAAAGTGACCCAAGGAGATTACCTATACTCGAAGCTTTATATATCCAAGCCTTACATCCCAACATCAACAACCAAACTCTGGACCTTCAGATCCTTCCTTCTGCCAAAAATCACTACCCTACAGGACCTAACACCCCTCCTCGCCCCCCGGTGCCCTTGACGCATCCCCCGCGCTACCTCCTTCAGCTTCGTCTTCTGCAGGCGCCACACAACTTAGGCCACGCCCCTCGACACGCAGCCAATCAGCTTCGACCCCACCTACTGACCACCATCCCGCATCCAGTGCGCATGCGTGAAGCGGTTACCCCCTTTCTCTCTCCTAGTTTACCCTTCCACCAATAGCAGACTTTTGCCCCCTGTTTTCCGCCTCCTCTGATCCTCCACCCTCTATATATACCCTTCCTGTTTACCTTTTATATCATTCCTTCCTTACTTGATAATGCTGGTTGTCCAGTGAAACGCGTCGTATATCCTGTATCTTCATGTACTTTAATGTAACCCTGTACCACCATGAATTTTGCTCATCTCCTTCATCTACTTCCTGCCACCCAGCGAAAACTCATCAGAGACCTGGAAACCTTGAATAATAAAATTTCCAACGCAGAAATTGCCATTTCTTTCAACCTCGTATGTATTAAAGAAAATTTATTACCTGGCTTTACCAACATATATATATATATATATATATATATATATATATATATATATATATATATACTGTATATACTGTATATATAATATATACAGTATATATATATATACAGGATATATATCACAAATATACGTGAACCACTAAATGTTTTTATACTCCAAACAGGACTCGAACCACCGAGAGTCAGGAAGAGTGTCTTTGCTTTAATCCACTACACCACGGCATGATGAAGGATACTTAACCTTTTTTGTGTATATATTTAAGGAGGTGACTTTCATGTTTGGAGCCAGTAGGCACCAATCGAACAAGGCAGTACTCCAGGGAATGCTATAGGTGGGTGTTAAGGAAAACTGGAACTCCTGTTTCACCCCCTGGTCTCTTTTTGCTGATCCTTTCCGTGCCCCACCAAAACAGAGGGCAACCTCAATTTACCCTCCTTAATTTCGTCTCTTTCTTTCAACATACTATATTAAAACATATTTTACATAGTACACTACCTTTTCAAAATTCTTAATATACATACCGGTATGTATATATTGTACCGTATATATATATATATATATATATATATATATATATATAATAATTTATGATGTTGTAATATTATAATAATGTATTAGCCATTGTATTCTGTCCTATCTCATCCTCTTGTATGTCGTCAATCTTTTCTCATCTGCCTCTCTCTGTTTTTCATTTCCCACTTTGTTGGTTTCGTCTATCTATACATTTTTATTACAACCACTTTATGTTAATCTTATCTCTTTATTTCTACTCCTATATACTGTAGTTTCTCTCTCTTCTCCAATCATCCTCTCTGTGTTACTCAATCATGTTATCTATCATGAAACTTATCTAATCAGCCTTTCTCTCTCTTTTTCCCCTTGGCTGGTACCTGTGTATATATTTTTCTTATATCCATATATTTAATATATATATTTTATTTTATTTTTAGTCCTTTTAGCGTCTCTCTGTCTTCTCCAATCATTCTCCCTGCCATGAACCGTATTAAATCAGGTTCTCTCTCTTATTTCCTCTTTTTTCTGGTTTCATATATTATTATTACTATGCCGGATTTTACAACATCCGAGCACATTACAAGTCACCACCTCATCAACTGGCTAACTTACTACCCCAAGACCACCTGACACCAAAATAGTCACCCTTACAACCCAGCCATGCTCTTCGGATCAAAATCGGGACAAAAGAAAACGAGGACAACACCTGAAGCATTCATGTTCATTACCTGTAGTACCACCGGGGGGGCCCCCCCCCCCCATTACTAATTACTCCTCTACCTGATATCCCGGAGAAGAAAAGGCGTAAGTCCAATGATATACTAGGAGTAGGCCTACCTGTAGCCGCTCTTCTCCGGAAGCTAACTATCAACAAGACACATGAGAAACGAGTACAGGACGGATGGAGAGGTTGTTCAGCAGCTTACTCGTTCCTTGCTAGGTCCCGCTACCAAAGCATACTTGGTGTATCCTCCAAACAAGACACCAGTACGTCCTCCGACTGAAGAAATATTTTGTCTTCTGAATGGTTTTGGATTGCTGCGTCCGCCGAGCTTTCCTAAAGAGTTGTATCTTCAGAACTCTCACCTGGTGATACGTCCTCTGATCACCGCACCAGAATACTCGCACAACTAGGAACTAGTGCATGTCCGTACGCATATTAATGTAACTCCTTCGCCGAGTGGAGTGTACCGACAGCCTAGCAGCTTAAATCTGTGACCCCAGCGATGGTTCCCCGACGAGAGTACAGCCAGATCCCAGAGAAGAAGCAGAGGAAGACAAAAACAAGAAGCCCTTTGTCCACTCTTGCCCGAGACCTCTAAGTAATTCTATATTTTCCAAGTTTGGAGCGGAGGTACAATTCTAGTATTTGCTGTTTTTCACTTTGCGAGATCCCTTTTCATATCATCATAAACTCACATACCGCACACATACCGGTACTCTGTCTCCCTTGCCATATTCATAGAGAATATACTTATATGTTATTTTTCTCTAGCCGTCTTCCGTCTATATTGCTGAGTGCATAAATCTATTTCCTATTTACCTTCAGTAGACAACACAACTCATCTACGCAGTATCCTAGTTATACCTAGTTATATATCCTACTTTGCTCCCCCTTCCATATTTATGTCTGTCCTCTCTTCCAGGTTCCATTAATCTGTATTTGTACATACTATGCTTAAACTCAGATATCACTCGCCATATTGTTAACCTCATCTAATACATACTGTATGTTTGCTCTTTATTATTACTTGTAAATAAAACCTTATATACAGTGATAATGTACTCTGTTCTATTCTTTAGTTTCTCAGTTAATATAAAATACATTGCACCCCTAAAAGGTTATTATACGTACCGTAAGAAGCCTGCAATAATTGCCAGGTACGTAGCCTTTTAATTATATTTCCAATGTACTTAATCTTATATCTTTACTCTATAGCATCTTTCCGTCACCTCCAATCATCCTCTCTGTCTTACCCAATCATTCTCCATGTCATGAACCGTATCTAATCAACCTCTCTCTGTCTCTCATTTCCCCCTTGGCTGGTCTCTGGTCTCGCTCCTCCTTTCCCTTCTCATTTATATTTTTCATCCACTGACCCTCACTCATCTTCCCTCGGGTTTATCATCTTTCCACCTTGCTTCGACCCCTGTAGAAATATTATGCCGTTGTTTACTATATCCTTGTAGAGTTGTAGACTATTCACAATAATTAGGCCAGAAATCTTAATTTTACCTGTTGTAACTCAGGGATGGCTCGAGCAAACATGTTGATACTTCCCACACCAGTTCACTGGTTGAAACTTTCCAAATAGTAAAAGTAGCAGCTCAATTACTGAAGTCCTTTTTGAGTATGAGAGGCTGGGGTGGGCATTTGTGGCCTATTAAATAATGAGCAAGGTATAGAGATCCTGTAATAAGAGAGAGTGGCCGTCTTTTACTGTGGACACTATTATGGTGCCTCACTTTTAAAAAATAAGGGGTCTTAATATAATTTTTTTGAACCTGTAGAATGTATATCGAAAGACCAAACTAAATATCTTGTTCCAGTATTGCCAAATGTTTATTACATATTTATTTTTCTGTGTGTGAAAGAGACACAATGCAAAGCTGTCTGTAACAAGTGTCTCCCCTATAGTTGAAAGATTAACAAAGAGCCAAATTCAAGGTACGTTAGAGTCCAAAGGTCTGGAAATTTGAAATTTAAAAGTCTAAATCATAGGATGAAGGTAAGATTGATTGGGGGAAAGAGAGTTCCAGAGTTCACTTGTTGAATAGAAGAAAGATTGAGAAAGTTTATTAATTTTTGGGTTAGAGAACTGGACAGAATTGGAGTGGGATTGTGTTGAGAGGCGGGTGCCTCCCACTTACCATAAAGGAGGGGGTATGCACTGATAGAGCTCTGAAAAACATTGATTGTTGTAATAGCGATAACAGAATGAAAGAGATGCAATATTGCGGCGTGTAGAAAGAGTTGTGAGAGGAAGTGAGTTGATTAGGCAAAATGCTTTTGACTACCCTTTCGAAAAGTGGAGTATGTGTGGAACCTCCTCACACATGCAAACAATACTTGATACATGGGCACACTTTGCCTCTATACAGAACAAGAAGCTGTGTGGGGATAAAGAATCCACGGAGACGGTTGAGCACACCTAACTTCTAGGAAGCTGTTTAGCAAGAGAAAGAAATACCAAGAATACTGAGAGAAGATGAAAGGTTGATTTGTGTATTGTTGAAGAATATGGGAAAGTCATGTGGAAGATGGCATTAGGTAGATAAAGGGAGAAGTTGGGTTTTGGAAGCATTGAAAGTAACAAGATTTTATCTACCCCAATCAGAGATAGTTGATAGGTGTGATATGGCCTCATCACATGAGTTTTGGAGTCAATACATACTGGGTCATTGTGGTAAACTAGTTGAATATTGAAAGGTAGATTCATCAGCATATGAGTGGCTAGGACTAGAGCTGCAGTTGAGAAGATCATTAACCCACTGAGCCCCAGCGACGCAGGGTTCGCGTCTACAATGTATGTAACGCTAAACCCCAGCAACGCATGGTTTGCGTCCTGGGCGGTCCAGTCCCAATTACTCCGGTCCTATGGCACCTAGAGGGCTCAGATTTGTATGGGAACTGTGTAAGTATCCCACGCACCCATGCCGATGGTTGAAAACTCTCAAAGTCGAACCGCATGCGCGTGAGCGCGCAAAAACCTGTTTTTTGTGGGAAATTGCCTTCAATTTTTTACTCTTGTAAAATCCGTTTTCGGGGGCTCTGTAGGACCATTTTTTGAGCTTTTTGATAAATTTTTCTTGGTTTTTCCTTCATTCCTAACCCATTCGCTATTGTTTCTGGAATAAAAAAAAAAATCAGAATCAGCCGGTCCTGGGTGGTACATTTATAAATATTTAGCTGGTACTCAGCGGGTTAATGAATATTAGAAAGAAAATTGGAGACAGGATAGAGCCCTGAGGAACACCAGAGTTGATAGGTTGAGGACTTAAGCGATGACCGTCCACATCCGCAGCTATTGAACGGCCACAAAGGAAATTAGAGATAAAGGCACAGCTGGAGGGATAGAAACCAAAGAAGGGTAGTTTAGAAATTAGAGATTTGTACCAGACTCTATCTAAGGTTTTCAATATGTCTAGCGCAGTAGAAAAGGTCTCGCCAAAGTCCCTAAAGGAGGATGACCAAGACTTAGTAAGATAGGAAAGCAGATCACCAGTAAAGCAGCCCGCTAGGAAACCATACTGGCAATCTGAAAGTAGATTATAAGAAGACAAATGCTTAAAAAATTATGAATTTAGAATAGCTATAAAAACTTTGGAGAGGCAAGAAATTATAGCAATTGGACAATAGTTGGAGGCTTGAGTGCGGTCACCCTGCTTTGGAACAGGTAAAATGAGAGTAAACTTCCAGTAAGAATGAAAGACGTTAGAGGAAAAACAGAGATGAACCAGTTTGCCTAGGCAGTGAGTCAGCAAGGAAGAATAGTTTTTGAGTACAACAAGAATAAACCATCCGGTCTGTATGCCTTCTTGGTATTAAGAGCAGAGAGGGCAAAATGTACAGTCGGTCACCTTTCCGACTGGGCCACCTAATGGTAATTTCGCTGGGTCTTTCGCTCTGGTATTACTAAGATCGCTCACTCCCCCCCCCCCCCCCCCTGAATCTGTTGCATAATATGTCCCATAGATGGCGTCATTAGATTTACTGGGAAGGAGAGGGGTGGGCTACACGGAGAAGGGGGAGGGGGGGGTGGGGGGGGGGGTTATTGTGTAGGGAAAGTTGGAAGTATGTAGGGTGGGGGAGGGGGGTTACGTGAATTATTTCACCAGGTTTATGGTTACTGTTTTATCTCTTGATATTAATTAAGATGAAAATAGTTTTTGCTAGTGAAATCTGCCTTTAAGAAATATATGTTTATGTGTAATTATTGTTTACAAACCAATTTGTAGGGATTGCTAGATTCACTATCTATTTAGTAAGACAGCTCTTTCTCACTCATTCACTCACACTATCTATTTATCTATCTATCTGTCTATCTATATCTATCCACATTATAGATTAGTGTTGTCCTTAGCTGATGTTCATTTGCTCTTCTTTGGGTTAATGTTGGTCTCTTAATTTTGGTTGAGGTCCCGGGCTGGCCCGGCCCGTATTGTCGATTTGCGGCATTTGTTTTGGGGCTCCTCATACTTTTCTGTCTCATGCCTTTTTCTTCAAATACAGCATTATGTGTAGCATTGTGTTGTTACTTAAAATAACAATGTCGTCATTCGTGAAATTCCCATACCAAAATAACAGCTTTCATAACTAGTCGCTTACACCAAAGAATGCTACACTGTTAGAGAAAATATGTCATTCAGTAATAAAAGCAGTGCAATATATATTGATAAAATTATGATATTCTCCAGATGTGTATTTTGTGTTTGAGAAGGGGGTTTGGAGAAGACAAAATATATATATGACTAAAATACAGTACAAAAATATCAGACTTTAGAACTGGTAACCTACTTAAATAGAAACAAATACATTATTTAATCGGAAATAAGTGCTACAAACTTCAAAGTCGTTATAACTTATAAGAAAAATAGGTCCTACTAAAATGTCATTGGAAAACGATATATACTTTCAAAGTAGCCCCAGAGAAGTTTTAGTGGTTTGCATTTCCCAATGTTGATATGTATGATAAAGGTGTTTGTTATTAGCATATACATTTGGATAGCAATGCAAATATAATTAAACCGTTCAGAGAGAGAGAGCGAGAAGGAAAGGGAGAGACGAACTAAATGGACGAATACATCGAAGAGACTTATACACGAAAGCTTGACTCTAATATCTGTGGATAGAGTATTTATTAATCAAAATAATTAGTATTCGGTAATGTTTACTCTATATATTCATCTAAACATATGACAAAAATTATCCGCAGAGCCACCTCACCTATGTAATGCAAATTCCCATTACAAGCAACCCAATTCCTCGATATGACAATCAAAGGTTTGATGTTCTCCACTTCCCTTTACCTAATAAATTGTTTCTCTGCGTATGAAAGAGACAAGAGGCAAAACTGCTTATAAACAATTTGACGTCCTATTGTCCCTCTTACCCCAGTCAGAACAGAATGCTTAGTACAGAACCATATTCAAGGTGCACTGGAATGTAACTGCAGGACACGCAAAGCTTGAAACAAAGTCATAGGGTGAGGGATAGACACATTTACGGAGTGAATTCCATACTTTACTTGTTGAGCTGAAAAATTACGGGGAAATTTAAGTTAACTGTTGTCTTTGAATGGTGGGTAGAAAAGTGGTGGGAATGAGTTACGAAGCGGGTGTCCCTCTGTCTCTGCAGAGTGAGAGGTATACGCTGGGACAGCTGTGAAGAACACTGATTATAATAATGGCATAACAGTAATATACATGCAATTTTCACAATGTGGAGATATTGTAGACAATATGGTGGAGAAGAATAGAGATTACATGCCTTTGACTGCACCATTTCAGAGGCATTTTTCATTTGCGAACAATACCTGATACGCTTACAACTGTGTCCCTGCACGGAGAAAGAGGCTGTACGGGGATAAGGGGGTAACAGACGATTGAGCAAACCTAACCTCTGGGAAACGTTTTAATCAACAATGTTAATATGATCTTTCAAAGACACACACGAACACACACTTGTGTTTCGATAAACACTAATGTTTCACTGCATGCACGCGCATAATTTATCAGTATATGTTATGGCTCTAGCCATCTCTCTCTCTCTCTCTCTCTCTCTCTCTCTCTCTCTGTGTAGGAATAGTGGTTTGGCAGGAGAGTCACAGGGACCGCACCTTCTACCAATTATCTTTCGCAACTAACTCAGGTTGTTACAGGTTGCCAGGGTAGCTCATGAAAAAAATATATCCACTGATATTTTAACAACCAATCATGTTATGACTTATACCTATTAGCTTCTGGAAGAAAAACACATGCGTAGGAACTATTTAAGATATACTGAAACTTAGCAACCACGCTAGGCCTGAAGAGACCATAATTATATCACAATTCCACGTGGCAGCTGTATGTGTGTGAGTGTGTGTGTGAGGGGGTGTTTAAATGCCGATATAACTATGTTAACGTTAAATATCTCATGATTAAGTCTATGCAAGGGTAATAATATATTATGTGCAGTAAAATGTATAAGTTAGATAAGAGACTGTCACCCTATATAATCATTAATAACTATATGCGTAACCATAAACCGAGTGCACTGTGAGGAATACTGGAAAATTCGCCCCGAAACGAGTTCGCCCCGCTTTGAGAAGTAGCCCCGCCGCGAGTTCACCCCGTTAATGTCCCCCCTCCACCCTAAAGGGGTACTGAAGAATTCCCCCTCTATTCATCTATCTAACCTAACCTAACCTAACCTAACCTAACCTAACCTAACCTAACCTAACCTAACCTAACCAAACCAAACCAAACCAAACCAAACCAAACCAAACCAAACCAAACCAAACCAAACCAAACCAAACCAAACCAAACCAAACCAAACCAAACCAAACCAAACCAAACCAAACCAGTGCTAGTGCTAGTGCTTGATAATTTCATTCAGCACTGGAGCCACGGCGATCGAGTGGCAAGCACGCTCACGTGTGAATCTGCTTGACCTGGGTTCGATCCCAGCCAAGGCTGACATATTTAGTGGGTGTGAAACTCAGGTGTCTGAAGCAACTGCCATCAGCCCCTTCTATGTATCCTCCTACTTTCTCTATCCTAGTTTCAAAGCCAAAGGCAGATGTTGTGCATACTTGCACAACAAACTCACTTGCTCTCGTATTTCCGATTGTGGCTCCTCTGAATTCTCCACTTTTTGGCTCAAAATGTCCTGTCATTCTCATATTAAATATTTATGTGATATCTGTCTTTCCCCTAACTCTACCGACTTTCCCAAATTCTTTGATTATCTAAACTCTAAAGTGGAACACATTCTAGCCATTTCTCCTTTCTCTGAACTCCATTTTAGGAGATTTCAACGTTCATCACCACCAATGGCTCTCCTCTAATTCTACTGACCAACTTGGTGAACAAGCCTACGTCTTTTCTATCCTAAATGACCTAGAGCAGTTGGTTCAGCAACCTACCCGTATCCCGGATCGCCTCGGAGATTGGCCCAACATTCTTGACTTGTTTCTAACTTCTAACCCTTCTTCTTATAGTGTCGATCTTTTCTCTCCTTTGGGCTCCTCCGACCATATATTTATCTCTGTCATCTGTCCTATCTCTCCAGTACGGCCACCTGATCCTCTTAGCAGGCGGCGCTTGTGGCACTTTGTCGTTGACGACTGGGAGGCTCTGTGGCAGTACTTCTTTGATTTCCCATGGAATGAATATTGCTTCTGTGGCCGAGGACCCTCGGAGAGTGCTGAACGCATTACTGAGGTAATCCTATTGGGCATGGAGGCATACATCCCATTTTCTTTCTCTCTGACTAGTGCAATTTGTTTTGGTTTACTCATGCTTTTTCTACTGCTGTCTGCAATAAGGAGGAAGCATTTAAACGGTACCGATGCCTTAAACCTCAAGAATCTCATTCTTCCTATATTTCTGCCTGGAATCAAGCCAAATCTGTTCTTCGACTTGCCAAACACTCTTTCATCAATAATAAATGCACTGAACTATCCATCTCTAGTTCTTCCCAAGCTTTCTAGCATCTAGCCTAATACCTGTCCGACAATTTGTCTTCCTCGTTTTTCCCTCCCCTTTTCCACTCTGATGGCACAACCATCACTTCTTCCTCTGACAAAGCTGAACTATTCTCTCAAACTTTCGCTAAAAACTCCACCTTGGATGATTCTGGTGCTATTCATCCCTCTCCACCCCCCTCTCTCCTACTTATGCCTAATATCCTAATCTCTTCTAAAGATGTACTTTCTATCCTCTCTGGGCTTAGTACATAGAAGGTGTATGGTCCGAATGGTGTTCCTCCTGTTGTACTCAAAAACTGTTCTTCCGTGCTGACTCCCTGCCTAGGCAAACTCTTTTGTCTCTGTCTCTTCTCTAACGTCTTCCCTTCTTGCTTGAAGTTCGCTCTCATTCAACCTGTCCCAAAGAAGGGTGACCATTCTCAACCCTCCAACTATCGTCCAATTGCTCTCATCTCTTGTGTCTCTAAAGTTTTTGAAACTATTCTTACTTCCAAATTTCTTAAGCATTTATCTTCTCATAATCTACTCTCAGATCGCCAGTATGGCATCCTTAAGTGTCGCTCTATTGGAGATCTTCTTTCATATCTTACTAACTCCTGGTCATCCTCCTTTCGGGACTTCGGTGAGACCTTTTCTATTGTGCTAGACATATCGAAGGCCTTCAATGTAAGAGGTATAGAGTTATAAGAGTTTCTACCGTATTTCGTCATTATTATGTAATTCACTTCCATTCTCTCGTATATTTTTCGTGTGTTTCTATGTAATATTGCCTAATATCAATATGTCCTTTTCCTTTATCCGTAAACCGTTTATCCTTAAAACGTGGCGACCACCTAAATTACATAATTGTGTTAATAGTTCTACTCAGTCTTTCTTAACTCCTTCCGTACCGGCGACGTCTTTTTATTTTCGTCTAGCTACTATTAGACGATATTTTTCAGCTTAAAAAGGGCCTCTAGCAATTAAGTGGCTTTGAACTGTCTCAATTAACCCTTTATTCTACCACAGATCCTTCTTAAGCTGCACAAAATCATCTAAATATAGCTAGAATAAAATTAAAAAGACGTCGCGGTACAGAAGGGGTTAAACCTATCCTACGATTACCTTATCTCAGAGAACCTAATCTGTTTACAATTGGAGTACTCGCCTAAATTATACGAGGTTAAGGGGAGATGGGGCTTTTTTCTGTTCCCCTTTCTTTCTCAAGTTTAGCCCCATTAGTTTTCTGTTCGTGTCATTTAGGTGTCGATTTTTTCCTGGCGAGCGATAGCGATATATTAGTGTAAGTCTGTATGAATGAATGGGTCTTCGTTCTGTAAAGAGGGATGTGAGTGGTCATGTTGAGTTTGGTAGATGTAATAATAGTTTGTAGTACAACCTTTAATACAATTACATTATTGTATGAATCGTTACCATAATCATTAAATTTATTGATATGCCAATACAAAATAGTTAAAAGTATATAACTTCAGAAGAATATTTAAATATTTAGAATTACATGTTATGCAGACAGTAACCATCATACATTAGCCAACCTTATTTCACCAATGTGGAGCCTGGCGATTTCGATTTGCTTCATATATATTTGTGCGAGATATTAGAAATGTTAACGAATCATACTAAAATGTGAAGTTATGCACGACACAAATATATTGTTAACAGGATTATAAGCATAATGCAAAATAATTAGCCAAAATACAAGTTTCAGTCCATTTTCATAAATATAGATCGGGCACGGATTATGTAAAGTAATCTATAGTGGTGACCCATGGTAGAGCAAGGAAATAATCTGATTAATATCATACGATTGTGACACAATTTGTATAAGTCTACCCAACATGTCACGTTTAACAAATAAGTAAAAAGGAAAATAAGCAACAACAGATATACTGATCCTTACGAGGTTTCTTGTAAATATGATTGCAAAAGAGCATATACACATATAATGATATGGAGTAAAATAAGTCCACATATAACGTCATTATCACCATATAAGGCATTGTTTTGTTTTTCTTCTGTGTTAGACACATTATACTTGCGTGACCCGCCATCGAATGTTGTCATATTTGATAACTTGCATCTACTATTGGTCTATATGTAACCTGTTTAAAATCCATATTATCATTTGGTGTCACATAAGTCGTGGGGATAAATATGCTATAATTAATGATATAGTATAGATTTTCGCCTACTCTTATGACTTCAGAAAGCTACCTTACATTTGTTATTTTTTTAAAAGTACTATTTATTTAGACTAATACAGCATTGTCTTTTCTGTTATATGCTGTGCAATCTCAGACAACTAATAACGTATTCTCATGCAATTGACAACAGTGGTAGTCATTGGTCGACCATCACTCTCTAACCTCGGAAATACAAACTACGTCAACTAAGCATTACTCCTGGCATAATTGGTAATGGTAATCACACACATAATTGGTAATGGTAATCACACACATAATTGGTAATGGTAATCACACACATAATTGGTAATGGTAATCACACACATAATTGGTAATGGTAATCACACACATAATTGGTAATCACACACATAATTGTTAATCACACACATAATTGGTAATCACACACATACACTCACTCAGAATATTGTGTGCCTCAATAAGCATTATCGGAGTGAATATGCTTTTTATAGATAATAATTTTTGGTTGTAACATGGAACACTTAGCAAAGTCATTATTTAGCAACAGTACTAAATGTATGCTACGCAATTGAGATATATATCATAAGTATATATTGCGTGACACCTCATGTAATAGTGGGTGGACATAACAATAGCCATTATGTGCGTTTGCGTATGCGTGCGTGTGTGCATGCCTGTTTGTTTGCATATGCTTGTGGCGTGTTATAGTGTAGTAATTATAGTTCAGAAATATATACATATAAATTATGTTGTAAGAACAGAAATATATATTTATTTGAATATAGTATTTATTCAAGTTCCAAATCAAATTACCACAGTAATCCTTTGTATTTTAATTAGTATAACTATAATAATGGTTTCCAATGTAAGTCACGAGGATATAATGTTTCCAGGCATACCAACAGTTATATTCTGCACATTTTTCTAATCAAAACAACTTCACAAGAAGCATATCAAGCACCTGTTATTTGTTAACTTTGAAAGATAACGCAGGTGGGTCAAAACCATTATATTGTTAAGGACAGTAAAGATAGAGGGTATATATTGATATCGTGACACATGTTGGCATGCCTGAACAGCTGTAAGTGTGGCATTTTCAGAGGTGTTAGGGTGGCGAGGAATTGAGCCATACCATTTTCAACTTTCTGTCATGAGACAAAAGAGGTCAACATAGCATACACGTCTACAGTGAGGTAACGGAAGTTTGATGATGCAGAGTATTTCAGTCCTTATCTAGCTTTGCAATAGATCGTTGATACAATCAATCATAAAATACGGTTGCCAGCTTCATTTTAATTTTTGACATACCAATTTTCCTGGATGGCATACCGTAGTCATTTTCTTTATTATATATACCTACGGTAGTTCATCAACTAATTTACTTTCGGAATACCATTATCTTGAGTTAATAGGCATAGGCCAAATAAACAAAGGTTCATGGCGAGTAAATATTTGTAAACTGCTTTGTAAAAAGTTAAATGATAGTAAAATACTGTATATCAAATATGATTAATATGTAAATCGCCCATGATCAGATTGTACAAAAGGCTAATACACTATGTTTGTTTGTTTGTTTGTTTGTTTTGTATAACCAACATTTCCTACACAATAATAGCCCCCCCCCCCCCCCCCGCCCCCGTCCCCACAAATCTGACTACGCCATCTATGGGACATAATATGCAACAGATTCAGGGTGGGGGGAGTGAGCGATCTTACTAATATCAGAGCGAAAGACTCTCAGCGAAATTACTATAGGTGGCCCAGTCGGAAAGGTGACCGACTGTACATCCTTAGAAAATATTATGCTATCTGGCATAAATATGTGAGAGGGGGGTAGAGAGGGAGGAACGGCACCGGAATCATCCAATGTGGAGTTTTTATTGAAAGTTTGATAAGCTTTATCAGACCAAGATGTGGCGGTAGTATCATCAGAGTGGAAAAGAGGAGGGAAAGACGTGGAAGGAAAATTGTTGGAGAGGCTTTTGGCTAGATGCCAGAAAGTTTGGGAAGAGCTAGAGTTGGACAGTTCAGAACATTTGTTATTGATGAAAGTTTATTTGGCTAGTCAGAGAACAGATTTGGCTTGATTCTGGGCAGAAACATAAGAAGCACGAGATTCTTTAATTTGAAATCTACGGTACCATTTGAATGCTTCCTCCTTATTGCAAACAGCAGTAGAACAAGCGTGAGTAAACCAATTTTGTTTTGCATTAGACTGAGAGAAAGAAAATGGAATGTCCGTGAAAATTACCTCGGTTATGCGCTCGGCAAAATATACTGACATGGGAAATATAGGAAGTACTGCCGAAGACCCTCCCAGTCGGCAGTGCCAAAGTGCCACAAGCGCCGCCGACTGGGAGGATTAGATGGCCGTACTGGAGAGATAGGACAGATCTATCTATCTATATATTGTCTGTCGCCGTGATCCCCGAAGGGGTGGCCACGAACAAAACGCCCCCATGCACCTCTGTCCCCAGTCAGTCGACGCCCATCCTCCCAACCAGCACTGCCTTCATTCATATACTTCTTCCACCTCTCTCACGGTTTACCTCTCCCTCTCTGTCCTTCCACCTCGCTCTCGTACACCCTCTTAGTCATGCTCTCGCTTTCCATACGTTCCATGTGATCGAACCATCTCAAAGTGTTCCTTTTCACACTTACCAGAACATCTACCACCACACCACACCTCCCTCTTACTTCCTCATTCGTCTGTCTATCCTTCCATGTAACTCTGCACGCACTTCTCAAGTAAATAATTTCCACCCCTCTCACTCTTGGTCTGAGTCTCTCCACCAACGTTCATGCTTCGCTTCCGTAAGTCAGTGTCGCGATTACCACATTGTCATGCAAGAACTTCTTCACTTCCATGCTGACCACCCTATTTCATGTTACTGCTTTCAGCATTCCTACAACCCTCTTCCCCTGTTGCACCCTCTCCCGCACTTCTTCATCCATACTCCCATCTTGACTCAGCACCCTGCCCTGATACTTAAATGAGCTGACAATCTCCATAGCCTGACCGTATAAGTTCACCTCACACTCTGTGGCTTCACCCCTTTCAAAGACCACAACCTTGCTCTTCCCCGCATTTACCTTCAGATTCCATTTTTCACACACTGTTCCAAACATATTTACCAGACCCTGCAACTCCCATTCATTGACGCTCATCAAAACTGTATCATCAGCAAACAGCAGTACAGGTAGCTTCCACTCGTTTCCCTCCCTTATCAGAGATACACCAACATCCACTGCTCTTCCTTGTATTTATTTCATGACTCCCTCATACATGCTCTTCACTGCTTTCAGCAACTTGCCATCTACTATGTATATTCTAAGTACTTTCCACATACCTTCTCTATCCACTCTGGCATAGGCCTTCTCCAAGTCCATAAAGGCAACATACAGCTTTTGTTGCTTCTCCAGATATTTCTCCACAACACATTTCAGGGTAAAAATCTGATCTACATATCCTCTTCCCTTCCTAAACCGGCCCTGCTCGTCACCTATCCATTTCTCCGTTCTCACTCTCACTCTCTCAATCACTACCCTACTGTACACCTTTCCTACTACGCTTAGAAGACATATTCTCCGGTGGTTACCACACACTCCTCTTTCCCCTTTACTCTTATATAAGGGGACTATTATCCTTGTTTTCCAGTCATCAGGTGCACTACCCTTCCCCCATGCTAGTTTGCACGTTTTACATACCCATTTGATCACTATCTCACCACAATATCTCAGCATTTCCCCACACACTCCATCTATTCCTGGTGCTTTCCCCAACTTCACTCTTTTGATGGTTTCACTCTTCTGACCTCCTGATCCACCACCTCCTCTTCCACTACTTCTTTTCTTTTCCTTCCCATACCCCATCCAACTATGTTTGCTGGCGCTTCATTCCTTACATTAAGTGCCCCATTAATTACTATTTCCTTTCACCTATGCATAGCCTATGATAGCGCAGTTGGGAAGTGTGTACATGCTTAGATTGATATGCAGGATTCGAAACTGCATAATAAATCGTAGGCTTGTCCACCTTTCTTTAACTTTCTTCGTGGTGCAATGCATAGGTGTGTTAATTTTCGGTGTGAGCATCTTAGGTTCGAATTCCCGGACTGCCACATGTGTTTGTTAATTTCATTAATCGAGTTTAGGAGTAAAGTTGGTTGGTGGAGAGAACATAATAATTCAGCAATTCATTGAAGTACTCCCTCCATCTTTCGACTCTCTCTTGCTTCTCGGCTAGCACTCGCCCATTCTTATCTTTCACACCCTTACTGTTTCCCTTGCTACCTTCCCTAACTTTCTTGACCTCTTTCCAGAATACTTCCAAATTCCTCATCTACTCTTACTTTCCTTCACCACTCTCTTTTTCTCCAAGTACCTCGCTCTTTTCTGTGTCTCCAAATCTTCATTCCCTCTACTACCCAACCACTCTCTATATGCTTTCTTCTAGTCTTCCACAGCTATTTTTACCTCTTCTGTCCACCATGCTGTACCCTTCACTCCCATCCCTCTTCTCCTTACTGCACACACCTCCTCACATGCCACACAAATCTCTTCCTTAAACACTTTGCTCACCTCCTCCCCTTCCTCCCTACATTCCACGTCAAAGCTACCTAGTCGTCTTTCTACTGCTCTCCTGAACTCTTCCTTGATTTCCTCCTCCTGCAACCTCTCCACCCTCCTCGCCATTCCACCTTCCTCTCGTCTCTCTCAGCTCTCCTCACCCACTTCTTTTGTATCCTAATTTTAGCTACTACTACATAATAGTCAGACAGACCCCCTCCGATACCCCTATACACCCTAGCATCCAGCACATAGTATTCTTCATTCGTTCATCCACACATAGCCTATATAATCAACCAGTGCCTTCCGTTCCACCTCTGTCTCATCCTTCTTCCTTCGCACCACTTTCCATGTGTACCTGTGTATCATTCTGAGTCGGAAGAAGGTGTTAGCTATCCAAAGCCTCTTCCCCACACATACGTCCACAAGTGCACTACCATTCCCATTCACCTCTGACGGTACACCACACCCTCCCATCACTCTTCCGAAAAAATCGAAATGGAGGTGGCGTTTTACTTTATATCAAAGAAAGTCGTAACCCTACCCTCTTGTCAAAACCTCAAATTGTGAACGTCGACACATCTTTTGTGGTAATAAAGAATAATAAAGGTACAAAAATAATACTTGCGTTAATATACAGACCTCCAGCTCAATCAGTGCAAACTGACCGAGAAATGTACAAACAAATTGCAGATGTAAGTAACTCACAAGATACCGTAATTTTTGGCGACTTTAATTTACCTGTGACCAAGTGGGGCGATACTCTTACTTCACACTCCGGACATGACTTGTATACGAACTTGCAAGAGAGTTCGCTTTATCAATTTGTTCGAACACAGACCCGTGGTAATAACGTTCTTGACATTGTACTTGCAACAAAAGAAGAATTAATAGAGAATTTGAATGTTGGTGATGAATTCAGTGACAGCGACCATCGTACGATAACTTTCACTTTAAACTTTACTAGTAACGAACCAAATAGTAGCATCGAAAAAGTCCCTAATTTCAAGAAAGCAAACTTTCATAAACTTAGAACTATGTTTAATGAAACTGACTGGAGCTTTTTAATTAACAATAACGACATAAATACATCTTGGAAGTTATTCGAAACCACTTACCTAAAAGCAGTGCAAGACTGCATACCATCGAAAATACGGCGTCCAGGCCATAATAATAAGCCCAAATGGTGGAATAAAGATATTTCAAACTGCCTGCTTGCTAAAAAATTTGCTAATGATAGATTAAAATCCTCACAAAATGACGAAGAACGGGTGAAATTTGTAGAGGTACGACGCAAAGCCAAAAAGTTAATTAAGCAAAGTAAAAAGACCCTAGAGTTACATATTGCGAATCAAAGTAAAACAAACCCGAAAGAATTCTATAGTTATATCAGAAAGAAAAAAGTAGTTACTTCAACTGTTGGACCGTTAGTCGATGAAAATGGAGAATACACCAAAGACGAAGTACAAATGAGTAATGCCCTCAATACCTTCTTTGCATCAGTTTTTACAACAGAAGACCTCAGTGATATCCCTACACCATCGCCGATTCAGATTGATAATTCAGATGTTCTAAGCAATATCACCGTTACAGAGAGAGAAGTATTGAATTGTTTAGATAAACTCAAGGTAAATAAAACGCCTGGACCTGATACAATCTCGCCTAGAGTTCTAAAGGAAGCTAAGGATGAGCTCTCCAAACCACTGACATTACTATTCAATAAATCTTTGCAGTCTGGAACTATGCCTGATCAGTGGAAGATAGCCAACGTAACACCGATATTAAAAAAAGGCAGCAAATTCCTACCCAATAACTATCGTCCAATTAGCTTAACCTCAGTTGTATGTAAAATGCTAGAAACGGTCATAAGAGACAGACTCGTAAATCACTTAAAGGAAAATAACACACTTAAAGATACTCAATACGGCTGGCTTTCGTAAAACACGTTCCTGTTTAACAAACCTCTTAGACTTCTTCCACGATATCCTCAACCTCTACGATGAGAGTAAAGCTGTAGATATTATATACCTTGATTTTCAAAAGGCCTTTGACAAAGTTCCCCACAAACGTTTACTGCTAAAACTCAAAGCGCATGGAATACAAGACGGTGTGTTGAAATGGATAGAAAATTGGCTCAGTGACAGAAAGCAAAGAGTAGTCATAAACGGTAAGGCATCTAAATGGACCAATGTAAGTAGCGGGGTACCCCAGGGATCGGTACTAGGACCAATTCTCTTTCAAATTTACATCAACGATATAGATGAGGGTCTCACCTGTACAATCTCAAAATTTGCTGACGATACAAAAATTGCAAATAGCGTACTTTCAAAAGAACAAGTTGACGATATGCAACACAATCTAGATAAATTGTCACATTGGGCCCAAATTTGGCAAATGAGTTTCAATGCGGATATATGTAAAGTACTACATATCGGATACCTAAATGAGAAAGCAAACTATTCGATGAATGGCACTCAGCTTAAGAATGTAAACAGAGAAACCGATCTGGGAGTAACAATATCGAGTAACCTAAAACCGAGTCAACAATGTTCAGAAGTTGTTAAGAAGGCAAACAAAATAATTGACTTTATAGGCAGGTCACTTGAGCATAAATCCAAAGACGTTATCCTAACCCTTTACAATTCCTTAGTCCGCCCTCTTCTGGAATACTGCGTTCAATGCTGGTGCCCTTATTACCAAAAAGACATAAACAAGCCAGAACAAGTTCAACGTAGAGTTACCAAAATTATACCTAGCCTAAAGAACAAACCATACGAAGAGCGTCTCAGAGAATTAAATCTATTACCTTCAACCCAGCGCAGATTAAGAGGTGACTAAATTCAAGTGTTCAAAATCATCAAAGGCATCGACAATATGAACTGTAGTAAGTACTTCACTATCGACCAATCTAATTACACACGGGGAAACGGTTGCAAAATTATTGGTAAATCTTTTAACTCACACGAATCTAAGAATTTCATCTTCAATCGAGTTGTCAACTTGTGGAATGTGCTTCCCTGAGACGTTATAGACTGCAGCACCGTTGATTCATTTAAACTCCGCCTAGACAAATATCTCGCATCAAACCCGCGACTGACTGCGTTTGTAAATTAATAACTTTATTTTATCCTCCCCTCAGTTACTAACCCATATGTCCCCTACTGACTTCCTAGTCCTGCCACGGACATTAGTTCCAGGGCAGTAGTTCCCTTTCCAATGTTCCCTTACCCACTCTAAACCACTGTTTGGACACTTGATCCTCAGTGTTTTGGAGGACAAGCAGCCTAGAAGGGTCACTAGACCTGTTGTTGCTTGATTTCCTTTGTACTCCTTTGTACTCCTTTGTACACTCCATCAACTTTCTTATCACCCACCTTCCTATTCATATCCCCATTCAGAAAAATCCTTTCGCTCTTGCCAAACCTATCCAGGCACGCCTCCACATTCACCCACAACTCCTCTTTCTCTCTTACAGTGTTATCCTCTGTCGGAACATACACACACACAACCACACACATATGTATTCCTACTTTCATTCTCACCATCACAATCTTTAAACCCACAGACCCATAATCTCTTACACACTCCTTCCATTTATTACATACAATCTAACACCCACCTTCTTTTGCTGCTCACTCACTCACTCCAGCACCCATTCCATGCTCCCACTCTCTCACATCTGAACCCCTCCATTTGGTCTCAGTCATTCCACATACATCCAGCCTGGCATTCACTAACACTTCCAGGACCTCTCTCTTTTGTGTCATAATTCAAGCCTCTTACATTTAAGTCGCTATTCTAAGACTGTCCATGGTAGGTCAGGGTTCATAAACAATAGGTTCGTCTACATCCGAGGCTGTTCGTTTGTTCATCGTTGCAGTAAGTATTTTTCACGGGTGGAGGGTCGCAAGCCCACCAACCCAACCTCTCTAGTCGCCTTTTATGACCCGCAGGAGGCACGTGGGGCATATTCTATTCCCTTAATCCCAGGGCGGGCGGGGGGGGGCAGATAACAGCTAAAGTTTTTATCGGAGGAGCCAAACGGAGAGAAAAGGTTTACAGCGTAAGTAGAAGGATTATAAGTTAGTAATAAGTCAAGAATGGATTGCTGATCTCCAAGGCGGTCAGGGATTCGAGTAGGGTTTGGGACTAACTGTTCTAGGTCAGTTATGATAGAAAATATTTTAGGCTTGTTCACCAGGTTGTTCAGTGAAATGGGAGGAGAGCCATTGGCGGTGGTGAGCATTCAAATATCCTAATCTGCAATACGTTAATGTATCTACAGTAGGTGGTCATAGAGGGAATAAATTGTCCAGTCATAAATTAATCAAGCATTTGTGCATGCATATCATGTTCTGTTGACCAGGTGGGTCAAGCGAACTATGGTCGAGTATACGTTCATAAACACAAACAGTAGTAGCTACAGAGATGGAGAGCCTTCACACGCTGACGCAATTAAATGTTAAACCTAGCTAACTAACAAAGATCTTTTTAGTGTTTTGCTGATTAATGTTTACTAACTTAAATTGATCATTAGCCAGTACAATGGCTATTTATGACCATGGTTGTATAATCACCTGCAGTGATGGGTGATGTAAATATTATGTATTTTATGTTGATATATTTGTAATATTATATTGAACCTTTCCATTGAGATACATACATAAAGCGAATTGTTTCCCTTGATCAAATGTTCACTGTTTCGAGTTTATCATAAATTAGTATATAAGTTATTATACTTGTGCAGGCGATTGTTCAGACTTGTTCTCAGTGAAGTTAAAGCAGAGGCCACTGAAAGGTTGAACGTCTAAACTGTACACTGTCAAAAATATAGGTTGTATTGATAATGATTTACTTTTCTAACTGGTATTACATTGGTTTATTACTGTCAATATATCAATAAGAGGGTAGATCAATATGACACTTTATATTAAAATGTTCATACCAACATCTTCATTGTACTACCTCTCCGCATCTTTCCCCACAGAGCTAGGGAAGTTGGAAATGTCGATGAATTCACACTCTCTCCTCCACAATGTAGAACTTCCACTTATAAACATGTGTTTATTCCCAGAACTTCTACTCAATGGAATTTACTGCCTTGGAGTTGCTTTCCAGTAATGTACAACCTACAACAGTTTAAGTCCAATTGTTGCAAACATTTCATGAATGGGAAATGCCTTTAGCACATGCATCTTTTTTGTATTATCTTTGTTTTACCTTCCTCCTAGGTTCGAATCCCTGGACTGCCACATGTATTTGTTGATTTCATTAATTGAATTTAGGAGTAAAGTCGGTTGGTGGAGGGAACATAATAATTCATTCGGGTTCAGGGGCAGTTTATAGAGAGGCCTTCGTTAGGGTTAAGGCCCCATTAATTACTCCTTCCATTCATATATCCATACCCTATGATAGCGCAGTTGGAATGTGTGTACATGCTTAGATTGATATGCACGATTCGAAACTGCATAATAAATCGTAGGCTTGTCCACCATTCTTTAACTATCTTCGTAGCGCAATAGATAAATGCACTGAATTTCGGTGTGAGCATCCTAGGTTCGACGCCCTGGACTGCCACATGTATTTGTTGATTTAATTAATTGAGTTTAGGAGTAAAGTCGGTTGGTGGAGGGAACATAATAATTCATTCGGGTTCAGGGGTAATTTATAGAGAGGCCTTCCTTAGGGTTAAGGCCCCATTAATTACGCCCTCCATTCATCTATCCATAGCCTATGATACCGCAGTGGGAATGTGTGTACATGCTTAGATTGATATGCAGGATTCGAAACTGCATACAAAATCGTAGGTTTGTCCACCATTCTTTAACTGTCTTCGTTAAATGCACTGAATTTCGGTGTGAGCATCCTAGGCTCGAATCCCTGGACTGCCACATGTATTTGTTGATTTCATTAATTGAGTTTAGGAGTAAAGTTGGTTGGTGGAGGTAACATAATAATTAAGAAAATAATAATAAGAACAGTTTCGGGAGCAAAATAAGTTTAAATGTTTACTTAACCAACTAACAATGATGAGGTTAGCCCTTTCACGCTCATATGACGCAGAGGTTACCAGATTAGCAATAGGAAATAGAGTTCTCTTACTCTTATAATTACCTCTCCAAAATTAGTTTTCTGCCCACAGCTAACTCAAAGACAACTGCAGAGGTTGAAGTAACTAAACTATAGGTTTCTAAATACCCCTGATGGTAACAAAGGCTTTAAAGTATCCCTAATAGGCTCAAAATCGCGTCATATGTCGGAGAGGGTTAATGTAATTATTACTTCTCTAGAGAATGAAAGTCCAGGCTGGGAAGCAGTAACTGCAGATGTCGTTAACCCACTGGGAACCAGCGCCGCAGCATATGCGTCAGCAATTTACAGTAATTAACGTTAAACCCCAGCGCCGCAGCATCTGCGTCTGCACTGTCAACCTTATTAATTCTTGTCCTATTGTAGCTAGAAGGTTCAAATTTGTATGGGATATACCTTATGATGTTGCCGAACGGGGGTGCTACTCAGCAATCCCTAAGTCCAGCCGCATGGGTGGGGAACGCCAGTTTACCCACATGTCTCACCGCCACTTTCGAGCTTATTTACTCTTGTCCTATGGTAGCTAGAGGATTCAAATATATATGGGATACACCTTATGATGTTGCCAAACAGTGGCAATACTTGGCAACCCCCAAGTCCAGCCGCGGTGGGGATTTTGGAGTGGAACGCGCGGGAGGATGGGGGAAGACAGCTTTCCCTTTGACTTCGCGAGTGTCTGACCTACCTCGTTGCCTCGCGTTGTTGGAACAAAGGGAGGAGAGTGGGTATCACTCTTCCACTGCTCCCCATGAAATAGTTGACTCCCCACCAAGTGGGGAAGAGGAGGAGCAGGATGACCCAGACCCCATGGCATTCCTCAAAATTCCGCCATGCCATCGTAGGGGTCAGAAGAGACGAGCTGAGGATGAGAAGTGTCATGTTGCTACACAACAACTCGTGCGGCATGGTTCTCCCCCACGCCTGCCTTCACCACCACCTCACACTCTCCCCACTAAAAAATGCAATGGGAATACCTATATTTTTAAGTCAAAAGTGCCTAAAACAATGTGAAGGAGGATTGGGGTGTCAGTCAGCTGGCTGTGTGTACGTACGTTCATCTTGGGCCAAGATGGCCGCCCATAGTCATGGTAACCAGGATGGGCGTGGGCCTTGCCATTCGTCGGCATTTATAAAACTTGAATCTATGCACTTATCACACTGTAACTGCACTTACAATTACATTATGTGATATATGTTGCTAATATATGAACTATGAAGGCACACATGATGCTTGGGTGGTGTAAATAACCGTCACTCGAAAACTGGAGGCATCGTACATCAGCCATGCTGCCTCACTCAGTTGTGGTGTGCTGGCATGGGAGTTTTGAAGAGGCGCCCGGCACCAGTTGATGGCTGAGGCGCACTCCCCCTTAGGACCTCCAAATGACCGAGGTGAGTGTTTTTTTGTTTTGTGTTTTCCTTCATTTCTCACCTATTATAAGCTGTTTTAGGGAAACACAAAATTCCATTTCCTGCTGGTCCTGGTGTGTGCATTTATTATTTATTTGCTGGTGCCCACTATGTAAAGCAAACGAGTCCAATATTTATTGATGTTCTTGTCCATGTAATTAACTTATCTCTAACACAAGGTGTGTCTCCTTTTGAATTAAAACTTGCTAAAGTTACTCCTGTGTTCCAAGGTGGATTCAATGCAACTGAACCTTTATCGTCCTGTATTTTCTAAACTTCTTAAACGCATAATGCATAAACGAGTCATGTCTTTCATTGATAATAATAATATTTTATATAATAAATATCAGTTTGACTTCTGAGAGGGTTTTGGAAGGAACTTATCTATAATTAACTTGTTAAACAATATTTTGAAGGAATTGGATGCAGATAATTATGTTTTAGGGGTATTTTATGATTTAAGCAAAGCCTTTGATACAGTTATTCATGATATTTGACTAAGGAATTTGTATAATTATGGGTAAGATACCAACTTCTATTTTCTAAACTGTCTGTCACGGGTCCTGATGTGCCGAGGGGAAGGTGTTGAGAAGATACAAGAGCCAGGTGTACACTTATATTATTAATTGGTCATGTTGATATGCATAACTATTATATATTATAAATACAAGGGCAATGCATAAGTAAATATCAACGTAAATATTTAGGTAAAATGCAAGTATAAGTGTCAATAGGACACACAAGGATACATATATATATATATATATATATATATATATATATATATATATATATATATTGTTACGTATCTTGATCCTCAAGTGGTTAACTTGATGAATCTAGATAGCACAGAGATATATATTAAGGTATCAGTCAGCTGAAGGCAAAACGAAAGTAAAATCTAATAATATTATTTCCTGTTGTTGCTTCCTTTCCTTTTGGATCTTTGGACTTGGTTTCCTTTATTGACTGATACTCTTTAATTATAAAAAATACTGAAACTAATTAAAGTCATGTAGTATTTATACAGAATATTATATAACCGAAGCTTAGTAGGCTATGGTTATGAACCGAATAAGTAATATCTAAAGAAGGACTATTAATTATATATAAAGTCTTGAAGGATAAATATTAAGGTAAGAATATTTCTGTCTCATACCCTTTTTGAAATGAATAGATAGTTTTCTTATATCATGTCCTTTTATTTATATTTAATGTAGTTATTATTCTTGGTTCTTGTCTTACGTTAATAGTATTATATTATTATAGTCAGGATTAATATCAAAGTCACATAAAAAGTTAGATATATATTTAATAATTAGATAAATGTATTTCTTAACCACGTAACATTGAGGTTTGATTATGAGTAAATTAAGTTACAGGATCGCTTCATAGATTCGATTCAGGTCTCACTCAAATAATATGAAAAGCAAAAATAATATTTTGAAGCTAAAAAAAAAATCTTCAGCTTAGGGAATCACTAGAAGTAACATTAAAACAGCCATGTTAGTCTAAGGCGATATTACTAATATGAGACAATAGTATCACCGTTCTTTTTCTTACCAGCAATGTAAGCTTAATTAAAAGATAATGAAAGAACTCGTAAGTCTTAATATAAAACAATAGTATTACTTTTATCATAACCCAATTACTTGAAGAGTTGCTTTAGTCCACAAGTCAGTCAACTAAAATAGTTAAGTACATCATAGTAGCGTTAACGTTAATTCCCAATCACATATCTCACTAACCAACATACTGTAAGTGTTTACACCGAACACACTTAACACACACTTATATAATCTGACTGACAGTCACAATCCCATTATAATACTTCACCCAGTCTTCCTCCAGCTGCAAGTTCACCTTCCCAACTCCAAATGAGACTGATTTGAATGCCCACTACTCGGGTCTTATATACTATGCAATGATGGTGTAGGAACGAATCAGGAGGCGGGGGATGGTGCGTGCCTCAATCACAGCTCCTCTAGTTGCGTAGCAGGTGCGTGGTCCAATGGCGTTGATTGGCGTCGATCATCGTCATAGCGTCGGGTCATCGAAGTAGTTTGCAGGGTCCCATATGACGCAAGCAGTATGAAGGCTTGTTTGCTGGTATGCAGACGAGCTGGTTTCCCACTCGCTGGTTCGCTCGCTGGTCTGCTTCGCCGCCTGGGAAATTCGGCACTCCTTCAACTCTTAAATAAACATACAGGGCTCCGTATGTCAGACCTCCCCCCATGAAAAGAGTTTAAGGAGTATAGTACATAATATACATAATACATAATCAGCTTCACCACCAGATTGGCAACAGCAAGATTATAATGAGGATATAAGAAGGATGTCACCCAAAGTAGGCAACGTCTCCAGGTACCACATCAGAACATAGCCGGAACGTAGCTGGAGCGTTATCCGAACTGCAAGGCATTATCTCACAGCTGAAGGCTTGAAAGCGCACTACTAAAGCATGATATTTACCTCGCTACAAGGGAGAGCTAATTGCCAAAATCCTCTCATTAAGTTAATCTTACTGCTGTATGAGGCCAACCTGGTAAATGCAATCTTCAATAGATACGTGATAGGCAATCGGCTAGCACGTTCTGGACCCCCTTAATATGTTTAACATCCAGGGAGTATTCCTGCAGCAACAAACTCCACCTGGTCAGTCGTTGGTTTTTATATTGGAACTTATGCAAACATTTTAAGGGGTGATGGTCAGTATACACAGTGATGGCACCAGAGGCAGATTGCACATAGACAGCAAAGTATTGAAGGGATAAAATTAATGCTAACAGCTCCTTCTCAATGACTGAATAGTTACGTTGAGCAGAATTTAATTTTTACTAAAATAGCACACAGGATGCAATACTTCACAGTTGTCTTACTGTAGCAATACTGCACCAACCCCGGTATTGCTCGCATCCACTGCTAGGTAAAAAGATCTGTTAAAATCAGGAGCTCGGAGTACAGGATAATTTGATCAAATATATTTGGTAGCATTAAAGGCCTCCTCACATTCGGAGGACCACTCAAACTTCACATCCTTACGGAGAAGATCTGTCAGGGGAGCTGTTAACCTAGAAAAGTTTAAGATGAAACGCTTATAATAACCAATCATTCCTACTGTAGGTACCTTTGGATATGTTTCTTAGTGCTAGGAGTTGGAAATTCTAGAATAGACTCTACCTTTGCTTGAGGAGGTGCAACCTGCCCCTGACCTACCGTATATCCTAGATACTGGACCGTACTCTTTACAAAGGTGCATTTCTTAAGATTTACCACCAGATTGGCATCAGCAAGATTTAAGAACAGCAATCTAATTTGGTAAAGATGCTCCTCCCATGACTGTGAAAAGATAAGAATATCATCGATGTAGACAACACATCCAGGTACCCCTTCAGTCACCAAATTCATGAGGCACTGGAATGTAGCTGGAGCGTTTTTCAAGCCGTAGGGCATTACGTTACAGCAGAAGGCTTGATTATTGACTCCTCGCTCTAGGGGTGAGAGCTACTTGCCAATATCCATTCATTAAGTCAATCTCGCTGATATAGGTGGCTGTACCAAACTGGTCAATGCAGTCGTCGATCCGTGGCTGTGGGTAGGTATCGTTCTTTGTGACAGCATTAACTTGCCTATAGTCCATACATAACCTATGGCTCCCGTCTGGCTTTGGCACAAGTATGACCGGACTACTCCACTGGCTTAAGGCCCTAGTGATCAGCTCGTTTGACAACATGAAGTCAAGCTCGACCTGCAGTATACTCCTGCGTTGTGGTGAGACACGGTAGGGGGATAGTTTAATGGGTGTTGCATCCTCTACGTCGATGTCATGCACGGCCAAAGAAGTGAGCCCTGGAGTATCACGGAACACACTGGGAGACTGAGATAAAACAGAGATTAGTTGGTTCGCTTGATCAGAGGGAAGATGACATAGTTTAGATGGTAATTCCCCCCAAGCTACTGAGCTATACTTAAAGTTGGATAGGCTAGATGACAAGTCAAAGTCTGCATGGATACCTTCAGGCTCTGGAACAGTCTGTTGCGGGTCAGTAAGTGAACTGAAGACTTCGTCCGCACCAGGCTGTCCACAGGTCCTGACATTCACTGCCACAGTGTGGGAATCTGGAGGAGAGGAATCAGGGGGCATATGGTAGGGTTTCAACATATTTATATGGAATACTTGCGTGGGCTTTCTCCTGTCTGGGGTAGTTAATAGATAATCGGTAATGCTCACCCTCTGAATGATCTTATATGGGCCCCTGAACTTGGCAGATAAAGGTTGGCCAAAAAGGGGGAGCAGGACCAAAACCTCATCACCGGGCTGAAACTCCCTCTCACAGGCTTTTCTGTCATACCAGTTCTTCATGGAGCTTTTAGCCACTGTCAAGTTTTGAGCTGCAAACTCACATGAGGATCTCAGCCGAGTTTTGAAATCTGAAACATACTTGAGGAGGTTTTGGTTCCCCTCATGGCCAACTAGGCTATCCTGCAATAGTTGCAAAGGACCTCTTACCTGGTGACCGAAAACTAGCTCATTTGGGGAAAAACCCAGGGATTCAGTTGGAACCTCACGAGTAGCAAATAAAACAAAAGGTACCCCCTTATCCCACTCAACTCCGGTCTCTGTACAATATTTACGCAACATGGCTTTCAGAGTATGATGAAACCGTTAGAGAACCCCTTGACTCTCTGGGTGGTAGGTGCTCTACTTAACATGCTCGATACCCAACTCCTTCAGGGACTGCTGACATTTTTTAGAGGTAAAATTAGTTCCTTGATCACTTTGCACCTCATGGGGGAAACCCATTCTGGTGAAGAATTTGAACAGTTCCTTGATGACAGTTGGAGCAGAGGTAGTCCTTAAGGACTACCTCTGGGTAGCGAGTTGCCATGTCCATAATAGTTAATAAATAATTGTTACCTTGGGAAGTCTTAGACAATGGGCCTACAATGTCCGCTACCACCAGAGTAAATGGATTCTCGAAGATGGGCAAGGGCACCAGAGGATGTACAGGCACCTTCTGATTGGGTTTTCCTGTCATCTGGCAAGTGTGACACACTCTACAAAACTCCACTACATCTGCACGCATTCCTGGCCAGTGAAAGTGGGATCTGATTTTGTCTAGAGTTTTTCTCACCCCTAGGTGTCCTGCCAATGGTATACAATGTGCCATTTCCAAGATATCTCTACGACAAGGTTTGGGGACTACTACTTGATGGACGTCCCAGGCCCCGTCATCGATTGGTCTGTGTGGCTGTCTCCATCTACGCCACAATACTCCTCCTTTGAGGTAGAAACATTCACCACCCTCCTTCTCACATTCCTCTTCACTCACGGCCCTGGCAGCTAACTCCTTGCATTCACTATCATCTCTCTGTAGCTCTACCAGGCCACTAGGACAATTTGGAGGGGTTTCATGGTCATCATTAGGGTCAAGATGAGCCATAAAGGTGTCAGATAAATCCACCTCCGTCACATCAGGCACAGTTGGAGCGTCATTCACACTCTCATCATCCCTTTCATCAACTCTTACATTCGGTACATTTCTGTCTGAGGGAACTGCTACTTGAGACATTGAACGTGTGACAGCACACACAGGGAAAACTGTTGGCATCTCCTTTTCGAGCTCACTGGTTAGTGGCTCGTTAACAGGGGAAAGTGACAAAATGGGGTCTGGTCGGACCTTCTCACCTGCTACATCATTCCCCAAAAGGAGTGTTACCCCGGGCACAGGGATATCTTGGGACCTACACAAAGCTATGGTGGCCTCACCCTGTAGTAACTCACATTCAATTTCGCCTTTTACCAAGCATGCATAAAATTGGCCTCCAGCACCTCTCATTATAACTGGTTCGCCAGGTGGGCACTCAGTGTAAGGATTCACCATGAGGGTGCTAGTAGAACCTGTGTCTCTCAGAATTTTTACCTCATGCATACAACCATTTAATCTCACATTGCCAGATGAAATAAAGGGACGGTAACTGTCCTGCACTGATGGTGAAATTATAATTGGCTGAACCCTAGTGGGTTGCACCACGCATGCTACTACACCCCTGTCTAGATGGTTTACGTTAGCTGCTAGGTACTCCTTCTGTCGGGGGTCCTGTATTAAAGGAACTTTTGGTGCTAGGTACTCCTTCTGTCGAGAGTCCTGCATTAAAGGAACTTTTGGTGCTAGGTCCTCCTGTCGGGAGTCCTGCAGTAAACGCACATATGGAGTTTGAGATACGGCGGCAACTGTCTGCCCCAATCTCCCGGTTCTTTCCTTTGCCCAGCACTGATAAGCTAGGTGGCCTCTCTTGCCACAAAAAGTACATACTTTAGGGGATACGGGAACGTTCCCTCTTTGAGCATTACTATAACTTTGGGCCCCACCTCTGTTACCATTGCCCTGAGTCGCATTTTTAGTTGGGGGAACAATTCTATTTTGGCTAGCTTGGGAAGACGTTACAGGCTTGTGACTGGGTCTGGCAGATTTGTGATTGGGATACTTAGAATTAGAACTAAATTTATCTTAGGGCTTCTTTCCACGAAATTTGTTGGTGAGCACGTATCTGTCAGCCACATCAGCGGCGTCGGCAACACAATTTACCTTTTTCCCCCTCAAATGATAGGCTACAGAAGAATCAATTTTCCATAGGAAATTTTCTAACAGGACCAACTCCTTCAGATCGTTGTAGCTTGTGACTTTCTTACCCAATGATTGAAAGTTTTAGTCATTGTCCTGGCAAATACCTTATGGGTTTCTTCTACTTTCTTCTGTTTTTTACGGAAAGATTGCCTGTAAGCCTCAGGCTGTAATTGATAGGTTTTTAGGATAGCTTCTTTGAGATTGTCATAATCCTGCCTAACCTCTGCTACTTCTGACAAATACGTGGCTCGAGCCAGCCCTGTCAAAACGGTTTGTAACATAAAAAGGCCATTGATCTCTGGTCTACCTCATACCTCCAGCAACTTTCTCAAACAAAACAAAGAAATCCTGCACATTATCCTCTGTGAAAGGTGGAATGACACTGGTCATAGTCAATCCCAGAGGGGGAGCAATTAAGGGAGCATTTATATTGACATTTAGTTGAGCCGCACGATATTGATATTCATATTGTTCGGTCGTTGCTCTGGCTTTTATTCTGGCTAGTTCTAGTTCGAATAATTGATCACCGGTAAAACCAGGTGGTAATTGTTCATCAAGTTGGCTAGGTTTACTCGGGATCCCACCAACTGCTCCGTCACCCTCCCCGCCTTCTATTGGGCCCAAATTTGGCTAATGAGTTTCAATGCGGATAAATGTAAAGTACTACATATCGGATACCTAAATGAGAAAGCAAACTATTCGATGAATGGCACTCAGCTTAAGAATGTAAACCGAGAAACCGATCTGGGAGTAACAATATCGAGTAACCTAAAACCGAGTCAACAATGTTCAGAAGTTGTTAAGAAGGCAAACAAAATAATTGGCTTTATAGGCAGGTCATTTGAGATTAAATCCAAAGAAGTTACCCTAACCCATTACAATTCCTTAGTCCGCCCTCCTCTGGAATCCTGCGTTCAATCCTGGTGCCCTTATTACCAAAAAGATATAAACAAACTAGAACGAGTTCAACGTAGAGTTACCAAAATGATACCTAGCCTAAACAACAAACCATACGAAGAGCGTCTTAGAGAATTAAATCTATTTCCTTTAACCCAGTGCAGATTAAGAGGTGACTTAATTCAAGTGTTCAAAATCATCAAAGGCATCGACAATATGGAGTGTAGTAAGTACTTCACTATCGACCAATCTAATTACACGCGGGGAAACGGTTGCAAAATTATTGGTAAATCTTTTAACTCACACAAATCAAAGAATTTCTTCTTCAATCGAGTTGTCAACTTGTGGAATGGGCTTTCCCGAAACGTTGTAGACTGCATCACCATTGATTCATTTAAACTTCGCCTAGACAAATATCTCGCATCAAACCCGCGACTGACTGCGTTTGTAAATTAATAACTTTATTTTATCCCCCCCTCAGTTACTAACCCATCTGTCCCCTACTAACTTCCTAATCCTGCCACGGACATTAGTTCCAGGGCAGTAATTCCCTTTCCAATATTCCCTTACCCACTCTAAACCACTGTTAGGACACTTGATCCTCAGTGTTTTGGAGGACAAGCAACCTAGAAGGGTCACATCTGTTGTTGCTTGATTTCCTTTGTACTCCTTTGTACAGGGAACAGGTGGGTTTTTATGGTCTGAGCCACCTCTACTTTGGACATGTTTGAGACAGTTAACTGGAGATGTGAGGTAAGCACTTTCAGTTCGGATTTTGATAGACGGTCAATATCAGGGGCTGTGGGTTCTGATTCTATGAAAACTCGAGCATCTTCATCATTAATTAGATCAGATCAGGCATGATTAATATTTAATTTGTAAGTAGTGAAACGGTAATGAAACTGAGTGAAACTGTATGAAATGAATCCTGGCGAGGTCGCCACTCTTCTGTTACGTATCTTGATCCTCAAGTGGTTAACTTGATGAATCTAGATAGCACAGAGATATATATTAAGGTATCAGTCAGCTGAAGGCAAAACGAAAGAAAAATCTAATAACATTATTTTCCTGTTGTTGCTTCCTTTCCTTTTGGATCTTTGGACTTGGTATCCTTTATTGACTGATACTCTTTAATTATGAACAAATACTGAAACTAATTAAAGTCATGTAGTATTTATAAAGAATATTATATAACCGAAGCTTAGTAGGCTATGGTTATGAACCGAATAAGTAATATCTAAAGAAGGACTATTAATTATATATAAAGTCTTGAAGGATAAATATTAAGGTAAGAATATTTCTGTCTCATACCCTTTCTGAAATGAATAGATAGTTTTCTTATATCATGTCCTTTTATTTATATTTAATGTAGTTATTATTCTTGGTTCTTGTCTTACGTTAATAGTATTATATTATTATTGTCAGGATTAATATCAAAGTCACATAAAAAGTTAGATATATATTTAATAATTAGATAAATGTATTTCTTAACCACGTAACATTGAGGTTTGATTATGAGTAAATTAAGTTACAGGATCGCTTCATAGATTCGATTCAGGTCTCACTCAAATAATATGAAAAGCAAAAATAATATTTTGAAGCTAAAAGAATTTTCTTCAGCTTAGGGAATCACTAGAAATAACATTAAAACAGCCATGTTAGTCTAAGGCGATATTACTAATTATTATGTTCCTTCCAACAACCAACTATACTCCTAAAATCGATTAATGAAATTTACAAACACATGTGGCAGTCCGTGGATTCGAATCCAGGATGCTCACACCGAAAATCAACACCTTATGCATCGCACCACGTAGACAGTTAAAAGAATGGTGGACACTGCCTACGATTTATTATGCAACTTCGAATCCTGCATATCAATCTAAGCATGTACACACATCCCAACTGCAACTCACGTAGGCTATGCATATGTGAATGGAAAGAGCAATTAATGGGGCCTTAACCACTAGGGAAGTCCTCTCGATAAATTACCCCTGAACCATCAATTATTATGTTCCTTCCAACAACCAACTATACTCCTAAAATCGATTAATGAAATTTACAAACACATGTGGCAGTCCGTGGATTCGAATCCAGGATGCTCACACCGAAAATCAACACCTTATGCATCGCACCACGTAGACAGTTAAAAGAATGGTGGACACTGCCTACGATTTATTATGCAACTTCGAATCCTGCATATCAATCTAAGCATGTACACACATCCCAACTGCAACTCACGTAGGCTATGCATATGTGAATGGAAGAGCAATTAATGGGGCCTTAACCACTAGGGAAGTCCTCTCGATAAATTACCCCTGAACCAATATCAATTATTATGTTCCTTCCAACAACCAACTATACTCCTAAAATCGATTAATGAAATTTACAAACACATGTGGCAGTCCGTGGATTCGAATCCAGGATGCTCACACCGAAAATCAACACCTTATGCATCGCACCACGTAGACAGTTAAAAGAATGGTGGACACTGCCTACGATTTATTATGCAACTTCGAATCCTGCATATCAATCTAAGCATGTACACACATGAGACAATAGTATCACCGTTCTTGTTCTTACCAGCAATGTAAGCTTAATGAAAAGATAATGAAAGAACTCGTAAGTCTTAATATAAAACAATAGTATTACTTTTATCATAACCCAATTACTTGAAGAGTCAGTCAACTAAAATAGTTTAAGTACATAATAGTAGCGTTAACGTTAATTCCCAATCACATATCTCACTAACCAACATACAGTAAGTGTTTACACCGAACACACTTAACACACACTTATATAATCTGACTGACAGTCACAATCCCATTATAATACTTCACCCAGTCTTCCTCCAGCTGCAAGTTCACCTTCCCAACTCCAAATGAGACTGATTTGAATGCCCACTACTCGGGTCTTATATACTATGCAATGATGGTGTAGGAACGAATCAGGAGGCGGGGGATGGTGCGCGCCCCAATCACAGGTCCTCTAGTTGCGTAGCAGGTGCGTGGTCCAATGGCGTTGATTGGCGTCGATCATCGTCATATCGTCGGGTCATCGAAGTAGTTTGCAGGGTCCCATATGAGGCACGCAGGTTTGAAGGCTTGTTTGCTGGTATGCAGACGAGCTGGTTTCCCACTCGCTGGTTCACTCGCTGGTCTGCTTCGCTGCCTGGGTAATTCGGCACTCCTTCAAATGTTAATTCTAACTCTTAAATAAACATACAGGGCTCCGTATGTCAGAATATATATATATATATATATATATATATATATATATATATATATATATACACAATTAGACACAATTAGTGTGTTTGGCAGAGCTCTCCGCCTATAGGTATGCAGTGGTTCGGTATCTTAAAGGTTAGTCAAACATCTAACAATATACCTATAGATGAATAATTGCGCTATGGATAGCGTGTGAGGGTTTTAATTGGCAACTGATATTGGGACTGAAAGCCAGGGCTCGTCGAATAATTACTGTAAAGGGGAATGAAAGCCAGGTCTCGTCTGTTTCAAACCGTCTCTTAAATCGCAGTAATAGCTTATTAAGCTACCAAGAAGCCGGAGAGCATTCTAGGTTCTAGAGCCAGGAAGCATCTAGGTCCGTACTTGGCTGGGATTAGCCGTTGTAAGTAGGGCAGGTGAAGAGCTTAAGCTAGGTCGGGGCAGGGAGCACCTTTGGAGCCAGGAAGCATCCAGATGTCAGGAAGAGATGTTGAGATAACTTCCCCTACCTGGCCTGGATACCTATCCATTTTCTAGGTGCTCCTTGTGCTAGAAGAGGCACAGGGAAAAGCGACACTGCCGATACACAGGTTGTTTTGTTGTTGTTGTCGTTCCCTAAGCTGCCTGACCGAAAAGCCCCGAGCACTTAAGGAAAGCCATAGCCACGATCGGGCTTTCCCACAGGGCTCTCAAGGAGTGTAGATAATGTTGTTGGCGTAGCTGATTGTGTAGAATGCAGTCTTCTATGATGTGTTTAATAGTATGGGGTGCCATATTGCATCCTGGGCAAGTGTCGACGATGGATATATCGAGTCACTTCTGGTAGCTCAGAATGATACACTGGTTCTAGAGGATGGTTGTGTCGTTGTGGCGATGGGTAGTGTGGAGAGCAATGGAAGGGCCCTCTTAATTCGTCCCAGGATGCCTTCCAGGGAACAATCGACAGGGCGGTTGGTGGGTGACGTCATGGTGTCCTGGTTGTTTGAGGCGTTGGTCCGGTCGGCCAATGCCAGGCCAAGCTGCACGGGTGACGTCACATCCGGTCCCTCACTTAGACGCCTCCTATTTGGTGTGGGTGGGTTTTGTGGGGTTTTATTTTAGTTTCTGGAGGGTCTTAATGGGGGGACTGTAGTATTGTGGGGCCGTTCACCTTGATGGTTTCCCACGTTATTTCGGAGGGGGTAACTGGGCCATTTGGTGGGAGTGAGGCCTTCTGTTGTGGTATAATAATAGTGTTAGGAGAGTTGCTAATGAATGGTTCAAAAGTTACCTGAATAATAGTTATGTTAAGTGCAGGGTTCTATTCTCGGCCCCTTGTTATTATTTATTGAATATAAATTATATGGTATATATTATTTGCTGACGATACTAACATATTTCTTAGCGGAAAAACTGTTGATGAACTTTTATGTTCAATGAATAATGAAATTAAAAATATATATATTGGGTTAGTTCCAGCAAACTCTGGTTAACTGTATCACAAATATTCCATCATGGACAAACCTTTATGTACAAATAAATAACGTAAAGTTAAATAGGGTAGGGTGTAAACGATTCTTGGGAGTCATTATTGATTCTAGGCTGTCTTAGAATAATCATATACCAAATATTTAAGGTCAAATTGCAAAGAGTATTGGGATATTATGCAAAGCTAAAAAATAAATATTTCGACCTTGGTAACACTCTATAACAGCTTAATTCTTCCATGTGTTACTTATGGTATAGAAGTCTGGAGATCAACGAGTGACTGCTATATTAAAAAATAGTATTGTGCTACAGAAACGAGTCATTAAAATTATAACATCCAAAAAGGAATAGGGACTATATTACACCAATATTTACATCATTGAAGATATTACCTTTGTCAAAATTATATGAATATTGTATAGCAAGAATGATGGTTAAATTTATGAAGCAGATGTTGCCTGCGGATATAAATTATGTGTTTTGTAGAAATGAAGAAGTTCATAATTATCTAAGTGGAGAGATAACCCAAATACATGTACCAATCGGTAGAACTTCAATTGCATATAATACATTTAGGTATAAAGGAATTCAATTTGAAATTTAATCTCCGAAAAATAAAGATCATCAATGTTCATTATCTTCTTTCAAGCGAACACTTTTAAACAACAACCTTTGGACAACTAATTTCGGGTTCGAATCCCGGTGGATCATATATACTTTAATTAATTTCATTGGGGGTGTGGTGGTGAGATTAATAAAAATAATTTTATATACAAAATATTATACATGATCGCTATATAATATATATATATACAGTATATATTTTGTTTTGTTTAACCCTCTCCGACATATGACGCGATTTTGAGACTATTAGGGATACTTTAAAGCCTTTGTTACCATCAGGGGTATTTAGAAACCTTTAGTTTAGTTACTTCAACCTCTGCAGTTGTCTTTGAGTTAGCTGTGGGCAGAAAACTAATTTTGGAGAGGTAATTATAAGAGTGAGAGAACTCTATTTCATATTGCTAATCTGGCAACCTCTGTGTCATATGAGCGTGAAAGGGTTAATGTAAATTTGCACTGTTGTTATTAATTTTGTGTATCAATTACCATTACACACTAACCTGTCGCACCGTCGATCAGTATATGTATGCAAAGGATGATAGGACATTATATACCATTAGGTATCAGTCCTCATTGCCATGATCTAATGAAGTAAACAAATACTTGATTGTGTATAATTATTGTAATCTCCAGTTGGGAGATTGTAGACACCAATCGAGCAGGGCAATACCCAGGGGAGGCCTCATAGGCCTGTGATAAGGAGTTGCTGGAACTCATGTATCATGTGTCTGGTTTCCCTCACTGTTTCTGTTTATGTCTCACCTGCACAGAGAGTAGTTCAGCTATCTCACACAAACACCTTCTCCTCCTATCCATTTCACTACACTAAATAAGCACATCATTCTTCTTGCCAATAAAAAAAAAAAATATATATATATATATATACCGGTATATATATATATATATATATATATATGTGTGTGCATATACTGTATATCATACTCATAAACATATGTAAATATATTCATGTCAGTATACTCTCTGAATTGATTGAAATTAATTAATATAACTGTTTATTTCATGTTATTATCAGTATATATTTACTTTTTGAATATTCTCGCTGTCCCATTAATTTTTATTAATATGATTGTCTCTTTCATCAATGTGTATTTTCTTCTTATAAATTCTCACTGCCTCTCCCTTTTATAATAATCTCACTGCCTTTTTCTATTATCTCTTTACTGGCCATTTAACTTTGTCAGTATATGAGGACGCATTTTTTCAGGCTATTATTAGACGATGTTATGCTATTTGAAAAGGGTCTCTAGGAATCTAAGGGATCAAAATACACTCAATTATGCCTCTGACTCCCACAGATCCTTCATAAGCTGAAAAAATCGAATAATGATAGCCAGAATAAACTGTTAACGTGTCATAATTCTCAAAGGAATAACTTTTCATATCCTTTTATCTCTTCATTGCCTTTATCTTGCATCTACTTTATTTTATTCTATGTTTAAGTTATTCTAACTTCGCAACCAATGTTCTCCTGTGCTCGTTTCACTCTTCACGCTTTATATTATTTAGTAACATTCGCAAAGCTGACCATTATATTTTCATCTCCTTTGATCTGTCATCTTCCTGACCTTCAACCTGTTGTTCAACTTTTTACACTGACCTTTCCCCCTTTCTACCGTCCCCTCTATACTCTTATTATCTATATCACCTGTCTATATTATCACTCGCATTTTTTTTTTTTTTTTTTTTTTTTTTTTTTTTCTATATTCCAACTTACTTCCTCTCGGGCATAGGCTGAGAGCCTTAACATTCACCGCTTTACAATGAACAGTGAAGCCCGTGAGGTCTTGTTCCAGTCTAGGGAGTGAGACATATGAAGCACGTAGAGTACAACGAGCACCTGCCATCTTGCCTTCACATGAGGCACGGTGCTCACTCATGGCCCGAAATGACCCCCTCTCTGAAGCCACCTCGTTCCCGTGCTTCACTGTCTCACCCCCTACACTCGGACTCTCACACTTACACACACACAACGCCACCTGTTGAGCAGATAACTCACCAGGCATTGCACCCCTATAGCATATTTTGAATATGGGAATATTCATACAGTGCTATTTAATCAGGGAACAATGAGGGTATTTTATTGACGTTTCGGTGGGCTTGTGGTAATGCACTGATACTAGGTACAGCACAAATTCCATCCCAATAATATCTTCCCATTGATACATCGGGATTTGAACCCGGGACCTTTGGATTACCAGGCCAGTGGCAAGACCACTCCACCACACCTCCCCTCTTTTTAGTGTCCTCTTTTAAGTGAAACCATTCATCATTCTTTGTATGTTTGTCTTAGCGACCATTAAACGACGTATAACCTTCGGAAGTCTATGCTCTTGTCTTGATTGATTTCTTTGATTTCTAGCTATCATCTCGTGTTAGCCAGAATAACATTAGAATGACGCCATCATAGTAGATGATTACACATTTACTATATTGTTGACACTGCTTTGATTACACATTTACTATATTGTTGACGCTGCTTTGATTACACATTTACTATATTGTTGACACTGCTTTGATTACACATTTACTATATTGTTGACACTGCTTTGAGGAGATTACACATTTACTATATTGTTGACACTGCTTTGATTACACATTTACTATATTGTTGACACTGCTTTGAGGAGATTACACATTTACTATATTGTTGACACTGCTTTGAGGAGATTACACATTTACTATATTGTTGACACTGCTTTGAGGAGATTATTACACATTTACTATATTGTTGACACTGCTTTGAGGAGATTACACACTTACTATATTGTTGACACTGCTTTGAGGAGATTACACATTTACTATATTGTTGACACTGCTTTGAGGAGATTACACATTTACTATATTGTTGACACTGCTTTGAGGAGATTATTACACATTTACTATATTGTTGACACTGCTTTGAGGAGATTTTTGTTGATATTTCTTTGGGGCAAAGACATTTTGGAATCGTCGCCAAAATAAGGAAAACACTGAGATGATACTTGGCCAAGAAACACTAGATGTTATTATCTACAATAGCTTGCATGACCACATTTTTACCAAAACTGCAAAACTCTAAAAAGCCCACGCCAGCGAAGGTTTTGCAGGTACTCCATCGTGTAATTCCCTCTCTGTCTCATTGTTCGTATTCATTAGCTACCTTCTACACCCATCCATCCCCTCGGACCCAATTTCACCCTCTTTGTCTGTACGTATAATATTGCACGCTGACCTCTCCCCTTAGATTGTACAGTGCCGGTAGACTCTATATGATATATGATATTATCTTTGTCTTCCCCTACACCATTTAGTTCAAAACATGTATTGTTATATCATGCAGGATATCACCAAGTGATTCTATTTAACTTGGTAGGACCTCTTTAACCTCATTATTTATTTAAGATATCCATAATTCCTGTATGGTTATATATATGCAGGAAAATCCACCAGGAAAGAAGAAAAACACGGAGTCCCAAGCGCTTTCGGGTATTATCACATCTTCAGGGGAGGTCAGACAGAGAGTAAAGGCACATACATAAAAATACTCAGTGAGAATGTCTACTCAGAAGTCAAAAGAAAACAAAACAAACGATACATAGTGAAATTAATCAATCAAGGCTCAAATGATTATAAAGGTTTCGATTGTTCTACTAAACTCGTCATGAAATAAAATAAAGGAAACCAATAATAGCAATGGTACTGTGATTAAACCAATAATAGCAATGGTACTGTGATTAAACCAATAATAGCAATGGTACTGTGATTACACCAATAATAGCAATGGTACTGTGATTAAACCAATAATAGCAATGGTACTGTGATTACACCAATAATAGCAATGGTACTGTGATTACACCAATAATAGCAATGGTACTGTGATTACACCAATAATAGCAATGGTACTGTGATTACACCAATAATAGCAATGGTACTGTGATTAAACCAATAATAGCAATGGTACTGTGATTAAACCAATAATAGCAATGGTACTGTGATTACACCAATAATAGCAATGGTACTGTGATTAAACCAATAATAGCAATGGTACTGTGATTACACCAATAATAGCAATGGTACTGTGATTACACCAATAATAGCAATGGTACTGTGATTACACCAATAATAGCAATGGTACTGTGATTACACCAATAATAGCAATGGTACTGTGATTAAACCAATAATAGCAATGGTACTGTGATTACACCAATAATAGCAATGGTACTGTGATTAAACCAATAATAGCAATGGTACTGTGATTACAAATAAAACACTAAACTTGTATTTGTTTACAAATATAATATTTTATAAAATTATCTAGTCTATACATACCGCTGCTTATGTTCATATTAACATTATCTAGTCTGTACATACCGCTGCTTATGTTCATATTAACATTATCTAGTCTGTACATACCGCTGCTTATGTTCATATTAACATTATCTAGTCTGTACATACCGCTGCTTATGTTCATATTAACATTATCTAGTCTGTACATACCGCTGCTTATGTTCATATTAACATTATCTAGTCTGTACATACCGCTGCTTATGTTCATATTAACATTATCTAGTCTGTACATACCGCTGCTTATGTTCATATTAACATTATCTAGTCTGTACATACCGCTGCTTATGTTCATATTAACATTATCTAGTCTGTACATACCGCTGCTTATGTTCATATTAACATTATCTAGTCTGTACATACCGCTGCTTATGTTCATATTAACATTATCTAGTCTGTACATACCGCTGCTTATGTTCATATTAACATTATCTAGTCTGTACATACCGCTGCTTATGTTCATATTAACATTATCTAGTCTGTACATACCGCTGCTTATGTTCATATTAACATTATCTAGTCTGTACATACCGCTGCTTATGTTCATATTAACATTATCTAGTCTGTACATACCGCTGCTTATGTTCATATTAACATTATCTAGTCTGTACATACCGCTGCTTATGTTCATATTAACATTATCTAGTCTGTACATACCGCTGCTTATGTTCATATTAACATTATCTAGTCTGTACATACCGCTGCTTATGTTCATATTAACATTATCTAGTCTGTACATACCGCTGCTTATGTTCATATTAACATTATCTAGTCTGCACATACCGCTGCTTATGTTCATATTAACATTATCTAGTCTGTACATACCGCTGCTTATGTTCATATTAACATTATCTAGTCTGTACATACCGCTGCTTATGTTCATATTAACATTATCTAGTCTGTACATACCGCTGCTTATGTTCATATTAACATTATCTAGTCTGTACATACCGCTGCTTATGTTCATATTAACATTATCTAGTCTGCACATACCGCTGCTTATGTTCATATTAACATTATCTAGTCTGTACATACCGCTGCTTATGTTCATATTAACATTATCTAGTCTGTACATACCGCTGCTTATGTTCATATTAACATTATCTAGTCTGTACATACCGCTGCTTATGTTCATATTAACATTATCTAGTCTGTACATACCGCTGCTTATGTTCATATTAACATTATCTAGTCTGTACATACCGCTGCTTATGTTCATATTAACATTATCTAGTCTGTACATACCGCTGCTTATGTTCATATTAACATTACCTAGTCTGTACATACCGCTGCTTATGTTCATATTAAAATTATTTGTATACTTAATCACACTAGATTCGATTAAATTTCTGTCAATAAATGTTTTACATGACATGATTGAATTAGCGTTTTTCCAGTCAATATTGTGTTCTTTGTCTCTTACATGTACAAAAACAGCGTTCGAAACTTGCCCTGTTTGAACACTAGTCAGATGTTGTTTGATTCGAATTGAAAGGGCTTTACCAGTTTGTCCAACATAAATCTTATTACAGTCTTTACAAGGGAGTTTATATATGCAACCGCCGTAATTAGCAGGAGAGTTCTTAATTAGCAAATTCTTAATGGTATTATTATTGCAAAAGACAACATTTACATCAAAAAGTTTAAGCAGTTGAGGTACCTGAAGGAAATTAGCGTTATAAGGTAGAATTAACATATTGTGAAGATTTTTTTCTGGTTTAGGATTAACTCTATAAAAGGACTTTCTTGCTTGTTTAAGAGATACATCAATAAAATATTCAGGATATTTTTACTTGGCACCTGTGTCATATATAAGATGAAATTCATCATCTAAAAATTCTGGACTGCAAATGCGAAAGGCACGGAGAAACATAAATGAAAAAACTGAATGTTTCACTTGATCATGGTGTGAAGAGTAATAGTGGACATATGAAAGTACGTTCGTCGGTTGTTACCTATAAATGCTTAACTTAAAACCATTACTATGTCTATGTATTACACAATCTAAAAAAGGCAAACTGTTGTTCCGTTCAACTTCAACAGTAAACTTAATTGACGGAACTAAAGCATTTAGTGAAACCAAAAATGAATCTAAATTTTCATTGCTAGGCCAAAGGCACAGGATATCATCCACATAACGAAACCAAAAGGCGTTCATAGGGAGAATGTCACTAAGTATATTCGCTTTAAAATATTCCATTAAACCAGCTATTACATCTCTCACTTCCTCTTCACTTAAATTTTCATCTTCTTTATCTCTAGGCTATGTTTCCAACATTCCCCTATGAGACTTTCTAACAAGTTTGTGTATTCTTCATATTCATCTGCTACTTCATTATTTTTGTAGATTTCATTATAATATTCTGTTACTCTTTCTTTAATTTTCCCTGGTTCTCTTAAATCATTTCCCTCTTTGTATTTTGCTTTATACTGACATGGTGTTTTTTGTTTTTTGTTTTTCTTCTCAGTTTCCATAATATGTCATAATTATCTATGTTGTCATTCAGGTTTTTTGCTATGTCCTCAAGTGTCCTTTCTTCATTTTCTTCAACTTTTTGGATTATTTGGATTCTTTCCTTCTCATTATAAGTCTGTTCCTATTGTGTAAGTTTTCTTCTTTACTAATCTGTTTTCTGATACCTCTTTTGTCTTTCATTAACTGTTTGACCTCTTTGTCAATTCCTGGTTTCACTTTGTTTGATATTCATATTTTTCCAAAAGCTTTGTCTAAAGTATTATATAATGCTACTTTCCACTTCCTCCACTCAATCTCAATACTCACATTATTACGTGTGTTCTGTTTCTGCCATAGGTTGTCAAAATGAAGATTATCCTTAGTTATGTTTTTGAAAGTTTCCCATCCTTTTTATTTATTAAAGTTCCACTTCCTCTCACCTACTTTCCTGATTTGGTTCAGCCAGTATAATATATATATAGTTTGTTCATGTCAGAGAACATTACTTTTGAGTACATAAATGTTATAAAAGGATAAACTATAGAGGCTACATAATGTAGGTCTTGCCATTACGTCAAATTTGTGATTACTATACAGTACTGTGGAGTGCACTAACGTGGATGAATGAGAGATAATTGCGATCCCGTAGATTTTCGCCACTATTAGTTCTGGATAGCAATAACAGAAAGCGTTATTTTGTGGTGGCATTTGGCAACCTTTAGTATAACCTTTAGTATTCGTACATTACATAGGAGGTTTCCCATCCTCCTGTTAAGTATATAATATCTGCTTCTATTCTCCTTGGCTCCGTCCTTCATATATTTACCCACCAAGTGAGAAAGGAACAAACAAGGGACTGCGAGTTCTCCCAGAGAGGCTCTAGCCCTGACGTTATTCTTGACTTACAGTGTGCTGGCTTAATAATCCAATAGGGTGGATAGCCTCTGAAGTCCTATTTTAACAAACTAAGAAAACAAAAAATCTAAAAATAAAGAAACTAACTCTATTAAAGGCTTCTAAAGCTCGCACCAATCTACACAACTAAAAAATATAGCCTCATGTGTTCACACAGTAATCTATAACGATTTTTTTGGGGGGGTCAAACCAAAGATTGTTGCAGTATTTTTATGTGACCCATAATACATTTGTGTATAGATAAACGTGTCATATTGTACGTTTCGTATATCTTGCCTTGTGTTTGATCATATATATTTAAGGTCTTATATTCTTCCTGTTAGAGAACTCACTTAATTACCAGATTTGCTGTAGCAAAATAACACAAAACAAATATCATTAGACAATAATATACAGAAAACTACATACACAATGTCCTACATGTGCTCACATTCACGTGCATAATATACTGTATGACACACATATATACTTACATATGCACATACATACACACACGCACATATATGTAGATATACATACGCCTATACAATTATACGTTTATATAAGAACATATGTCTACCCAACTACACACGTTAAACATACAATACATATACAATTATACACATATACAGAATCCATATGGCTTATTTGGCCAGCATACTGTAAGTCACGAATAGCGTAACGACTGGAGCCCTATTCGAGAACTCCAGTCCCTTGCACATATTATATATTTGGACATACATAATTATATAGAGACGTATACATGAGTACCAAATGTAACACATTTCTGTAACTTTATTAATTTAGTTTGAACTTAGGCGGAAAGTAGGGAAGATGTAACGTATTCCTGTAATTATATTTATTAAGGATGAACTTTGTTTACCGTTGGGCTTCATATTTTCATAGTTATATGAGACCATTAAAGCTTCAAGAACATTATTTACTTCAACCTCATGTTTGAGACTGTATGAAACCAGTGAAGCTTCATAAACTTCCTTTATTGCAACCTTTTGTTTGAAACTTTGTATGAGCCCAGTGAAGCTTCATGAACTATATTTATTTCAACTTCATGTTTGTGATTTTGTATGACCCAAAAGTTCTTTAAGAAAGGATAGGAAAGTGAGAGGACACAATTCTGATAATAGTGATCCGAGCACACGAGAGATGGCAGCACGATCACAAAAGAAAATGAGAGGGTACCTATTAATTTGTAATAATCCCTACCTTGTACTACTAACGCTATGAATAATCAATTCAACGTTATTCACAAACTCTGTAAGCATGACAGAGTTCAATAGACATAACTAAAGGCTACTGAATAGGCCAGATCATCATGAAATTGTCTTCATTATGAGGATATTTACAGACCAGTCTCCTCTACCGTCGCAATTGTTGTTGTGAGACTTGGAGTTCAACAGCTATTTTTACCACTTCAGTCCACCACGCTGTACACTTCACTCCCCTTCCTCTTCTCCTTACTCCACACACTTCCTCACATCCTGCACATATCTCTTCCTTAAACACTTTGCTCACCTCCTCCCTCCAATTCCTCCAGGTTAAACCTACTTAGTCGTCTCTCTACTGCTCTCTTGAAGTCTTCCCTGATCTCCTCCTTCTGCAACCTCTCCACCCTCTTCACCACTCCACCTTCCTCTCGCCTCCCTCCAGCTCTCCTCACTTACTTCTTTTGTATCCTAATTTTAGCTACTACTACATAGTGGTCAGACAGACCCCCCCCCCCCCCTCCCAATGCCCCTTTACACCCTAGCATCCAGCACAAAATTCTTCATTCGTTCATCCACACATATAAAATCAATCAGTGCCTTTCATTCCTCCACTGTCCCATTCCTTCTCCTCCACACCACTTTCCATGTGTACCTGTGTATCATTCTGTACTGGAAGAAGGTGTTGGCTATCCACAGCCTCCTCCCCACACATACGTCCACAAGTGAACTACCATTCCCAATTACCTCTGACGGTACACTCCACCCTCCCATAACTCAATCAACTTTCTCATCACCCACCTTCCCATTCATATCCCCAATCAGAAATATTTGTTCACTCTTGCCAAACTTATCTAAGCACACCTCAACATTCACCCAGATATCCTCTTTCTCTCTTACTGTTTTATCCTCTGTCGGATCATATACACACACAACCACCCATGTTTGTATTACTACTTTCATTCTCACCCACACAATCCTTGCACCCACAGACCCATAGTCTCTTACACACTCCTTCCACTTGTTACTCACAAAAAAACATGCACCTTCTTTCGCTCCCTCACTCACTCCATCACACACACCCATTCCACACTCCCACTCTCTCACACATGTACCCTTCCATTTGGTCTCAGTCATTCCGCATACATCCAACATGTCATTCACTAACACTTCCAGGACCTCTCTCTCTTTTGTTTCATCATTCAAGCCTCTTACATTCCAAGTCGCAATGTTTAAGCTGTCCATGGTAGGTCTAAGTTCGTCAACATTATGTACGGCCAGATCCGAGGCTGTTCATTTGTTCATCGTTGCAGTATGTATTTTTCACGGGTGGTGGTTAGCAAGCCCCGACCCAACCTCTTTAGTCGCCTCTGACGATACGCAGGAAGCACGTGGGGCATATTCTATTCCCTTACCCCCAAGGGTCTTAATTTTACCATAGAACAGAGTGAGGACGGATCCCTCCCATTTTTAGATGTGATTGTCAAACAGAGGGAAGGTGCCTTTCATACTTCCGTGTACGTCAAAGCATCTAACCCTGTACATTGCCTTGAATGAAATATGCTTGAGAGAAAATCTCTTGCCCATATTTACAAAGAATATATATATATATATATATATATATATATATATATATATATATATATACAGAGAGAGAGAGAGGTACACAGAAAGGTAAATAATTATATATTGTAAAGAAAGATAGACACTGTAAGCAGATTGAGAAACTGTTACTGTGTAAGTTGACAAATAATGAACAATAACAGTTATTTTAGAAGTCGACGTAACTCTTAGATTATCCCAAATTATAACCCCTTCAGAAGGATGATACCATGTTTTAAATATCGTGATGGTTATCAACAGACGATCTTAATTGTCAATGTTTAGGTTAGAAGCTCCTAAATCCCCATTATCCCGAGAAGTGTGATAGAACTGGCTTAAGTATGTGTATAGCGAATGCGATAGGCCTCACGGTAGCAAGACCATGAAAAAACCCTAAAAACGGCCCAGGGGCTTTTAAAACAAAGGAATATGTCATTAGGTAAGATAATTCCTCTCTTGTACTTCCTACCACTCATCCATATGTTTCTCATCCCCCCTTCCCCACATTTTCCCCCTTCCCCCCACTCCTCAATTATCACCTATTTTCCTCTTTATTTTCATAATTTATTGGTTATTTTTCGCGCGAATTTCTCCCCCGGGGTTACGTAGCACAACGGAGTTACGTAAGAGACCTTATATAATTCTGAGACTTTACCCGCTCGCCTAAGTATACCTAGAGAGCTCGAGGAGGGAGGATATATTTCTCGCCGCCTTCCGCCTGAGGATACGACCGGGCGGCAAATATTAAGTTTTTGACCACCCAAATGCTTTCCCCACAAATGTTATCACTCTACAAGGTTCATATGTTCTTCATATTAAAAAAATAACTGCTCATGGAAAATAAATTATGTTTTAGATGGTAGATATAACAAATGTTGTAAGAATATTAGGTAATTAATTCGCATAAAACTACGTTTGCCACAGGCCATATTATAGGCACGCTCACCGGGTTAAGGGAAATCCAATCATAATACATACAGGTATATGTATTTCATTTTTAATATATTCTTATTTTATTTTATCTTATCCTAATACTTATATTCCTTCCAACAACCAACTCTACTCCTAAAATCGATTAATGAAATTTACAAACACATGTGGCAGTCCGTGGATTTGAACCCAGGACGCTCACACCGAAAATCAACACCTTATGCATTGCACCACGAAGACAGTTAAAGGATGGTGGACACTGCCTACGATTTATTATGCAACTTCGAATCCTGCATATCAATCTAAGCATGTACACACATCCCAACTGCAACTCACGTAGACTATGCATATGTGAATGGAAAGAGCAATTAATGGGGCTTAACCACTAGGGAAGTCCTCTCGATAAATTACTCCTGAACCAATATCAATTATTATGTTCCTTCCAACAACCAACTCTACTCCTAAAATCGATTAATGAAATTTACAAACACATGTGGCAGTCCGTAGATTCGAACCCAGGACGCTCACACCGAAAATCAACACCTTATGCATCGCACCACGAAGACAGTTAAAGGATGGTGGACACTGCCTACGATTTATTATGCAACTTCGAATCCTGCATATCAATCTAAGCATGTACACACATCCCAAATGTAACTCACGTAGGCTATGCATATGTGAATGGAAAGTGCAATTAATGGGGCCTTAACCACTTAGGGAAGTCCTCTCGATAAATTACTCCTGAACCAATATCAATTATTATGTTCCTTCCAACAATAAGGTCAATGTTTGTCTGTCAGTTACCCGACCTTTGTTACTAAACTCCTCCCACAGTTTTGGTGCCAGGTGGGAGTGTGGGGCACCGTTGGAAAGCCCAGGCTTTGGAGATGGTTTTAGGCGAGTTTATTCGAAATCAGAGACACTTTTGTTTAATACAATTTTCGGCAGAACCTATGTAGTATACGGGAGCGAAAAAAATGCGAAAAGAATGGCCGTTTGGGGCAGAAGGAGGCCTCCGATCGAGAAGGTGTATGGAACGAAAGTTGTTCGCAGCCCCCCAAAATGGGAGTACGGGTGAGGTCAGATCCAAAATCGGAGGTCATTTAGCGGCCGAAATCTAGGTCGCCGTTTAATGAGGCACAGGGAGGTCGAGGCCGGTGATTATGGTAGTAGTAGTATTGTGATGATTGTGGTAGTAGTGATTGATGATGGTGATTATGGTAGTAGTAGTGGTGGTAGTAGTGATGGTAATTATGGTGATTACCCGGGCAACGCCGAGTACCCCTGCTAGTATATATATATAGTTTACTTGAAATCCTTAGGTAACAATCATGATTCACATTGAGTATCTTTAAGACCGTGCAAGCACTTCTTATCGTCACCATTAGGGGGTTTATTTATGTATCATTATATTTTCTACAACCGTTAATCGTTTCTATGTAATGCCAAAGTTTCACGTAAATCTGTCTATTCGTTTCTGAGAAATTCTATTACAAACGGACAAACAAATAGACAGAAAACAACGATCAGATGATCTCCGCAAGCTTTGTGTGTTGAGATTATGAAGCAGTAAGTAGTAAGGCTGGTAGGGTGAACTAAACAAGCAGTTTAAGGCAGGCGGTAAGCAGGCACTAAGAGGGGAGTGGTTAATATTCATGCCAGGGAGACGCTCGCCCCCCATCTTGACTAAGTGGTTATTTGTATCTAATTAAGGGGGAAGGAGGAGAGGCCAAGTAGGGAGAGTGGTTTGGAAGAGAGGAGGAAAGGAACATATGGAGAAAAGAGAAAAGAGGGAAATGAGGATAAGAGCATATGGAGAAAAGAGGAGAAGAGCACGGAAGGAGATGCGAATGAGAGGGAGGAGAGTAGTATAGAAGAAAGGGAGAATTTATGAAATAATATGGAAGGGAGGGCGAAATGGGAATAGAGTAGACAAATATGAAAATAAAGGAGGAAGGGAGGGAGAAGAGAATAGGGGGAATCGCATGAAAAGAATGGAGAAAGGAGGAAGGGAAGAGAGAAGGGGTGATTAACATGTAAGGAAGAGAGACAGGAGAAAAGGAAGAGAGTACAAAGTACAAAGGAGTACAAAGGAAATCAAGCAACAACAGATCTAGTGACCCTTCTAGGTTGCTTGTCCTCCAAAACACTGAGGATCAAGTGTCCAAACAGTGGTTTAGAGTGGGTAAGGGAACATTGGAAAGGGAACTACTGCCCTGGAACTAATGTCCGTGGCAGGATTAGGAAGTTAGAAGGGGACAGATGGGTTAGTAACTGAGGGGGGGATAAAATAAAGTTATTCATTTACAAACGCAGTCAGTCGCGGGTTTGATGCGAGATATTTGTCTAGGCGGAGTTTAAATGAATCAACGGTGATGCAGTCTATAACGCTTCGGGGAAGCCCATTCCACAAGTTGACAACTCGATTGAAGAAGAAATTCTTAGATTCGTGTGAGTTAAAAGATTTACCAATAATTTTGCAACCGTTTCCCCGCGTGTAATTAGCTTGGTCGATAGTGAAGTACTTACTACAGTTCATATTGTCGATGCCTTTGATGATTTTGAATACTTGAATTAAGTCACCTCTTAATCTGCGCTGGGTTAAAGGAAATATTTAATTCTCTAAGACGCTCTTCGTATGGTTTGTTCTTTAGGCTAGGTATCATTTTGGTAACTCTACGTTGAACTCGTTCTAGCTTGTTTATATCTTTTTGGTAATAAGGGCACCAGGATTGAACGCAGTATTCCAGAAGAGGGCGGACTAAGGAATTGTAAAGGGTTAGGATAACTTCTTTGGATTTATGCTCAAATGACCTGCCTATAAAGCCAATTACTTTGTTTGCCTTCTTAACAACTTCTGAACATTGTTGACTCGGTTTTAGGTTACTCGATATTGTTACTCCCAGATCGGTTTCTCTGTTTACATTCTTAAGCTGAGTGCCATTCATCGAATAGTTTGCTTTCTCATTTAGGTATCCGATATGTAGTACTTTACATTTATCTGCATTGAAACTCATATGCCAAATTTGGGCCCAACATGACAATTTATCTAGATTGTGTTGCATATCGTCAACTTGTTCTTTTGAGAGTACGGTATTTGCAATTTTTGTATCGTCAGCAAATTTTGAGATTGTACAGGTGAGACCCTCATCTATGTCGTTGATGTAAATTAGAAAGAGAATTGGTCCTAGTACCGATCCCTGGGGTACCCCGCTACTTACATTGGTCCATTTAGATGCCTTACCTTTTATGACTACTCTTTGCTTTCTGTCGCTAAGCCAATTTTCTATCCATTTCAACACACCGTCTTGTATTCCATGCGCTTTTAGTTTTAGCAGTAAACGTTTGTGGGGAACTTTGTCAAAGGCCTTTTGAAAATCAAGGTATATAATATCTACAGCTTTACTCTCATCGTAGAGGTTGAGGATATCGTGGAAGAAGTCTAAGAGGTTTGTTAAACAGGAACGTTTTTTACGAAAGCCGTGTTGAGTATCTTTAAGTATGTTATTTTCCTCTAAATGATTTACGAGTCTGTCTCGTATGACCGTTTCTAGCATTTTACATACAACTGAGGTTAAGCTAATTGGACGATAGTTACTGGGTAGGGATTTGCTGCCTTTTTTGAATATCGGTGTTACGTTGGCTAGTTTCCACTGATTAGGCATAGTTCCAGACTGCAAGGATTTATTGAATAGTAATGTCAGTGGTTTGGAGAGCTCATCCTTAGCTTCCTTTAGAACTCTAGGCGAGATTGTATCAGGTCCAGGCGTTTTATTTACCTTGAGTTTATCTAAACAATTCAATACTTCTCTCTCTGTAACGGTGATATTGCTTAGAACATCCGAATTATCAATCTGAATCGGCGATGGTGTAGGGATATCACTGAGGTCTTCTGTTGTAAAAACTGATGCAAAGAAGGTATTGAGGGCATTACTCATTTGTACTTCGTCTTTGGTGTACTCTCCACTTTCATCGACTAACGGTCCAACAGTTGAAGTAACTACTTTTTTCTTTCTGATATAACTATAGAATTATTTCCGGTTTGTTTTACTTTGATTCGCAATATGTAACTCTAAGGTCTTTTTACTTTGCTTAATTAACTTTTTGGCTTTGCGTCGTAGCTCTACAAATTTCACCCGTTCTTCGTCATTTTGTGAGGATTTTAATCTATCATTAGCACATTTTTTAGCAAGCAGGCAGTTTGAAATATCTTTATTTCACCATTTGGGCTTATTATTATGGCCTGGACGCCGTATTTTCGATGGTATGCAGTCTTGCACTGCTTTTAGGTAAATGGTTTCGAATAACTTCCAAGATGTATTTATGTCGTTATTGTTAATTAAAAAGCTCCAGTCAGTTTCTTTAAACATAGCTCTAAGTTTATGGAAGTTTGCTTTCTTGAAATTAGGGACTTTTTCGATGCTACTATTTGGTTCGTTACTAGTAAACTTTAAAGTGAAAGTTATCGTACGATGGTCGCTGTTACTGAATTCATCACCAACATTCAAATTCTCTATTAATTCTTCTTTTGTTGCAAGTACAATGTCAAGAACGTTATTACCACGGGACGGTGTTCGAACAAATTGATAAAGCGAACTCTCTTGCAAGTTCGTATACAAGTCATGTCCGGAGTGTGAAGTAAGAGTATCGCCCCACTTGGTCACAGGTAAATTAAAGTCGCCAAAAATTACGGTATCTTGTGAGTTACTTACATCTGCAATTTGTTCGTAAATTTCTCGGTCAGTTTGCACTGATTGAGCTGGAGGTCTGTATATTAATGCAAATTTTATTTTTGTACCTTTATTATTCTTTATTAGCACAAAAGATGCGTCGACGTTCACAATTTGAGGTTTTGACATGAGGGTAGGGTTAAGACTTTCTTTGATATAAAGTAAAACGCCACCTCCATTTCGATTTATTCGGCTTTTCTCAAACATTACATAACCGGGAAGTGAATACTCTGCTAAAAAGTCTCTATCTTCTGTATTGAGCCAAGATTCTGTTATGCCAATCACATCATAATTTTCTGTAAACACTAGCTCCTCTAAATCTGAAAATTTATTGCGTATGCTACGAGCGTTTGCATAGAAAACCTTTAAATTTGTTATTTTAGAACTCCCGGAACGCTCTTTAATAATATTTTTGGTTCTTGTCGGATCTACATTTATGTTCATGGCTGTCCTCGGTCCTCGCTGTCTTCGGTCGTTATCGCTGGTGGTCCTCGGTTGCCTCTGTTTTTTTCTTGGCGTTGGATGATTTATGTCACTGCTGCTTCTTCTCGGATGGCGTTTTTTGATCCATGGCTGCGGACTGCTTCGTGTAGGAGACGACCCATGCGTGCTGAACCCACAGGGTTTAGATGAGTGCCATCCTTGCGGAACAGAGTAGGCTGGTTGTAGAAGTTGTCCCAGAGGTTGATGAATTCAACTTCTTCCTTCAGACACAAATATTTTAGTCGGCTATTTGTGCTGAAAGCCTTGTCGTAGAATTTGTCAGGTGCGTCGATCTTGGGGAGAATGCCTGAGATGATGATATTCCTTGACTTGTTTTTGTAGTGCTGGATCATCTTGCGATATTTCTCCATCAACTCTTCGGATCTGGTGCGCATGACGTCATTTGAACCAGCATGGATGACAAAAAGGGTATTTTCATTTGCATCCTTTGTGGTATCTTCGAAGGCTTCCACAATGTCGTCCAGTCCAGCTCCTGGAATGCAAAATCTTTTTCGTTGATTTGGGACTCTGTCGCAGAACTCGCAGAGGAGCATATGGAGAAGGGACATAGGGAAGAGATGAGTAAGAAACATGGAAGACAGAAGAATAAAGGTAGGGGAGAAGAGGAGCATGGAAGTTAGGGAGAAAGGGAGGACGAGTTGGAAATGGGAAGGAGGGGGGGTTAACTTGGATGGACGGGAGAATGGGGGAAGAAAGGATATGAGCATGGGGAGAAGGAAGAACAGATTATAACAGTAGACAACAGGGAAAGCAACGGGAGAAATACTAGAAGAGGAAGAAGGCAGTAAAATATCACTAGCTCATCCAACGTCTTGTGTTATCATGTTTGTGTGTGTGTGTGTGTGTGTGTGTCCTACAATCATCAACTCTGCATAAGCAGAGTAGTATCGCCCCCCGTATAGTGGTGCGGTCGTCATCGTCTTCTGCCTTTTTTTGTTTTCAATGTGAGTGAGGGAGACAAAAGGCAGAACTGCCTGTATCGAGTGCCTCCTCCAGAGTTGAAAGAGTGACAGGGCCAAAATCAAGGGACGTTTGAGCCAAAATGCCTGGACACTCAGAGTTTGAAGCAATATAAGTCATAGGAAGAGGGAAAGATTGATTCTGGGAGAGAGTTCCAGAGTTCAACAGTAGAATAGAAGAAAGACTGAGAATAACGTTTAACTCTTGGGTTGGAGAGTTGCACAGAGTAGGGGTGGGATTGTGTTGCAAGATGGGTACTACGTACCCTACGTAGAGGAGGTGGTATACACTGGGAAAGCTCTGAGTAACGTTGATTATTGTAGTAGCGATAGAATAGCGAGAGAGATGCAACATTGCGGAGAAGAGAGAGAGATTGCAGAGAATTGGTGAGTGGACGGGAGTTAATGATACGGAAGGATTTGCTTTCTACTTTGTCTAGGTGTGCGGTGTGAGAGGATCCTCCCCACACATGTGAACAATACTCAATACAAGGATGTACTGTGCCCATGTACAGAGCAATAAGCTGTGAGAGTAGAAGAAAAAGAGACACCGAGAATATTGAGAGAAGATGAAGGATTGATTTTTGTATTGTTGAAGTGTAAGGGATAGTCCTCTGGGAGTTCCGGACGGGTAGTAATATGAAGACATTGGGTTTTGGAAGCATTAACACCTTACGAGCGGCCTATGCGGTTTATTTATGTGTACCGCCCGGCGGGGTGTTTTTAGCCAAAATAGGGCTGTTTACGTGATCATTTTCATGCCTAAATAAGACCCAGAACGTAAAACAAGTATCTATCCCTGAAAGGGCATAAACAGAGCTTTCGAATGACACCATAACGATCCTTGTATGATGGATAGTTTTCTTGCAATAACCGTGCAACGCGAGTGCAAAAAGCAGGTAATTCGCTACTTTCGGTACATAATTGAGTATGTAGCGAGTGAGAGAGGGAGGAGGGAGCTGAGATTTGTGTCAGTAGGTTCGCCGCGGTGGTCTGGAGCAGTCATACGCTCGCTAGTCTCCTGCCACCACTTGTCTCTCTCTCTCAGCCACATTACGTGCTGAAATTGCCACTCGAGTTATGTCGAGCGCCGCCACATAGTCCAGCTTTATTTAACTCGACTTAAGTGGTGAGCCGCTTTTTAAGGGTTAAAGGCAACAAGGTTTTTTCTGCCCAAGTTGGAAAGAGTGGTTAGATCAGAAGATAAGTGTTGCATGGCTTCATTACGTTTGTTTATGAGGGATTGCTGGCTGGGGCGTAAAGGAAAACTAATTGAGTAGTGTAAGGTAGAGTCGTTTGCGCATGAATGGATGGGACTGGAGGTACAGTTGAGAAGATCATATATGAAAATTAGAAAGAGAATGGGAGATAGGACAGAGCCCAGAGGAACACCGGAGTTGATAGGATCAGGAAGTGAGCGATGGCCGTCCACAACTGCATGGAACGGCCGGAAAGGAAATTAGAGACAAAGGCAGAGATGGAGGAATAGAAACCAAAGGAGGGTAGTTCAGAAATTAGAGATTTGTGCAAGACTCTATCGAAGGCCTTCAATATGTCTAGTGCAATAGAAAAGGTCTCTTGAAGTACCGAACGGAGGATGACAAAAAGTTAGTAAGATATGAAAGACGATCATCAGTAGAGCAACCCTTAAGGAAGCCATACTGGCGATCTGAGAGTAGATTTTGAGAAAAGAAATGCTTAAGAAATTTGGAAGCAAGCATAGTTTCAAAAACTTTAGAGATAAAAGAGATGAGAGCAATTGGACGATAGTTGGAGGGTTGAGAGCGGTCACCCTTCTTTGGGACAGGTTGAATGAGAGCAAACTTCCAGCAAGAAGAAGAGGAGTGACAGAGACAAAAGGGTTTGCGTAGCAGGGGGTCAGCACGGATGCAAATTTTTTTAGTATGACAGGAGGAACACCGTCCGGACTGTACGCCTTCTTAGTATTAAGCCCGGAGAGGGTAGAATTTTTTTTTTTAGAAGAGATTAGGGTCTTAGGCATAAGTATGAGAGAGGGGGATGGATATGGAGGAATAGCACTGAAATCATTCAAGGTGGAGGTTGTAGCAAATGTTTGGGTGAAGAGTACAGCTTTGTCAGAGGAAGAAGTGATGGTTTTGCCATCAAAGTGGAAAAGGGGAGGGAAAGACGAGGAAGAAAAATTGTTGGAGAGGTTTTGGTTAGATGTCAGAAATCTTGGGAAGAGCTAGAGTTTGATAGTTCTGTGCATTTATTATTGATGAAAGAGTGTTTGGCAGTTCGAGGAACAGATTTGGCTTGATTCCGGGCAGAAACATAGGAAGAATGAGATTCTTGAGTCTTAAGGCGTCAGTACCATCTGAATGCTTCCTCCTTGTTGCGGACAGCAGTAGAACAAGCTTGAGTAAACCAAGATTTTTTTGCATTAGACTGAGAGAAAGAAAATGGAATGTATGATTCCCTGCCCGAGAGGATTACCTTGGTAATGCGTTCAGCACTCTCCGAGGGTCCCCGGCCACAGAAGCAAAAGTCATTCCATGGGAAATCAAAGAAGTACTGCCGAAGAGCCTCCTAGTAGGCAGCGCCAAAGTGCCACAAGTTGGGAGGATCGTGTCGCCGTACCGGAGAGAGAGGACAGGTGACAGATATTAGTTTATGGTCGGAGGAGCCCAAAGGAGAGAAAAGATTTCCAGTATAAGCAGAAGGGTTAGGTTAGAAATAAGTCAAGAATGTTGAACAGATCTCCGAAGCAATCCGGGATACGTGTGGGTTGCTGGACTAGTTGCTCTAGGTCGTTTAAGATAGAAAATATGTAGGCTTGTTCACCAGGTTGGTCAGTGGAAACAGAGGAGAGCCATTGGTGGTGGTGAACATTGAAATCTCTTAAGATGGAGAGTTATTCGAAAGGGGAGATGGATAGAATGTGTTCCACTTTAGAAGTTAGATAGTCAAAGAATTTTGGATAGTCAGTAGAATTAGGGGAGATATAGACTATGCAGAAATATTTAGTTTGAGAGTGACAAGAAAGCTTTAGCCAGAGAGTTGAGAATTCAGAAGAATCTAAGTTGGGAAGAGGAGAGAAAGCATACATAGACGCAACATCCACCTTTGACTCGAAACTGAGGATAGAGATAGTAGGAGGATACAAAAAAAGGGTTTGCTGTCAGTAGTCCCAGTCAACTGTGTTTCGGTGAGAAGGAGAAGATCAGGGTTGGCAGAGGAGAGGTGGTGTTATATAGAGTGGAAATTAGAGGAAAGGCCACGAATATTACACAAATTAATAGTAAGAGTAGAAGGTGGTGGTCCAGACCCTTAGACGAATTTTCACCAAACTTCACACATACATTTGGTGGGTCAATGCAACGGTCAGTCAATTTTTGTTTTTAAATTCGCTCAATAGTTAATTAAGGTCTTAGGTAAAAAAACTTGTTGAACCCCCAGGGATACCCCCCAGGGGCCCGCCCCGCTTTCCCACCCCTGTAGGAGGCATAGTATTGTAATAACTGTGTCTGTATGCTTGTGAGTGTGTGGTATAGGTAGCGCCAACAAACTTTACAATTTTCTTGACCTCTTAACTTATCATAACTAAAAAGGGACTAGAGCAAACTGGCTGTAAATATCCACACCTATTTCCTTGAGGGCTCTTCCCTCATGATAGCAACAGCAGCTCGATTGCTTTTGATCATTTTGAGTTATGCGAAGTTAAGGGGTCAAGAAAATTGTCAAGTTCGTTGGCGCTACCTATAGTAGTGATGATGATGGCGTTCTGTGTGCCCCACGGTGGCACATACATCACAGAAATTATTATAATAGTCATTATGGAACTAATAGTGATGGTGTTGGTGATTGTGGTAGTAATTGGAATGGTGGTGATCTGTAGTGATGACGATAGTGTGTCTGAGTGAAATAGAGATAGTTGTGCTGATTATGGTAGTAGCTATAATAATGACAGTATTGATGATGATGGTTAGTATGGTAGTGATGTGGTGGTGATTATGAAAGTAGTTGGAATGGTGATGATCTGTAGTGATGACGATAGTGTGTCTGAGTGTAATAGAGATAGTTGTGCTGATTATGGTAGTAGCTATAATAATGACAGTATTGATGATGATGGTTAGTATGGTAGGAGTACAAAGGAGTACAAAGGAAATCAAGCAACAACAGATCTAGTGACCCTTCTAGGCTGCTTGTCCTCCAAAACACTGAGGATCAAGTGTCCAAATAGTGGTTTAGAGCGGGTAAGGGAACATTGGAAAGGAAACTACTGCCCTGCCACTAACGTGGCAGGACTAGGAAGTTCGTAGGGGACATATGGGTTAGTAACTGAGGGGAGGATAAAATAAAGTTATTAACCCTTAATTAGCGGCGAGCAACATAAGTCGAGTTAAAAAAAGCTGGACTATGTGGCGGCGCTCGACATAGGTCGAGTGGCAATTTCAGCACGTAATGTGGCTGAGAGAGAGAGACAAGTGGTGGCAGGAGACTAGCGAGCGTATGACTGCTCCAGACCACCGCGGCGAACCTACTGACACAAATCTCAGCTCCCTCCTCCCTCTCTCACTCGCTACATACTCAATTATGTACCGAAAGTACCGAATTACCTGCTTTTTGCACTCGCGTTGCACGGTTATTGCAAGAAAACTATCCATCATACAAGGATCGTTATGGTGTCATTCGAAAGCTCTGTTTATGCCCTTTCAGGGATAGGTACTTGTTTTACGTTCTGGGTCTTATTTAGGCATGAAAATGATCACGTAAACAGCCCTATTTTGGCTAAAAACACCCCGCTGTGCGGTACATATAAATAAACCGCATAGGCCGCTCGTAAGGTGTTAATTTACAAACGCAGTCAGTCGCGGGTTTGATGCGAGATATTTGTCTAGGCGGAATTTAAATGAATCAACGGTGCTGCAGTCTATAACGTCTCGGGGAAGCCCATTCCACAAGTTGACAACTCGATTGAAGAAGAAATTCTTAGATTCGTGTGAGATAAAAGATTTACCAATAATTTTGCAACCGTTTCCCCGCGTGTAATTAGATTGGTCGATAGTGAAGTACTTACTACAGTTCATATTGTCGATGCCTTTGATGATTTTGAACACTTGAATTAAGTCACCTCTTAATCTGCGCTGGGTTAAAGGAAACAGATTTAATTCTCTATGACGCTCTTCGTATGGTTTGTTCTTTAGGCTAGGTATCATTTTGGTAACTCTACGTTGAACTCGTTCTAGCTTGTTTATGTCTTTTTGGTAATAAGGGCACCAGCATTGAACGCAGTATTCCAGAAGAGGGCGGACTAAGGAATTGTAAAGGGTTAGGATTACGTCTTTGGATTTATGCTCAAATGATCTGCCTATAAAGCCAATTACTTTGTTTGCCTTCTTAACAACTTCTGAACATTGTTGACTCGGTTTTAGGTTACTCGATATTGTTACTCCCAGATCGGTTTCTATGTTTACATTCTTAAGCTGAGTGCCATTCATCGAATAGTTTGCTTTCTCATTTAGGTATCCGATATGTAGTACTTTACATTTATCCGCATTGAAACTCATTTGCCAAATTTGGGCCCAATGTGACAATTTATCTAGATTGTGTTGCATATCGTCAACTTGATCTTTTGAGAGTACGCTATTTGCAATTTTTGTATCGTCAGCAAATTTTGAGATTGTACAGGTGAGACCCTCATCTATGTCGTTGATGTAAATTAGAAAGATAATTGGTCCTAGTACCGATCCCTGGGGTACCCCGCTACTTACATTGGTCCATTTAGATGCCTTACCGTTTATGACTACTCTTTGCTTTCTGTCGCTGAGCCAATTTTTTATCCATTTCAACACACCGTCTTGTATTCCATGCGCTTTTAGTTTTAGCAGTAAACGTTTGTGGGGAACTTTGTCAAAGGCCTTTTGAAAATCAAGGTATATAATATCTACAGCTTTACTCTCATCGTAGAGGTTGAGGATATCGTGGAAGAAGTCTAAGAGGTTTGTTAAACAGGAACGTTTTTTACGAAAGCAGTGTTGAGTATCTTTAAGTATGTTATTTTCCTCTAAGTGATTTACGAGTCTGTCTCTTATGACCGTTTCTAGCATTTTACATACAACTGAGGTTAAGCTAATTGGACGATAGTTACTGAGTAGGGATTTGCTGCCTTTTTTTTATATCGGTGTTACGTTGGCTATCTTCCACTGATCAGGCATAGTTCCAGACTGCAAGGATTTATTGAATAGTAATGTCAGTGGTTGGGAGAGCTCATCCTTAGCTTCCTTTAGAACTCTAGGCGAGATTGTATCAGGTCCAGGCGTTTTATTTACCTTGAGTTTATCTAAACAATTCAATACTTCTCTCTCTGTAACGGTGATATTGCTTAGAACATCTGAATTATCAATCTGAATCGGCGATGGTGTAGGGATATCACTGAGGTCTTCTGTTGTAAAAACTGATGCAAAGAAGGTATTGAGGGCATTACTCATTTGTACTTCGTCTTTGGTGTATTCTCCATTTTCATCGACTAACGGTCCAACAGTTGAAGTAACTACTTTTTTCTTTCTGATATAAATATAGAATTCTTTCGGGTTTGTTTTACTTTGATTCGCAATATGTAACTCTAGGGTCTTTTTACTTTGCTTAATTAACTTTTTGGCTTTGCGTCGTAGCTCTACAAATTTCACCCGTTCTTCGTCATTTTGTGAGGATTTTAATCCATCATTAGCAAATTTTTTAGCAAGCAGGCAGTTTGAAATATCTTTATTCCACCATTTGGGCTTATTATTATGGCCTGGACGCCGTATTTTCGATGGTATGCAGTCTTGCACTGCTTTTAGGTAAGTGGTTTCGAATAACTTCTAAGATGTATTTATGTCGTTATTGTTAATTAAAAAGCTCCAGTCAGTTTCTTTAAACATAGCTCTAAGTTTATGAAAGTTTGCTTTCTTGAAATTAGGGACTTTTTCGATGCTACTATTTGGTTCGTTACTAGTAAAGTTTAAAGTGAAAGTTATCGTACGATGGTCACTGTTACTGAATTCATCACCAACATTCAAATTCTCTATTAATTCTTCTTTTGTTGCAAGTACAATGTCAAGAACGTTATTACCACGGGTCGGTATTCAAACAAATTGATAAAGCGAACTGTCTTGCAAGTTCGTATACAAGTCATGTCCGGAGTGTGAAGTAAGAGTATCGCCCCACTTGGTCACAGGTAAATTAAAGTCGCCAAAAAATACGGTATCTTGTGAGTTACTTACATCTGCAATTTGTTCATAAATTTCTCGGTCAGTTTGCACTGATTGAGCTGGAGGTCTGTATATTAATGCAAGTATTATTTGTGTATCTTTATTATTCTTTATTAGCACAAAAGATGTGTCGACGTTCACAATTTGAGGTTTTGACAAGAGGGTCGGGTTAAGACTTTCTTTGATATAAAATAAAACGCCACCTCCATTTTTATTTATTCTGCTTTTCTCAAACATTACATAACCGGGAAGTGAATACTCTGCTAAAAAGTCTCTATCTACTGTATTGAGCCAAGATTCTGTTATACCAATCACATCATAATTTTCAGTAAACACTAGTTCCTTTAAATCTGAAAATTTATTGCGTATGCTACGAGCGTTTGCATAGAAAACCTTCAAAGTTGCGGTTTTAGAACTCACAGAACGTTCTTTAATCAATTTTTTGGTTCTGATCGGATCTACATTTACATTCGTGGCTGACATCGGTCCTCGGTCGTTATCCCTGGCGGTTTTGAATTTGGGTCGTGTTGGTGGAGCTTTATCCAAATTCGCGGTTCTTGACAGATTAGCATTTAATCGTTGAGAAGACGCCCAAAACGTGCTGCTCCCACCTGGTTCAGATGAACTCCATCGTCCGAAAACAAATAGTCATCGTAGTAGAAATTGTCCCAGGTGTCGACGAATCCCACGTTTTCCTTCCTGCAGAGGTTTGCTAGACAACGATTTGTGCTGGTGGCTATGTTGTAAAATCGGTTCTCTACACCAAGCCGGGGGACGATTCCTGAGACGATGATCCTTGATGACTTCTCCTTAAACGACTTGATCAGCTGCTGGTACTTTAAAAGCAAATCTTCCGACCGGGTTCGCTGTACATCGTTGGATCCAACGTGGATGACGTACATTGTATTAGCAGGGGCCAGCTTAGATACTTCGTCAACTGCAGCAACTACGTCGTCCACACCACCACCAGGGATACAAAAACGCTTCCTGGTGTTAGGTGCTCTGGCGCAAAACTCTGTGAGCTGACCACGTATCATCGAGTCTCCCACGAGCCGGACTTCTTCTATTTCCGCTTCGTCATCTGAGTCTGCGAGTATCTGGAAGCGGTTTTGACACTCGGTAATCGGTGTGGGTTTCCTGGTCTTGGGGCAAACGATGTTCCTCACGACACGGAAGTTGTCTTGAGGGGGAAGAGAGTTACTATTTGTTTCTTGAGTATTGGAACCATCAGATGAAATGGCTACTGCAGGCGTTGAATTGTTGGTAGTGATGGTGGTGGTGATTGTGGTAGTAATTGGAATGGTGGTGATCTGTAGTCATGACGATAGTGTGTCTGAGTGTAATTATGATAGTTGTGCTGATTATGGTAGTAGCTATAATAATGACAGTATTGATGATGATGGTTAGTATGGTAGTGATGGTGGTGGTGATTATGAAAGTAGTTGTGATGGTCATGGTGATAGTAGCAGTGATGATGGTAGTAGTAGTTTGGATGATGGTGATATAGGTAGCGCCAACGAACTTGACAATTATCTCGACCCCTGACCTCTTCGTAATTCAAAAGGACCTTGAGCAATTTGGCTGTAAATTTCCACACCTTTTTCCTGGTGGACTCTTCCCAAATGATAGAAATGTCAGCCCGATTGCGTTTATTTATTTTGAGTTATAAGGAGTTAATTAAGGGGTCCAGATTATTGTCAAGTTCGTTGGCGCTACCTATAGTAGTGGTGATTGTGGTAGTGATGATGGGGATAGTAGTAGTAATGTTGGTGAAAGATGTCGCCCCGAAAACAACTAGCACCACATTTGTACGAGGAACTTGACCTGTTTTGGATAGGCTAAGTTGGGTTAGGTTAGATTCAGTTAGGTTAGTTTAGTTGACAGTAGAAGTGATGGTAGTAGTAGTAGTAGGGATGATGGTGGTAGTAGTGATAATGGTGATAAAATTAGTGATTATGGTGATAGTTGTAGTGATAATGATGACAGTAGTGATCATGATGGTAGTGATGATGGTGACAGTAGTAGTGATGATGTTAATATAGTAGTGATGATGACAGTAGTAATTGTTTTAAAACCTTAAGAGCAATTTCTTTTTTGTGTGCCCCATAAATTTTAAAACGCGAGCTATTAGTAGTGAACACCCTACTGCCAGGCGACGAAAATAGGCTTCATTCCCGCCTAAAATCGTAATTTTACGATAAATATCATTATTACTTATTCATATACGCCTATTTTAGGTTTAATATGAAGATATTAACATGTAACAGCAATAAATCAAGTGGGAATAGTATTCGGGGGGTGAAAAAGTATAATTATTGCCGACCATCCAGCAGTCATGAGGTGAGAGACGTGCAAGCCCTATACCCTCCTCTCTCGAAGCCTAGAGGCAGCCTGAAGCTTCTCTCAGAGTCTCTCTCAATCTCTTTTTCTCCCCACACACTGGATATGCGCAGGAACACACCTTGGAACCGGGTTGGAGATATTGGCGCGGTAAACAAACCGATAAACAAGGGAATAAGAGGAATAATAGGTGATAATTGAAGGGAAAGGGGGGGGGGGGAAAGAAGGGGGTTTTGACACATGTGGAGGAGTGAAAGAAGGTATGGAGGGGAATTATCTTACTTAATCACATATTCCTTTGTTTTAAGTGCTTAAGGTTTTTTTTAGGCCTTGGATCTTAAGAGGTTCGTCACCTTTCACCACCAAAACCTTTTACTATAGTCTATTTTTTTTCAGCTGAGACTAAATTGTCATGTTTCTATCTTTGTTACTCGGCTATAAGGTAGATTTTGTAGCGAAAGATGATGGTTATTCTGAAAACTTGGCATTAATATGACACACAGCCATAGTAGTTTCATTTATTTCCATTAAGTATCGAGAAATCAGCTAATAAGAGATTCAATTTACGAACAGCTGGACAAAAAATAGACTAGTCTTCTCACTGTTCCCGGGTTAAGGGCTTGTGCCACTATGCCGATTTAAGTGACGACGCACCACGATATAGTGGTTGTAATGAGGTCGGCACCTAATTCTGCGCGCAACGGTAATGGACGGCAACTTACTTAGGAGCGCGATACGAGTTGGAACAAGTCAGCCTGGTAGTTGAAAAAAGTTTGACATGCTCAACTTGAATATGCTTTGGTCGACGATTGTGAGGTTATGGTGATGGAAGTAACAAATGCATGACGGCGTCGCAGAGTGGCGGTGGCTGTTATGTGACCAACTTAACGACACATCCAGTCATTTGCCATAACATGGTTACCTACCTAAGGTTGTGTTCGCCACTCAACTAGCAGCACCGAGGAGCGCATCGCCCATCATTGTGGGTTGTTGGTGGTGGTGTAAGGTAGGTCGCCGCGGGGCTGCGTGAGGCGTCAGCCTCGTTACGATGTAGAAAATAATGCTTTGGCACCGGGGCGTCACACGGTGTCACAAGTTTCTCGATATGGGATGCTCGGTAGTGTAGTGGAGAACGTCTCAGGCACCCACCCCGGGTGTCCTGGCTTCAATCCCATGCTCAAGCATGAAGGTTTTTCGTATACACTGGTAGCTGGTACCGTTTCCCTTGAGCAAGGAAATGGGTAATAGTGTCTTGTAATAACATTGATCGAGCTCTATTGAATCTCGGAGTGAGGGCTAGAGAGAAATGGCGCTCTATAATTAACCTGAACATTATTATTTTTATTATTTTTATGGAGAGTCACAGGCCGCCACACGTGGAGGCAATGGCGTCAGAAGGCGCCAATAGCCGGCGCTTTCTCAGTCTTGGTGTTGTCCTGTTCAAGTTATAGTATCATTTTTAGGTAGTTGAGGTTAAGTGTGCAGGTGGTTGGGGCGATGGGGGACATGGCGGTATAGCGTAGGACGTGACGGTGTAGCTAAGGATGTGATGGTACGACGGGGATAGTGTGACTGAGGCTGGGACTCTCGGGGGCGCGGGTTTTTATATGCGGCGCAGCCCTTTTTTATCTAGTCGGGTACAATAGCTGACACAAAATTGGCAATAGTGTGACACTATGAGCATGTGTTGACGTCGTACTGCAACCTGCGCCATGCGTCTGCACTTTGGTATGCACGTGACGGGAGGGGTCCAGCGCTAGCCACCGGCGTGACGCCTACATACAGGCGTCAGTCATTGGCCTTTTTTTGTTTTACATTCCACGAATGTTGCCGCATGAGGCCATTCGATCCTGCCGACTATGCGTCTGACACCGCTACAGCGCATATACGTCGCTGTCTGCGCGCAGTGAGTGCTATCATCCCGATAATCTCCACCACCCGCCATGCGTAGGCCCCGACACACCGCACTCGTTAGTCGTGGTGCGTCGGCACTTAAGTCGTCATAGTGTGATTGACCCTTTAGCTAGGCTAAAAACGCACTTACCCAAACCGCTTTGAAGCTAAGTAGAAAAACACCAGGTGAACAGGGTGGTACTCCCAAGGAGTGCTATAGGTGGCTGATTAGGTTAGCTTGAACTCTTGTTTCACCACCTGGCCTCCTTTGCTGAGTTATTCCGTGCCTCACAAACATACAGGGCAACTCCAGTTTGCCCTGCAAAACACCTTCTCATCCTATCAATACACTACACTACAAACACATTACATACTATACTATCTAAAAGAAAAGAAAAATGCCCATCAACGACCAGCCACTGAGTCACCAGGAAGGGGGTGGGGGTGGGGCCGGCCCGGGGGCATAGGCTTCTTGACCCCTGGTGACTACTCATCAAAATGTACTGAACCGCTGACTATCTATTTCTGCAACATTTGTGGCCTTTCCTCTTAACTTTCACTCTGTAGAACACCACCTCTCCTCCAACAAACCTGATCCTCTTTTCTCAGAGACTCAGGTATCTGAAGCAAATTCCAGCAACCCCTTCTCTGTGTCCTCCTTCGTTCTCTATCCTAGTTCCAAAGCCAAAGGTGGATGTTGTGTATATGTGCACAACACACTCACTTGCTCTTGTGTTCCCGACTTAGACTCCTCTGAATTATCAACTTCCTGGCTCAAACTTCCTCTCACTCTCAAACTAAATATTTATTTGCTGTCTATCTATTCCCTAACTCTACCGACTTTCCTATATTCTTTGACTATCTTACCTCTAAAGTGGAAAATATTTTATCCTTTTCTGAAATTTCCATCTTGGTCGATTTCAATGTTCTCCACTTCCAATGACTCTCCTCTCATGTTTCTAACCAACCTTGTGAACAAGCCAACATCTTTTCTATCCCAAATGACCTAGAGCAGTTTTTTCAACACTCTACTTGTATCCCTGGCCGCCTTGGAGATCGGCCCAACATCCTTGACTTATTTCTAACGTCTAATCTTTCTGCTTACACTGTATACCTTTTCTCTATGTTGGCCTCCTACGATCATAACCTTATCTCTGTTACCTCTCCTATCTCTCTAGTTACAATCTTAAAGGATGCAGTTCAAGCTTTTCATTCAAAAATGCAGCTGGTCGAGAGCAGTCAGGAGAGTCTACATATAACTCGGCATAGCAATGAAAGTTCTCAGTCTATCAGTGTTTTTTGCAAATGTTCATAGCATACATAACACATTCTCGTATCTATAAGAAATAACTTTCACTGAAAATGTGTTCGTATTAGGGACAACTTAATCATGGTTAAACATTGACCAGAGATTTCTTAGCAGATTATATCATTCCTGGTTATGTGATCTTTGAATGCAGTCGAACCAACAAACATGATTTTTATCAATGATAATGATGATGGTCTCACATGTGCAATTTCAAATTTTGAAGATGACACCAAAATTGCAAACATGGCAATGTTTCCTTTGCAGGGTCAATAGATCCAAAATCTATCTATGTATCTATCTATTGCCAGACTCCGTGGCCATGAACGAATCGGCCCTATGCATTTCTGTCTCCCATCCAGCACCGCTTTCACGCATATACTTGTTAACTCCATTCTTGCCCCTCTCTCTTGGTTTATCTCTCCCTCTTTGTACTTCCACCTCACTCTCGTACACTCTCTTAGTCATTCTCTTGCTACCCATACGTTTCACATGGCCGAACCATCTCAAGGTGTTCCTTTTTACACTTTCCAGCACATCTACATTCACACCACACCGCTCTAATACTTCCTCATTCGTCTGTCTATCCCTCCATGTAACTCCGCACATGCTTCTCAAGTAACTCATTTCCACCCCTCTCTCTCTTGGTTTGTGTCTCTTCAACAACGTCCATGCTTTGCTTCACTCCCATATGTCAATGTTGGGATGGCAACACTATTATGCAAGGACTTCTTTACTTTCCATGCTGACCACCCTATTTCTTATTACTGCTTTCAGCGTTCATACAACCCTATTCTTCTGTTGGACCCTTACCCGCACTTCTTCATCCATACTCCCATCTTTACTCAACACGCTGCCCAAATACTTAAATGAGCTGACATTATCCATAGCCTGACCGTTCAACCTCACCTAACACACTGTGACTGCACCCCTTGCAAAGACCATAACCTTACTCTTCCCCGCATTTACCTTCAGATTTTGTTTTTCACACACAGTTCCAAATATATTTACTAGAACCTGCAACTCCCATTCAAATTATTTAGATACATGATCAAACTGAGACCAAACCTAGCAATACCGAAAAATTTAAAGTACTACATATAAGATGCAAAAACGAAAATGCAAATTACTCTATAAATGAGAGTTATCTCAAAAACACTTATAAAGACAAAAACTTAGGGGTAACAATATCAAACAATTTAAAACCCGGCCAACAATGTACTGAAGATATTCAGAAAGCAAATTAAATTATTTGTTTCATTGGAAGATTTTTCCATTACAAATCCGAGGACGTTATTCTCACCTTATGCAACTCATTGGTTTCACCCTCACCTAAAATACTGCATACAATTTTGGTGTCCATAATATCAAAGGGACATTCAGTAGATAAACTGGAGACAATACAGATGAGAGTCACTAAAATTATCCCTTAACTTAGAAAAAAGCCATACGAAGTCAAACATTTTAGTTTGGCAAAGTGCAGGCTGAGAGGGGACTCGAGTATCTAAAATTATAAAAGGTATCGACAATATGGATGTTAACAAGTACTTCACAAATGACCAATCAAATTACACTAGAGGAAATGGTTGTAAGATCAGTGGAAAGCTGTTTAATTCGCACAAGGCAACGTATTTGTTTTCAATCGAGTGGAACATTTATGGAATGGACTACCTAGTAATATTATTGAATGTTTTACTGTTCAATCGTTCAATATTTCGCTCTTAACTCCCAATTAATTGCATTTACAAACACATAGCCTCCCAACATGTTTTATCTATAATTTATTTTTCTTTCCACATTCATTAAGTAGGTTAGATACAAGAAGCCTCGTAAGGTTCAAAATATCTGTTCTTGCTTGTTTTTCTTTGTACTCTTTTTTTACTTCTTTGATTTCCTTGGGAATGATTTTTGCTTCCATGGACGGGGATCCATTACCGAGGTAATCATCTTGGATATGGAGGCACACTTTCCATGTTCTTTCTCTTATTCTAATGTAAAGTAATCTTGGTTTACACACACTTGTTCTACTGTTGTCCGCAATAAGGAGGAAGCATTCAAACTTACCATCGCCGTCCAACTCCAGAATCTCATACTTTTATGTTTCTGTGCAGAATCAAGCCAAATCTGTTCTTACACTCGCCAAAATCTCTTTCAGCAATAGACCAATTTCTGAACTTTCCAACTTTAGCTCTTTCCAAGGTTTCTGACATCTAACCCAAAAAAACTACAACAGTTTTACTTTCTTGTCGTAGTTGTAGCGCCTGTTTCCCTCTTTCATTCTGCTGGGATGGTGGCGGTCCTGGTGAAGGTGTAGAGTGCCTGTGTAACAGCAAGGTTGCAGTAACCTGGGCAAGCGACACTGGCTATTCCACCTGGCTAAGTATAGAACGATGGGGAACCCTGGGTAAGGAATCTCCCTACAGCCGGGGTAAGCGCTGGAGCTGAGCCATCAGGCTTGGTCATTATAATGAGGCCGAAGCTAGGTCCTTCTACTATGGAGGTGGTAAGTGCAGGTCTGGTGTGAGGTGGGGTAGGTAGAAAAAATCCTGTTTTCTACTGGCTGGCTGGAGAGGGGAGACTGTGCTCCTCCGTTCTTTATGGTGGAGGCGGCTGGGTGAGACTATGGTATTTTCTGGGTGACTGATGCCCTTCTTCATTGGTGTATCAGGAAGAGGAGATATCAAAGGCATGATGAAGTGAAAGGTCACCAACAATGCTGGTAGTGGTGGCCCGGATTTGTTGGTGGTGCTTGCAGGCCCGGTGGCAATCGTTGCAATCCTGCAGGCTGTTGCAGGCTCTGGCATATCACTTATAATCACCAAACCCATGGGAAGCAACATCTTAAAATCGCCAAAAGAGAACGGAATATGATTTATGAAGAAAATAATATGAGTTAGGGGTAGAGGGCAAATGCAAGGATGTATAATTATTGGATAGGGAAATAAATTCGTTAGGGTTAGATTAAAACCGAACACGATTTAGTTATGGGTATAGAGAGAGAGATATGATTAATGGGGAAAATAAATACGGATAGGGATGAAGGGTAAAACAAACTACTAGAAGAAGAATGAAACGAAAGAGGAAAGAAGGAAAGGAAATGTTACAGTTAGAAAATAATACTGGAGAATAAGTAGCTAAGTAAAACAAGGAAGAACAGATGAAGGCGGATACAAAATAAGGTGCAGAGAAGGTAAACACGGAGAGAAGGATCGATATAGGTAAGATAAAAGGGAGAGCAATTATGATATAAAGTAGGCAGAGTAAACTTGGAAAGTGGGTAATAAACACAAAAGGCTAAGCTGGTTAGGAGGGGAAGAGGTTCCTTGTTCTAGGGTTATGAGAACAGTGAGGGTACTAACATAATACAAGTAATTGGGAAGGGAGAAGTGAATATTAGAAAATAATCAAAAGTATTCCTCACAGTTTAGAAGACAACTGTCACCTTCTCAAGTGGAATGCTGGAGAGTGTTTTTTTTATGTTCACGCCAGTGTGATTTTCCTGGCAACCAGTTATAAGAAACAAAAAGGACAACATAGGTGAGTATCGTATATAATTATAATGAAATGGAAATAGACGAGTCAGCTAGCATATGCAAGAAAAATGCCGATAAACAGTATACAATATTAATAGTTGGTAAAGAAAATATACTAAAGCAAAGTCCGATATGCAAAATACGAACACAAAAATAATGAGGATAAAATGTAAAAAGGATAATTACATATAATGGTCTATTATAATAGGAACTTTGTTATCAATACGTTAATCGCAAACAGAAATATAGTTGGAGAGAAAGTTTAATACATTGTATTTATGGAAAACATTATTGAAATACGAATAACGCATATGGTAAGGAAATACGGAGATGAAAAGATAACCAATACAACACAAATATGGAATATATAATAGGAAGATGATGAGAGAGAGAGAGAAGGGGGATAGTAGCAGATGCCGGTCGGAATAAGCATTAGCATTAGGAGTTTGCAAGGCCGTAAACACATAATTGAGCTCTGGCCCTCTGTGAGTAGGAGTGTGTATGTTCACAAGTGTACTGGGTTGAATATAAGTGTACCGGGTCTCTTACAAGTGTACTAGGGTATGATATAGAAATGTATTGGGTCTCTTATCAGTGTACCAGGTATCTTATCTGTGTACTGGGTGTCATACAAGTGTACTGGTTTAAATATAAGTGTATCAGGTCTCTTACCAGTGTACGGGGTCTATAATATGTGTACTGGGCTAAATATAAGTGTACCATGTCTCTTCCAATTGCACTGGGTCTCTTACAAAAGTACTGTTTTTTTTACAAGTGCACTGGTTTAAATATAAGTGTATCGGGTCTCTTACCAGTGTACTGGATCTTTTCCAAGTGTGCTGGGTTAAATATAAGTGTGCTGGATCTCTTCCAATTGCACCATGTCTCTTACAAGTGTACTGGGTTAAATATATGTGTACCAGGTCTCTTAAAAATGTACCAAGTTTCTTACAAGTGTACTGGGTTGAACATATATGTACCTGATCTCATAATGTGTACAGGTTTAAGAATAAGTGTACCGTGTCTCTTACAAGTGTATTGGGATAAATATAAGTGTATCGAGTCTCTTACACGTGTACTGGGGTTTTTATAAGTGTACCTTGGTAAGTATAAGTGTACTGAGTCTCTTGTAAGTGTACTGGCTCTCGCATAACGACCTGGGACTCATGCAATAATAACCGGTATTTAAAACATGTACTGGTCCCTTACAAATGTACTGGGATCCTTACAAGTGTACAGGGTCCCTTACAAGTGTACTGGATCCCTTACAAGTGTACTGGACCCAATACAAGTGTAGTGGAATCCTTACAAGTGTACAGGGTCCCTTACAAGTGTACGGGGTCCTTTACAAGTGTACTGGGTCCCTTACAAGTATACTGGGTCCCTTACAAGTGTACTGGACCCAATACAAGTGTAATGGGATCCTTACAAGTGTACTGGGTCCCTTACAAGTGTGTTAGGTCTCTTACAAGTCGGTCGGGCGTGGCTATCCCTCTATGTCGAGGATGATGGTCTTCGTCCTGTGATCTATTTATGGACTCTTAAGTGGCTTATGAGTTCAATCCTGGCTTTGAAATTGCTTTGGCATTCAGGACAGGTAGTTCCAGATGGCAGACTGGAGTTTGGTTATTGCTGCTTCTCTGTCTGGTTTCTTCTCTTTTCTTCTAATTCTGCGCATCTGTTGGCTTCGAAAGTTGCTGTAACTTCTTGGATAACATTTTGCCAGAGTTTCCTGTCTTTGGCGTTGGTTTCCCAGTGATTGGTGTCGATATTACATTTCTTCATTGTGGCTTTTAGGACATCTATATGAATATCTTCTTTTGTCCACTTCTTTTACGTTTGTCTTCCTTATACTGGGATAATAAAATTTGCTTTGACAGATATTTGTCTTTCACCGAACAACATGGCCGCTACATCTCAGCTGATTCTTGATGAGGAAGGTTTCAATATTATTGTTTTTACCGCATTCAGCAACCTGACGTTGGTTCTTCTGTCTTCCCAGCTGATATTTAAAATGTTTCAAAGACCGCGTTGCTGGAACTTTTCAAGTGCCTTCAGATGGTGTTGATATGTTGTCCAGGTTTCTGTTGCATGCAGTAACATTGGGATCACTACTATTTTGTACATTTTACATTTTGGTGTTTGTTCGGATGTCACAATCTTGGAAGACTCGTTCGAAGATGTCCAAAAGCTGTTCCAGTGCACTTGAGACGATGTTGGATCCTGTCATTACGGTCGACATTTGAGGAGAGGAAACTTCCAATAAATGTGAAGTGATCCATGTTTTCCAGGGTTGTTTCGTGAAGTTGTATGGAAGGTTCCATCTGGGTTGTCTCAATTAGTAGTTGGTAGCTATTCTTAGTCTTTGTAGAGTTGATGGTAAGTCCAAGATTTGTTTATGCAAGATTGAAGGGAGTCAGGATCTGTTGAAGATGGTTTTCTGAGCGATCTGCAACACTATTGTCATCTGTGAATTGGAACTCGATGAGGAAACTCATAGATTGTTTTGTTTTTGGACTTGAGAAGGGCAAAATTGAAAATTCTGTCATCTGTTCTGTAGACTATTTCAATTCCTGGTGGTAGGTCGTCTTTGATGATATACATGATTGTTGCAATGAAGATGGTGAACATTGGTGGGGCAATCACACATCCTTGCTTTACTCCTGATCTGACTTAACCTCTGAAGTGCGCATGGGGGTAATTGGAAACGTCCCCCTGTGCTGACGTATTTGAGGTGTTTCCGTCACTAAAATATTCATTGTGCCATTAATAGCATTAATATTTATCCATATGCGCCTATTATGGGTTGATTATAAAGGTATTAACCTGAAACAACAATAAAACGAGTGAAAACAGCGTTTGGATGGTCAAAATCGGAGATATAGCCCGCGAGTTGTATAATGTATGGGTGAGGCAATCTGCTTTCCCGCCAATTTCCCCCAAGGCCACTGAGACACAGTCGATCGATACTCTCTCTCTCTCTCTTGCACTCGCTTGCTATCAGTGATGACCACACCCTCCAATCGGATTTCTAATGTTAGCACGAAAATATACCTCAGAATAAGGGAATAACAGGGAAAATAGGTGATAACTGAAGGAGAGGAGGAAAGTGGGGAAGGAGGGGAGGTAGAGGACTGAGATTTTGCATGGCCCAGGGGCCAAAAAAAAAAAATAAAATAAAAAAAAAAAAATATAATTTTTTTTTTTTTTTTTCGATGTCAAAAGTTGATTTTTATTTTCTCTGACTCTTAAGAGTCTTCCCGCAGTGCGCCGGGGGAACTCTTAAGAGTCTCCCCGCAGCTCCCGGGTTAAACGGCTCACAGTTGCTGTTACTGACCATCGCTGTGGCAAGCATGACGTCTCAGAACTTGAATATACTTTTCAGGACATCCATAGGTGGATAGTATAAGAGTTCCCTTGATACCAAGTGCAACACTTTGGTGTGGTCAATGAATACCATATACGAAGGTTGATGTTGTTCACATCATTATTCTTGTAGTTGAGGCATTGTGAAGATCATGTCGGTTGTTCGTACAAGTGTACTGTCTCTCTTACATGTGTATAGGGAACCTGACAAGTGTATTGGATCACTTACAAGTGTACTGGGTCCCTTACAAATGTACTGGGTCCCTTACAAATATGCTGGGTCTCTTATAATTGTGCTGGGTGTCTTACAAGTGTGCTGGGTGTCTTACAAGTGTACTGTGTATCTTACCAGTGCACTGGGTCTCATACAATTAAACCAGGTCTCTCACAAGTGTACTGGGTTCCTTACAAGTGTACTGGTTTCCATACAAGTGTATTAGGTCCCTAACAAGTGTACTGGGTCTCTTACAAGTGCACTGGGTCTCTTACAATTTAACCATGTCTCTCATAAGTGTACAAGACGTCTTAGTTTCTCACACAAGGCTGCTGGGTCACCCACAAGGTGGTTGGGCTGCTCACAAGGCTGCTGGGTTGTTCACAATGTTGTTGGGTTGCTCACAAGGCTGCTGGGTTGCTTACAAGGATGCTGGGTTGCTCACAAGGATGCTGGGTTGCTCACAAGGCTGCTGGGTTGTTCACGAGGCTGTTGTGTTGCTCACAAGGATGCTGGGTTGCTCACAAGGATGCTGGGTTGTTCACAAGGATGCTGGGTTGCTCACAAGGCTGTTGTATTGCTCACAAGTATGCCGGGTTGTTCACAAGGATACTGGGATTTGCACAAGGCTGTTGGTTTGTTCACAAGGATGCTGGGTTGCTCACAAGGCTGCTGGGTTGCTCACAAGGCTGCTGGATTGTTCACAAGGCTGCTGGCTTGTTCACAAGGATGCTGGGTTGCTCACAAGGATGTTGGGCTGCTCACAAGGCTGTTGGGTTGCTCACAAGGCTGCTGGTTTGTTCACAAGGATGCTGGGTTGCTCTAAAGGCGGTTGTGTTGCTCACAAGGATGCTGGGTTGTTCACAAGGATGCTGGGTTGCTCATAAGGCGGCTGGGTTGCTCACAAGGCTGCTGCGTTGCTCACAAGGCTGCTGGGTTGTGCACAAGGATGCTGGGTTGCTCAAAAGGATGCTGGGTTGCTCACAACGATGCTGGGTTGTTCACAAGGCAGTTGGGTTGCGCACAAGGATGCTGGGTTGTTCACAAGGATGCTGGGTTGTTCACAAGGCAGTTGGGTTGCGCACAAGGATGCGGGGTTGTTCACAAGGATGCTGGGTTGCTCACTAGGATGCTGGGTTGTTCACAAGGATGATGGGTTGCTCACATGGATGCTGGGTTGCTCACAAGGGTGCTGGGTTGTTCACAAGGATGTTGGGTTGCTCACAAGGATGCTGGGTTGCTCACAAGGATGCTGGGTTGTTCACAAGGCTGTTGGGTTGCTCACAAGGATGCTGGGTTGCTCACAAGGATGCTGGGTTGCTCACAAGGCTGTTGGGTTGCTCACAAGGCTCTTGGGTTGCTTACAAGGATGCTGGGTTGCTCACAAGGCTGTTGGGCTGCTCACAAGGCTGCTGGGTTGCTCACAAGGATGCTGGGTTGCTCACAAGGATGCTGGGTTGCTCACAAGGATGCTGGGTTGGTGACAAGGATGCTGGGTTGGTGACAAGGATGCTGGGTTGCTCACAAGGCTGCTGGGTTGCTCACAAGGCTGCTGAGTTACTCACAAGGCTGCTGGGTTGCTCACAAGGATGCTGGGTTGGTGACAAGGATGCTGGGTTGCACACAAGGATGCTGGGTTGCTCACAAGGATGCTGGATTGGTGACAAGGATGCTGGGTTGCTCACAAAGATGCTGGGTTGCTCACAAGGCTGTTGGGTTGCTCACAAGGATGCTGGGTTGCTCACAAGGATCCTGGGTTGGTGAAGAAGATGCTGGGTTGCTTACAAGGATGCTGGGTTGCTCACAAGGCTGCTGGGTTGCTCACAAGGATGCTGGGTTGCTCACAAGGATGCTGGGTGCTCACAGGGATGCTGGGTAGCTCGCAAGGATGCTGGATTGCTCACAAGGATGCTGGGTTGCTCACAAGGCTGCTGGGTTGCTCACAAGGATGCTGGGTTGCTCACAAGGATGCTGGGTTGCTCACAAGGCTGCTAAGTTGCTCACAAGGATGCTGGGTTGCTCACAAGGATGCTGGGTTGGTGACAAGGCTGCTGGGTTGCTCACAAGGCTGCTGGGTTACTCACAAGGATGCTGGGTTGCTCACAAGGATGCTGGGTTGGTGAAGAGGATGCTGGGTTGCTCACAAGGATGCTGGGTTGCTCACAAGGATGCTGGGTTGCTCACAGGGATGCTTGGTTGCTCACAAGGATGCTGGGTTGCTCACAAGAATGCTGGGTTGCTCACAAGGGTGCTGGGTTGCTCACAAGGATGCTGGGTTGCTCACAAGGCTGCTGGGTTGCTGACAAGGATGCTGGGTTGCTGACAAGGATGCTGGGTTGCTGACAAGGATGCTGGGTTGCTGACAAGGATACTGGGTTGCTCAAATGTGTTGCTCACACGGCTGCTGGTTTATCGTAAGGCTGCTGGTTTATCATAAGGCTGCTGGGTTTATCATAAGACTGCTGGTTTATCATAAGGCTGTTTGTTTATCATAAGGCTGCTGGCTTATCATAAGGCTGGTGGTTTATCATAAGGCTTCTGGTTTATCATAAGGCTGCTGGGTTTATCATAAGACTGCTGGTTTATCATAAGGCTGTTGGTTTATCATAAGGCTGCTGGTTTATCATAAGGCTGCTGGTTTATCATAAGGCTGCTGGGTTTATCATAAGACTGCTGGTTTATCATTAGGCTGTTGGTTTATCATAAGGCTGCTGGTTTATCATAAGGCTGTTGGTTTATCATAAGGCTGCTGGTTTATCATAAGGCTGTTGGTTTATCATAAGGCTGCTGGTTTATCATAAGGCTGCTGGGTTTATCATAAGGCTGCTGGGTTATCATAAGGGTGCTGGTTTATCATGAGGCTGCTGGTTTATCATAAGGCTGCTGGTTTATAGCAAGATTGCTGGTTTATCACAAGGATGCTGGGTTGCTCACAAGGCTGCTGGGTTGCTGACAAGGATGCTGGGTTGCTGACAAGGATGCTGGGTTGCTGACAAGGATGCTGGGTTGCTGACAAGGATACTGGGTTGCTCAAATGTGTTGCTCACACGGCTGCAGGTTTATCGTAAGGCTGCTGGTTTATCATAAGGCTGCTGGGTTTATCATAAGACTGCTGGTTTATCATAAGGCTGTTTGTTTATCATAAGGCTGCTGGTTTATCATAAGGCTGTTGGTTTATCATAAGGTTTCTGGTTTATCATAAGGCTGCTGGGTTTATCATAAGACTGCTGGTTTATCATAAGGCTGTTGGTGTATCATAAGGCTGCTGGTTTATCATAAGGCTGCTGGTTTATCATAAACCTGCTGGTTTATCATAAGGCTGCTGGGTTAATCATAAGACTGCTGGTTTATCATAAGGCTGTTGGTTTATCATAAGGCTGCTGGTTTATCATAAGGCTGTTGGTTTATCATAAGGCTGCTGGTTTATCATAAGGCCGTTGCTTTTTCATAAGGCTGCTAGTTTATCATAAGGCTGCTGGGTTTATCATAAGGCTGCTGGGTTATCATAAGGGTGCTGGTTTATCATAAGGCTGCTGGTTTATCATAAGGCTGCTGGTTTATCGTAAGATTGCTGGTTTATCATAAGGCTGCTGGCTTATCATAAGGCTGCTGGTTTATCAATAGGCTGTTAGTTTATCATAAGGCTGGTGGTTTATCATAAGGCTGGTGGTTTATCATAAGGCTGGTGGTTTATCATAAGGCTGCTGGTTTATCATAAGGCTGTTAGTTTATCATAAGGCTGCTGGTTTATCATAAGGCTGCTGGTTTATCATAAGACTGCTGGTTTATCATAAGGCTGTTGGTTTATCATAAGGCTGCTGGTTTATCATAAGGCTGTTGGTTTATCATAAGGCTGCTGGTTTATCATAAGGCTGCTGGGTTTATCATAAGACTGCTGGGTTATCATAAGGGTGCTGGTTTATCATAAGGCTGCTGGTTTATCATAAGGCTGCTGGTTTATCGTAAGATTGCTGGTTTATCATAAGGCTGCTGGTTTATCATAATGCTGCTGGTTTATCAATAGGCTGTTAGTTTATCATAAGGCTGGTGGTTTATCATAAGGCTGCTGGTTTATCGTAAGATTGATGGTTTATCATAAGGCTGCTGGTTTATCATAAGGTTGCTGGTTTATCAATAGGCTGTTAGTTTATCATAAGGCTGGTGGTTTATCATAAGGCTGGTGGTTTATCATAAGGATGCTGGTTTATCATAAGGCTGCTGGTTTATCATAAGGCTGTTAGTTTATCATAAGGCTGCTGGTTTATCATAAGGCTGCTGGTTTATCATAAGGCTGCTGGTTTATCATAGGGCTGCTGGTTTATCATAAGGCTGTTCATTTATCATAAGGCTGCTGGTTTATCATAAGGCTGCTGGTTTATCATAAGGCTGCTGGTTTATCGTAAGGCTGCTGGTTTATCATAAGGCTGCTGGGTTTCTCACAAATGTTCTGAGTTTCAAATGGGAGATTGATATAGTGTACACTATATATAAGTGTAATATGGGAGACTGACATACTTCACTTTGAAAATTTACCAGTTATATTATGAAATATTCTTAGTAGTTCCACAAAATATGTATCGTATCTTAGTAATAAAGTGAATATTTAATTATCTAAGGCAATTGCGGAAGAGGGAGGCGTAGGGATGACGATGATCAAATAATGGTTACCCCTTTTGACAACAACTCTCTCTCCTTTACAATATGCCTTATTTATCACCCCAGGGGCACGCCCCAAAATAACGTTAAACCATCCAGTACATAGCTTACAAAATATTTATCCAATTCCTGCAATGGTTTGATACGAGAGCTATGTCCTAATATTGACAGGTCATAGAAACTGCCCCCCAGTAACAGACTCCAACCGGAACATATCACATGGAAAGAAGTCACTTTATGATGATTCAGACACCACCGGAAAGGTATAATAGGTATTCATGGCTCATCATAAACCTTCTCAAATAACATAAGAACATAAGAACATAAGAAAATGGGAGTCTGCAGAAAGCCGATTGGCCTAAGCAAGGCAGATCCCTGTCCCACACAACCCCAATTAAATTACAAAGCCCAATTATAGGCTCAACACTCTAGTACCCTGAGGATCATCTTACCAAAACGGTTAGAGATTAACGCAGGATTATGGGGGTCTGCAGAGTGCTGATTGGCCCAACCCGGCTGATCCCCCTTCACACTCAACCGTTCTCGTCCATAATGCTTATCCAATTTTATCTTAAAGCTCCCTACCGTTTTAGATCCCACTATAGCACTTGGTAGTCCATTCCACCCATCTACAACTCTGTTACCAAACCAATATTTGCCTATATCTTTTCTGAAACGAAATTTATCTAATTTGAAACCATTGGTACGAGTTCTTTCGCTATCACTGAGCTTTAGTACATTTGTCATGTCCCCTTTGTTAATCCCACTAACCCACTTGAACACCTCTATCATATCCCCTCTAACTCTGCGTCTCTCTAACGAATGTAAACCTAATTTCTTCAACCTTTCTTCATACGGAAGATTTCTAATATTATGGATCATTTTTGTCATTCTACGCTGTACTCTCTCCAATGAATCTATGTCCATTCTGTAATAAGGACACCAAAATTGGACAGCATAATCCATATGGGGTCTCACTAATGACAAGTCAAGTTTTAAGATAACATCAGCATTTCTGTTACTCACACTCCTAGAGATGAACCCGAGAATCCTGTTTGCCTTATTACGAACGCTTATACACTGTTTTCTAGGCTTCAAATCATTGCTAACAAACAAACCTAGATCTTTCTCGCAGTCTGAATTTTCTAATTCTAAATTAGCTAGTTTATATTTAACATTTGTTTGCATCTTCCCTATCTTTAATACCTTGCATTTGTCAATGTTAAACTTCATCTGCCAATTTACTGACCATTCATGTAAGGATTCTAGATCCCTTTGGAGGCTCTCTATATCGCTATCTGAATCAATTGATCTCCCCATTTTAGTATCGTCTGCGAATTTACTTATCCTACTAGTTATACCTAAATCTAGGTCATTTATGTATATAAGAAACAACAGGGGACCTAATACCGATCCCTGGGGGACACCACTTTTGACTGCTCCCCACTCTGACTTGGTACCATTTATGCTGACTCTCTGTTTCCTACCAATTAGCCATTACCTAATCCATCCCAACAACGATCCTCCTATTCCATGTGCCTCAACCTTTCTCATCAATCTCTCATGAGGGACTCTGTCGAAAGCTTTACTGAAATCTAAATAAATAATATCATATTATGACTTGTCACTATCTACTGCTTCATATACCTCTGAGAAAAAGCTAAGCAAATTAGTAAGGCAAGAACGTCCCTGAATGAATCCATGCTGAGAAGAATTTATTAAGTTACATTTTTCTAAGTGGCTTCTAATTTTCCTAGCAATAATAGACTCTAGCAACTTTCCTATGATTGATGTGAGACTAATGGGACGGTAATTGGATGCTATCGATTTACCACCTTTTTTGAAGATCGGAACTACATTTGCAAGCTTCCAAGCTTCTGGAACTAAACCTGTTTCTAATGATTTGTTAAATAAAAATGCTAATGGGCTACTTAACTCATCTTTGCATTCTTTTAATACTCTAGCATATACCTCGTCAGGACCAGGCGATTTTTGAGGTTTCAGTCTGTCAATTTCCTTAAGCACATCATTTCTACTTATACTAACTGTATTTAACATATTTTCTATACTATCACTATATACCATATTGACTTCTGGAATCTGTGCCAAATTTTCATTAGTGAAAACGGAAAGAAACTGACTGTTTAATGTACTGCACATTTCTAAATCATGTTCTGTTATTTCTCCTATTGAAGTTTTTAGGGGGCCTATTACATCTCTAACTTTAGATTTATATAGTTGGTAAAAAGCTTTAGGGTTATTTTTTGAGTCACTGGCTATCCTTATTTCATAATTTCTTTTTGCTTTCCTGATTTCCTTTTTGACCTGTCTTGATAGAGTCTGATAGTATATAATTATGTAGATGATTTTCGCCTTTCTTTATTTTTCTATATATTCCTTTCTTTTTTCCTATAAGATCTATTAGCTTATTAGTCATCCATTTTGGATGGTTCTGCGTCGATCTAAATCTTCTTTTAGGGATATATTTATTTTGAGCATTGTGGAGTGAAGCAATAAACTGGTTATATGTAGGTGGCAAGTTTAACTCTGGCATATCCTGACTTAATCGCTTAACAATAGGGTCCACCCTTAAGTCTCTTCTTACCCCACCATAATCGGCTTTTCTGAAATCTGGGATAAGTGTCGTATTCTCTTTAGCATTCCCTGTCCATTGTATATTAAAATAAATAGATTTATGATCGCTATTTCCTAGGTGGTCACCAATCTCTACATCATTTATCATATGTTCATTGTTACTGAAAACTAAATCAAGAATATTATTACCTCTAGTCGGCGTATCTATGAATTGAAATAAAAAAACTATCTTGTACTACCTCTATAAACTCAACTGAATCGGAGTCGCCTATTTGGTGCTGCCAATCAATGTTCGGAAAATTAAAATCCCCCATAATGCACACATTGCTAAACCTTGATGCTATTTTAATTTTCTCCCATAACGATATTCCACCATTTCTACTCATATTAGGCGGTCTATATATAACTCCAATAACTATGGTCTCACTACCTTCGTTAACCTCTACCCAAACACTTTCATTATCATTATTTAGTCTAATACCTGATTTAATACAGCTTTTTAATGTACTCCTGACAAACACTGCTATAATAGCAGTGTGGCGGAGGGGCGGAGGGCCCCTCCTACTTGTTCGGTCATATTTAAACACACTATATCCTGGAATATCAAATTCTGCTAAAAAATGCCTAGATTCTGTATTAATCCACGTTTCAGTTAGCGCTATTATGTCTATATTTTCTGTGCTAACGAGTGCTCTAAGTTCGTTCATTTTGTTACATAAACTCCTACAATTTGTATAATATACCCTCAACCTATTACTTTTATTTGCAACTAATTTTCTATTGTGTTTAGCTAACTTATTATTTCCTGTTGAACTACTAGCTCTAGACGGAAATTCTACTCTATCAGTATTCTCATCTTTACTATCAGTTACATGTGTAGTGTTATCGATACTACTATTACACATCACTATATCTGCACTATCTTGACTGATTATTTCTATTTTACTCACTGGTTTGTCACATGAAGTACCTGCTCCATATGGAGACAGTATTTTACTTACACACCCAGGTTTTTTTAACGAAACCCCGCAACAATCTTGTCCAGTGAGCTGGCTAAGGTCGAAACTCCTAGTCGTGAAAGATGTACTCCATCCTGGGCATACAGTTCATCCTTACCATAGAAGTGGGTCCAGTTATCTAGGAATGCTATTGACTTTGCCTTCCAATACTTCTCCAGCCGGCTATTTACACCAATAGCCCTGGAGGACCATTCCTTCCGTACCCCTCTTCTTGGCAGGATACTGTGTACCACAAGAAATCCACCCTTCTCCTTGATCCTCTCCAGCATTTCCTGGTACTTGGTCAGCAACTCCTCAGTCCTGCATCTCCATATGTCATTGGACCCCGCGTTGATGAAGATGATGGGGTCCTCCCCACCCACTTCTAGGACACCATCCATCTTCTCTGCCACCCTTCCGACTCCGGCTCCAGGTAGGCAGACAACTTTACTAACATGAGTGTTAGTAGCCCCGTCAAAGGTACCTAACCATTGAATCACCGACAATGAACTTAGCTTTTTTCCGTTGTCGGCGTGTAGCAGGAGTTGTAGCAGCAACAGCAGCAGGCTCCCCACCCCCCTCCCCTCTCACTGCCTCGATGATCGCCACTTCCTCGCCATCACTCTCATCAGCCAAGGTGCTGAAGTTGTTGTTGAAGGTGCTTGAGTGGCTGCCTTTTCAGCTTGCAGGCCGTTGCACTTGTTGACACCACTTTCCAAGGGGCTTCACGATCCCTGGGAACACTTCCGGTAGCCTCACACTTCTTCTCCGCCATAGCTAGTCTCAAGGCCAAATTTTCATCTTTGAGACACTGAATCTCCTGCTCCACACTCTCCAGTCTTTCTTGCAAAGCAAGACAAAGCTGGAGAGTATGGGAGGAGACAGCAGACTCATCAACAACAGCCATCACTAAGAAAGTTCACTAGGACCTCACTAAGGTAAACAGGTACACTACCGGTCACTGGGGACCTCCGCACTGGTCAAGGGTCAGAGGGCAACTGAATAACATCAGATTTTCCTCCTAATACAGTATGGAATGTAATGAATGTATACTCTATTATTATGATATGATAACTGGTATAAATATTAATAGTTGTAGAGCATATTCATAGCAATTACAAGCATATACAACATTATGAATATTAAAGCTCGCATATACTGTACAGTAGGTATTAATATACTGTAATCATGCACTATATAACATTTATCACAAGGCTGTTGGATTTCTCATAATGTTGTTGGATTTCTCACAAGGTTGTTGGATTTCTCACAAGGCTGTTGGGTTTCTCACAAGGTTGTTGGGTTTCTCACAAGGCTGTTGGGTTTCTCACTAGGCTGTTGGGTTTCTCACAAGGTGGTTGGGTTTCTTATAAGGTTGTTGGGTTTCTCACAAGGCTGTTGGGTTTCTCACAAGGTTGTTGGGTTTCTCACAAGGTTGTTGGATTTTTCACAAGGCTGTTGGGTTTCTCACAAGGTTGTTGGATTTCTCACAAGGTTGTTGGGTTTCTCACAAGGCTGTTGGGTTTCTCACAAGGTTATTGGATTTCTCAAAAGGTTGTTGGGCTTCTCATAAGGTTGTTGGGTTTCTCACAAGGTTGTTGGATTTCTCACAAGGCTGTTGGGTTTCTCACAAGGTTGTTGGGTTTCTCACAAGGTTGTTGGGTTTCTCACCAGGCTGTTGGGTTTCTCACTAGGCTGTTGGGTTTCTCACAAGGCTGTTGGGTTTCTCACAAGGCTGTTGGGTTTCTCATAAGGTTGTTGGGTTTCTCACAATATTGATGGGTTTCTCATAAGGTTGTTGGGTTGGGTTTCTCATAAGGTTGTTGGGTTTCTCACAAGGTTGATGGGTTTCTCATAAGGTTGTTCGGTTTCTCACAAGGTTGTTGGATTTCTCACAAGGTTGTTGGGTTTCTCACAAGGCTGTTGGGTTTCTCACAAGGTTGTTGTGTTTCTCACAAGGTAGTTGGGTTTCTCACAAGGTTGTTGGGTTTCTCACAAGGCTGTTGGGATTCTCACAAGGTATTTGGGTTTCTCACAAGGTTGTTGGGTTTCTCACAAGGCTGTTGGGTTTCTCACAAGGTTGTTGGGTTTCTCACAAGGTAGTTGGGTTTCTCACAAGGCTGGTGGGTTTCTCACAAGGCTGTTGGGTTTCTCACAAGGTAGTTGGGTTTCTCACAAGGTTGTTGGGTTTCTCACAAGGCTGTTGGGATTCTCACAAGGTTGTTGGGTTTCTCACAAGGTTGTTGGGTTTCTCACACGGCTGTTGGGTTTCTCACAAGGTTGTTGGGTTTCTCACAAGGCTGTTGAGTTTCTCACAAGGCTGTTGGGTTTCTCACAAGCCTGTTGGGTTTCTCACAAGGCTGTTGGGTTTCTCACAAGGTTGTTGGGTTTCTCACAAGGCTGTTGGGTTTCTCACAAGGCTGTTGAGTTTCTCACAAGGCTGTTGGATTTCTCACAAGGCTGTTGGGTTTCTTATAAGGTTGTTGGGTTTTTCACTAGGCTGTTGGGTTTCTCACAAGGTTGTTGGGTTTCTCACAAAGTTGTTGGGTTTCTCACAAGGCTGTTGGGTTTCTCACAAGGCTGTTGAGTTTCTCACAAGGCTGTTGAGTTTCTCACAAGGCTGTTGGGTTTCTCACAAGGTTGTTGGGTTTCTCACAAGGCTGTTGGGTTTCTCACAAGGCTGTTGAGTTTCTCACAAGGCTGTTGGGTTTCTCACAAGGATGTCGAGTTTCTCAAAAGGCTGTTGGGTTTCTCACAAGGCTGTTGGGTTTCCCACAAGCTGTTGGGTTTCTCACAAGGTTGTTGGGTTTCTCACATGGTTGTTGGGTTTCTCACAAGGTTGCTGGGTTTCTTAAAAGGTTGTTGGGTTTTTCACAAGGCTGTTGAGTTTCACACAAGGTTGTTCGGTTTCTCACAAGGTTGTTGGGTTTCTCACAAGCTTGTTGGGTTTCTCACAAGGTTGTTGGGTTTCTCACAAGGTTGTTGGGTTTCTCACAAGGCTGTTTGTGTTTGTATCTCCTATAAGGCTTCTAAATCATACAGGGACTCCACTGTAGGAGTTTCGCAAAATCACAGATATGATCATAGATAGATATAGCTAAAATGTTTCATACTGTTTCTGATGCATCAACAGTATATCTCTGGGAGCTTCTCGGCATCTCCCTATTCTGATAATATTATTCTATAAATTGTAAATATCTTTCAAACGTCTACATACATTTCTCCAAGGGTTTCTAGTAATCTCTCAAGTTTGGTAAGCCTACTCCAATTGCAATCATTTGTTGTGCCTGTGTCCTTGTAAACCACCGTCAACATTGATATATATACAGTATATATATATATATATATATATATATACTGTATATATATAAATGTGTTGCACAAAAACGTCAACTTGAGATACTATTATTGAACACAAGGAAAATTCTGTCAGAACAAACAAACCATATTCTAATCCCTCGTATAGCGCCTTACGTCAACATGCCCGGGACTGGAATCACTCCCTCCTCCAGGATAACATTTCAGTCCTCCAATGAGTGTTGTTATGGAGAGAAGCTAACCATCATGGAACCTATTATCAGCGAAATATAAACCTACATTAAGTAGCAATGTGAAATCCACAGCCCTCTTTTGTTGTTAGCATATTCTTATTGTAATTTTTTGTTTGTGTTTTCGTAGTAATTATAGTGTTTAGAATGGCTGTGATTAACTTATAATGTTTGTTGTTTTTCTTATGTCACGTATATATTAATGTTTTGTGATTGCATGTCATCAATTTGTAGTCCATATTTAGGTTTTCCAGTAGTCTACATATTATGTACTTTTTCTTAGGCTTTATGATATTATTGTAATTCACTATGGTACTAGTGTTTTCTGAAAAGTGTGTGTATCTGTTATTTTTATATTTACCTGATGATGGAGTCTCCAAAACGTTACAATGATTATAGACAAGTTGAACGTGTTCTTCTTTCATGCCCTGGTGTTTATCTTCATTATATATATATATATAAATTATATATATATATATATATATATATATATATATATATATATATATATATATATATATTTATATATATACACATATATATATATATATATATTTATATATATATACATATATATATATATATATACATATATATATATATATATATATATATATATATTATATACCAATATGTTGAGTTAGACAACTCAAGGAATCAGTACTGATGAAATGACCTATAAGAGTCATATTAAGATAATCTCGTTATTGAGAGTATCATAACACTTACTTTCTTTGTTAACCCTTTCACGCTCATATGACGCAGAGGTTGCCAGATTAGCAATACAAAATAGAGTTCTCTCACTCATAATTACCTCTCCAAAATTAGTTTTCTGTCCGCAGCTAACTCAAAGACAACTGCAGAGGTTGAAGTAACTAAACTAAAGGTTTCTAAATACCCCTGATGGTAATAAAGGCTTTAAAGTATCCCTAATAGGCTCAAAATTGCGTCATATGTCGGAGAGGGTTAATAAACATATTGTCTTGGAAGATTTCTTAAATGCAATGGCCACGCAGATTACATGATCCCAGCGAGGTGGCTTCCTTCTAGTAGATATGACAAACTCCGAGTAAGGGAAAGTGGAAGAGAAAGATTGCAAAGCAAAGGCTCTCTGGAATATATGTAAAGTAAACCTAAAAGGCATACCGTAACATAGCTTTGGTAAGCAAATTATGTCTCACTTTAAGGTAACCTCAGTAGTACACCACCTAAACAGTAATCCCTCCGTTATTTTATTGATACAATATTATTTCAGTTTTACTTGGCGGTAAAATCAAAGGGAGATACGGGTGTAGCTACAGTTTACTCGTGGTACTCAATGATTTATACTTTGTTGTATTCTGTACAGCAGCTACGGCATCATTAAATACAATTTGGCAAATACATAATTCGGCCTACCGCTAGAGCAAGGCCACGTTCACATTTTGTTATAAGCAAACATTGAATACCCCTCCCTGAAGAGTAGGTAAGGAAACATTTGATAAATATCCATTTTTGTTAAGACACCGAGGTAAATTTTGGCAGACGTAATGACTATGTTTCAATAGGAATTTCCCCTCTATGATATTGCTAGATAACAAAATAGCATATTCATCCAAGCAAAGCGGTAAATATATGTATTTTATTTCCTGATGTATTTGTAGATTTAGTTAAATACATTATGGTACATACAATATTTTGATATAATTATGACCTAAATGTAATAAGTGGAGAAGAGCAAATATTGCCATCCGTGTGAAAGACACTGCTCCGGGCCTGCATATTCAATGCTAATGGTTTGAATACATTTGAAGGGAACAAAAAAGTAATAGATTACATAGTTGTAAAACGATAATATGTTGGAAGGGGCATTATGGAGCTGGCAGACGGAACATATCTAGACAAAATTCGTTACAGCCATCAATCAATAACGTCTAGTTGTATTTATTTGGCGAGTTTGCACTTGGTTTCTTTGAGCTCAAAAACATTAATTTGAATTGATTCTCTATCGGTCCTAGCAATATTTTTCAGTTGTAAAAAATAAACCTAAGATATACTGTATACTACACAATACTATCAGCCAACCAGTTTTAAGTAAAGTAAAAATAAACCTAAGATATACTGTATACTACACAATACTATCAGCCAACCAGTTTTAAGTAAAGTAAAAATAAACCTAAGATATACTGTATACTACACAATACTATCAGCCAACCAGTTTTAAGTAAAGTAAAAATAAACCTAAGATATACTGTATACTACACAATACTATCAGCCAACCAGTTTTAAGTAAAGTAAAAATAAACCTAAGATATACTGTATACTACACAATACTATCAGCCAACCAGCTTTAAGTAAAGTAAAAATAAACCTAAGATATACTGTATACTACACAATACTATCAGCCAACCAGCTTTAAGTAAAGTGTCTTGTTCAGAACAAATAAACAAATAAAATAAAATATATATAATACTATCAATAATATATAATTCTGAAAGTGAGGGCTCTACTGGAAGAACTAAGGTGTTTTTTATGATTATACTGATGAAGTAGTTGATGAAGAAAATTATAATAACGATGATGAATGACTACCAATAGTTATAGTATTATAGTGAAAGGTTGTCCGTTCCTTGTATCCAAGTTTTTTCTATTCCCCTTCCCTCCCCCCAACCCTCCTCCCCCTTCCTGCCCACCAGCCCATCCCTTTCAGTAGCACACAAGACAGGCTTTTATTCTAATTACTATGAGAGGTCTGATCCTGCCCTCTGGTGAATAGAGAGAGTCAGCCCGAAGATATTAAAGGCAAGGGAGAGAGAGAGACACACAAACCCCTTCGAAAAATAGATACATACATTCCTCTCCATAAGAACTGTGTAAACAGTTGAAATATAATTTATTTCACCCCTTTTGTACCGGCGACGTCTTTTTAATTTAAATTCTAGCAATATTTAGAGGAGTCTGTGCAGTTTAAGAAGGATTTGTGGTAGTACAGTTCGAAGCCTGTTAATTGCCGGTGGTCCTTTTTAAACTAAATAATAAAGTCTGTTAGTAGCCAGAGTATTGTTAACCCTTTGAGTACCAGCGACGTGTGTCATAGTATATTCCTGCTGTATTTAGACGATTTTATACAGCTTAGGAAGGATCTGTGGTAGTTAGGAGAGTTGACTAAGATAGTTCGAAGCCTTATAAATGCTAGATATCCTTCCTAAGCTGCACAAAATCGTCTAAATATAAATAAGATCAAATTTAAAAGACGTTCCTGGTACTGAAGGGGTTAAAAAGACATCATCGATATAAGTAGGGTTAACAAAATAAAACTAGAAGCAGGTCATTCAAAAGTGATATTGTAAAATGTTATTAGTTCACCTTTACTAGCATCAAATTATTACAATATATATATATATAATTATATATATATATATATATATATATATCTATATTATATATATATATATATATATATATATATATATATATATATATATATATATATATATATATATATGTTAGTAAAGCCAGGTAATATATTTTCTTTAATACATACGAGGTTGAAAGAAATGGCAATTTCTGCGTTGGAAATTTTATTATTCAAAGTTTCCAGGTCTCTGATGAGTTTTCGCTGGGTGGCAGGAAGTAGATGAATGAGATGAGCAAAATTCATGGTGGTACAGGGTTACATAAATGTACATGATGATACAGGATATACGACGCATTTCACTGGACAACCAGCATTATCAAGTAAGGGTAGAATGATATAAAAGGTAAACAGGAAGGGTATATATAGAGGGTGGAGGATCAGAGGAGGCGAAAATCAGGAGGCAAAAGTCTCCTATTGGTGGAGGGGTATTCTAGGAGTTCAAAAGGGGGAACAGGCGCACTGGATGCGGAATGGTGTTGGTCGGTTGGCGGGGTCAAAGCTGATTGGCTGCGTGTCGAGGGGCGTGGCCTAAGTTGCGTGGTACGTGAGGCGCCGGCAGAAGACGAAGCTGAAGGAGGTAGCGCGGAGGGCTGCGTCAAGGGCACCGGGGGGCGAGGGGGGGCGTTAGGTCCTGTAGGGTAGTGCCTTTTGGCAGTCAGATCCTTCCTTCTGCCAAAAGGCACTACCCTACAGGACCTAACGCCCCCCCTCACCCCCCAGTGCCCTTGACGCAGCCCCCCGCGCTACCTCCTTCAGCTTCGTCTTCTGCCGGCGCCACACGTACCACGCAACTTAGGCCACGCCCCTCGACACGCAGCCAATCAGCTTTGACCCGGCCAACCGACCAACACCATCCCGCATCCAGTGCGCCTGCGTGAAGCGGTTCCCCCTTTTGCACTCCTAGAATACCCCTCCACCAATAGGAGACTTTTGCCCCCTGATTTTCGCCTCCTCTGATCCTCCACCCTCTATATATACCCTTCCTTTTTACCTTTTATATCATTCTCCATCTTTACTTCTCTCTAAGTCTTCGAGACCTCTCATCTCCCCAACTTACCTTGTAATTAATTAATTAATTAATTTTATATCATTCCTTCCTTACTTGATAATGCTGGTTGTCCAGTGAAACGCGTCGTATATCCTGTATCATCATGTACATTTATGTAACCCTGTACCACCATGAATTTTGCTCATCTCATTCATCTACTTCCTGCCACCCAGCGAAAACTCATCAGAGACCTGGAAACTTTGAATAATAAAATTTCCAACGCAGAAATTGCCATTTCTTTCAACCTCGTACGTATTAAAGAAAATATATATATATTAGTAGGGCTATGAGAAGAAATACGTTGTGGAACATCATGATTTATTCTAATTTTCGGCGACGTCACGCAGCCATCCTCAGGAAAGGGTTTCCAACAGATCCTAAAAATTTAGTATAACTCTGTATATATTGCTAAAACAGGATCACTAAAATGTAATGCATTGTTGAACACGTGGCAATTTGCCTATCTAAAAAACAATTAAACAACATAATTTTGGTCAACTAGGCAAGGTTTTAATATAAAATAAATCTATGGCTAGACACCATCAAATTCAAAATAGCTAAATCTCAATGCAACAAAAGAAATCAAAACGCATAAGATATCAAATTTATGTTATCATTTCTTTTTTCAATTCAAATATTATTCTGAACTGTAAAGGCTAAAATCTATTAATCAAAATTTAACCTACCGCTAACCAGCGTCCAAAGTATTATGCTAATATCCAACCATGTGAGGACAAGACTTAGCAAAAGCAATCATAATAAACGAGAATATTAAAATTAAGGACTTTACAAAACATTTCAAATTATCTAGTAATACAAATTAAAAGCAAACATAGTAATCCTAATCACATCGAACCGCAACATAAAGCAAAAAAGTACATTTGAATTACTTTACTCTAAGAATCAAAAGATAAGTGTTGAAATTCACATAAAGGAAAATTGTCACAAACAAATCGGAACTCACCATGATACCACCAGTCTCCAATGAAAGACGATGAGGGACTGATTAACTGAACACATTTGAACTCTATATGTAAACTCAATATATGGTGAAAATTAAACGAAATAAAATGAAAAACCAAACTACACGAACACCCAAAAAGCAACCAATTGTACCTAATAATGAACCTTCAACTATTATTGACAAGATTTATTTCTGGTTTGTGTTTATTTATCAACATTTTTACCCGGCACTCCAGGGGTTCAGAAAGGCCGAACATGCATCTAAGAAACTCGCAAAGAAAGAACTAGATCTGCAATTCCTTAATTGTTGCAAAGTATGAACATGTGTGTAATAAAGATGTTGGTTGGTACGTCCCTCGTCATTTTTTTCCTCCTATATATATATATATATATATATGGGAGGTGTGGTGGAGTGGTCTTGCCACTGGACTGGTAATCCAATGGACCCGGGTTCGAATCCCAATATGTCAATGGGAAGATATTATTGGGATGGAATTTATGCTTTACCTAGTATCAGTAAATTACCACAAACCCCACCAAAATGCCAAATATATACCCTCATTGTTCCCTGATTATATAGCACTGTATGAATATTCCCATATTCAAAATAGGCTACAGGGGGACAATGTCTAGTAAGTTCAATGCTCATTGCTTGTAAGATCAAATTCATATTATTTTTGTTACAAATGATTAGAGTTAGTAAACGGTTTTATATGACTAACATTCTTATGCATCAGTTTTAGTTATTGAATTGGATAAAATGATCCTACATTTTTACAAATATAGGTTTGTACTTTCTTTTAGGATTGATATACGTGCCTGAAGATATGCAAAACATTCCAAAAATGTATACGACTCTGGCTCTTATCCTACTATTCATATACAAGATTCGATACCCTGGAGGTGAACATACTACGAATAATATATATATATATGTATATATCCGCTATTGATCTTGTCCTTGGGAAGCTTAGGCGAATAATGAAGAGAAACACCAGGGCGTGATAAAAGACTACGTTCATCTTGTCTATATTTATTGCAACGTTTCGGAGACACTTACTCCATCATCAGGCAAATCTAAAAGTAAAATATACACACACTTGTAAGAAAACATTAGTATCATAGTGAATTACAACAATTCCATGAAGCTAAGAAAAATGACATATGGATACGTATCATAAATTGATAACATGGAACACAAAGATACATACATATATGACATAATAAATACCACAAACATTATAAGTTAATCACATCACTTATAACACTATACATACGAAAACACAAAAAAGTTACTTACATTAATATGTTAAAAACACAAGAGATCGGTTGATTTTCCATTGTTACCTAATGGAGGCTTTAGTTTCACTAATATTTGGGACTCCATTACCGTGATTTCCTCTCCGTACCGACACGACTGGAGGCCTGAGAAATTATTCTGGAGGAGGGGGTGATTAAACTTTCGGGCATGTTGACGGATGGCACTATACGGGAGATTATAATATGGCTTGTTTGTTCTAACCGACTTACCCCTGTGTTAAAATATACGTACCTTGAGTTTACGTTTTGTACAACCTATATACATTGCATTACAGCAATGACATTGATATTTGTAGACTACAGAGGACTGTCATTTAATCTGAGGGTAGAATTAATTTAAGAGTTTATTGAGTTTGTTTTAATGAGAAACTGCTTTTACCCATGAAAGAAATATGGAAATACAATATAGCTCGCTTTACTGTGGTGAGTTGTTCCTTAGGATGGAGGAGCTGTTGCAATTGTTTGCTAAAGTAGGAGTCAGTGAATTTAGCATTAAACCCATTGGTGAAAAGGGTCCTCGTCGAAAAGCGAAAAGCAAAGTAATCAATTAAACAGAGCAAAAAGAAATACAAAAAACAATTACATTTCTTATTTAAATTAACGAGATGGAGTATCATGCATTATCTTGATATGTAGTTAAGTACAGGAACAATTGATGTTGATGTAGTATTAGCATTAACAGGAAGTATTCCCCATGTAGGGAGAATATATTTTCCTGTGTTAACAGACCTAAACCTTGTGTCTAAGTGAAAGGAAGAATCATTTTTTAGTCTGACTTTAACAACACTTCCGGTCAAACCGACCCCAAGTGATAACACAAACAGGGCACAACTCATCATTTGACACAGCTCTGATCATAGTTAAAAGTAGCCGGCCTTAAACTTGAGGATAGGGAGCATAGGGAAGGGTACAGCTGCCTACGTACATACAGTACCACATGCAAGTACATTACTTAAACCTATATGCGAGTAGTACTAATGTTTCCTATATATAATCAAAAGTGTAATGTATAATAGGCCAAACGACAATCAACTTCGTTGAGTTCAATGGTCGAATCTAAAGGTTAAAATAAGCATAGCAATTATAAGGAAGGATTTCACTTGTGTTACATATTGTTCATCATTATCATTACATTTATTCTTGATCTTCCACTTCTTTCCTCCTTCTCCTTCACCTATGCATCTTTCCCTTCTGTGTTTTTGTCAATTTCTTCCCCCCTTCCACCCCCTCCTCCTCCTCTTCATCCTCCTCCATCTATCCGCCTACTTAGTTCCTCCTCGCTTCCCTACTTCACTAGATGACTCTCTCCTTCATTACCACCCTCTCTCTCTCTCGCTCTCGCTCTCTCTCTCTCTCTCTCTCATCCTGTATTAATTAACTAATTCATTCGTTCGGTCGCTAGATTATTTATTTCTTCGCCGACAGCAACTGCGACGATTTTATTATAATATGTTTTAGTTTGTATATAATTGCATGCTTGTTTGCAAAATATAAAACAACTATCTCGGCAGAATTAAACGTAACTTGGTCAGAACTTCTCCTTCGTCATCCCCTAATACTACTATAGTTCAACAACCATCAATGTCTTTTCTTAAATTTCAGGATACATACTACGATTTTACCATTGGTTTGGTTCATTATAAGAATAAAGTATATTATACAGTGCTCACACAAATATATAGAATAAAGCATATTATACAGTGCTCACACAAATATATAGAATAAAGCATATTATACAGTGCTCACACAAATATATAGAATAAAGCATATTATACAGTGCTCACACAAATATATAGAATAAAGCATATTATACAGTGCTCACACAAATATATAGAATAAAGCATATTATACAGTGCTCACACAAATATATAGAATAAAGCATATTATACAGTGCTCACACAAATATATAGAATAAAGCATATTATACAGTGCTCACACAAATATATAGAATAAAGCATATTATACAGTGCTCACACAAATATATAGAATTAACTGGATGACATTACAATATACTTTTTTGTCAACATTCTATTATCAATATTAGCGCTTCATTAGGTTCTACTTTAGGTATATTTCTACTCTTTACTCTATAATGTCTACTCTTTCATTCTTTACTCTTCCTTGAATCTCGAAATCTCACTTATTGTATATTAGTACTATTTCCCATAAACGTGAATACTGATGTGGACGTAATTTTATAAGTAGAGTTGCTCACACATCCCGCTGGTACAAAGCTACGTTCATTTTTACATTATACGTACAGTATTTAGGGGTATATTATAGCTATATGTCAGCCAGGCTACCAGGCCCTAAGTTGCAACGCTGCCTTTCTATATACCGCTATTTGTTTACCCAGCAGTAAAATGCGTGGCGCCACCTATGAATATTCTGTTTTAACGAACAATATCTTTGCCACCGTTATATGCATTATATTACATTATATCACATGGGGGAGATTGTAGCACCAATTGAACAGGGCAATGCCACAGAGAAGCTTTATAAACATCTGATTAAGATTTGCTGGAACTCCTATTTCATTTGCCTGACTTCTCTTACTGAATTTCTTTGTGCCTCACCTAGGCTACACAGAGAGTAATCAAGCTAGTTCTCATAAACACTTCATCCCCTTAACACCATATCACAAAAAAAAACCGCTATACTTCTATTCATACACCAAAATTTAAAAATAAACAATGAAGACAACTCATAACCCAGCCTCAGAGTCCCCAGAGGGGAGGAGGGGACCATAAATACCCCCATAAGTTTGTCTTCAACTAAAGACCCTCAAAACGGCCTAGACCACCTCTCCTCCAGTAAACCAGATCTTCCTTTTCTCACCAAGACTCAAATGTCTTAAGTAACTAACAGCAGTCACTTCTCTGTCTCCTCCTACTATCCCTATTAAAATGTCCAAGCCAAAGGTGGATGTTGTGTGTATGTACACAACATACTCACTTGCTCACGTGTAGACTTCTGAATGTTCAACTCTATGGCTCAAACTTTCCTGTCACTCTCAAACTAAATATTTATGTGCTGTCTATCTCTTCCCTAACTCTACTGACTTTCCCCCAAAAAATTTCAAGAAAATCCTAAAGTGGAACACATCCTATCAGCCTCTCCTTTCTTAGAAATCTTCAGTATAGGGGATGTCAATGTTCACCACTACCAATGGATTTTCTCTCATTTTACTGATATACCTGGTGAATAGGCCTACATCTTTTGTATCGTAAATTACCTGGAGCAGTTAGTTCAGAACCTAACTCGTATTTTTGACCGCCTTGGAGATTGGCCCAACATCCTTGATTAATTGCTAACCTCTAATCCTCCTGCTTACACTGTAAATCTATGCTCTCAGTTGGCCACCTCCGATCACAACCTTATCTCTGTTAACTGTCCCGTCTCTTCAGTGTAGCCATTTAATCCCCCCGCTGGAGACGCTTGTGGCACTTTGGCACTGCAAAGCTCTAAGGAAAGTACTTCTTTGATTTCCTTTGGAATTATTTTTGCTTCCGTGGCCCAGGAATCTCAGAGTGTGTAAAGCGCATTACTGAGGTAATCATCTCAAGCATGGACGCATACATTTAATTTTCTTTCTCTCAGTCTAATACAAAAAACTCTTGCTTTACTCACGCTTTTTCTACTGTAGTCTGCAATGAATAAGAAACATTTAAACAGTACCATCACCTTCAATCTCAAGCATCTCGTATTCTCTGTTTCTGCCCAGAATTAAACAAAATCAGTTCTTCGACTTGCCAAAAACTCTTTCATCAGTAACAAACACTCTGATCTTTCTAACTCTAGCTTTTCCTAAGCTTTCTGGAATCTAGCCAAAATCCTCTCCAACAATTATACTTCCTCGTCTTTCCCTCCAATTTTCAACTCTGACACCACCACTGTCACTTTTTATTCTGACAAAGCTAAACTGTTCACTCAGACTTTCTCTAGAATCCCTATCTTGGATGATTCTGGTGCAATCCCTCCCTTTCCACACCCCGCCCTCTGTCTCTCTCTCTCTCTCTCTCTCTCTCTCTCTCTCTCTCTCTCTCTCTCTCTCTCTCTCTCTCTCTGTCTCTGTCTCTCTTAATTGTTGTTCTAAAATGTATGACAAAAACAAAAGGTAGTCTGCCTGTAACCTGTGTCTCCCCCAAAGCCAAAAGAGTAATAAAGAGCCAAATTCAAGGGATGTTGAGGGCAAAATGCCTGGACACACGAAGCTTAAAGCAGTCTAAGTCGTAGGATGTAGGAAAGATTGATTGAGGGAGAGAGTTCCAAGGTTCACATGTTTAAGTAGAAGAAAGACTGAGAACATTTGTGGATTTTTGGGTTGGCTATCTTGACAGAATAGGAGTGAGAGTGTGTTGAAAGGTGGCTGTTACCCACTCGCCATAAGGGAGAAGGTATACACTGAGAGAGATTTGAAGAACACTGATTGTTGTAATAACGATAGAAAAGTGAAAGAGATGCAACATTGCGGCATGTAAAAGAGATTGTGGGGAGCTAGTAAGAGGAAGTGAGTTGATAAGGCGATGGGTGGAACCTACGCACACACGCGAACAATACTCGATACATAGCCATACTGTGCCCCTATACAGAGCAAGAATCTGTGCAGGGGTGAAAAACCCACCCCATGGAGACAGTTGATCACACCTAACTTCTGGGAAGCTGCTTTATCAAGAGTGGTAATAGGATCTTTCCAAGAAAGGTCGGATGAAAAAATACACCTAGAATTTCAGAGAAGATGAAGGGTTTATTTGTGTGTTGTTGAAGAGTAATTGATAGTCTTGCGGAAGAATGCAACGACTTTATAGAGGGAGAAATTGGGTCTTGGAGGCGTTGAAAGTAACAAGATTTTCTCTGCCCCAATCATAAATAATTGTTAGATCAGAAGATAGGAGTGTCATGACACCGTTACGTGAATTTTGCAGTGATTGCATACTGGGTTATTGTGAGAAACTAGTTGAATTGTGTAAGGTAGAGTCATTTCAGCAGATAAGTGGATAGGCCTAAAGGTACAGTTGAGGTCGTCAATTTATATATATATATATTTAGATACATATCTATCTATCTATCTATTATCTATCTATCTATCTCTCTCTCTCTCTATATATATATATATATATATATATATATATATATATATATATATATATATATAAACAGATGGGCTACTAAATGTTTTTACTCTCAGTTGGAACGTTAACCACGGAAGAATGGTCTTGCCACTGGACTGGTATTCCAATGGACCCGGGTTCCAATCCCAATATGTCAATGGGAAGATATTATTAGGATGGAATTTGTGCTGTACCTAATTTCAGTGCATTACCACAGCACACCGAAATGCCAAAACAAAATACCCTCATTGTTCCCTGATTAAATAGCACTCTATGAATATTCCCATATTCAAAATATGCTACACGGGGGCAATGCCTAGTGAGTTAATTGCTCAATAGGTGGCGTTCTGAGAGTGAGGGTCCGAGCCTGGGGAGTGAGACTGTGAAGCGCATGGGCGAAACAGCTTCAGAGATGGAGTTGGGTTCGAACCTTGAGTAAGTGCTTCGCATGTCTCACTCCGTAGACTGGAACAAGACCTCACGGGCCTCACCGTGTTCAGCGGTAGAGTGTAAAGTCTATCAGCCTATACCCGAGAGGGAGTAGTTGGAATATAAAAAAAAAAAAAAAAAAAAAAAGTGTTTGGCTTGGTGAAAATTATAATTTATCAATTCAACCCAAGTTGCTTGAGAACAGTTGTATAAATCACTGTATGGTATTCTAGCATATGGGTCCAACGACTTTGTTTGAAAAGGAACACTTTCTATATGTAGGATTTCTCCATCTCGTTAACATAAATATCAATAGGTTAACTATTCATTATCATGCCATGGTGTAGTTGATATATATATGTATATATATATATATATATTGTTACGTATCTTGATCCTCAAGTGGTTAACTTGATGAATCTAGATAGCACAGATATATATATTAAGGTATCAGTCAGCTGAAGGCAAAACAAAAGTAAAATATAATAAAATTATTTCCTGTTGTTGCTTCCTTTCCTTTTGGATCTTAGGACTTGGTATCCTTTATTGACTGATACTCTTTAATTATGAAAAAATACAGAAACTAATTAAAGTTATGTAGTATTTATAAAGAATTATTATTTAACCGAAGCTTAGTAGGCTATGGTTATGAACCGAATAAGTTATATCTAAAGAAGGACTATTAATTCTATAAAAAGTCTTGAACGATAAATATTGAGGTAAGAATATTTCTGTCTCTTACCCTTTTTTAAATGAATAGCTAGTTTTCTTATATGTCCTTTTATTTATATTTAATGTAATTATTCTTGGTTCTTGTCTTACGTTAATAGTATTATATTATTATTATCATCAGGATTAATATCAAAGTCACATAAAAGTTAGATATATATTTAATAATTAGTTAAATGTATTTCTTAACCACGTAACATTGAGGTTTGATTATGAGTAAATTAAGTTACAGGATCGCTTCATAGATTCGATTCAGGTCTCACTCAAATAATATGAAAATTAAAAATAATATTTTGAAGCTAAAAGAATTTTCTTCAGCTTAGGAAATCACTAGAAGTAACATTATAACAGCCATGTTAGTCTAAGGCGATATTACTAATAAGAGACAATAGCATCACCGTACTAAGCACCGTTAAGCAATGTAAGCTTAATTAAAAGAAAATGAAAGAACTCTTAAGTATTAATATAAAACAATAGTATTACTTTCATCATAACCCAACTACTTAAAGAGTTGCTTTAGTCCACAAGTCAGTCAACTAAAATAGTTAAGTACATAATAGTAGCGTTAACGTTAATTCCCAATCAAATAGTTAAGTACATAATAGAAGCGTTAACGTTAATTCCCAATCAAATAGTTAAGTACATAATAGTAGCGTTAACGTTAATTCCCAATCACATATCTCACTAACCAACATAACGTAAGTGTTTACATGGAACACACTTAACACACACTTATATAATCTGACTGAGAGTCACAAACCCATTATAATACTTCACACAGTCTTCCTCCAGCTGCAAGTTCACCTTCCCCAACTCCAAATGAGACTGATTTGAATGCCCACTACTCGGGTCTTATATACTAAACAATGATGGTGTAGGAACGAATCAGGAGGCGGGATATGGTGCGCGCCCCAATCAGAGCTCCTCGAGTTGCGTAGCAGGTGCGTGGTCCAATAGAGTCTCCTGGCGTCGATCATACGTCATAGCGTCGGCTCATCGAAGTAGTTTGCAGGGTCCCCTATGATGCACGCAGGTGTGAAGGCTTGTTTGCTGGTATGCCGACGAGCTGGTATCCCACTCGCTGGTTCGCTCGCTAGTCTGCTTCGCCGCCTGGGTAGTTTGGCACTCCTTCAACTCTTAATTCTAACTCTTAAATAAACATACAGGGCTCCGTATGTCAGAATATATATATAAATATATATATATATATATATATATATATATATATATATATACGGTATATATATATATATATATATATATATATATATATATATATATATGTATATATATATATATATATATATAATTATATATATATATAAATACCAGAATATCTACGATAATGATAAAAGAGTCAACTTCTAAATCTACTTAAGAATGATCAACAAACTAACCAACAACCATACACCACTACAGGCCTATCAGACTTAAGGCAACCCAGTGTCTGGCATTTACCTCAGTTCTGGTTTAGCTTCCGAAACTTGCAGCACCTCTGATTTGTTATCTAGGACTCTTTCATTGCTATTGCCACCTAGTTGTTTTTTTCACTAGGTCACCCACTGCATATTAGAATACTGGGATACTCATTCGATGTGAATGTAATGGAAACAGTTTATCTACTTACCGTACCTATTGCCAGATTCCCCCTCCCCCCACACACCCACCACTTTTACTTATATACCTCTTAACTCCTTCCTTCCATCTTATTCTCAGTCTACCTCTCCCTCTCAGCACTTCCCTTTCACTCTCACATACACTTTTAGTAATTCTGTCAGTCTCTTCATGCTTTACATGACCGAACCACCTCAAGGTGTTCCTGTTCATATTCGCCAGCTCATCTTTTTACACACCACATCGCTCTCATACTTTCTCATTTGTCTGTATTTGTCTCCATATGACCCCCCATGCACTTCTCAAGCATCTAAGTTCGACCCCTCTCATTTTGTAGTTATGCATCTCCAACAACACCCATGCTTCATTAACGTTAGTGACCTGATGAAGCTATCTGCGAAATGTTGTCAATAAAGTGCTCTTCCTCAAATGGTATTTATTATCAATTCTCTCCTCTACTACTCAACTACTCCCTGTATGCTGTTTATATTATCTCCTCTCCTACTCAACTACTCCCTGTATGCTGTTTATATTCTCTCCTCTCCTACTCAACTACTCCCTGTATGCTGTTTATATTCTCTCCTCTCCTACTCAACTACTCCCTGTATGCTGTTTATATTTATTATCAATTATCTCCTCTACTACTCAACTACTCCCTGTATGGTGTTTATATTTATTATCAATTACCTCCTCTACTACTCAACTACTCCCTGTATGCTGTTTATATTCTCTCCTCTCCTACTCAACTACTCCCTGTATGCTGTTTATATTCTCTCCTCTCCTACTCAACTACTCCCTGTATGCTGTTTATATTTATTATCAATTATCTCCTCTACTACTCAACTACTCCCTGTATGCTGTTTATATTTATTATCAATTATCTCCTCTACTACTCAACTACTCCCTGTATGCTGTTTAAATTATCTCCTCTACTACTCAACTACTCCCTGTATGCTGTTTATATTTATTATCAATTATCTCCTCTACTACTCAACTACTCCCTGTATGCTGTTTATATTTATTATCAATTATCTCCTCTACTACTCAACTACTCCCTGTATGGTGTTTAAATTATCTCCTCTACTACTCAACTACTCCCTGTATGCTGTTTATATTTATTATCAATTATCTCCTCTACTACTCAACTACTCCCTGTATGCTGTTTAAATTATCTCCTCTACTACTCAACTACTCCCTGTATGCTGTTTATATTTATTATCAATTATCTCCTCTACTACTCAACTACTCCCTGTATGCTGTTTAAATTATCTCCTCTACTACTCAACTACTCCCTGTATGCTGTTTATATTTATTATCAATTCTCTCCTCTACTACTCAACTACTCCCTGTATGCTGTTTATATTCTCTCCTCTGCTATTCAACTACTCCCTGTATGCTGTTTAGATTTATTATCAATTCTCTCCTCTACTACTCAACTACTCCCTGTATGCTGTTTATATTTTCTCCTCTACTACTCAACTACTCCCTGTATGCTGTTTATATTCTCTCCTCTACTATTCAACTACTCCCTGTATGCTGTTTATATTTATTATCAATTATCTCCTCTACTACTCAACTACTCCCTGTATGCTGTTTATATTATCTCCTCTACAACTCAACTACTCCCTGTATGCTGTTTATATTCTCTCCTCTACTACTCAACTACTCCCTGTATGCTGTTTATATTCTCTCCTCTACTACTCAACTACTCCCTGTATGCTGTTTATATTCTCTCCTCTACTACTCAACTAATCCCTGTATGCTGTTTATATTCTCTCCTCTACTACTCAACTACTCCCTGTATGCTGTTTATATTTTTTCTTCAACTGCACGTATCACTTCCTCAGTCCGCCATGTTATTCCTTTCACTGCTCTCCCCCTTCTCGTAACCCCACATACTTCCTCACATGATGCACATTCCTCACATGGAAACAATATAGGTGTTTTGTATAGCCTGCCAATGAAATATGTGGTATTGAAGTACACAATTTAATCACAATTCTAAGTGTATACCAATAGTCTTTTCAGTTCAATTACAATATTTCAGCATTCATAAAGCTACATTCAGACAATCTGATACATTTTATGGAGGATATCTGATAGTCAGTGATGATGCTTGATGATTGCATATAAAAACAATTGCTATTAAAACAAAGGCTGAGATAATTCATAGCAAAAACAATTTGAACATTTATTTAATATATAAATGTGATAAAATGTGTTTGCAAACAAAAGAAGCACAGTTTCAGTAATAATTATATATATATATATATATATATATATATATATATATATATATATATATATTGAGCATATATCACAAATACACGTGAGCCACTAAATGTTTCTAGTCTCTCAGTGGGGATCGAACCATCGACCATCAGAACGATAGCCGACGCTTAATCAATTACACCACGGCAGTCTAAAAGACACTCAGCCTTCTATCCTATTTATGTTAGGGAGAAGGGAAACCCACTAGGCGAATATATTTCAATTCAAACCTAGTTGTAGGATCCATATTTCCAGAATACCATACACGGATTTTTGAGTGTCCCGACGCAACTCGGGTTGAAATTGATTTCATTTAATTCTAACCCACAAAGCATGAGAGTTACAAATATTGAGAATATATCACAAATACACGTGAGCCACTAAATGTTTCTAGTCTCTCAGTGGGGATCGAACCATCGACCATCAGAACGATAGCCGACGCTTAATCAATTACACCACGGTAGTCTAAAAGACACTCAGCCTTCTATCCTATTCTATCCTATTCTATCTTTACGTCTTTCGATCCCCACTGAGAGACTAGAAACATTTAGTGGCTCACGTGTATTTGTGATATATTCTCAATATTTGTAACTCTCATGCTTTGTGGGTTAGAATTAAATGAAATCAATTTCAACCCGAGTTGCGTCGGGACACTCAAATATCCGTGTATGGTATTCTGGAAATATGGATCCTACAACTAGGTTTGAATTGAAATATATTCGCCTAGTGGGTTTCCCTTCTCCCTAACATAAATAGGATAGAAGGCTGAGTGTCTTTTAGACTGCCGTGGTGTAATTGATTAAGCGTCGGCTATCGTTCTGATGGTCGATGGTTTGATCCCCACTGAGAGACTAGAAACATATATATATATATATATATATATATATATATATATATTGTATATATATATATATATATATATATATATATATATATATATACAGTATATATATATATATATATATATATATATACCATTATACACAGCATAATGAATTAAAAGGAAATTAAATATGATAAGTACTTGTACATTTTTTAGTTTCAGTATTAACCCTTCAAGTACCAGGTCTGTATAATATACGGACAACGGAAATGCGCTTCGTAGTGCCAGGTCCGTATAGATTTTAAAAATTCACCCAGCCGTAAATACTTGAATGATCCCTACAAATGTTGTACCACAAATAGCCCACCCTTTGACTTTCCCATCTCCCCACACTCCACCACCCCCCCCCCCCCCCGCCACCCAAGCCATGCACGCGGGTATAAGCACGTCTCTGTCTTAACTCCATAGACAAATTTGCCCAGCTGTAAATACTTGAGTGACTCCTCTGAGTTTTATACCACCAGTAACCTACCCTTCACTTTCCATTCCCCCCTATTCCACCCCCACCCTCCACCTCTACCACCACCCAAGCTGTGCGAGCATTACAGGCATCAGTAATTGTTTACCCATCATAGAGGAAACATGTTGCAGCAGCTCAAGGACGTTGTGCATACACCTGACTTTGAGGCCAAGCTTGTGATTTACAGATTCTGATGTAAGTGATTCAGACAATAGTGGTTATGATGATGATTATGCAATGAGTGGTCATGAGAGTTCGAGGGGGGAAGAGAGCGTGGTGTCGACTCCACTGAGAGAACAATACCAGGCACTACGACAGTCCAGCAAGGGCAATACTGCACAACGTCGTCTTTACGATAGTGAAGATGAAGAAACTGTTGATGAGCCAGGCACGAGTTGTATAGTTCACCCTCGGTTGCAAAACAACGAGGGGCCAAACGAGCGAAGATGAGTGTGGGAGGGAGGGAGGCAGCATTGTCAGCCCTACCACCACCCTCACAAATACCATGCTCCCCTGCCTCCTCCCTCCTTCCCATGTGGGGAAAGGGAAGGAAAAGGGAGAAGCAACAAGGTCACCACAATTTTAAAATATGATGGCAAAAGAGGAAAATGTGGGTCTGTAGCGACTCGTGGATGAAGGCTTGCACGTGAACATGTACTTGGGCACAGGGGTAGCAGAGCCGTCTCTCTAGACCCACCTTCACTTTGCAGCTATGATGATGGCGACGACAATACAGACTTCATTGACGATGAATAAGCAGGGTAAGAAGATGGGATTTTATTCTAGCCCACCTCCACCCGTTTACTGAGGAAAAACAGGCGGGTTGTAGGGTGGCCACACTGATGAGAGACGTTTTGCAGGATTATTATTTATACCATGTTGCCCTTATCCCTCATCAACCAGATTGTAAGCCCGACGAACCTCTACCAAATTTTTATGATGGTTGGGATGGTGGAAACATCATACTTCTGCCTATTTGACTGGATTACCTTGACCGTAGGAGTATTATACCATTTCTTGGCCATCGCCATCCTAATGGGCTTTGGGAGTTCCTTGATCCCCTCCCAATTACCCCCATAATCGGCAAAAGTATGGCACGGAACAGGTTTCAGGCCATTCTCGCAAACGTTAACTTTTTTAACACCCTTGACCAAGTAACAATCAGAGGTCGCGACATGATAAGGATGATTCGACTTGGTCGCGACAAGCGATGCACTATATTCGCAACATCCTTCATCCCCTATAAAAACCTTATGATCGACGAGAACTTAGCCCTGTGGAATAGACATATCAGCTTCCAGCAATATATAAAGACCAAATGCCATCGTTTTGGGTTAAAATTCTTTGTGATGTGTGATTTCAAAACCAGTTACATTCAGGACAGTATTCTTTACACCTGTAGGCAAACAAACATCACATAACCGATCCCTATGCATGTCTGGAGCTCTTGTGGTAAGAATGCTAGACAAATATTATATCTGTGGCCACTTCCTCTTCACTGACAATTGGTACACAAGTCCACTTCTTGCCTACTTCCTCGCTCAAAACCAAAAAGTACTGTGTGGCACGGTGAAGAGGAATAGGAAGCAGATGGTAAAACCTGGGCCACTGCTGAAAAAGGAGGGGATGTTCTACGTGTCAAACAACATAATGATCACCCAATGGTATGATCAAAGAGAAGTATTCCTCCTCTCCACCATCAGTAGGCAACTCGTCCACCTCACTGACAGCATTGTCAATCAAATGTGGAAGTGGAAGCCTGAGCCTGTCTCTGAGTACAATCACATGCGGCAGGTCGACCAGTCGGTTGCCAAGATATCCACCATTGACTCATTATTTTCTCTTTCTATGTGAATGAAGGAGACTAAAGGCAAAGCTGATTGAAACAAATGTCTCCCAAAGTTGAAAGAATAACAGATAGCCAAATCCAAGGTACGTTAGAGTAAAAATATCTGGACACACTGAGTATGAAGCAGTTTATGTCATAGGATGAAGGAAAGACAGATTGAAGGAGAGAGTTCCAAAGTTTACTTGTTGAGCAGAAAAAAAACTTGGAAAATTGGAATTGGTTCATATTTGGGATAAATAATTGGACAGGATAGGGGTGGGAGTGTGTTGAAAGGTGAATGCGCCCCACTCTCGGCAAGGGACGAGGTATGCACTGAGAACCCACTGAAGAACACTGATTATTGTAGTGGTGGTAGAGGAGTGAAAAAGATGCAACACTGTGGCATGTAGAGAGAGGTTGTAGAGAATTACTGAGAGGAAGTGAGTAGATGAGACGAAATACTATTGACTCTACCATTACGAAAAGTGTGGTATGGGTGGAACCTTCACACTCATGCAAACAATACTCGATACATGAGGTGACTGTGCCAGAAATAGAATGAAATGGTACAAGAAGATATAGTTGCACCTATACTTGCCATAGCCGTTTTCAGTTTCCAAGCGTTGTACCGGCACGTCAATAAGGCAATAGAAATCCTCAATGTTTTTGCCCGGAAGGTTTTCCGGGAAATATTGACAAAGTATGGGGAAGAAAGACAACCCCAGAGACATCAACACACTACCGATGCAACACCTGCTCATCTTGTCCTTGGCTACTTCATGACACCATCGAATCCACAGCGACAAGATAAGAAAAGGCCACCAGTGACGATGCAATTATTATTATGTTTTGTTTTAAATGTGGATGAGGGAGACACAATTCAAAACTGCCTGTGATGAGTGCCTCTCCCAGAGATGAAAAGAGTGACAGGACCAAAATCAAGGAATGGGTATAAGCCAAAATGCCTGGACACACAGAAATTGAAGCAATTTAAGTCTTAGGATGAGGTAAAGATGGATTCAGGGAGAACGATCCAAAACTCAAATGTTGAATAGAAGACAGATTGGGAATATCATTTCACTCTTGGGTTGGAGAGTTGCACATAATAGGGGTGGGATTGTGTTGCAAGTTGGGTGCTACGTGTTCTACATAGAGGAGGTGGTATACACTGAGAGAGCTCTGAGGAACACTGATTATTGTAATAGCGGTAGAATAGTGAGAGAGAAGCAACATTGCGGTGAAGAGAGAGAGATTGCAGAGAATCTGTCGGAGAATCTGTGCTTGGACGTGAGTTAGTGATACGAAAGGCTTTCTTTTCTACTTTGTTTACAAGTGCTTTGTGAGATGATCATCCCCGCATATGCGAACAATACTCAATATATGAACGCACTGTGCCCCTGCACAGAGAAAGTAGCTGTGCAGGGGTCAAGAACCCCCGGAGGCGGTTGAGCACATCCAGCTTCTGGAAATCTGTTTTAACAAGAGTGTTTATATTATGGTCTTTCCAATTGAGATCAGCAGAATAGGGACACCGAGAATAATTAGAGAAAATGAAAGGTTAATTTGTATGTTATTGAAGACTAAGTGATAGTCTTGTGGAAGGTTGTGATGAGTAAACAGATGGAGAAATTCAGTTTTGGAAGCATTAAAAGTATCAAGGTTATCTCTGCCCCAATCAGAGATAGTAGAAAGATCAGAAGATATTCTTGCCATGGCCCCATTACGTGGGTTTTGGAGTGATTGCATGCTGGGTTGTTGTGAACATTTAGTTGAATAGTGTAAGGTAGAGTCATCAGCATATGAGTAAATAGTACAGATGAGATCATTAATGAATATTAGAAAGAGAACTGTGCATAGGACAGAACCCTGAGGAACACCGAAGTTGTTAGGCTGAAGAAGAGAGTGATGGCTGTCCATAACCGCAGCTATGGAATGGCCAGAAAGTAAATTAAAGATAAACGCACAGATGGAGGGATAGAAACCAAAGAAGGTTAGTTTAGAAATTTGTGCCAGACTTTATCAAAGCTCTCACCGAAGTTTCAAAAGGAGGATGACCAAGAGTTAGTAAGATATGAAAGAAGATCACCAGTAGAGCGACCCCTAAGGAAGCCATACTGGAGAGTAGATTATGAAATGAGAAATGCTTAAGAAATGGTGAAGTAAGAACAGTTTCAAAAACTTTGGAAATGTAAGAAATGAGAGCAATTAGACGATAGTTAGAGGGTAGAGAGTGGTCTCCCTTCTTTGGGACAGATTGAATGAGAGCAAACTTCCAGCAAGAAAGGAAGGAGACACAGAGACGGATGAGTTAGAACAATATATGAGCCCAATGCATTCCAACGAAAGAAACTTCGAAAAATATGATATGAAAATTGTCAAAAAGCGTGATTTTTATGTACTTTGCTCACTAGCAGTTCATCTCTTCTGCATATGTAGAAGAGAAAAAACACGTATTCACTCCTAAAATACTCTACATGCTATTAAAATGTTATATACAGAAAATGCAATACCCAGTGTCACAATTTTGTTCTCCAAAAACGTGTTACACTCGTACTTTCGGTAATCATGGTAATTCTCGTGCGCGTACGAAAGCCACAAAAATGCTTGCGTTTATGAAAGCAAAAGGTAGTGTGTTCTTAATCTTGCACTACTTCTAATGCCTGTGGTCAAATAACTTGCTAGGATCAAGTGCAAGTTGGCCACAGAGGGAAAACAAATAATAATAATAACAAACAAATACAGTCTACAGAGATGTCGCCGAAGAATTCACCATCCATTTCGAACTTTAGTATCCCACTTTGACCCCAGACTGGCCCAGGTGAGTTTTTATTTTATTTTTTTCACCTAACCCCATTGATTTCTGAAAAAAATATCCTTGGCACTGTGGGTTCACTTGTTTCTAAACCGGGTGGCACTTTAGATGGAAGAGACAAAAGTTTTCTTGGAGTATAATCGTATAATTTAAATAAAAAAGGGAAACAAAGCCTACGTTCGATACAGGTGAAAATGACTGAGTGGACGTAATGGGCTTAACTGTACCTCTTACTTACCTATTGTATGTCCCCAACACCATTATGCCACCACACTCACCTGTAACAGAATAAAAGCAAGGTTAATAACAACATGCTGTACATGCACACTTTGGTTAATATATACCCCATTATTATATATATATATATATATATATATATATATATATATACTGTATATATATATATATATATATATATATATATATATATATATATATATATATATATTCATATGCAGTGAGAGAAAGAGAGACAGAGATGCACGCTAAAAGGTCAAATCAGATGGGAACGAAAGGCTGAAAAATACCGCGAAAGGCTCTACACAAAAATACGCTCTGAAAAATAATTGAAAGCGCTGGTGAACACAATTTCATTTTTAAGTGAAACATGGCAGCTTCATTTAATATTTCGCTTTCCATTTATTTTTATAGTGATATATTAGTTTGTATATATATAACTGAGCTTGCTTTATTTATAGGTTAAGTACAGTACACGAATATTAGGTGCATTTTCTTTATATTTAGCAGAATAAGTATGTATGTAGTAATTTACAGCATTTAATTATTGAACATATATATAATTAATACTGGATATTATATGCTTATAGTGATATATATTTCTTAGTTGTTTCCTCTAAGTGACCTTGACCGCTACTTTCTACTCAATCTATCAATTTCTGTAACATTTGCAGTCTTTCATCTAACTTCCTCTCTGTGTGGTGATGGGCTGGTCTATCAGAGTGAGAACTGAGCAATCTCTGCCATACCCATAGCTTACTCTGACTGTTCCTTTTACTTATATATTTTCTAGATCTCCAGTGACGGCGTCTCTAACGTGGATTGACCTCCCAATCTACCAAGATTGGAAGCCAAAGCGTCACATTTTTCCCTTGCCCCTCAACTTTCTCTTCATAATTGCTGAGGGGCACAGGGCCCTGGGTGGGGCTTTGGTTTCCCGGGCGTTTCCGCACCCTCCTCAAGCTCCCCGCCATGGAGTGGCTTCGGTCACCCAGGCTTTATTGTGGTCGGCGGGGAGGGTTCTGTGGGGGCGCTCGGTTATGGCCTTGGCCTTGCTCGGGGTCTTGGGGCTGTTCGGCCAGGCAGCTTGGGGAACAACAACAACAACAACAACAACTTCCTCTCTGTAGAACACCACCTCTCTTTTACCAAACCTGACTTACTTTTCCTCACTGAATCACAGTTATCTGAGGCAAGAAACAACAAACCCTTCTCTGTATCCTCGTACTCTCTCTATCCTCAATTCCAAGCCAAAGGTGGATGTTTGATGCATGTGCGCAACAATCTTAATTACTTATTCCCATGTTCCCATCTTTGAATCTTCTGAATTCTCTACTTTCTTAGCTATCTTGTCACTCTCTTACTAAACATATAATTATGTGCTGTTTATCTCTCTCCTAACTCTACTAACTATCCAAAATTCTTTGACCATCTTACTTCTAAATTGCAACATAATCTATCCATCTTTCCCTTCTCTGGAATCTTCATCTTGGGTGATTTCAATGTTCACCACCACCATTGGGTTTCCTCTCATATCACTTACCAACCTAGTATCCAAGCCTATATCATTTCTATCCCAAATGATATATAGATAGGTAGTTCAGCACCCTACTCATAACCCGGACCGTCCGCCTTGGAGATCGGCCCAACATCTGCTTACACGGAAAGAGCAATTAATGGGGCCTTAACCACTAGGGAAGTCCTCTCGATAAATTACTCCTGAACCAATATCAATTATTATTATCTATCCAACAACCAACTCTTCTCCTAAAATCGATTAATGAAATTTAACAAACACATGTGGCAGTCCGTGGATTCGAACCCAGGACGCTCACACCGAAAATAAACACCTTAAGCAAGATACTAAACACACAATAGGACACGGGCCAGCTGCAGGAAGACATAAATGTAGTGTTCCAGTGGACCAGGGAAAACAACATGCAATTCAATGAAGAAAAATTCCAATTAATAAGGTACGGAGGTAATGTCGTTAAAGAGAACACAAACTACCTAACAAAATCTAACCACATAATAGAACGGAAAGACAGTGTGAAAGACCTTTGGGGTGTTAATGTCTGAAAATATGGGTTTCAAAGAACATAACCAGGTCAAAGTTGCGGCTGCGAAACGTTTAACGGGTTGGATTCTGATTACATTTAAAACACGCAGTGAATTACCTATGATAACGCTCTTCAAATCTCTAGTGCTACCGCGGCTTGAATACTGTAGCGTATTAACATCCCCATACAAAGCATGTGAAATAAATGAAATTTCACTTCGCATATAAGTTCGGTAAAACAGCTACACTATTGGGATCGTTTAAGAGCACTGAAACTGTACTCGCTAGAACGTAGAAGAGAACGTTACCTAATAATATACACGTGGAAAATTGCAGAGGGTTTAGTACCAAACCTACATACTCCGATAGTCATAAAATTCAGTGATAGGAGAGGCTGGGAATGCAATATCCCCGGATGAATAACAGGGGTGCTATGGGCTCTCTGCGACAGGGCTGGTTATCACACAGAGGCCCATGTCTCTTCAACAAACTCCCACGGCGAGTAAGAGACATGAGGGGCGTCTCTTTAGACAACTTCAAGAGAGTCCTCGATGTCGAACTGCAAAAAGTGCCAGACGAGCCCATCTTCGCAAGGGAGCGTGCTGTCTCTTCAAACAGTCTTGTGCACCAAAACACAACCCACAACGAGGGGCGATGCGCTCCTCGGTGCTGCTAGGAGAGTGGCGAACACAACCTTAGGTAGGTACAGTCTGTATTTGTTTCTATTCGCATGGATGAGACAAAAACAAAACTGCCTGTAACTAGTTCCCCCCCCCCCAAGGTTGAAGGAGTGACATAGAGCCAATATCAAGGTACGTTAGAGGTAATATAGGTGTGTTGGAAAGAAGTGTGGTGTGCTTGTTAAGTGTAGTGGAATGAATAGGAGGAGGTGCTTGTGAGAGCTAGCTGAATTACTCTATTTGTTGGTGAGGCACAAAAAGAAACAATGAGGGAAGACAAGCAAATGACACAGTATTTCCAGCAATGCCTTATCATATGCCTATGTGGCCTCCCCTGGGTATGCTTCCTTCTTATTGTGGACAACAGTAAAACAAGCATGAGTAAACCAAGATTATTTTAGTTAGTTTGAAAGAGAGAAAATGGAATGTATGCTTACATGCCCAGGAGTATTATCTCAGTAATGTGCTTGACACTCTCTTTGGGTCCCTGGTCACAGAAGCAAAAAACTCCAGGTTTGCTCCGATTTAACTACTCCGATAGTTGAACAGTTTGTGGCATTCTAGTAGTGTTGTGCAGGGCCGTTATTACGTTTTATTTTTTTATTTTTAGTCTCTCTATGCGACGGATTGTTTGTAGTAAATTTGGCCCTGGCTTCACTACAGGAATCACGTTGGTGCATGTAATCTTAGAACTGCCCAACATATTGGTATTTCACTGGTATGTTATACTAGGCCACATATAATTAATGTAAAGTAGACTACAATAATATTTTATAGCTTTGGTTGGATCCGTCCCAGTGATCGGCGTTACGGTGCTGGGTAAAGTGAGCGGGACTTGTATATATATAGGCCTATTCAACTGCACACTCGGTGTTCTAGTCGTAGATATTTGGCAGAACTCGTTTGGGAGATTTGTGTGCACTTCTTGTCCCCAGAGAGCCTGGAATCATGCGTCACTCTTTTGGCTCTGGGGGAGACACTCGTTACAGGAAAGCTGCCTTTTGTCTCCTTCATACACATAGAACAAAATAATTAATACTAGTCTAATAGGGAGACCTTATGATAGAATATTTACTAACGATGCCTTTAAAATGGTGGGACTCATGAACAGAGTTCGAGAATTCTTCACTGACAGGAGCAGTTGGCCATAATATATACAGTATATGCCTTGCCAAAACTGTCTTTTTAGTATTTACTGGCTGGTCTGATTTTGGCAGGCATAAACTCTTATATCTAGTGGAGGTACTTAACTTACAACAGAAATGCAAAGGACAACTTATAGGTTTAATTAATTAAATAACAGAGCAGTATACTGTATATGAAGAATAATACAATTACAATAAATAACAGTTTTATGATAAAGAAGTTACAGACAAAAATATGCAGAGTAGAACCTGCAAAGGAGAATGAACATACTGTCATACAAGTGTATAAATTAACTTAAAACATAATGATAGGGTGGAATGTAAATAGTGTAAAGGAGGATGTTGTGGTTATGAATTGCTTTACAGTGATAACTATATCTATAACTATATATATATATATATATATATATATATATATATATATATATATATATATATATATATATATATGTAACAGCGCATCTTGAGCTGACTGTACACTGTAGTTTAACCGTAATATAACATATATATCTCACAACACTACAGCAGTTATACACTTATTATAGTACACAACTGTACATATTTAGTTGATATGATTTTACCCATAGAAGATCATAACCACACCTATAAACTCCCTTGGTCTAAACCTGCAATGGTAAGCATGGTTCCCACGCCTTGCACCATGATTCACAGAACATTGTCGGAACACCCAAGAAGATTGCTAGCAACTAATTAGTATGACACTACACTACACTATCACGCCCCAACCCTACAGGGAGAACGCTCTGCCGGCCAGTGCCTGGTAGTAGCAGACAGAAACTCTCCCTTGGAAGGTCGTTCATTTCATAACGTTGGGTAAATACTGGGAAGCATACAGTATCGATACTGCAACTTACTTAAAGTGTGTGTTAATACTTTGTTCTATATATTTTCATGATATATTATTTCCTTTTACAGATATAACAGATTACAGGAAATATAGCTCATTGTCTAAGTTGTCTTTATAGAGTTGTTTAAAGTTACAGGTACTTCCCATAGGGTCGTTATAGTACCTTCACAAACCTTACAGTTAAAGTTAACCCTGTATAATACTTAACACGCTTCAGAACTATATTATCTTGGTAAGTAAATAAGAAAACCAACAGTGTTTACTTAAAGAAACCTAAACAATGTATTTCCTAATTAACATGTTTACAGCCATCGCAGAATCTACAAACATTGCAAGGAAATAACAAAGACGTAGGAAACAGAAAATAGACAGCCTGATACAGCCCGCTATATATATATATATATATGTGTATATATATATATATATATATATATGTGGCAGAGTGGTCTTGCCACTGGGCTGGTAATCCAATGGACCCGGGTTCCAATCCCAATATGTCAATGGGAAGATATTGTTGGGATGGAATTTGTGCTGTACCTAGTTTCAGTGCTTTGCCACAGCACACCGAAACGCCAATAAACATAACCTCATTGTACCCTGATTAAATAGCACTGTATGAATATTCCCATATTCAAATATGCTATAGGGGGGCAATGCCTAGTGAGTTAATTGCTCAATAGGTGGCGTTCTGAGAGTGATGGTCCAAGTCTGGGGAGTGAGACAATGAAACACAGAGGCGAAGCAGCTTCAGAGATGGAGTTGGGTTCGAGTCGTGAATAGTTGTTGTTGTTGTTGTTGTTGTTCCCCAGGCTGCCTGGCCGAACGGCCCCAAGGTCTCGAGCAAGGCCAAGGCCATAGAGCGCCCCCACAAAACCCTCCCTGCTTACCACTAACAAAACCCAGGTGACCGAAGCCACTCTAAGGCAGGGAGCTGAGGAGGGCGCGGAAACGCCCGGGAAACCAAAGCCCCACCCAAGGCCCTGTGCCCCTCAGCAATTATGAAGGGAAAGTTGAGGGGCAAGGGAAAAATGTGACGCTTTGGCTCCCAATCTGCCAACATTTAGGTTGGCAGTAAGGAGGTCGATCCACGGAAAAGACGCCGTCACCTGAGATCTAGAAGATATATAAGTAAAAGGAACAGTCAGAGTAAGCTATGGGTATGGCAGAGATCACTCAGCTCTCACACTGATAGACCAGCCCATCACCACATGACTAGAACCCAATCCTCTCAGCATCAGCTAGGAAAGGCCCTAGAAAGCCGCCTTTGGCGGGGGGATAGCTCCCCTACTTCAACTCCTTTCGGAGTTGGGCACCCGCCTAGTCGTGAATAGTTGCTTCGCATGTCTCACTCCCTAGACTGGAACAAGACCTCACGGGCCTCACCATGTTCAGCGGTAGAGTGTGCAGGCTCTCAGCCTATGCCCGAGAGGGAGTAGTTGGAATATAGAAGAAAAACAAAAATATATATATATACCGGTACATATATAAATATATATATATATCAAGGATTAATAAAGTGGGGAGGATCCTCTCACACAGTACTCCTATATATGGAATATAGAGAAAAAAATATATATAGTATACAGTATACGGTATATACTGTATATATAATTATATATATATATATATATATATATACTGTATATATATATATATATATATATATATATATATATATATATACTGTATATATCAAGGATTAATAAAGTGGGGAGGATCCTCTCACACCGTACTCCTAGACAAAGTAGAAAGGAAAGTCCACTCACCAACTCTGCAATCTCTTTCTCTCCGCTGCAATATTGCATATCTCTCGCTATTCTATCGCTGCTACAATAATCAGTGTTCCTCAGAGCTTTCCCAGTGTGTACCACCTCCTCTACGTAGTGCACGTAGTACCCGTCTTGCAACACAAACCCACCCCCACTCTGTGAAACTCCCCAACCCAAGATAGAAACGTTATTCTCAGTCTTTCTTCTATTCAACTGCTGAGCTCTGGAACTCTCTCCCAGGATCAGTCTTTCCCTCTTCCTATGACATAAATTGCTTCAAACTCTGTATGTCCAGGCGTTTTGGCTCGAACGTCCCTTGATTTTGGCCCTGTCACCCTTTCAACACTAGGGGAGGCACTCGCTACAGGCAGTTATGTCTGTTGTCTCCCTCACTCACATAGAAACAAAAATCTGGGTTAAAATTTGCCTTGATATCTTGCAATGCAGTATACGGAAATGAATGAGAAATTTTGTAAATTATATTTGTGAGTGTAATGTGGTGGGTCAGCTTTCAACAACGAAACCAGCAAAGAATTGATTGATTTTCCTGGGTAGTATGAGTATGTAGGGAGGGTGTGGTGACTGTTACAGGTTGAAGTTTGACCCATACTTTTCATTTGGGCTCGCTCCAAATCGCCCAGAGTTACGGATATGGCAGTAGGGCAGCGTATATTGAGCAGAATTAGTGGGAACATAGCTGTCAGGGCGTATTCATACCTTAAGAAGCCACTGCAAGAAAAAGTTTAAAGGAACTTTTTACTTGGGTATTGGTAACAATTTTACAATGCGATGCAACTGCCAGATCGGAACTGTCGAATAACACCTTTATGGCAATCAAAAGTACAAATGCTGCAACACCAACTAGATAACAGCAACTCCTTCATTAATATAAGAGGTTGATGGTCTGCTGGATAATATCGTTAAGCGGTAGGTGGAACTTATAAGGTAATCATTAGGGGTTTGAAAAGATTTAGCATAAACCTTTCACAATAAATGGTTGTTGTTGTTGTTGTTGTTCCCCAAGCTGCCTGGCCGAACAGCCCCAAGGCCCCGAGCAATTCCAAGGCCATAACCGAGTGACCCCACAGAACCCTCCCTGCCGACCACAATAAAGCCTGGGTGACCGAAGCCACTCCATGGCGGGGAGCTGAGGAGGGTGCAGAAACGCCCAGGAAACCAAAGCCCCACCCAGGGCCCTGTGCCCCTCAGCAATTATGAAGAGAAAGTTGAGGGGCAAGGGAAAAATGTGACGCTTTGGCTTCCAATCTTGGTAGATTGGGAGGTCAATCCACGGAAGAGACGCCGTCACTTGAGATCTAGAAAATATATAAGTTAAAGGAACAGTCAGAGTAAGCTATGGGTATGGCAGAGATTGCTCAGCTCTCACTCTATGGTTTTAAATGGTTAACATCATTTGTTGGTATCTCCGATATTGTACTTCTGGTTATACGACTCGGTGTTAATTCCTTGACATCGGGAGGTAGAATTTTGTTACGCTTGACAAAATCTTATGTTAAAATATACTCCGAAAAGTTGACAAAATAAAATAAAAAAAAAAAATTGTGGAAGATAGCTTCTTCATGCCACTAAACAAGTTAGGTTATTGACCTGAAGAAAATATTTGCGAAACGTTGTCATATTGAGTGTTTTTATTCACAGATTCTTTTTATGTTGCCAAAGTAAAGGTAGAGGGTATTCATGAAAGATGGCAACTAATTCCGAAGGTGTTGAGCAAGATGGCGATGGATCTTCAGCATGGTTCGTACCACCAGTATCGTCTCTATTGTGTATTTATTTTCACATACAAAGTTGTCGTAATTTTTGTGCAGAAGGACTTTCTCAAGCTATTTTATTCATTGTAACTCAATACCCCGTTCTTGTTCAGGATCCTTCAGGCTAGCCCTAGCCACCATCACGCCTTTTTAATAATGGAATATTTGTTAGTGCTAATGGAAGTCAAGTTCCAAACCTTTCGGCTATTACAAATCAATATTCAGTAGTCGTATAGTGTTCTTCTGCTATGCCCTATCACCACACAACATCATGATTTCTTTCTTTCCCGTGCATGGTCATAATGGCAGTGCTCGTTGAGGAGGAAGCCCCTTCAACCTTTTCAACCATTGTAATTTATATTCACTGTGGCATCCCTCAGGTAAACTCCACCACCACACCACCACCATGGACATACAGAATGGGAATACAAGCACACACATACAAAGGCACAAAGACATATTAGATACAGCCACACACAAAAACACTTACACACACACATACACAGACAGACAGACACACGCACACACACAACTGATTCCCTTACCCACGACCAACTATACCCTCCGCGGATAATAAAACAGACGTCCTCGTAATGTCTGGTGCGTGAAGGTTTGGTGCTCGGCCATTGACTGACTTTTTATTTTATCATGTTATTTTATTTTATATTATTTTATTTTGTTATTTCTTTGCGGGGGTAAGGGGGTGGGGGGGCAATCCTGTTCTGGGTAGTCCATGCTTTGTTAATGTTTGTTTTTTTGTCGCTGTATGTGTGTGTGCGTGTGTGTGTGTTTTTTTTTTTTTTTTTTTTTTTTTGGTATTGCTATTTTAAGTGATGGTTGAGGTGAATGTGGGGAGATTGATTATTTGTGTGAATTTATGCTTGCTCGGCTTTTTTCATAGGTGCGATATCGACGATGGTGCGTTTTTAGATATTCTGATGATGATACTGCTGCTGATGATGTATAATGGTGATGATGATGATGAGTATGATGATGATTACGATGAGCTATACTTCAGCATCTGATTAATGTTATTCTTATTGGTGGTTATGGTGATAATGGTGAAAGTGAAGGTAAACATTGCAAGATATTATGTTAAAGACAAGAAGAAAGCGTATAGAGAGTGGTTGGGTAGTAGAGGGAATGAAGATTTGGAGAGACAGAAAACGAGCGAGGTACTTGGAGAAAAAGAGAGTGGTGAAGAGAGTAGTGAAGAAAAGTAAGAGAAGAGCAGATGAGGAATTTGGAAGGAATTTAAGTGTAAAATAGAGGGAGTGTAAGAAACTGTTCTGAAAGAAGTCAAGAAAGTTAGGGAGGGTAGCAAGGGAAATAGTAAGAGTGTGAAAGATAAGAATGGGCGAGTGATAACCGAGAGGCAAGAGAAAGTCGAAAGATGGAGCGAGTACTTCAACGAATTGCTAAATGTAAGGAATGAAGCACCAGCAAACATAGTTGGATGGGGTATGGGAGGTAGAAGAAGAGAAGTAGGGGAGGAGGTGGGGATCAGGAGGTCAGAAGTGTGTGAAGCCGTGAATAGAGTGAAGATGGGGAAAGCATCAGGAATAGATGGAGTGTGTAGTGAAATGCTGAGGTATGGTGGTGAGATATTGATTGAATGGGTATGGGAAATGTGTAAACTAGCATGGGAGAAGGGGAGTGCGCCTGATGACTGGAAGACAGGCATAATAGTCCCCCTGTATAAGGGTAAAGGGGAAAGATGAGCGTGTGGTAACCACCGGGGAATATGCCTTCTAAGCGTAGAAGGGAAGGTATACAGTAGGTTAGTGATTGAGAGAGTCAAAGCGAGAACGGAGAAATGGATAGGTGACGAGCAGGGCGGGTTTAAGAAGGGAAGAGGATGTGTAAATCAGATTTTTGCCCTGAAATGTGTTGTGGAGAAATATCTGGAGAAGGGACATAAGTTGTATGCTGCCTTTATGGACTTGGAGAAGGCCTATGACAACGTTATTAGAGAAAGTATTTGGAAATTACTGAGAATATACGGAGTAGTGAAGAGCATGTACAAGTGTGTAAAGGCGTCAGTGCGTGTGAAGAATGAGCAGAGCGAATTCTTTGATTTGAATGTTGGGTTAAAGCAACGGTGTGTGATGTCCCCATGGTTGTTCAATATATATATGAATGGAGTCATGAATGAAATATAATGAAGAGCAGTGGATGTTGGTGTACCTCTAATAAGGGAAGGAAACGAATGGAAGTTACCTGTAGTGCTGTTTGCTGATGATACAGTTCTGATGAACAATAGTGAATAGGAGCTGCAGGGGTTGGTAAATATGTTTGGAACAGTATGTGAAAAATGGAATCTGGAGGTAAATGCGGGGAAGAGCAAAGTTACGGTCTTTGAAAGGGGTGCAGCCACAGAGTGTGAGGTGAGGTTGAACGGTGTAGCTATGGAGAATGTCAGCTCATTTAAGTATTTGGGCAGTGTGTTGAGTAAAGATGGGAGTATGGATGAAGAAGTGCGGAAGAGGGTTGTCGGAACGCTGAAAGCAGTAACAAGAAATAGGGTGGTCAGTATGGAAGTGAAGAAGTCCTTGCATGACAGTGTGGTAATCCCGAAATTGACTTACGGGAGCGAAGCATGGACGTTGGTGAAGAGACTCAAACCAAGAGTGAGAGGGGTGGAAATGAGTTACTTGAAAAGTGCGTGCAGAGTTACATGGAGGAATAGACAGACGAATGAGGAAGTACGAGAGGTGTGGTGTGGATGTAGATGTGCTGGAAAGTGTGAAAAGGAACATGAGATGGTTCGGCCTATGGGAACGTATGGGAAGCAAGAGAATGACTAAGCGAGTGTACGAGAGTGAGGTGAAAGGACAGAGAGGGAGGGGTAGACCGAGTGAGAGGTGGAAGGATGGAGTGAAGAAGTATATGAGTGGTGGCGGTGCTGGGTGGGAGGAGGGACGTCGACTGACTGGGGACAGAGGTGTTTGGGTCCATTTCGTTCGTGGCTACCCCTTCAGGGATCACAGCATCCGGCAATAGATAGCTAGATAGATAGATGTTAGGAAATCAATTGTTGGAGCAACTGTGAAGGATATTATATTATTATTCTATGTGTATTCTTCTACAGGAGTTTTGATCTTCCCAGGAATTGTGTGAGTGAAGGTAGAGGCAGTATGCTATCATTCTGGTAACATTGTATATGTTACAATTAGAGAATTGTACCCTTAAACACAAACTGCCAAGTGAACCTTGTAATTTAATCATATTTCTTATGCTTTATGCATGGGGTCCCTAGGAGTAGAGCAGGGCTTTTGTGGGAAACTGCATCTCCTAGCAGGCTTCTAATGTGATTATAATTGAGTGAAAGCAATGAGTAGTAATATATGTCAAGGCTTCATATTGGATACATATTACAAGCAGTGTACCACAAGGCTCAGTTCTCGGTCCAATTATATTTCTTATTTATATTAACGATATTGATTATTATTCTCCAAATCTGCTGACAACACAAATATTGCAAGCAAAGTAAATTCTTCATCACACATACAAAAGATTCAGAATGATCAAGACAAGCCATCAAACTAGGCTAAGTCATGACAAATGAATTTCAATATAGAAAAAAGGCAAAGTGCTTCACATTAGTAGTAAAAATCTATCAATCTATCCAATGCTGGATGCCATGATCCCAGAAGGGTTGGCCACGATCGAAACGCTCCCATACACCTCTGTTCCCAATCAGTCAACATCCCTCCTCCCATCCAGCACCGCTTTGATGCATATACTTCTTAACTCCATCCTTCCACCTCTCTCTCGGTATACCACTCCCTCTCCGTCCCTCCACCTCACTCTCGTACACTCTCTTTATCATTCTCTTGCTTCCCATAAGTTCCACATGGCCGAACCATTTCAAGGTGTTCCTTTTCACACTTTCCAGCACACCTACATCCATACCACACCGCTCTCGTACTTCCTCATTCGTTTGTCACTCTCAAACTAAATATTTCTGCGCTGTTTATCTCTCCCCTAATTCTACTGACTATCCAAAATTCTTTGAATATCTAACTTCAAAAGTGGAACACATTCTATCCATCTCTCCTTTCGCAGAAATCTCCATCCTTGAAGATTTCAACGTTCACCACTGCCAATGGCTTTCCTCTCTTTCCACTGACCAACCTGGTGAACAAGCCTACATATTTTCTATCCTAAATGACCTAGAGCAGTTAGTCCAGCAACCCACCCGTATCCCGGATCGCTTCGGAGATCAGCCCAACATTCTTGACTTATTTCTAATTTCTAACCCTTCTGCTTATCTGTAAATCTTTTCTCTCCTTTGGGCTCCTCTGACCATAAACTCATCTCTGTCACCTGTCCTATCTCTCCGGTACGGCCACCCGATCCTCCCAGCCAGCGACGCTTGTGGCACTTTGGCGCTGCCGACTGGAGGGCTCTTCTTTGTACTTCTTTGATTTCCCATGGAATGACTTCTGCTTCCGTGGCCGGGGACCCTCGGAGAGTGCTGAATGTATTACCGAGGTAATCCTTTCGGGCATGGAAGCATACATCCCACCTTCTTTGTCTCAGTCTAATGCTAAATAATCTTGGTTCACTCACGCTTGTTCTACTGCTGTCCACAACAAGGAGGAAGCATTCAAATGGTACCGTCGCCTTCAAACTAAAAAATCTCATTCTTCCTATGTTTCTGCCTGGAATCAAGCCAAATCTGTTGTTCGACTCGCCAAACATTATTTCATGAATAATAAATGCACTGAACTATCCAACTCTAGCTCTTCCCAAGCTTTCTGGCATCTAGCCAAAAACCTCGCCAACAATTTTTCTTCTTCGTTTTTCCCTCCTCTTTTTCCACTCTGATGGCACTACCGTCACTTCTTCCTGTGACAAAGCTGAACTCTTCACTAACACTTTCGCTAAAAGCTCCACTTTGGACGATTACGGTGCTATTCCTCCCTCTCCACCCCTTCTCTCCTACTTGTGCCTAACATCATAATCACTTCCGAAGGATGTACTTTTCACCCTCTCTGGGCTTAATACTAAGAAGGCGTACGGACCGGACGGTGTTCCTCCTGTTGTACTCAAAAACTGCGCTTCCATGTTGACTCCCTGCCTAGGCAATCTCTTCTGCCTCTGTCTCTCCTCTAATGTCTTCCCTTCTTGCTGGAAGTGTGCTCTCATTTAACCTGTCTGAAAGAAAGGTGACCGCTCTCAACCCTCCAAACTATCATCCAATTGCTCTCATTGCTTGCATCTCTAAAGTTTTTTAAACAATTCCTATCTCAATATTTCTTAACCCATTGAGTACCAGCGCCGTGTGTTATATTATATTCTAGCTATATTTAGAAAATATTATGCAGCTTAACCCTTAAAAAGCGGCTCACCACATAAGTCGAGTTGAAAAAACTGGCAAAAAACGGGTGAAAAAAGGGTGGAAATCGAGTGAAAATGGGTTGGATAGTAATGATCCATACGTCCGACATCTGTGGCCTCCCGGCCCACACTAACTCCAGTTCCCCCACCGCGCGGGAGGATGACAGTGTAACCAATAGTTCGCTAAAAGTGAGCAAGGTAGCAAAATCAGCTAAACTTCCATCTTCGAGGTAACACTGTCAGTGCTCCACGAGTGCTACGTAGCTGTATGTGGTGTCATTGTGTAGCGATTTCCACCTAGTTTTTGGCGCAATACAGTTCCTTTCATACTGATGGTTGATATAGCAGTCAGAATGGCCTGAAAAGGCCCAAAACGGCCACAGAGGACCCGCTAGACTAGGGTTAAGAAGGATCTGGGGGTATTTAAAAGGGTTGGTTGAGATAGTTTGAAGCCTTATTATTGCTAGAGGTCCTTCCTAAGCAGAATAAAATTGTGTAATAGGTGTCAGAATATAATAAAAAGGACATCCCTGGTACTGAACGGATTAAGCACTTATCTTCCCATAACCTACTCTCAGACCGCCAGTATGGCTTTCATAACCCCTACTGTACCGGAGGATACAGTAATAAAAGTCCCCCCCAGTCCCGAGCAAAGTTTCCAAAATGGCAAGAAAGAATAACCTTCCACCTCAAGAGATGAAGGAAGACTGGCTCTCCCAGCCTTCAGTGGGTTTTATATAAGCTGAGAAGTGTTGCCATACGCACCTACCTGTGTTTGGAGGCAGTGCACTCGTGTATATATAAAAGTGTTTTAGCTCAGTTTTTAGCTGTTATTTGACTTATTTGTTTTTGTTTTCTGTATTTAGTTGTTTGCGTCTCGCTAAGCTTTTTGGGATCATGTCAGCTATGGAGTGCGAGTCCTTTACTGAACTGCATCATCTTATTCTCCAGGTAAGGGAAGAGATGGTTGTGGTGAAGGAAGAGGTCTTGGATCTAAGGGAGGTTAATGTTAAACTTCAGAGGGAAGTGGATTTGATTAAAGACGAAAATCTAGCTTTAAAGCTTAGCCAAGAGGAAATTAAGTCGAGTAAGGGGAAAACGGAGGAAGTTGATGACAAATTGTATTCATGGCAGGTTGTTAAAAATACAGGTGGGAAAGTCACTCTCAAGAAGCAGGATAGTAGAATAGGTATGAGTGTGACAAATACATTCTCTCCTTTGCGAGACGAATGTGAGGGAAAAGATAGTCAGGATAAGGGAGGGTTAGCCGAAGTGCCTGCCGCCGACTCAGCTCCAACCGCTGACGCTACCACCACCACCACCCCCACCACCACCACCACCACCACCACCAAGGGAGATCCTGCCACCACCGGGGGTTCTCCAACTGCAGCTGCTGGATCCTCCCGAGGGAAAGGTAAGTCTGTGTCCCGAGAAGGTAAGTCTGTGTCGATTGTGGGCGACTCCATGGTAAGACATTTAGTTAGGGCTACCCGCACTAAACTTAGGAAGGTTGTGTGTCTGCCTGGCCACGGAGTTGGGAGGGTTTTAGAGAAGATGGACCACATATTGGAAGATAGTGGAGATAACCCCATTATCTGTCTCAGTGCCGGGAGTAACGATGTTGGTAAGGGTAGAAGTGAGGAACTGCTGCAGCAGTATCGGGATGTGTTAGATAAGGTTAGGATGAAGGGAGGGATCCCTGTAGTACATTGTATCCTACCCAGAAGAGGAGTTCCCAAGGAATGGACATCCAGGGCGATTGGTGTCAATTGCCGTTTGGAGAAATATTGCAAAGAAAAAGCAATACCATTCATTGATAACTGGGATAGTTTCTATGGGAGAGATGGGATGTACGCAAGGGATGGGGTTCATCTTTCACGGTTAGGGGTTTCTACATTAGCTAGTTCTTTAGATAGGGTGGTTGTGGGGTTTTGAACAGAAATATTGAGAGTGTAAATGAGAGGTTAAATGGAACAATTTTAGCGTCAGGCGAAAGCGATAAAGATATTCAGTCTCATGCTAAAAATGATGACTATATTGCAAATGATAGTAGTGATGGTGCAACGGAAGATGGAAATGTCGTTAGAAATAAAGGTAAATTAAGTATAAAGAAAAGAAGTAAATTGAGAGTATATTACACAAACTGTAGGAGTCTATGTAACAAAATGAACGAACTTCGAGCCCTTGTTAGCAAAGAAAATATATACATAATAGCGCTAACTGAAACGTGGATTAATACAGAAACCAGGCATTTTTTAGCAGAATTTGATATACCAGGATATAGTTTGTTTAAATATGACCGAACAAGTAAGAGGGGTGGCGGTATAGCAGTGTTTGTCAGGACTACATTAAAAAGCTGTATTAAATCAGGTATTAGACTAAATAACGATAATGAAAGTGTTTGGGTAGAGGTTAACGAAGGTAGTGAGACCATAGTTATTGGAGTTATGTATAGACCGCCAAATATGAGTAGAAATGACGGAACGTCATTATGGGAGGAAATTAAAATGGCATCAAGGTTTAGCAATGTGTGAATTATGGGGGATTTTAATTTTCCGAATATAGATTGGCAGCATCAAATAGGAGACTCTGATTCTGAGGAGGTTATAGAGGTAGTACAAGATAGTTTTTTATTTCAATTCATAGATACGCCGACTAGAGGTAATAATATTCTCGATTTAGTTTTCAGTAACAATGAACATATGGTAAATAATGTAGAGATAGGGGACCTCCTAGGAAATAGTGACAACAATTCTGTGTATTTTAATATACAATGGAAAGGTAATACCAGAGAGAATACAACATTAATACCTGACTTCAGAAAAGCCAATTATGGTGGGTTAAGAAGAGCCCTATTAGCTGACCCTATGGTCAAAAAATTAAGTCGATCCAGGTGTCCAAATGAGTGTACCGCTTCTCAGGCACCTGTCATCTTAAGTCAGGAAGAGACGTCAACCTTGGTAGATACATACGATAATTTTATCGAGTCAGTATTCAATGCACAAAATAAATACATCCCCAAAAGAAAATTTAGATCAACACAGAACCAACCCAAATGGATGAATAATAGACTATTAGATCTTCTAGGACAAAAGAGAGGAATATATAGAAAAATTAGGAAAGGCGAAATTCACCTACTTGCTTACTATCAGAATCTATCAAGACAGGTAAAAAAGGATATTAGGAAAGAAAAAATAAATTATGAAATTAAGGTTGCCAATGACTCAAAAAATAATCCTAAAGCTTTTTACCAACTATATAAATCCAAGGTTAGAGATGTAATTGGTCCCCTTAAAACTTCGATAGGAGAAATGACAGAAAATGATTTAGAAATGTGCAGTACATTAAATAGTCAATTTCTTTCCGTTTTCGCTAATGAAAATTTGGCACAGTTTCCAGAAGTCCGTAAGGTATATAGCGATAGTATAGAAAATAGGTTAAGTACGGTTACTATAAGTAGAAATGATGTGCTTAAGGTAATTGACAGACTGAAACCTCATAAATCGCCTGGTCCTGATGAGGTATATGCTAGAGTATTAAAAGAATGTAGGGATGAGTTAAGTTACCCATTAACATTTGTATTTAATAAGTCATTGGAGACAGGTATAGTTCCAGAAGCTTGGAAGCTTGCAAACGTAGTTCCGATCTTCAAAAAAGGTGACAAATCAATAGCATCCAATTACCGTCCCATTAGTCTTACATCAATCATAGGAAAGCTACTAGAGTCAATTATTGCTAGTAAAATTAGAAACCACTTAGATACATTTAATTTAATAAATTCTTCTCAGCATGGATTCACTCAGGGACGTTCTTGCCTTACTAATTTGCTTAGTTTTTTCTCAGAGGTATATGAAGCAGTAAATAATGACAAGTCATATGATATAATATATTTAGATTTCAGTAAAGCTTTCAACAGAGTCCCCCATGAGAGATTGATGAGAAAGGTTGAGGCGCATGGAATAGGTGGGGCGTTGTTGGGATGGATTAGGTCATGGCTAATTGGTAGGAAGAAGAGAGTCAGCATAAATGGTACGAAGTCAGAATGGGGAGCAGTCAAAAGTGGTGTCCCCCAGATATCTGTATTAGGTCCTCTGTTGTTTGTTATATACATAAATTACCTTGATTTAGGTATATCTAGTAGGATAAGTAAATTTGCAGACGATACCAAAATGGGGAGAACAATTGATTCAGATAGAGATATAGAGTGCCTCCAAAGGGATCTAGATACCTTACACGAATGGTCAGTAAATTGGCAGATGAAGTTTAACATTGACAAATGCAAGGTATTAAAGATAGGGAAGATGCATACAAATGTTAAATATAAACTAGCTAATATGGATTAGAAAACTCGAATTGTAAGAAAGATCTAGGTGTGTTTGTTAGCAATGATTTGAAGCCTAGACAACAGTGTATAAGCGTTCGAAACAAGGCAAACAGGATTCTCGGGTTCATCTCTAGGAGTGTGAGTAACAGAACTGCTGATGTTATCTTAAAACTTTACTTGTCATTAGTGAGACCCCATATGGATTATGCTGTTCAATTTTGGTGTCCTTATTACAGAATGGACATAGATTCATTGGAGAGAGTACAACGTTGAATGACAAAAATTATCCATAATATTAGAAATCTTCCGTATAAAGAAAGGTTGAAGAAATTAGGCTTACATTCGTTAGAGAGACGCAGAGTTAGAGGGGATATGATAGAGGTGTTCAAGTGGGTTAGTGGGATTAACAAAGGGGACATGACAAATGTACTAAAGCTCAGTGATAGCGAAAGAACTCGTACCAATGGTTTCAAATTAGATAAATTTCGTTTCAGAAAAGATATAGGCAAATATTGGTTTGGTAACAGAGTTGTAGATGGGTGGAATGGACTACCAAGTGCTATAGTGGGATTAAAAATGATAGGGAGCTTTAAGATAAAATTGGATAAGCATATGGACGAGAAGGGTTGGGTGTGAAGGGGGATCAGCAGGGTTGGGCCAATCAGCGCTCTGCAGACCCCCGTAATCCTGCGTTAATCTCTAACTGTTTTGGTAAGATGATCCTCAGGGTATTAGAGTGTTGAGCCTATAATTGGGCTTTGTAATTGGGGTTGTGTGGGACAGGGATCTGCCTTGCTTAGGCCAATCGGCTTTCTGCAGACTCCCATTTTCTTATGTTCTTATGTTCTTATATCGAGAGCAGTGCTCAAACGGTCGTGGTACCAGGCACAGCCTGATACAGGCAGTTACAAGGAAAGTACATTACTGACGGCTCCCAGCCATCGCTGGGACTGGGGAGTGACTTATCTACTGACGGCTGGTAGCCGTCGCTGGGATTGGACGGGTTAAGGGCCACTCTCTTGGTGATCTATCTTATTTTACTAACTCTTGGTCATACTCTATTTGGGACTTCAATGAGACAATTTCTGTTGCGCTATACATATCGAAGGCCTTCGATAGAGCCTGGCACAAATCCCTCATTTCCAAACTACCCTCCATCTATGCCTTTGTCTCTAATTTCCTTTCCGGTTGTTTCATTGCTGCGGTTGTGGACGGCCACCATTCACTTCCTCAACCTATCAACTCCGGTGTTCCTCAGGGTTCCTGTTCTATCTCCAATTATATTCCTATTATTCATTAACGACCTTCTCAACTGCACCTCCATCCCCATTCACTCATATGCTGACGACTCTACATTACAACTATTCCATTAGACTTCTTCAAAATCATTCACAGCAGGAACTCCAAAACTCACGTAAGGAGGCCATAAAACACCTATCTTCTGATCTCTCTACTATCTCTAAGTGGGGCAGAGAAAACCTTGTTACTTTCAATGCTTCCAAAACTCAATTTCTCCATTTGCTACTCGTCACCCTCTTCCAGAAAACGTTGACTTACTCTTCAACAACATGCAAATTAACCCTGCATCTTCTCTTAATATTCTCGGTGTCTATTTTTCTTCTGTTCTCTCTTGGAAAGATCATATTACCACTCTTGCTAAAACAGCTTCCCAGAAGTTGGGTGTGCTCAACCACCTCACGGGGTTCTTTACCCCTGCACAGCTTCTTTCTCTGTACAGGGGCACATTGCATCCATGTATAGATATATAGAGTATTGTTCACACATGTGGGGAGGACCCGCTCAAACAGCACTTCTAGACAAAGTAGAAAGGAAAGCCTTCCGTCTCATTAACTCATGTCCACTCACCAATTCTGTTCAGTCTCTCTCTCTTCACCACAATGTTGCATCTCTCTCACTATTCTACCGCTATTACAATAATCAGTGTTCCTCAGAGCTCTCTCAGTGTATACCACCCCCTCTTCGTAGAGCACGTAGCACCCATCTTGCAAGATAATCTCACCCCTACTCTGTGCAACTCTCCAACCCATGAATGAATTGCTATTATCAATCTTTCTTCTATTCAACAGCTGAGCTCTGGAACTCTCTCCCAATATCAGCCTTTCCCTCTTCCTATGACTTACATTGCTTCAAACTCCGTGTGTCCAGGCATTTTGGCTCGAACGTCCCTTGATGGTGGCCCTGTCACTCTTTCAACTCTGGGGGAGGCACTCGGTACACGCAGTTCTGCCTTTTGTTTCCCTCACTCACATAGAAGAAAAACAATAAGTACAGTAATGTATGTATAGGATGTGAGGATAAATAATATTGTATACCATTGGGTGTTCGGTTTTCTTGTCATAGTGGAAAGTAATTACCAAGATGTGTTAAGTGTAAATTGTATCTATTATGACAGTAAATATATGAATTTGAATTCTTAATTTAATTCTTGTTTATGTGCTTGGTGACATGGATTCTTTCTGTTTACGTTCTTAAATTAGCCGTTAAGAATACTACCGTTGTCATTGATGTGTCTTTAGGATTTCCAATAGTTTTGGTATGATAATTCGTCTGTGTGGTATGTGTGTGTAATTCACTTACTTACTTGTTCGTGAAGGGGAATCCACGCAATGCGAGCTAAGCTCATTATTATCGCGCCTCCTTAACTGGGAATGTATTGCGTGAAATGCAGGTTAAGTGTTTATGTATCATTGTAATGGCTGTGGATGTGTGTGTAGTCTGTATTATCCAATTGGTGACATCTGGAAACGAAGGCTTAGGGTTAATCTGTACGGTACCATTCTCACTACGGTACCAGTCTCACCCGAAGGCTTAGGTTGACCAGTAGCTTAGGTTGACCAGTACGATACCCATCTCACCTTGTAACCGATCACCAACCCCAGATGGGACGTCACAACTTCGTCCACTTATTCCAGGTCCCTATTTATACTGCTAGGTGAACAGAGGCTACACCGTTAGGAGACTTGCCCAAATGTCTCTTCCCCGCCCGGGTCTCGAACTCGGGACCTTCTGGTTGTGGGCCAGACGCGCTATCTGTAACGCCACGGGGAGGGGTTTGTGTGTGTGTGTGTGTGTGTGGTAGATATAAAGATAGATTAACAAAGCAAGGGAGTGAGTGAAAGAGTAAGTGAAGTGAAAGTGCGTGGGTGTATTTGTTTGATTGTGTTTTGTATTCTGTAGCAGGCTCCATTGTTCCTTGATTGTTATTGCTGCCATTTTTAATTGTAGATCCCGAGACAGAAACAAATACAATGGTAAAATGTTCTTCCTCGTTAAACTGAGGATTAAGTAAATTGCCAGCGTGGATCATGTTTGTTCTTTCTTTTTTCAATGTGGAGAGCTTGATGATTTCCTGCGTTAATTTCCACCTTTTTTCTCGTTTATATAATATATCTTTGAGTGTTTGTGTATTTTATTCTCAGATTTTGTGCTTTGTTTATTTGTTGTGTTCAGTGTTTACTTTCCCCGAAGGATGGGAGGATTCTGTTCTGCTCTGTGGCATGATATAAATAATTCCTCCTATTCTCCTTGTGTCCAAATGAATGTCGTAAGAGGCGAACAACTTTGACAGGCGAAGGGATAAGCATATATCCATTACAATTACACATGTCTGCCTCTTATCAATCAGAATAGTGAGTCTAATTACTGGAAAATTGCCATCTAGCAAACACAACAGTGCTATCATATATGAAAATAAGGTTGCACTCATTTGGATATTTACATCTTTATATGTTCGTTCTGATGCATCTGCGATATAATAAAGTATTCTATTATCAGGTCTGGTTTTGATTATGATTCAAATAGTTGCGTACCTATTAGTGCACTAATGCGTACAATTGTCCAATGATCCCTCAAGTAGCTCTACCTGTAGGCCTTTAAACTTAAACCTGAACTTTCTAGTTGTTTTCTGTAATATATTTGTTTTTCTTTCGTGTCTGTGTGTGTGTAAATAATAATAATAATAATAATAATAATAATAATAATAATAATAATAATAATTGTTGGTTTAGTGTTCACTTGCAGCCGTAAGCTGAAAATCTACAGAGTTTAATTTCTTTATCAAGTACAGTGCAATGCATATTCTACCCTAACTACGAGGTCACATGCGACCTTTGGCGACCGTGAGGTGCTTGGGTTCCCACCATAAGACTTACAGTACATACGTACGTAGATGTACTGATGAGAATTACGTGTAGGCTAACACAGGCTGATAATTGAGCAGCCTGGGTAGGGAGCGCCTAACTAAAATACTTTAGGATTCTTGTAGATCGTGGTGAATTATCATTATTTTGGTATATCTTGTACCTATCCAATATACAGGTACTGGTGGATCGTAGTTACAGTGTGGACAGTGTTGACAGTTAGCTTCATAACATGTTGCCCTGCAAGTATAATACTAATAGTTTTTTTAGTGTACCAAACTGTCACTAGATCCACATTTCATCATTTCTAGCAATTCTATTTTGGGTTTCCTTTGAACCTTTTATCATTACTCTGTCAAGTTGTATCACTGCCATTGCAACTGCTGATCGGTAATTTTCTATAATGGAAACAACTTTGTTTATGTAAGGATTTGTATTAGCTTACCGGTACCGGCATTTAGTAATTATTATATTTCACTGATTAAATGTGTGCATGAAAACCTTTTCTCATCAGTCTATCTAGGTAAGTCTTAGTACAGCTGGCCAATTTCAGTCAGCTTAGGCAGGATCTCATGGGATAAAATCCTTTAATTCTTACTCCATATAGATGTGCCAAACTTCAGGATAAGGTTAGGAAAAATAAAATGTTCTACAACAAAATTCAAAATTTTACTCGTTAGACATATTGCCCGTTGACAGAGGCATTTTCTTAAGTATTTCCCCATAAGGCTGGCCTAACTGTAATAGAGCTTACCACACCCCATCCAACTTTTGTTTCTGTGTGTATAAAGGACACAAAAGGCAGATTGCCTGTAACGAGTGTCTCTCACAAACCCAGAGTGACAGGAAGACAAATTCAAGGGACCCATAATTACCTCACATGTCCATAATTACCCCACATGTCCATAATTACCCCACATGTCCATAATTACCTCACATGTCCATAATTACCTCACATGTCCATAAATACCCCACATGTCCATAATTACCTCAAATGTCCATAATTACCTCACATGTCCATAATTACCTCACATGTCCGTAATTACCTCACATGTCCATAATTACCACACATGTCCATAATTACCCCACATGTCCATAATTACCCCTCATGTCCATAATACCTCACATGTCAATAATTACCCCACATGTCCTCAATTACCCCACATGTCCATAATTATCTCACATGTCCATAATTATTCCACATGTCCATAATTACCTCACATGTCCATAATTACCCCACATCTCCTTAATTACCCCAGATGTCCATAATTACCTCATATGTCCTTAATTACCCCACATATCCATAATTACCTCACATGTCCTTAATTAACCCACATATCCATAATTACCTCACATGTCCATAATTACCCCACATGTCCATAATTACCTCACATGTCCATAATTACCTCACATGTCCATAATTACCCCACATGCCCATAATTACCTCACATGTCCATAATTACCCCACATGTCCATAATTACCTCACATGTCTATAATTAACCCACATATCCATAATTACCTCACATGTCCATAATTACCTCACATGTCCACAATTACCCCACATGTCCACAATTACCTGACATGTCCATAATTGCCTCACATGTCCATAATTACCCCACATGTCCATATTTACCCCACATGTCCATAATTACCTCACATGTCCATAATTACCCCACATGTCCATATTTACCTCACATGTCCATAATTACCCCACATGTCCTTAATTACCCCACATGTCCATAATTACCACACATGTCCTTAATTACCCCACATGTCCATTATTACCCAACATGTCTATAAATACCTCACATGTCCATAATCACCTCACATGTCCATAATTATCCCACATGTCCAGAATTACCTCACATGTCCATAATTACCTCACATGTCCAAAATTACCCCACATGTCCATAATTACGCCACATTTCCATAATTACCCCACATGTCCATACTTTCCTCACATGTCCATAATTACCCCACATATCCATAATTACCTTACATGTTCATAATTACCCAACATGTCCATAATTACCTCACAAGTTCACAATTACCCCACATGTCCACAGTTACCTCACTTGTCCATAATTATCTCACATGTCCGTAATTACCCCACATGTCCATAAGTACCCCACATGTCCATACTTACCTCACATGTCCATAATTTCCCCACATATCCATAATTACCTTACATGTCCATAATTACCCCACATGTCCTTAATTATCCCACATGTCCATAATTACCTCACATGTCCATAATTACCCCACATGTCGATAATTACCTCACTTGTCCACAATTACCTCACATGTCCATAATTACCCCACATGTCCATAATTACCTCACATGTCCACAATTACCCTACATGTCCACAATTACCCCACATGTCCATAATTACCCCACATTTCCATAATTACCCCACATGTCCATAATTAACTTACATGTCCATAATTTCCCCACATGTCCATAATTACCCCTCATGTCCATAATTACCCCACATGTTGACAATTAACACACATATCCATAATTACCCCACATGTCCATAATTACCCCTCATGTCCACAATTACCCCACATGTTCATAATTACCCCAAATGTCCACAGTTACCCCACATGTCGACAATTACCCCACATGTTCATAATTACCCCACATGTCCATAATTTCCCCACATGTCCATAATTAACCCACATGTCCATAATTACCCCTCATGTCCACAATTACCCAAAATGTCCACAATTACCCCACATGTCCACAATTACACCACATGTCCATAATTATCCTACAACATGTCCACAATTACCCCTCATGTCCACAATTATCTAGGATGTCCATAATTACCTCAGTTGTCTTCAATTCCCCAATTAATATAACAATTCAATGCATATAGCATTATAATGATTATAGCATGACCTGTATAATGAATATAGCATTGCAATGAGTATAGTGGTACAATGAATAATTATAATACTAGAATAAATATTGGATCATCTTATTGTAAATTATTTAAATCCTCATCCTCACCTCAGACTTATAGTTTTTTAGATACTTCAAATCAATTATTGTTTAAAGATAGTATACAAATATTAAGTGTGAAAAATATTATATTGGTAGCCATAAACTCATAGAATACAAAGGTTAATAACTTTCAATATACTCAATGATTTATTATGCCATTTTACATCCTTGATTTGTTATAGTGTTTGATCCTATAACTCCGATGAAATCCACTTTAAAGTTAAAATAATTGCATTAGTGATCCGTATATTTTTCCTTCCATTTTGGATCTCGAGAAACTAATAACTGCTCGCCAGATACCGTAAAAGTTGTTATTAATGGTTCGTTATTCTAAAGTTGGATGAAGTGGCATCATATGAACTTTTGTTTTTTCCTCAACTCTAGTCTAGCATGGTTGTTAAAGCCTGTATAAGAGATAGTGTTTCTGGCATTATACCATCTTATTACATATGGTAATATTAAGACTCGCTGAAAAAATCAGATCTCTATGTGCGCCAAAATGTCATTGCACTTTCGTAAAATCATCTAGTCACTCAAAATTGTTCAAACTTCCCTCAATTTTTGCATGGCATAGAGTACAAGCATCCCCTACACCGTGCCGTTTAAATATACCCCTATTGAATAATAGAAAGTGCTGAAATAAATATATTACATTATTATGTTTGGGTTACAGCTGATTTGACTCCAAAAAGGTCAAAACTCAGACATTTTCGGCAAATCGTAATTTATTTAAACGGACAGGCGTTCCTATGTACCCCTATGTACTCTATTTAGAAGGGGAATGCATTTGAGCAATAAATTAAAATATAGATGGACACGTAAGTGCAAAAAAATGATAGCAAACAACACAAATTCATAGATTTTCATCACTCAAAATTATTTTTGGGGCAGAGAAAACAGTTTATCCTCATTAGCTTCCGTTTTCTATCATAGCGCGCTCATAGAAGATCGAGAGTAATGGCTAACTAAACAATATTTTCGTCAGGGGAAGGCTTCCCAGAATTTATGAGACAAGTTTTTACCAAAATCCATAATTTTTGGGCCCCCCCAAGGGGGCCCTAGTGATATCATATTGGTGTTTATGCCCTCATATGATCATTTCTATTGCTTACAGCAGCCCTTTAGACTACAGACACAACAACAAAATTTGGGTGGCTGAAAGACAAAAAAAAAAAAAAATCGGGGGTCGAGGTCGAACCTCCGGCCCGGGGGGTTATGGATGCAAATTGTTTTTTTGTTCCTTCCTATGCTATTCTCCTATGTTGAAAGAAGCATTATAGAACAAGAACACAATAATTAGAAATTTTAACCTCAAGGTGAAAGCAGTCAATAGTTCACAGTCCGGCATTTCTTCACTAAGTTCTGATCTTCCATTCTCTCCATGTGTGCAAACCAACAAAATTGGCTTGCTCACATCACTTAACTGATGCTCCTGAAGCCCAGACTCTATCTTAATTCCTCACTAGATACCCTGTCATTGAGGTTCACCCCAAATATCCATATCACCATTATCTTCTCATTACGTTCCATTCTATTGTTATCATCCGCTTTAACCAGCCACGATTCCGAGGCATAGGTCATCGCACTCGACATACGAGGTATACACCTTCCATTTAAAGTGGAGTGGAAGTACTCTCATATGGTTAAGAGTGGCAATAGCTCTCTAAACTTCTCTCAACCACTTCTGACTCTAGCAATGGAGCCAGCTTCAGCGCCACCTCCGGCAGAAACCATATCGCCCAAGTAGCAGAATGTATTCACACACTCCAGCGCTACACTGCCGAAATCAACACTAATAAGCGGGTCATTCAACACAACTTCTCCCTTACATGCTGCACAATCAATGTTTATGATTTTCGTCAAAGGTCCTCTCGCCCCAAAACATCTCTTGTGTATATAGTCACTACAGATGCAACATTGAATTGAATTACTTCCCACCCCCCTTCCAACAAACTGCACATGCCTTACTCCACTGATCACAACCTTTATTTGATATAATATTATTTTAACTCTTAGTCCCTTGTTTCCCATACCCTCCATCCATGTATTGAACTTTACCCCTCTTCCTGCACACTACCTGCGATAAGAACTAGGTCATCTGCATATAACAACTCCCATGGGAGTCCTGTTCTAAACTCCCTTGACAGAGCCTCCAGGACCAAAACAAACAGTAGTGTGATGACATGATGGGTCTGTGTTGTAGCAAATCTGTATTGTACTGTACTACAGTAAAAGGCCTGAAACCACGCTCTCTGGTGATGAAGCGGTCTTTAAACTTATATGTATGTATGTGTATGTATTTGTGTCATTATACGGGGGGGAGGGGGGGGGGGGGGCTTCCTGGACGAGTAATAGTTGTGGTATTGTGGTAGGTTTAGATGGGGATGGAGGAGGAGAGAGGGAAGGAGTGGATTTTGGTGGTGGGGGAGGGCGATGTAGATGGTGGGGTAAGTAGTGAGTAAGGGTTTGGATAGGAGACTAGATACAGGACAGGAGGAGAAGGTTCTGGATGGGATTCTGGAGGGGTTGGAGGAGGTTTAGCATTCAGAGAAGAGTCGTTATTTTGGGTTATTCGGCAGACATAATTCGAGCTTCTCCATGATAGTGAATTACTACTTGGAATGGGTTTGGAAGGCGGATGATGGTGAACAGGTCAAAGGGGCCTATAATGGTGGTGTGCGGTATTTGGTTATGGGATTGCTATTGGGGGTAGGGGACGGTTTCTTGGGAGGGATAGGAGGAGGTTGATGGGTAAGTACGAGATTTAAAGGTGGGGGCTCATGGGTTGAGATAAACATGGAATGATAATCGCCAAGCTGTACATAATTAGCTTGCAAAATGCAATGGCACTGAAATAATTATTAACAATGGTATAAAGGATTTTGTGGATCGTCTATACCGGGCCTGTGACGTCATAGTGACGTCACACCAGTATCCTTATCCAAGACTGGATGGTGGACTTACACTCTTGTGATGTCACAGGCCCGGTATAGACAATCCACAAAATCCTTTATACCATTGTTAATAATTATGTCAGTGCCATTGCATTTTGCAAGATAATTATGTACAGCTTGGCGATTATCATTCCATGTTTATCTCAACCCATGAGCCCCCACCTTTAAGGTTTCGGAAGGATGTGGGGTGGAAAGGATGGGGGTGGTGGTGAGGGGGATTTTGGGGGTATCTATCTATCTCTATTCTTCTTTGCTGTCCGTGTTTTGAACTCAGTAGCAACTAGTATTGTAGATTTATGATCGAACTGCCTCGTATATATATATATATATATATATATATATATACTGCATATATATGTATATATATACTATATACTGTATATATATTATTGTTATGCCAAAACCCGAGACACTATGCGGCTCGGCTCAAATACCCAAGACCACCCCCCACCCGACTGGGAGGCTCTCCGGCAGTACCTCTTTGATCTCCCATGGAATGATTTCTGCTTCCGTGGCCGGGGACCCTCGGAGAGTGCTAAACGCATTACCGAGGTAATCCTATCGGACATGGAAGCATACATTCCATTCTCTTTCTCTCAGACTAATGCTAAAAAATCTTGGTTTACTCACGCCTGTTCTACTGCTGTCCGCAATAAGGAGGAAGCATTCACACGGTACCGACGCCTTAAAACTCAAGACTCTCATTCTTCCTATGTTTCTGCCCGGAATCAAGCCAAATCTGTTCTTCGAATTGCCAAACACTCTTTCTTCAATAATAAATGCACGGAACTATCCAACTCTAGCTCTTCCCAAGCTTTCTGGCATCTAACCAAAATCCTCTCCAACAATTTCTCTTCCTCGTCTTTCCCTCCCCTTTCCCATTCTGATGGACAACCATCACTTCTTCCTCTGACATAGCTAAACTCTTCGCTCAAACTTATTCTAGAAACTCCACCTTGGATGATTCCGGTGCTATTCCTCCCTCTCCACCCTCCTCTCTCTTACTTATGCCTAATATCCTAATCTCTTCTAAAGATGTACTTTCTACCCTCTCTGGGCTTAATTCTAATAAGGCGTATGGTCCGGACGGTGTTCCTCCTGTTGTTCTCAAAAACTGTGCTTCTGTGCTGACTCCCTGCCTAGGCAAACTCTTTCGTCTCTGTCTATCCTCTAACGTCTTCCCTTCATGCTGGAAGTTTGCTCACATTCAACCTGCCCCAAAGAAGGGTGACCGCTCTCAACCCTCCAACTATCGTCCAATTGCTCTCATCTCATGGCTTTCTAAAGTTTTTGAAACTATTCTTGCTTCCAAATTTCTTAAGCATTAATTTTCTCTTCTCATAATCTGCTCTCAGATCGCCAGTATGGCTTCCTTAAGGGTCGATCTACTGGTGATCTTCTTTCATATCTTACTAACTCTTGGTCATCCTCCTTTCGGGACTTCGGTGAGACTTTTTCTATTGCACTAGACATATCGAAAGCCTTCGATAGAGTCTGGCACAAATCTTTAATTTCTAAACTACCCTTCTTCGGTTTCTATCCCTCCATCTGTGCCTTTGTCTCTAATTTCCTTTCCGGCCGTTCCATAGCCGCGGTTGTAGACGGCCATTGCTCTCTTCCTCACCCTATAAACTCCGGTGTTCCTCAGGGCTCTGTCCTATCTCCTATTCTCTTTCTAATTTTTATAAATGATCTCCTCAACTGTACCTCAATTCCCATCCAATCATATGCAGACGACTCAACCTTACACTACTCCATTAGTTTTTTCAGAACGCCCCAGCCAGTAATCCCTCAACGACAAACGTAATGAAGCCATAGAACTCTTAAATTCTGATCTAAATACTATCTCCAATTGGGGCAGAGGAAACCTTGTTACCTTTAATGCTTCTAAAATCCAATTTCTCCATCTATCTACCCGTAAGGAACTCCCAGTGGACTATCCCTTATTCTTCAACAATACAAAAATCAATCCTTCATCTTTTCTCAATATTCTTGGTGTCTATTTTTCTTCTGCTCTCAGTTGGAAGGACCATATTACCAGTCTTGCTAAGCAAGCCTCCCAGAAGATGGGTGTGCTCAACCGCCTTAGGAAGTTCGTTTCCCCTGCACAGCTTCTTGCTCTGTACAGGGGAATAGTGAGTATTGTATTGTATTGTATTGAGTATTGTTCACATATTGTTCACACCGCTCTCTTAGACAAAGTTGAAAGGAAGGCCTTTCATATCATTAACTCCCGTCCACTCACCAACTCTCTGCAATCGCTCTCTCTCCGCCGCAATGTTGCATCTCTCTCGCTATTCTATCGCTACTATAATAATCAGTGTTCCTCAGAGCTTTCCCAGTGTATACCACCTCCTTTACGTAGGGCACGTGGTACCCGTCTTGCAACTCAGTCCCACCCCTGCTCTGTGCAGCTCTCCAACCCGAGAGTGAAACGTTACTCTCAGTCTTTCTTTTACTCAACAGCTGAGCTCTGGAACTCTCTCCCAGAATCAGTCTTTCCCTCTTCCTATGACTTAAATTGCTTCAAACTCCGTGTGTCCATGCATTTTGGCTCGAACGTCCCTTGATTTTGACCCTGTCACTCTTTCAACTATGGGGGAGGCACTCACTATATGCAATTCTGCCTTTTGCCTCCCTCAATCACATAGAAAAAAAACAAAAAAACAAAAAAGAGTGGAAATCCTTTTCGGGAAAACGTGGCTGTCCTGCCCCCTCGTCAAAATAAAAACAAACTCCCTCAATACCACTCACGCACACAGCCGGCCTATGACTGGCCGACGAGAGCAGCGCCTCCCACCAATCAGGATATCGTGCCACTCTCCCTGCTGATTTGTCCCTGGTAGAATGTCCTGCGACGTACCAGGAGAGCTCTACCATTACCCTCTCTCCCCTACCTCCGTCGCTGGATCATCAGTGACCTATGTCAATAGTTAGCAGGGCTAAGGCCGCCCTTTTTCCCTACAACTGAAACAGGCCAAGTAAGGCCAAATAAGTGAATAGGTGCTCATACCAGGTTAGGGAGATTATCTCACCTTCTCTCCTGATTCTGAGTGTTCTAATACCCCTATAGGTGCTCCAATGCCTAAAGACTCAGTATGGCTGGAAACTATATACGGTTTAGGTCAAGAGTATTTCTGATCTTCTAGTAAATTGTTATGTAAGGAGTATTTTAATATCTCCTAGTACCTCTGTCAGCCACACTGCAAAAGTTATCCGTGGTCTGTCTGTCAGCCCCTGTGGTAAACTATCAATGGAAGTTAAATATTACTAAGTATATAATCCAAATAAAATCAATCTAAATCGAATTACTCTATATCCAAATTGAATTGAATCTGAAGCAAGCTAATTTATATCCAAAGGTCTCACATAATAAATGATATATATAGGTTAAGGTTATAAGGGTTAATACTAGCCAGGAATTAACTCACCAATAGTTCCACGTGGCAATGAAGCAAGGGATAACGTTTACCCAATATGGTGGTGGACAATGGGGAACGCGAGTTCGGTCCCGAGACTCGAGTCAAGTAAAAGAATGAATAAATGATCACATGGGGATGGACATGAATATTATGCTTATCTGTCAGTCAGTCATGGTGTCGATGAGAGCGTCATGATGGTGTAGCTGTTTGTATTGCTGTCAGTGTATTGTGATTAGAGGCACAAAAGCGCGATCAACTGAGGGCGGATAATAGATGTTAACTGGTTGGTGTTCGTGAAGGCTCTGGTCTTCCTCAAAGGCACACCTTGCTGCCTTGGCAAACGCCAGGAGCCCAAATTATCGTACCGCATCTAGGTTGCTCTATACGATAAATTATATTAATATATACGATAAATTCATATATACTACATAAGACCATGGCAATATTGCTTAATAGCATATTAGACCTTTTATAACTTAACTTATTAACTGATGTGGCGGCGTCTACGCCGTGGGGCCACCTCCCGAGGCTGCCAACCGCGGATGGCTGCCGACCCTCCACAGCCGAAGACAAAATCAACGACCAGTGGAGGAAAACCGGATTCCGGCCGCGGGGAGCAGTTTCGGGAGCCAAACCGTCACAACCATCCCCTGCCCCCTCCCTGGGGGCACGGGTCCTTGGAGCGGCTTCGGTCGCGCCGGGAATTTCCACACCTCTCACACCACACACACACATCACACAGTTTTTCCTACACCGAGAAATGACTCTCCGGCTGTCATTTCTCGAAGACTTCTTCTAGCCGGAGACATTGAGAGCAACCCAGGACCCACGTTCACATACATATGTCCAACTTGCTCAAAACCCATCACTTCGAGTCGCCATACTAAGGGTTCAGTTCTCTGCAATTCATGCGGGAATTGGACCCACTTCACCTGCACAACACTTGCCTCCAAGAAACACTACACAAACACCTGGACCTGTTCCTCATGCCCCTCCCTCTCCCAGTCAAATCCCTCACCTAAAACCCGTCCACCTCTCCTCCCCAACCCACCTAACCTTCCCATATCATCCACTCCCCCCCCTAAAACCCGTCCACCTCTCCTCCCTAACCCACCTAACCTTCCCATACCATCCACATCCTCAACTCAACACACCACACCCCATCCTAATCCATTCCAACCCCCATCTCCTGCTCCCCAATCCCCACCCCCACCTCACCCATCCCAACCCCCAGCCCCTCCCCCATCCCCACCCCCACCCCCCCCCATCACCCCCACCCCCATCCCATCCTCGTGCAGCAGCACCCAACATACATCGTGCACATAACATTAACATTCTTCAACTGAACATAGATGACATCAACACAAAGAAACACGAACTCTCACACTTCATCAAACAACACAACATACACATTGCCATCTTACAAGAAACAAAACTCCGTACAACACAAAAAACACCCACATTTCATAATTTCACCACCATCAGACAAGACCGGGCTGTCGGCGGGGGCGGTGGACTCATCACCCTGGTACACATAGAAATATCATACATAGTAACCAGTGTACAAACCAAATCACTCCTCCCCCCAAATGATAACACAACAGAAATACAGTCAATTAAAATACGCACTGGCAACAACTCCAACATAACCATCATAAACACATACATCCCTCCCCAAACATCCCCTACAGTACCAAATGAATACAGACCACACTTACAACACATCACAAACACCCCACACACCCAACACATCATCCTGGGTGGTGACTTCAACGCCAAGACGTCGACCTGGTTTGTCGACAACCCCGACACAGACAGAGGGCTGGTACTACAAAACCAAACAGATAACCTCATTATCCTTAACGACATCCATCAACATACCCATATTCCTCACCAAGCCCTCTATAACCCATCATCTCCAGACATCACCTTTTGCTCCCCAGAACTCGCCCCCACAACATCCTGGAGGGTGGACAGAACCTTAGGCTCTGACCACCTCCCGATCATTATCACCACCAAAACCAGTCTCACCCCAGCTAGCCACAAACACACATACACCAATTATAAAAGAGCTAACTGGGAAGCATTCACAAATGAGACAGAACAACACTTCACAACTCTAAACAGTACACCCATCACTAACATCAACAATGCTGTACACACACTCAATAAAACTATCCAAAACGCTGACAAGAAACACATTCCAAGAGGTAACAGAAAAAGACACAACCCCAACTTCACACCAGAAATTCAAAACCTCATCAGACAACGCGACATACTGAAACACTCCCCAGCACCCCACACACAAGACATCACACAACAAATTCAAGCACTCAACACCCAAACTAACAACAAAATACAAGAACAACAAAAACTAAATTGGAATAACTTCCTACAAACACTTGATCACAAAACAAACCCCAAAAAACTATACAAAACACTAAACAGGATCACACTTTCCAACAGCAACACAACACAATCACATGCTGCAATCACAACAACAGACTCTACTCCTTCATGTAAACAACAAGCAAACACTCTCATCAATCACTTTTCACATGTCAGCCACCTAAAACCTCACAAAGACGACCGACGTGTCATCCGACGTAAGAGACAATTCCCCACAGACCCTGACTATACACCCTTCACCAATCACCAGACAAAGCATATCATCAACAATCTCAAGCACTCACCCGCCTGTGGCCTAGACAACATAAGCAACATACACCTCAGACACCTGGGACCACAAGGCATACAAGCACTCACTAACATATCAAACTACAGCTATTCACACAACACAATACCAGACATTTGGAAGCATGGTATCATCATCACATTCCCCAAACCCAACAAAGACCCCACACTACCCTCCTCGCACCGCCCCATCACACTCCTTTGCTCCCCCTCCAAAGTCATGGAACGCCTAGTATTACAACTAATTACACCTGACCTACCCCTAGCTCCAACACAACATGGCTTTAGGCCACTGCACTCCACAAACACTCTTCTCACAGACCTTACACAAAGAGCTTTCGACGGCATCAATTCAGCTAGACCACCACACAGATCACTATTAGCCACACTCGACATTAGTAAAGCCTTCGATGCCATCCCCCGCCACAACCTAACAAACAAAATCTACAACACAAACATGCACAACAACACAAAACGGTGGCTGGCCAACTTCCTAGCAGGCAGATGTGCACACGTATCTTTTGCCGGTCAGTCATCTAAAATCAGAAACTTTCCAAACGGAGTCCCACAAGCATCCGTCCTATCGCCCGCACTCTTCAATCTGTACATGCACGATATAACTACACCCAATACGCCCCAAATAAACTTAGCCTCCTATGCAGATGACATAACACTCACATGCACACACCATGACCCAAAAAGAGCAACAGATCTCCTTCAACCCTATCTCAACACACTACATGGCTGGTGCACTACAAACAGACTTAATCTAGCCCCAGCCAAATCCACCGCAACCCTGCTCACAAGTTGGACAGGAGAACACGAATACATCCCTCAACTCACCATAAACAACACACCCCTAACACATACAAACACACCCAAAATCCTAGGAGTAACATATGATACTCATATGACATTCAAACAGCACACCACAAACATTAAAAAGAAAATGACACCCAGACTTAACGCCCTCAGGTCACTTGCTCACACAAAATTTGGACACAACAAAGAAACTACCACCACAGTATATAAACAATACATAAGATCAGTGATGGAATACGCAAGCCCAGCCTGGGCTTCTAACCTAGCTGAAACACATCATAAGACCTTAAAGACTATTCAAAACAAAGCCCTGAAGATCATTACAGGCTGCACAGCTACTGCACCCACAGATCACCTACATCAAGAAACCAAAATCCTCAAAGTCAAAGACCATCTGGACATGAGAGGCACTCAATTCCTGGCAGCAGCCTCCACGAACCAAGACCACCCACTAAACTACATGGCAACACACCCACAGACACCAAGAAATATCAAAACAACACCCAGCACACGGTATCACACACAATTATTGTCCTCTCTCCCTCCCTGCCCACCCCGAACCAACTTCCAGAAGCACATCCATACTCAGATCTCTCACCGATCCATCCACTCACTCACAGACAACACGCAGCTGCATGCACGACCTCCCGAAATCCATCCTTCCGAATCCTCCCTTCCTCGCGAGGACAGAGTCCACCTGGCCAGGCTGAGATGCGGACACCATCCAGCTCTCCTGAGCTATCAGAAGAGACTGGATGACTCCGTTGTCGACACCTGCCCGGGATGTAACACAGCACCCCATACCATTAAACACATCATAGAAGACTGCATTTCACACAACCACTTACGCCAACAACACAATCTACACTCAATGAGAGCTCTGTGGGAAAGCCCGATCGTGGCCATGGCCTTTCTCAGGGACTCGGGGAGGTTCGGCCAGGCAGCTTAGGGAACAACAACAACAACAACAACAATCTTATAATATACGATCTACTCGTCCTACGTCGTGCTGCAGGCGCGACCGTGACATCACAGAGACATACGGGATCACAAAAGAGTCATAGCCTATCGTATTTACGATACACTCCCCCCACAAAAAAATACCTGAACCCCACCTAATACTCAAAGTTGCCCAGAGGCTATCTTCTGACGTCACAAGTTGACGGCGCCAGCAGAAGCGCGTCTGGGACGCGTCCCGGTCCGAGAATGATCACCATCAGTAAGAGGTGAGTCGTTCCTTTGAGAATCCTCGGACCCAGCAATAACAGGTGGAGCATCAGATTGCAATGCGGAATCGAGCTCCAAAGCGTACAAACGTGCGATAGGACGAACAGTAGTTCCAGTGGCTGTCTTCAATAGCGCCACCCGCTCTACAGAGTCTGCCCCCTTTTATACCTCCAACACGCGGCCCAATTTCCAGTATAAACGAGGACTATCTGTTTTAATTAAAACAACTTCACCAACTGTAGGTGCCGTTGGTCTACCAGAGGGAGTAACACTCCTTTCCCTCAATGCTAGCAGATATTCACTAATCCACCATTTCCTAAAATCCTCGATTATCCTGGATATATACTGGTATCTCTTAGACACCGCTACCTCAGAGTACAACGAGGGATCCTCTAACTCTACTATGGATTGGAAATCAGATGGAAACGCAGTCAATGGTTTTCCACATAGCAAGTGAGCTGACGTTAATGGTAGTGGTTCTTGCAGGTCGGTGTACACATATATAAGCGGGCGATCATTCACGACTGCCTCTATCTCTGTGAGGACTGTCGTCAACTCACTCTTCTTTAATAGAGCACGTCCTACTACCGCTCTGAGTCCTGACTTTACTATGCCGACAGACCGTTCCCACATTCCACCAAACCAAGGTGCCTTAACTGGAATGAACCTCCATTCGCACTTCTTCTCTCCCAAAAAAGTGATGATAGTAGGATCACTACTCATATCCTTTAGATATATTGATGCTTGGACATAAGTGGGAGCATTGTCGCTAAGAATGAGTTGAGGGAATGAACGACGGGCACAAAACCGTCTAAACGCCAACATAAATTCTTCGCTAGACATATATTCACATAGTTCTAGGTGTACCGCTCGAGACGTTGCACAGGTAAACAATAATATATAAACCTTCTCATGCTCTCTCGTCTTCAATGCTCCTGTGTAATCTAATCCTACAGCTTGGAAAGGTTCTATGTGCTTTACACGGCATTCAGGTAGAGGTGGAGCTGGTCCAGTTGCATATGGTTTACTTTTTAGTCTCTGGCATATTACACACTTTCTTACTACACGTCGAGCTACTTGTTGAACTCTGGGTATCCACCATGAGAGACGTAAATTTTATATAATATGACATACCCCGTAGTGTTTTACTTCCCTATGTGCACGTATGATCAATAGATCAGTAACGTGATGTCTTGTTGGCATAAGTATAGGGCGGTTTGTGCCGTCTGGTACACCCGACCACTTCAGGCGACCCTCACACCTGATGAGGCCATTGTCTAGGTGCAACCGTAGTTGACGCACTATATTAGGCATTAATGTCTTATTCGAGCCTTGCATGGATTCTAATTCATTGGAAAAGGTTTCTACTTGCATCCATTTGATCAAAGTTACTTCAGCTGCTTTAAATTCACGAGCATCAATGTTGTGACCCCTGTTGCAGAGTTGGCCCGTTACTTTAAGCTTGATATTGGATACATATTGCAATACCCAAGCTACAACTCTGACTAGTTTATTATAGTCACCGAATCTTGCCCACTCTATGATTGGACCCGGTGGCTCAATTGGTTGGGCTGTAACTGCCACTGTTTCCAGGGGCAGAAGTCCCTCACCAACAGCATGCCAAATCGTCCATTCACTTTCATGGAGCAGCCACTTTGGACCATGCCACCACAATTCGGACTTCACTAATTGGCTAGCCGTTATACCCCTAGATATGAGATCACTAGGGTTTTCTTTTGTATTTACGTAATGATAAGCAACGTCTGGCAAAAGGGCTCTAATCTCATCTACCCTATTCCGCACATAAACTGGCAGAGACTTCTTGCTATGTATCCAGTTGAGTGCGACCTGACTATCGCACCAAACGTGAACGATTTCAATATTTAATTCGCTCTCGTATACTGCGCGTACATGTTGCACCAGACGTGCTAAGAGCAGCATGGCAGTCAATTCCATTTTAGGGATAGTTACCTTTTTAACCACTGCTACCTTGGCCCAGGCTGTAACTAAATGTGCCCCAAATGAAGTAACGACATATATGGCTACCCCATATGCCGTGGCGCTAGCATCGCAAAACGTGTGTAACGTAACGTCACCGAACGCCGCCACTTTACGAGGTATAGGTTTAGTACATAGGATGGCATACTCATTCAACAACAATGTCCCTTGGTCATTCAGGTCCTCGGGCAAACTGTCATCCCATCCTATTTTACGTCTCCAAACTTCCTGCATTAGAATCCTAGCTCTTATGGTAACGGGTAATTCTAGACCCAAAGGATCAAAAAATTGCGCAACTTTGCTCAACAGACTTCTTTTTGTGTGCGCTCCTGTCTGCTGAGCAAAAGACCTTGTTTGAAAAGTTAGTATGTCATGTTTAGGTTGCCAGATCATCCCCAAATTTCTGGACTTTTCCTGGTTAAGAGATGCCGTACCGTCCACCTGTATCAAACTCTGAAGATCTTCACTATTAGTAACCCACTCGCGGAGAAATAGATGTGCATCCGCAAACAATCTACGTGCTTGCCAGTATGTATATAACAAATCATCCTGACTATCACTAGAACCCTGCAAATTGTCTATATATAATCCGCGAGATAGTTTACTTGTGTCCTCATGAGTATCAGCTAGATGTTTTTTGATTGTGGCATTTAACAAAAATTGTGAACACTGCAACTCAATCCCACCCCTACTCTGTGCAACTCTCCAACCCAAGAGTGAAACGTTACTCTCAAACTTTCTTCTACTCAACAGCTGAGCTCTGGAGCTCTCTCCCAGAATCAGTTTTTCCCGCTTCCTATGACTTAAATTGCTTCAAACTCCGTGTGTCCAGGCATTTTGGCTCGAACGTCCCTTGATTTTGGCCCTGTCACTCTTTCAACTATGGGGGAGGCAATCGCTATAGACAGTTATGCCTTTTGCCTCCCTCAATCACATAGAAAAAAAAACAAAAAAAAAAAACGACATGGGCCATCTTCAACTGCTCTTGATCCCCATATGTGGACTTTAATAATTGTACTGCCTCACGATAACTATCACCCACTACCGCAAAACCCTCTATCAAATGTAAGGCCTCTCCTTCCATTTGTCCCTTCAGATAGTGAAACTTGCAGACATTATCCAAAGAGGATTCATGAACTGTAGACCTAAATATGTCCCAAAAACCTAACCACTCAGTCAATTTGCCCCAAATGTAGGAAGATTGAGCTTTGGGAGGTGTACAGTGTGTTTTGGGTCAGCCCTTCAATGGGCCTCATTCTCGCCTCCCTTCTTACTTGCGACAGCACGCTGTAATATGTACTTCGCTCTAAAGACAGGTTTGTCATAGCGGGTGCGATTATCACACTCTGTAACTATCTCTTCCTCCTCTGTCATGTCTGCCACAATCACCTCACTCAGAGCCATAATACGACCGTGGGTAGCCTGGACGTTTTCTAATCTAGCTTCCAATTCCTCTAGTTCAGCAGTAGTGATGAAAGTGTTAACGTCCACAATTAGCCTATTTAATACTCCCCGAAGCCCCGCCCTTTGATTTCTAGGGGCCTTGATCAGCACCCCACTAGACGGTGTCTCTTTATTGTCTTTATTCATTTTGCATGTAAGCCTGTAGGCTATGTATCTAAATGTTACAAAAACAACGGAAAAATAGTAGTCTAGTTAAGAGACGCCGACCGGCGGACTTCTATGTTATGGAGAAAAAATAGTACACAAAATAGCAATACCTACTAAAGTGTCATATTGAACAAGAAAAAATGTTAGGTCAGGTCATATTATGTCACAGGAAGTCTGAAATGGAAAATAAAATTATTGGGGAAAGATGATGGGTGGGATGCAGGATTTGGGCAGGTGTAACGATGTGACCCTGCATTCCGGCTCTAACCACCGCTTGGCTAGTCCTACCAGATTATCATAGAGTTGTTCCTGCATCCTGTTATATGTCCCCTTGCTCATTGCCTTAAAAATCCCTTACTGGTAGCTAATTCCCGGGTCTGGGCACCAATGTGGTAAACTATCAATGGAAGTTAAATATTACTAAGCTATAATCCAAATAAAATCAATCTAAATCGAATTACTCCATATCTAAATTGAGTTGGATCTGAAACAAGCTAATTTATATCCAAAGATCTCACATAATAAATGATATATATAGGTTAAGGTTATAAGGGTTAATACTAACCAGGAATTAACTCACCAATAGTTCCACATGGCAATGAAGCAAGGGAGAACGTTTACCCAGTATGGTGGTGGACAATGGGGAACGAGACTTCGGTCCCGAGACTCCAGTCAAGTAAAAGAAAGAATAAATGATTACATGGGGATGGACATGAATATTATGCTTATCTGTCAGTCAGTCATGGCGTCGATGAGAGCGTCGTGATGGTGTAGCTGTTTGTATTGCTGTGTGTATTGTGATTAGAGGCACAAAAGCGCGATCAACTGAGGGCGGAAAATAGATGTTAACTGGTTGGTGTTCGTGAAGGCTCTGGTCTTCCTCAAAGGCACACCTTGCTGCCTTGGCAAACGCCAGGAGCCCAAATTATCGTACCGCATCTAGGTTTGCTCTATACGATAAATTATATTAATATATACGATAAATTCATATATACTACATAAGACCATGGCAATATTGCTTAATAGCATATTAGGCCTTTTATAACTTAACTTATTTACAATCTTATAATATACGATCTACTCATCCTACGTCGTGCTGCAGGAGCGACCGTGACGTCACAGAGACATACGGGATCACAAAAGAGTCATAGCCTATTATATTTACGATAGCCCCCTTCTAACATAATTTTATATGCAACCAGTTGCTTTTATATTCAACCCTCAACACGGTATCTATAAAGTAAATAGTCATCTATAAGTAGACTGTTATATGTTTGTCCAGCCACTCAGCTGCCGAACCTCTGTCTTACCTATAGATGACCAAGCTCTGTCCCACATACACACTAAATTAGATTCAAGCTATTCTCCTCAAGCTTAAGTACTCATCATAAGAGTCTCATTTAATATCACTTATGTCTCACAGTGTATGTCCTAAGTATTTATGTGTTCAAATACCTGTTACTTAGACTAACGCATTTGAATTCAACTAGCTATTCCCCATGCTTAATTAATCGTCATAGGAGTCTCTTTTAATATCATTAACGTCTCACAGTGTATGTCCTAAGTATTTATGTGTCCAATGATCTGTTGCTAATACACTAACTATTCCTCCACATTTAATTACTTATCAGAGGAGGCATTTAATATAATTTATGTCTCACCGTGTATGTTCTAATTATATATATGTCTGCTGACCTATTATTGATATTAATGCATTTGACTCCAGTTAGTTATATACTTAATTCATCAGCGTAAGAGTCTCAGTAGTATCATTCCCCGTCTCACAGTGTATGTCCTAAGTATTTATGTGTTCAATAACCTGTTACTTAGACGAACACATTTGAATTTAACTAGCTATTTCCCAGACTTAATCAATCACCATTTGAGTCTCAGTTAATATCAGTTACGTCGCTCAGAGTGTGTCCTTATCCCTTGTCTTAAATTAATTTGCACTGTATTATGTATATGCCCATGTCAATATCCATGCCTTACTTAATAAACCTGTATTAACCGTTACAAGCTTGAGTCTTCACTATTGTACCTTGCAACACGTTTCCCTTGGCATAACAGAACCCACATTTACACGGTGTGGTTAATGCAGCCTTGACACATCCGCATCTATAACAAGGGCTGATATCTCAATTATATATATATATATATATATATATATATATATATATATATATATATATATATACTGTCTATCCTCTAACGTCTTCCCTTCATGCTGGAAGTTTGCTCACATTCAACCTGTCCCAAAGAAGGGTGACCGCTCTCAACCCTCCAACTATCGTCCAATTGCTCTTATCTCTTGTCTTTCTAAAGTTTTTGAAACTATTCTTGCTTCCAAATTTCTTAAGCATTTCTCTTCTCATAATCTGCTCTCAGATCGCCAGTATGGCTTCCTTAAGGGTCGCTCTACTGGTGATCTTCTTTCATATCTTACTAACTCTTGGTCATCCTCCTTTCGGGACTTCGGTGAGACTTTTTCTATTGCACTAGACATATCGAAAGCCTTCGATAGAGTCTGGCATAAATCTTTAATTTCTAAACTACCCTCCTTCGGTTTCTATCCCTCCATCTGTGCCTTTGTCTCTAGTTTCCTTTCCGGCCGTTCCATAGCCGCGGTTGTGGACGGCCATTGTTCACTTCCTCACCCTATATACTCCGGTGTTCCTCAGGGCTCTGTCTTATCTCCTATTCTCTTTCTAATTTTTATAAATGATCTCCTTAACTGTACCTTAATTCCCATCCATTCATACGCAGACGACTCAACCTTACACTACTCCATTAGTTTTTCAGAACGCCCCAGCCAGCAATCCCTCAACGACAAACGTAATGAAGCCATAGAACTCTTAAATTCTGATCTAAATACTATTTCCAATTGGGGCAGAGAAAACCTTGTTAACTTTAATGCTTCCAAAACCCAATTTCTCCATCTATCTACCCGTCAGGATCTCCCAGCGGACTATCCCTTATTCTTCAACAATACAAAAATCAACCCTTCATCTTCTCTCAATATTCTTGGTGTCTCTTTTTCTTCTGCTCTCATTTGGAAGGACCATATTACCAGTCTTGCTAAGGCAGCCTCCCAGAAGCTGGGTGTGCTCAACCGCCTTAGGGGGTTCTTTTCCCCTGCACAGCTTCTTGCTCTGTACAGGGGCATAGTGCGCCCTTGTATTGAGTATTGTTCACATGTGTGGGGAGGTTCCTCTCACACCGCTCTCCTAGACAAAGTTGAAAGGAAGGCCTTTCGTATCATTAACTCCCGTCCACTCACCAACTCTCTGCAATCTCTCTCTCTCCGCCGCAATGTTGCATCTCTCGCTATTCTATCGCTACTATAATAATCAGTGTTCCTCAGAGCTATCCCAGTGCATACCACCTCCTTTATGTAGGGCACGTGGTACCCGTCTTGCAACTCAATCCCAGCCCTACTCTGTGCAACTCTCCAACCCAAGAGTGAAACGTTACTCTCAAACTTTCTTCTACTCAACAGCTGAGCTCTGGAACTCTCTCCCAGAATCAGTCTTTCCCTCTTCCTATGACTTAAATTGCTTCAAACTCTGTGTGTCCAGGCATTTTGGCTCGAACGTCCCTTGATTTTGGCCCTGTCACTCTTTCAACTATGGGGGAGGCACTCGCTATAGGTAGTTATACCTTTTGCCTCCCTCAATCACATAGAAAAAAAAAAAAAAAAAAAAAAAAAACATATATACAGGTATATATATATTTATGTATATATATACAGTATATATATATATATATATATATATATATATATATATAATTTATGCAGTATATACTGTATACTGTATATGTATATATATGTATATCTGTGTACCAACGTTCGCCATTTTAAACCCCTCGCACATTCTTCCACTTCTCTCTTTTTTTTTCTATTTTGTTTTAACTCGACAAAGGCTGAGGCTGCAGCTTTAATTTTTTCCGTGCTACAAAAATCGAGACTGAATTCTTTTTTGTTTTGTGTTTTGTTTTTCTTTTTCCTGTTGGGTGAGGAGTAAGCAATTATTTTTTTCTCTAGTGCAGTTGCTCTTGGATTTCGCCGATTTCTATTTATTTGCTCGTCATTCGGTGTTGTTGTTGTTGTTGGTGTTGTTGTTAATGTTGGTGTTGTTAATGTTGGTGTTGCGGTGTTGGTGGTGGTGTAGGTTGGTGTTGTTATTGTTGTTGTTGCTGTGGTGGTGGTTCATTTGCTGTTGATGTTTTTGTTGTTACTGCTGTTGTTGTTATTATTGTTGTTTTTACTGTTGTTGTTGTTTTTGTTATTGTTCCCCAGGCTATCTGACCTAACAGCCCGAAGGTCCCGAGCAAGGCCAAGACCATAACCAAGCGCCCCCACAGAACCCTCTGAGCTTTACCACTAAGAAAGCCCCGGTGACCAAAGCCGCTCCCAGGCGAGGGGCCGAGGAGGGTGCCGAAACGCCCGGGACACCAAAGCCCCACTCAGGGCCCTTTGTCCCTCAACAACTATGAAGGGAAAGTTGAGGGGCAAAGGAAAAAATGTGAAGCTTTGGCTCCCAGTCTGCCAACCTCTAAGTTGGCAGTAGAGAGGTCAATCCACGGAAGAGATGCCGCCACTTGAGATTTAGAAAATATATAAGCGAAAGGAACAGTCAGAGTAAGCTATGGGTATGGCAGAAAATGCTCAACTCTCACTCTGATAGACCAGCCCATCACCACTCGTGGATATGATATGCCAATATACCGACTTCTATAACATCGTGGATTTGTTATAGAGGTCGGTATATCGGCGGCTGGTTTAGCAATACAAAAACAACACACACTCGACATGTGTGTTGTTGTTGACGGCGGTGATGGTGGTGGTGGCAGTAGGGATTTTAAGGGGTCCTATTGGTGTTGGGGAGGGGTAATGGTTGTGGGGGATTTTTGACAGGGAGGAAAAGGGAGGTTGTGGAGTTCTGGAAAAGATAATCATATTGAACAAAATTAAATAAATATACTGTATATACACAAGTAAATAAATAGATAGATAAGCAATATCACTGTCACTATTTCTGTCTCCTGTAGCTTGTCTCTGTCCCAACACCGACGCAGATCCCACTAACCCTCATCATTTTTTTTTTTTTTTTTTGCCGATATTAGACGGTGGGGCAGGTGGGGTTGAGTTTGGGGCTAGACGTGACGAGAGTGGTTATATGAAAGTGTGTGGGTGGAAGAGTTTGACGTTCTCATAGAGGAGTTATTGTCGTGAATCCTTGCTGGAATATATACCGTATTTTGAATTTCCCGGGATCACGACAGCTGGTTCCTTTTTGTTTATACGCATTACTTTATTTATCTTTGTGGATAAATATTACTGTGGTTGCACCAATTATATCTTAGTTTATTTTCCCTTATTATTTAATCACGGGGGACGATATAGAACCCTTAAATATATTTTAAATTGTCACTATAAAAGGGAATATCAGACACACTTCACACAGACTTCGTCCCGCTAACAACAAACCACCAGTTGCTACCACATAACACCAGAACTTCCCTGATATTCCCCTACCGACATGTCCATCACCTATGTTACGACCGGGGCTACGAATAAAACAAGGGCACTTAATGATTGGACTAGTAATAGGGCACTATGCAACAACGGTACGCTAGATCCAAACCCTCGAACTTATATGCCGGCGAACAAAAACACCTATACCCTCCAGAGTTAATCTGCGATAACGGGGTATCCTTAACTGGGCATAAATGTACTCTACTTCAGGCAAACCCACACTGGTATAGCCTAATAACAAATAAGATGCAAGTTACGTTAAAATGCATAAAAGGGAAGCTATGGAAAGATCAATTAAATCACTGCAAGATTTAATACAATAAAAAGATGCTTCAATACAGTTACTCTAAACAACAATAAACTCTTCACTCCTATCTGAAAGAAAGTGAAGTATAGTCCTACAGCATAGACCTGGAAACTTCTGAAGAAAGTCTGACGCTCATAAGATGCTTGTATCTAATCTTGAACTATATAAAGGCAGGAGGCAGGACACAACACGTGTAAACTGAATACACTAAAAGATAGGACATATAATGTTAACTGACACGAGAATACTATAAATGCGCAACGGTAGCAATGCTCGACACTAAAAGAAGTACTTCCTCATCAACGAAACAGTCTGCTATGGTTGTGCAACTCAACAACAACCTAGACTAATAAATGCTGTGAATAATAATGCGTACATATCAAAAAGCTTATATTAAATACTAACAAGTGTCTACTCGATTAATAATGTCTAGCTGGAATACTCTAGGTAAGGAACTGTGGTTGAGCAAGACAGGCTCATAGCCTAGCGATGTCCTTAAGACTGCATCCTTTAAGTTACGTTAATTGACTAGGGTGCTCTCTTGATAGATCCAGATCACAAGTATCTGGTTCTATCCTGTTGACCCTCAAAAGACAAGCAAAGAGGCAGCAAAGTGTGGAACTGGAACAGGCTAAAACCCTCAGTCAACACAATGATGCACTCGCAAAAGACGCAGCCGAAAAGACAACCTAGGCTACCACATGACCGGTCGAAGTCGTGTAGGTATAAACACACCATACACACATCGGGGACAACGACTACAGTAACCTTATCCCAGTCTAGCATTAAATAAAAGAGCAGAACACTAAATCAATAATGGAGACACACACGGAGTTCTTAACCTCTACTAACTAAGAATCCTATTCTAAGTACATGTAAATATCTCAGAGGATGGCACATACAATACAATGGGCCGGCTATGGAAACCGTATGCAGAACCCAAGGGGAAAAGTAATTGAATAAAGGTGAGAAGCAATGGAAAAGAAGAAGGCCAGAGGGAGAGACAGTGGTAAAGGGGGTGATCGGGAGCGAGTATGCAAAGGGATATTAGAAGCATGCACGCCAAGCCTGTCCTGAGGAGAACAGCTCCTGTGGACCGCAGGAGCCCACAAAGGCGCGATGGTCGGCCAATCACGGGCCGATACGTCACAAGGCAGCAGGCCCCTAGGACGCGCCAGGAACCACAAGCCAATCAAAGGCGAGGGAAACCCCGGGCGAGCGGGAAAACTCTTCCGAGCGAGGCAACACATTCATACGCACGCACATATTACCACCTCGCTGCCTATATCTCTCTTTCTCCTTAACTCTACACAAAGCATCTTATATTCTATTAATGATATAAAATACTTCCCGTTGTCACAGACGAAAATAAAGACCACCACTGGACTGTCTGTGACAATGCGAGTACTAGGAAATAAAGAATAACATTCTCTGATAACTGTAGCCCATTTCACTGCCCTGGCGAGCGCTATCGGCTAACGAGAGGCGATTCTGCCAACGCTGGTAGATGTCACCCCGCCCAAGATATGGGACGCTCAACATTAGGCGAGCACTATATCTGACAAGGCAGAATGCCGACAAGACCCGCCACACCTAGCCACTCCACCAGAAATGAAATGCAAAGCTCAATTCTTACATAAAACAACACATTAGCATAAATAAAATCTTACAACCCATCCCAAACATAATAGTATAATTTTAGCCTGCTATGCTCCCTGAGCAAGCTTCACAGAGCCCAGCCTACTAAGTGAAAGACAGGTTCAACTTAGGAGTTTCGCTATAACATTGGCAACTTATAATTAACTATAAAAAAGAAAGAGTTTTTATGTGATTTTTGTTTATTTAATTTTAATGTTGTTTTTGACGGCTGCTCTACAGGGGCAAGCCTGGTTTTTCTCCACTCAAACCCACACACCTGTGGTGATCTACGCCGGATCCTCCACCCTCGACAAACAGTCTGCAATCACATTCTCACAACCGGCAATATGGCGAATGTCTAGATTGTATTCTTGCAACATGAGTGACCAACGTGTCAGCCTCATATTCCGGTTGTGGAATTGGTTCAGAAATTTAAGAGGGTGGTGGTCGGTGTAAATCACCACGACTGGCCCGTAGGCAGGAACATATACTTCAAAGTGCCTGAGCGCCAACACAATTGCCAGCAGTTCTTTCTCTACCACAGAGTAATTTTTCTGACCGGAATTAAACTTCTTAGAAAGAAACTGACTGGATGCTCCAAACCTTCCTCGTCTGTCTGCATTAAAACGGCACCAGCCCCTACACCGCTGGCATCTGTTGCCAGCTGGAATGGTCTTTCAAAGTCAGGGGCCCTGAGGATTGGGTGAGTGCATAGTAGGTGCTTGACCAGCGAAAAAGCCCTTTCACACTCAGGTGCCCACTTGAACTTTTTCTCTTTTGCTAGTAAATCTGTCAGAGGAGCTAACACAGAAGAAAAACCCCGAATGAAGCGGCGATAGTAACCGATCATGCCCCAAAATCTCATGATCTGCCGCTTAGTGGATGGCCTGGGGAACTGATTAATAGCCTGTATCTTGTTTTGGGGGGGGCACACCTGGCCTAACCCGACCACAAACCCAAGATATTGCACAGTTGCCCGGACAAAGTCGCACTTGCCCAGATTAACCACCAAGCTGGCCTCACTAAGCTTCCGAAACAAGGCTTCTATGTGCTCACAGTGACTCTCAAAGTTGTCATCGTATATTATAACGTCATCTAGGTAGACAGTGCAGTTAGGGATGTCAGCTACTAACTCATTCATAAGACTCTGGAAGGTTGCTGGGGCATTTTTAAGGCCATACCGCATCACATTGCAACAGTAGGTGTTCCCATCAACCACGAACCCGCATACCCCCTTCCCCCGCTCAGACAAGGGCACCTGCCAGTAGCCTTTCACTAGGTCTACCTTAGTTAGAAACTGTGCCTTACCAATCTTGTCTACACTATCGTCAACACGGGGAAGGGGATAAGCATTGGAGGGAGTTAACTCGTTCAATCTCCGAAAGTCAATGCAGAAGCGAACCTTCCCGTCAGGCTTGGGCTGCAGAGTGACAGGAGATGTCCACCTAACTGCCCCCTTCTCAATCAACCCTTGTTCTAACATATACTCTAACTCTGCTCTGAGGGCTGGCAGTTTAATGGGTGGAATTCTGTAGGGTACTGATTTAAAGGGGGGTGATCTCCCACGTCCACGTCATGCACCACTCGAGTTGTGAAGCCTGGGTGCTCTGCGAACACAGTGGGGTATGAAGCAAACAGGCGCTGCACGGCTACACGCTGTTGCTCAGGCAGGTGCACTAGAGCATCGTCAGCCACCTGTCTGGAGTTCCCCGCCCACTGGTCAGCAGAGTCATGACACTCCCAGTTATCTTCCACCTGAGCTTCACTGTCCCTCACTCCTTCTCCTCCAGGACCGCTGCAGGTCAACACAGGGACAGCGAGAGGCTCAGGGGAGCGCCTCACAAACTCTTTCACCAGGTTCACATGACACAGCTGGTTCTTTTTACGCCTATCTGGAGTAGCCACAAGATAGTCTAGGTCAGAGATCTTTTTCACCACCTTATAAGGACCAGCATACTTGGCAGACAAAGGATGACCTGGCAGAGGTAACAGAATCAACACCTCTTGCCCCACCTTAAACTCCCGGAGTTTCGTCTTCTCATCGTACCTGTCCTTCATAAGTGCTTGCGACCCTACCAAATTCCTACCTGCCAACTCTAGGCTTCTCAGCATTCTCTCTCTGCTCTCGAGGACATACTTTAACATGGAACATGGTTTTGCTGTGCCCTCCCAAATTTCTCTAACCATGTTGAGGGGGCCTCTGACCTGATGTCCAAAAACTAACTCATTGGGACTGAACCCTAGGCTTTCACCAGGTACCTCCCGAGCAGCGAATAATACATAGGGCAACCCAAGATCCCAATCCTTGCCATTTTCAACACAATAACAACGCAATATGCTCTTCAGAGTCGAGTGCCACCTCTCCAACACCCCTTGACTCTCTGGGTGATAGGCTGAAGAGACAACTGTACTGATACCATGCAGCTGCATGGTCTGTTTGAAAAGGTTAGAGGTAAAGTTGGACCCTTGGTCTGACTGCAATTCCTGTGGATACCCGTACCTAGAACAGTACAATTGCAAGTTACGAACAAGTCTTAGCAGTACCATTTCGCATGGGGTATGCATCCGGATAACGAGTGGCAACATCCATAATGGTGAGGAGGTACTTGTTGCCTGCACTAGTAGGGGGTAGAGGGCCAACCATGTCGATTATAACCTTACTGAATGGTGGCCCGATAACAGGAATAGGGTGTAACGGAGCCTTGGGAATACACTGGTTTGGTTTACCTACTGTCTGGCAGGTACTGCACATTGCCACCCATGACGCAACATGTGCCTTCATCCCTGGCCACCAAAACAATTTCGCCAATGCTGCTACCGTCTTACGTACACCCAAATGCCCTGCCAACGGTACATCATGCGCCAACCTCAGTAGGATATTACGGCACACACTAGGCACTACCAACTGGTCAACCACTCTCGACCCACCCTCCCAACTCCGTCTGGGATCTAGAAAACGCCTGTAAAAAATACCCCCCCACACGAAAGAAGTCCCCCGGCTTTGCATCCCCGTCCTCCTCAAGTTCGATTGCACCGTTACTACACTTCTGAAGCTCAGGATCACCCAACTGCAGCCGACAGATATCCGAAGGAGCCAATTTATCAAGATGCTCCCAGAGCAACTTATGGCGTCCCCCGGTACTGGACTGTTCGATCCTATCCTGCTTTTGCGAGTAACGGTGCTGTCTCGGAGTTTTCACACGCCCTTCCTCCTCAACAAGGGTGACAGGTTCTGGGGCCACTGCGGACCTTAACATAGGTGCTAATACTGAGTCGCCAAGGAGAGCCGCTGGATCAAAACTCTCAAAACTTTTCCCAACTTTAGCCTTCTCCTTTCGACCGTTCCTCCGCTGGTCTAGAGACTGAGGAATAGGCTGTGACACTTTAGATGCACGAGAACGGGTGACAACACACGCCATCTGCTGTAGTTGACACCTCTCGACCAACTCCTGTCCCTCCCTACTCACGTCGGCCGCCCTCTCGGCAACGACTAAGGGTGGAACTTCAGAAGTAGGCACCGCAAAGTCGTTGCCGAGAAGAAGGTCGACGCCCTCTACTGGCAGTTTCTCCACGATTCCAACATCCAACTCTCGTGTCACACCTTCAACCTCCAGCTCTACTCGAACCAACGGGTATGACCGTGTAGCATTAATACCCTGCACCACAACTACCCGTGCCGCGTTTATAGGTTTGCCTGTAAAGTTTTTCATCAGTCTGGGATACACCTGTATCACGCAACAACTCCAACTCATGCTTGCAACCAGCCCAATTCACGCAGCCACGCCTTCTATGGTCGCAAAAAGCATCGCAGACAGGTTTCGAGCCTTCCGGACACTACTTCATTGGCTGTGCCCCCGCATCTGACATGTCACCCCGGGTAAATGCAGAAGACCTCAGAGACACCCCAACATTGCTAGCCAAAGACACGACTGCTGTAGATTGGTTACTAGGGCAGGAACGTGCAAAGTGCCCCTTTTTATGACACTTAAAACACTCTACTTCACCCTTGGATTTCCCCTGAGGTGGGGAAGGGCCATGACCTTTCTTAAACGGGACGGTTTTAGGTTTGTGATCAAACGCTCCTTGTTAACTGCATCGGTCCGTTGTGCAGACCCGCACACACGGATCAGTGATAATCTCATGTCATCCATCTCAGCTGCCTCTTGTAGAGTTTTAGGATGTTTCTCTTTGAGGTTCAAAGTCAGGTCGCCGCCTGTGCACTTGAAAAATTGCTCTAGAAGGAATAACTGCTCAATATCCTCGAACGTCGTCACCTTCTCTGACCTCAGCCAATTTCTCAATGCATCAGACAGTTCCCGGGCATGTTCTAGAAAAGTGCACTCACGACCCTTCGTAACACCCCGGAACTTCAACCTATATGTCTCTGGTTGTAACTCGTACGCCCGCAGAACAGCTTCCTTCAGTACCTCATAATCGATGCAAGACTCCAAGGGCAATGCATCATATGCCTTGAGTCCTTTGCCAACCAACCTAGAGGAAACAAGGGCTGCCCACTTAACTTCGGGCCATTGGTGCTCCCGGCACTTCTTCTCAAAACGCAGGAAAAATTCGGTGACACCCGACTCGTCAAATGCAGGGACTAACTTAACACCTTAAGAGCGGCCTATGCGGTTTATTTATATGTACCGCCCAGCGGGGTGTTTTTAGCCAAAATAGGGCTGTTTACGTGATAATTTTCATGCCTAAATAAGACCCAGAACGTAAAACAAGTACCTATCCCTGAAAGGGCATAAACAGAGCTTTCGAATGACACCATAACGATCCTTTTATGATGGCTAGTTTTCTTGCAATAACCGTGCAACGCGAGTGCAAAAAGCATGTAATTCGGTACTTTCCCCATATAATTCAGTATGTAGCGAGTGAGAGAGGGAGGAGGGAGCTGAGATTCGTGTCAGTAGGTTCGCCGCGGTGGTCTGGAGCAGTCATACGCTCGCTAGTCTCCTGCCACCACTTGTCTCTCTCTCTCAGCAACATTACGTGCTGAAATTGCCACTCGACCTATGTCGAGCGCCGCCACATAGTCCAGCTTTATTAAATACGACTTATGTGGTGAGCCGCTAATTAAGGGTTAAGAAGGTGCGATAAAGACTGATCAAGACCTCGATTCCCAGAACCGAGACGCTGCCCTGTCGACTCCACCCGAGACTTCTCAAGATCTCTGTCTGCACAGTACTTCGTAGCCTCAACCTGAAGCTCCGCTTCCCGCTGCTGCTGCTGAATCTTAGCCATCTCAATCTGCTGCTGCTTAGCCATCTTGGCCATTTCAAGCTGGAAGATCATATCTGCAGTTAAACCTTGAGGAGGAGGAGATGCAACAATTGGGGACCCACCCAGTGATCCACCCAGGTGCAAACCACGCTGCCAGTGACTATCAGCCTGCGGGAACGTACCCGGCTCCGGAGCCCGAGGGGGCGCCATGGTAGGAGTCGAGTGGAATTGGGGGCTGGGCCGAATGTGCCCCAGCTCCCGCTCCACCCGAAGCCCCACACACCCCGCCGAGCACACAGGCCACCAGGTCACCTCTCGTCATGCTGCTAGTGCCCACATGCCCCATGACCGTGGCCAAACACTGGAGACCATACCGATCAATCCCCGACACCCGGTCAACAGTAATAGGAAACTCCAGAAACTTCGTTGCATCCTTCTCACTAGTTACTACTCTAATGCCTTCTAACAAACCCAGCTGCTGCACCTCAGAGTCTGCTTCCCGTACTGTGTCCTCACTGTGCATTGATCCGTCGTTCGACATAGTGTCCACCGAAAATTCTCAACGCTTATAAAAAAAAGGAGTACCTAAACTCTCATGTAGCACTATTCACTCAAAAAAATGCTCGAAGACAACTCAAGTGGTATAATACGTTGCCAAAAAAAAAAATCCACGTGTCCAAAATATTCCTCAAAAAACAATTAATGTCCAACAATCCTGCAATTCTTTCTTAGATACTAGGCAAGGTCGCCATTTGTTACGACCGGGGCTACGAATAAAACATGGGAACTTAATGATTGGACTAGTAATAGGGCACTATGCAACAACGGTATGCTAGATCCAAACCCTCAAACTTATATGCCGGCGAACAAAAACACCTATACCCTCCAGAGTTAATCTGCGATAACGGGGTATCCTTAACTGGGCATAAATGTACTCTACTTGAGGCTAACCCACACTGGCATAGCCTGATAACAAACAAGATGCAAGTTACGTTAAAATGCATAAAAGGGAAGCTATGGAAAGATCAATTAAATCACTGCAAGATTTAATACAATAAAAAGATGCTTCAATACAGTTACTCTAAACAACAATAAACTCTTCACTCCTATCTGAAAGAAAGTGAAGTATATTCCTACAGCATAGACCTGGAAACTTCTGAAGAAAGTCTGATGCTCATAAGATGCTCGTATCTAATCTTGAACTATATAAAGGCAGGAGGCAGGACACAACACGTGTAAACTGAATACACTAAAAGATAGGACATATAATGTTAACTGACACGAGAATACTATAAATGCGCAACGGTAGCAATGCTCGACACTAAAAGAAGTACTTCCTCATCAACGAAACAGTCTGCTATGTTTGTGCAACTCAACAACAACCTAGACTAATAAATGCTGTGAATAATAATGCGTACATATCAAAGAGCTTATATTATATACTAACAAGTGTCTACTCGATTAATAATGTCTAGCTGGAATACTCTAGGTAAGGAACTGTGGTTGAGCAAGACAGGCTCGTAGCCTAGCTATGTCCTTAAGACTGCATCCTTTAAGTTACGTTAATTGACTAGGGTGCTCTCTTGATAGATCCAGATCACAAGTATCTGGTTCTATCCTGGCGACCCTCAAAAGACAAGCAAAGAGGCAGCAAAGTGTGGAACTGGAACAGGCTAAAACCCTCAGTCAACACAATGATGCACTCGCAAAAGACGCAGCCGAAAAGACAACCTAGGCTACCACAGGACCGGTCGAAGTCGTGTAGGTATAAACACACCATACACAAATCGGGGACAATGACAACAGTAACCTTACCCCAGTCTAGCATTAAATAAAAGAGCAGAACACTAAATCAGGTGGGGATCAGGAGGTCAAAAGTGTGGGAAGCCATGAAAAGAGTGAAGTTGGGGAAAGCACCAGGAACAGATGGAGTGTGTGGGGAAATGTTGAGGTATGGTGGTGAGATAGTGATAGAATGGGTATGGAAAATGTGCAAATTAGCATGGGAGAAGGGGAGTGCACCCGATGACTGGAAGACTGGCATAATAGTCCCCCTATATAAGGGCAAAGGGGAAAGATGAGTGTGTTGTAACCACCGAGGAATATGTCTTCTAAGCGTAGTAGGGAAGGTATACAGTAGGGTAGTGATTGAGAGAGTGAGAGTGAGAACGGAGAAATGGATAGGCGACGAGCAGGGAGGTTTTAGGAAGGGAAGAGGATGTGTAGATCAGATTTTTACCCTGAATTGTGTTGTGGAGAAGTATCTGGAGAAGAAACAAAAGGTGTATGTTGCCTTTATGGACTTGGAGAAGGCCTATGACAGAGTGGATAGAGAAGGTTTGTGGAAAGTACTTAGAATATACGGAGTAGAGGGCAAGTTGCTGAAAGCAGTGAAGAGCATGTATGAGGGTGCAAAGGCGGCAGTACGTGTGGAGAGTGAGCAGAGAGAGTTCTTTGACCTGAATGTTGGTTTGAAACAGGGGTGTGTGATGTCCCCGTGGTTATTTACTGTATAAATGGATGGAGTCATGAAAGAAATACTATCAAGTGCAGTGGATGTTGGTGTATCGCTGAAAAAGGAGGGAATTGAGTGGAAGCTACCTACGGTATACTGCTGTTTGCGGAAGATACAGTTCTGATGAGTGATAATGAATGGGAGTTGCAGGGTCTGGTAAATGAGTTTGGAACAGTGTGCGAAAAACGGAATTTGAAGGTAAATGCGGGGTAGAGCAAGGTTATGGTCTTCGAAAGGGGTGAAGTCACAGAGTGTGAGGTGAAGCTGAACGGTCAGGCTATGGAGATCGTCAACTCTTTTAAGTATCTGGGCAGTGTGTTGAGTAAAGATGGGACTATGGATGAAGAAGTGCGGGAGAGGGTACAACAGGGAAAGAGGGTTGTAGGAATGCTAAAAGCAGTAACAAGAAATAGGGTGGTCAGTATGGAAGTGAAGAAGTCCTTGCATGACAGTGTGGTAATCCCGACACTGACTTACAGAAGCGAAGCATGGACGTTGGTTGAGAGACTCAGACCAAGAGTGAGAGCAGTGGAAATGAATTACTTAAGGAGTGCGTGCGGAGTTACATGGAGGGATAGACAGACTAATGAGGAAGCAAGAAGGAGATGTGGTGTGGAGGTAGATGTGCTGGAAAGTGTGAAAAGGAACAACTTGAGATGGTTCGGCCATATGGAACGTATGGAAAGCGAGAGAATGACTAAGAGGGTGTATGAGAGCGAGGTGGAGGGACAGAGAGGGAGAGGTAGACCGAATGAGAGGTGGAAGGATGGAGTGAGGAAGTACATGAACGAAGGCGGTGCTGGTTGGGGGGAGGGGCGTCGACTGACTGGGGACAGAGGTGCATGGGGGCGGTTCGTTCGTGGCCACCCCTTCGGGGATCACGGCGTCAGGCAATAGATAGATAGATAGAACACTAAATCAATAATGGAGACACACACCGAGTTCTTAACCTCTACTAACTAAGAACCCTCAATCCTATTCTAAGTACATGTAAATATCTCAGAGGACGGCGCATACAATACAAGGGGCCGGCTATGGAAACCGTATGCAGAACCCAAGGGGACAAGAAATTGAATAAAGGTGAGAAGCAATGGAAAAGAAGAAGGTCAGAGAGAGAGACAGTGGTAAAGGGGGTGATCGGGAGAGAGTATGCAAAGGGATTTTAGAAGCATGCACGCCAAGCCTGTCCTGAGGAGAACAGCTCCTGTGGACTGCAGGAGCCCACAAAGGCGCGATGGTCGGCCAATCACGGGCCGATACGTCACAAGGCAGCAGGCCCCTAGGACGCGCCAGGAACCACCAGCCAATCAAAGGCGAGGGAAACCCCGCGCGAGCGGGAAAACTCCTCCGAGCGAGGCAACACATACATACGCACGCATATATTACCACCTCGCTGCCTATATCTCTCTTTCTCCTTAACTCTACACAAAGCATCTTATATTCTATTAATGATAAAATATACTTCCCGTTGTCACAGACGAAAATAAAGACCACCACTGGACTGTCTGTGACAATGCGAGTACTAGGAAATAAAGAACAACATTCTCTGATAACTGTAGCCCATTTCACTGCCCTGGCGAGCGCTAGCGGCTAACGAGAGGCGATTCTGTCAACGCTGGTAGACGTCACACGTAACCTACACTCTTTGCATCACAGCTAAGTTCCTTTAATACTAGAAGTACTTCATAGATATTACTGGGACTACCATAGACAGCCTACATATACAATTTAACACGTAAGTCAACCGCTGACCGGTATCATTTTTATAGCCTAGGCCAATTCATCTTTCCAGGTTTAAATATTTAATTTATATCCGTTTCTCCTCTACCCCCTAGGAATAATAAACAGGATATAATTGGTGCCGTGACCAGGATACTGGGCCATCTGTTATATATTGATAGGAATTGGGGGGTAATAGGCCTGACTTGTCTGCCTTTGTGTAGAGCTGGGCGATCCAGTGGACAAATGTTGAGGGCCGCATATGTCCAGGATTTTCCGCTGGACCGTCCAGTGCAGTGCCCTGCTTTTTTTGTTAAGCAGTTCTATAAACCAGGGGCAAGGGTGGACATTGTCAGGCAGACCTCAGCCTGCGTTAGATGTGCCAGGGAGCCGGAAGGTATTAGATAGGCTACTGGACAGAGCGCGTGCCTTCTTTGAGAAGAAGGACAGGGCCGAGGAGGAGCAGTCGACGCAATAGGCTAGATCTCAAGACTATGACGACGGCTGCGGCTGTTCCTCCTTCAGAGGAGTCGTGATCCTTCTTTCTCTTTCTTTTCCTTTCTTTTTCAGGCATTAACTTTGTAATTTGTTAAAATTTAATATAGGCCTAGTAAAGTAAATATTGTAAAGTAGAGTAATATGACATAGGGTAAATTTCCTTTTCTTTGATCATTTGGAAACTTACAGGGGGCATACGATCTGCATGCTTCAATTTGCTTGGTTGTTGTCGTCATCAATGTAAGTAGGTTAGCCTAGGCTTAGAATAGGTTAGCCTACAGTGACGATTAGTATTGTTGTTCCTTAAGCTTTAGTTACCGTAAATTTTTTAAGAATGGAGGAGAAAATAAAGTCATTGCGGCGGTTCAGGGCCGCCAAGAAGGGAGGAATTACTAAGCTTACCTCTAATCTGTCTGAATTTATTGAACATGCTGCTACACTGCATGATGTAAAGGGTGTGAAAATCACTTTAGAAAAGGCCCTAGCTGATATCGAGTCGTATAACGTAGAGTTGTATAGCTTATATTCAGATGATCAGTTAGAGGAGGAGATGGTGAAAGATATGCAGTATGTTAATCAAGTAAACAGTCAGTTAGCTGAGTTAGATAGTGCTCTACAGACAACCACTACTGGTAGATCTAATGATAGCGCAGCAAGTAGGAAACAGAAGGGTATTAACCCGCTGAGTACCAGCTAAATATTTATAAATGTACCACCCAGGACCGGCTGATTCTGATTTTTTTTTCCAGAAACAATAGCGAATGGGTTAGGAATGAAGGAAAAACCACGAAAAACCGATAAAAAAGCTCCAAAAATGGTCCTATGGAGCCCCCGAAAACGGATTTTACAAGAGTAAAAAATTGAAGGCAATTTCCCAAAAAAAAACTAGTTTTTGTGCACTCACGCGCACGCGGTTAGACTTTGAGAGTTTTCAACCATCGGCGTGGGTGCGTGGGATACTTACACAGTTCCCATACAAATCTGAGCCTTCTAGGTGCCATAGGACCGGAGTAATTGGGACCAGAGTGACACTGACGCAAACGTCTGCGTCGCTGGGGTTTAGCGTTCCATACATTGCCGACGCACTGTTTGCGTCGCTGGGGCTCAGTGGGTTAAGCTACCCTCCCTGAAGTTGCCAGTTTTTGACGAGGATCCAACACAGTGGGTGTGTTTCTGGGAGCTCTTTGATTGTAGTGTCCACTCCCAAACAGACTTAACTGACATTCAGAAATTTACGTATCTAAAGGGACAACTTAGTGGTGAGGCTCTACAAATTGTTAGTGGATTTAGTTTGGTCACTGCGAGTTATGAACCAGCGGTCAATATTCTAAGAAATAGTTTTGGTCAAAAGGATCGCATCAAAGCAGCTCACATAGCGAAACTGTGTAATCTCCCGCATCCTAGCCAGGAGGTCAGTGCTCTGAAAGATTTTTCCGTGTCATTTGAGTGTGCGTTAGAGTCATTACGCTCTATGGATGTAACAGTAAGTGAAATGTGTGCAGTACTGATGCATAATAAACTTCCTAGTGCACTCTCTGAAGTGATTAAGTGTGAATTAAAAGACAACTGGCTGGATGTGGATGAATATGTTCGTGTGTTTAAGACTGAAGTGTGCAATCTAGAAAGTAGACATAATCCACTAGAACAGTTTGGGGCGACCGCCACAGCAGCATATGCGGTGTATCAGAAACCCGATACCAAGCAGAAGTATGGATGTAAGTTGTGTTTAAAGACAGGACATTTTTGGGCAAAGTGTGCAAAATACAAGAACAGTCCCGCCAAGGCCAATAAAGCAAGGCAGTTGAAATTGTGCGTCGGGTGCCTGTCGTCAGAACATGGCCGCCAGGGGTGTACTAACCCTAAAATTAGGCAGTGCCGATTCTGCCAACAGAAACATTTTAATTATTTGTGTCCGACGCCACGCCTTGAACAAACTGGACAACCAGTGGCCCCTGAACCAACAGTGACCATGGCTGTGGCTTCAGGCTGTAATGCAGTGTTGTTGCCTACCATTCAGATTCCCTCGACCGACAGAAACGGTCATACCAGTAAAGTAAGAGCTTTGTTGGACCAATGTTCGCAGCGTACCTTCGTCTTGCGCTCTGCTTTATCGCAGCTTGATTACGTTAGGGTCAGTAAGGAACAGCTAAGGCTCCAGGGATTTACTGGCTCACTTGGTAGTACTGAGTATGAAATAGTAGAGTTAACCTATCATCACAGAAGAAGGGTGCGTAAATTGAGAGCCGTTGTGGTGGAGGAGTTACCAGTATACAAACCAGGGAGAGGATTAGAGATGGAGGTAAATGCTATTAAGGCTCGGGGTTACAAATTAGCCGATCCAGGTATCACTGATGGAGATATGATAGGGTTACTGATTGGGGCGGACTTTTATTACCACTTTGTACATTCAGGCTATGTCAGGGAAGGAAGTATAGTTATGTTACCCACAATTTATGGTTATGCACTGAGTGGCACTTATGTCAGATATAGAAGAGACCCATGTAGAGTTAGTCACTGTTCTTAAGTTAGCAGTAGACCCTTTAGTGGAGATACAGGAAGATATTGGCAGTAAATCTCCAGAATTAACGGATCTGACAGCTCTATGGGACTTGGACCATATTGGTATAAGTCCTAATGAGACTGGTAAGGGTGGGGAGAGAGTCTAAAAAAGATTATCTGAGACAGTACAGTATTCCGAAGCAGAGGGACAGTATATAGTGGAACTGCCGTGGAGAGATAACATAGATAAATTACCTGATAACTTTAAGTTAGCCCTGGGCAAATGAGAGGCTTGCAGCATAAATTTATAAAGGATCCCAACTACTGTCAACAGTATACAAAGGTTCTGGGTAATCAGATAGAAAGGGGGTTTATTGAAAGGGTAGAACACAGGAATCAAGCTGGTCATCCCATTCACTACTTAGCTCACCATGGTATTACTAAGGATAGTGTTACTACGCCTGTACGGATAGTGTTTGACTGTTCGGCTAGGATGGACGAGAAGGCGTTCAGTCTGAATGACTGTCTCCATACAGGTCCATCGCTAGTGGCTGACCTCACCCAGGTACTTCTACGCTTTAGATGCCATCAATTTGCCTGGGTGAGTGATATTGAGAAAGCATTTCTCATGGTGGGGTTAAGTGAGAAGGATAGGGATGCTACTAGGTTTCTGTGGCCCGTTGGTCCCTTGGATGTTGCAAGTCCTTACATTATCTACCGGTTCCGTGCAGTTCTGTTCGGGGCCACCTGTTCCCAGTTCCTCCTTAACACCTTAAGAGCGGCCTATGCGGTTTATTTATATGTACCGCCCAGCGGGGTGTTTTTAGCCAAAATAGGGCTGTTTACGTGATAATTTTCATGCCTAAATAAGACCCAGAACGTAAAACAAGTACCTATCCCTGAAAGGGCATAAACAGAGCTTTCGAATGACACCATAACGATCCTTTTATGATGGCTAGTTTTCTTGCAATAACCGTGCAACGCGAGTGCAAAAAGCATGTAATTCGGTACTTTCCCCATATAATTCAGTATGTAGCGAGTGAGAGAGGGAGGAGGGAGCTGAGATTCGTGTCAGTAGGTTCGCCGCGGTGGTCTGGAGCAGTCATACGCTCGCTAGTCTCCTGCCACCACTTGTCTCTCTCTCTCAGCAACATTACGTGCTGAAATTGCCACTCGACCTATGTCGAGCGCCGCCACATAGTCCAGCTTTATTAAATACGACTTATGTGGTGAGCCGCTAATTAAGGGTTAATGCTACCATTCAAAAACACCTGTCTATGATACAGGAGAACAGTTAATAAGCTAAAAAGGGGGTTGTATATTGATAACATACAGGGAACTGGTGATGATGTAGGTGATTTGCAACAACAATGTTGGGATGCCCGTAGAATATTTTCCAGCGCTAACCTGTCTTTACGTGAGTGGGTCACAAATAATGAGAGTTTGCGGGAACTGTTGCACCTGAAGGGTATAGCTTCCGCCAAACAAGACGGGGTTAAGGTACTTGGCGTTGAGTGGCTAACTGATAAGGATATGTTACAGGTTAATTTCCGCGGAAGTAGCCCTGCATTGGTTACAAAACGCGAGGCTCTAAGTCTAACCGCGAGCGTGTTCGATCCCCTAGGAGTGTTGCTACCGGTAACCATCCGGGCGCGGAGGTTCGTACAGGACTTGTGGAGATTAGAGTGTGGGTGGGATGTACCCATTCCAGATGACATGAGAGCTAACTGGCAGGGTATTTATGACGATATGATAGATAGTACAGGTATCATGTTTCCCCGTCAGGTCACTAATTCTAAGAGGGTTACGCTGCACCTATTTAGTGACGCTAGCTCAGTAGCATATGGTGTAGCGGCCTATGCGGTTGGTGATGAGGTGAGTAGGTTAGTAATGGCCAAAGCTAAGGTGGCACCTATTAAGTCCCTCATCATACCTAAGATGGAGTTGACTGCTGTTCTTCTCGCAGCTCGTCTCACATGTTATGTATGTGAGGCCTATGCGGACGAGCTGATTATAGAGAATGTATACCTCTGGTCGGACAGCCAGATAACCCTATGCTGGTTAGCTAGTAAAAAGATTTTGCCTATATATGTTCAAAATAGAGTTGATGAGATAAAGTCATTAGTCCCCGGCGCTCATTTACGTTATGTGTCCACAGAGGACAACC